>BNCP01000065.1:0-615833 GCA_019650235.1 Volvox reticuliferus | reverse complement strand
ACGGGCTTCGAAACCACCTGGGTGAGCGCTTTACGTGGGAGGTTCCTGACAGCTGACGTAGATGGCCTGAAGTGGCTGCTGGGCCATAACTTCAAGCTGGCCCGGACAGCAAGTGGCTGAGCTACGTCCCTTAGGGCGGAATGATGGCCGGAATATTCAATGGAAAGACTATCTTGATTAAACGAATGTTACACATGTGCAGCTGATTGGGGCTGCGAGGATGTTTACGATACGTGTTAACGCCTGAATGACGGTGCTGGTCACGGTATGACTAAATGACATTCTTGTCCTCAGTACGTTACAATTTATATAACCACCTCTCCACGAAAACGTCCAAGCTGAGACACCGTAACCTGCAAACACATTGACCTGCAACACATGTTAGTACCCCGACGATTCTAAGTTGCTCCTAGTGGCCGGTAGAGACATCCACATATCGCCCGGGTGGCGCAGTTAGGTATTGGGCGGGTGGTGGGTGGTTAGTAACCGCCATTGCCATCGCCGCCGTCCATTGTGCTAGTGGAAAACTGAAAACACAACTACTAGTGTATAACTATGTCACTGATGCTCTACAACGGCGGATGCCGGTGGGAGCTAAGGGAAACACTGTATAGACAAAACAAATGTACTCTCGTCCAAGAACTTGACTTCTCTATAAGAGAAGTCTACGCCTGATTATTCGGGGCTGAACGACACATGTATAGAAAGGCGGAGGAAGCGGCAGGTCCTTAAAATGTAACAGTAAATATCGCTCTCAAGCAATATCCCATGCTTCGGTCCGCCAAGCACAACTCAGTGCGGCTGAATAGCGAGCTCAGACCATTTCTGCCTTTGCTTGGTCTCCCTCTTGCTGTCTGCAACCGTTTCGTCCGATTCATCCAGCACCATAGCGCCCTCTGGCAGCGGGATACCTACATCCAATTGACGGCCACAGGGACCAGTCCAACGGGACGGTTATGACACCTATGCTGGCGCAACATACACTAACAGCCGGACAATTAGACTTACTGTCATTTGGAAGCGTATCTCGTGCCCAATCGTCATCCACAATATCTATTAGATGTGGATTGCCCATAAGAAGGGACATCTCAGGTCGTTTCTCTAAGTTCAGTTCGGGGTATATTTCTTATGCGTAGCGCCTGATTCTGAAGAAGACATCGGAGTGACCAAAATAACTGTATGGCATTTTGTTCCCGCGATTTCCGTACGGCTGAACTGTTGAGGTGCTGTCGCCTATTCACATATCGATATGCACAGCTAGCATCTTTTGACTTTATAGATTATATACCTGTCCTAAGGCACTTTCGATAGGCACTATGGGGCCTACCAGCGCTCATGCCGCATGTGGCTGCAAACTCGGTTAGCCATTACACGATGTAGTCATGAACACGTAACAATGACAACATGATGGATCGTTTATGCATTATATTCGATGTCAGAGTGACGGTCGAGTATGAACGACCAAGCGACTTTGCTGAAGTGGGCACAGCAGCTGCCAGCCTCGCCTTATGGCAAAGAAGCATGTGCAAAGCTCCTGGAGGCGGTCTCGCAGCAACGGTTGGCTCTACCGGCCATACACCAGGCGGGACTGCTGCAGCCGCTATGTATCGCGCTCCGCAGTAAGGTACGCGTTCGCTCCCCTTGGGTTTCAGATGTGCAGTGATACAATCCTACCATGTTGCGTGACCCAAGAAAACACAATCCAAAGGTCCACGACACATGAATGGTCCACATCCGAATTCGTAACCATACCATGTATATTTCGTGCTACGTCCAGCTGGCCCACCATCTCACATAGGCACCGCAATAACCTTCACCCTCATGGCACCCAATTGCGGTCCAATAGATTTCATGCCTGCATACTGGACCTTTTACCTGGCTTGCACTAAGTTACCGTCGCCGCAGTCGTTATTGTTACCTGCACCCGGCCGGTAACAATTCTGCTTCTGTGACAGCATCAACCACTGTGCACCTTTGACCTATCAGGATGCCTATGCTCAGCAGCGTGCCGTGGCGGTGCTGCTGGAGGCCAGCCGCTGCGGTGCCGGAGGCGAGGTTGAGCTGGCTGCCGGCCCCGGCTGCTGCCAGGCCCTGCTAGACCTCGTGGCCACCAACATGCCCGTACAGAACACCGTGTTTGAAGCGGGGCAGCAGCCGCTGGCGCGCAACAGCTTGGGAACAGCTGGACCTGGATGGGGGGCTCTGGAGGGACCCACATCCGCTGCCGCAGCGGCATCGGCGGCGGCGGCGGCTCTCCTGCCTCCCAGCACGAATGAGAGCCCGAGCTTCGCCGCTGGCAAAGCGATTCAGCGACAGGCGTCACAGCAGCAGCAGCAGCTGCACCAACTGGCGGACCGGCCGCCAGCGCTGAACAACGTGGGAGGATCCGCACGAGGCGGCACGGGCCGCATGTTAGCTGCTGTGGCGTATCAGTGCGGATCCAGAGGGCCGGGAGCTGCTAATGGGGGGCACCAGTGCGCTGGTGCAGGTACTCATGGGTGAGTCCCTCATGTGCGGAGGTTCGTGGATATCACTCCAGGTCGTAGCGTGACAGCACCCTAGCCTCCTCTCGCCAACCCGCATGCAATTCTGATCCTTATCTTACTGTCACGGCCCCTCCACCTTCACCTCCGGCAGTCCTTCTGGGCACTCCCTCATCAGCGCTTCGCATGGCGGCCAGTGGGGCCCTCTTCAACCTTAGCCAGGAGCCCCGAGTCCAGTCGCAGCTGATCAACAGAGCGCAGGTGGGGCCGGCTTGCCGCAAAGTCGAGACGCCATGTATGCGAGCGAAGGAGGAACCGTCTTTCGCTTTGGGCCACGGGCAGGGCTGTTCCATGGGGAGGAAGGTAGGAAAGGGCTCCTGTGACGAGGACCCAAGCCACGAACGGGGTGCAGTCGATGGCGGCTGTGATACGGTATGCTAACCGCACCCATTATGCGCCGTTCCGCTGGAACCCTGGCATGTCTGGTTTGACTCGCCTGACTTTCCTTGGCTTTAAATGCCAAGGCCGCTGTCCCGCATGCAACAACATATAGATACTACGTTATAACATTTGTATCTGTAAGCCTTGTAGCTTTTAGCCCTATATTGCGTGGCAGAGTCGTTGCCTTCGCGGTGTGATGGTGCTGGATGCTGCTGCATTTCTTTGACATGCGGGGCCCCCAGGAGCTGGTGCCGATCCTCATGGTCTCCTCGCGCGAGCGGATCGGACCTACAAGCGGCAATCGCCACCAATGCCGCCGGCGTCGGCAACCCCTGGTCTTGTTATATCCGAATCAGCTTCCTCCTTCCGGCCGCGCCTCTCCTGATGTATCGCCGGCGCACCCAGTACTTGCTGGCGGCGGCGGCGGGCGGCGGCAGCGGTGGAGGGTACCAGACGCAATCTGGGACACACGGACTGGACGAACATGTATACGGCGGCAGGTAGCCGCGGCAGTGGCGGCGGCGGCGGTGCCGCCTGGTCTTCTCATCCAGTGTCGCCGTATGGCAGCGCGCCAACGGCGGTGACAGCCTCAGCGGCGGAAGCGGTGGCGGGCGACGCTGGTGCACGTGGCAGGCCTGTTGCGCGTCCTGTGCTGTAACGCATCCGTTGCTCGCGGCAATGGCTGCTCAGGAGGGGCAGTCCATGCGACGGCTGCTGCGTGTGCTGGCACAGGCAGGTATCGCCGCCGTCACCCCTTTGCCGGCATCTTCCGCCGCCGCAGCAGCAACAGCAGTCCAAGCACCACCAACGCCTTCTCAAACACCGCAGCAGCAACAGCAGCAGCAACAGCAACAGCAGGTGGCGGCGCCGCGCCCCTTTGCTCGACTGCCTGGGCCGCTTCCAAATACTATGTGGCGGCGTCGTGGGCGGCGCTTGCGGCTCATGCACCAATGGATGCTGCCTTTCGCGCCAGCAGCAGCGGCGCCAGCCCGGCCCCCAGCGGGGTGCTGACCCCAGGTCCTGGATAGCACAAGCGCTTATGTCCAGCCTTGTACGGCTATGGCTGCGAGGCCGACAATGCCGGTATTGCTGTGCTGGCGGCGAATCCCGGCGTGGCGGCGGCGCTGGCCCTGTCCCTTTCATACGGCGCTAGGGTTCTGGGTGTAGAGGTCATTTGGCACAGGCACTCCAAAACTTACAGCCTTGTGCCGCACGGTTGTTTTTCGGAGTTGGTGGTGCCGCCGCGGGGGCAATGCTATCACAGATCCCAGCGTCCGCGGCGGCGCCGGCGGAGGAACTGCGGCAGGAGCTCCGTTAGGTGCTCCGGCCGTGGCAGCGGCCATGATGGATTCTGGTGGCGGTGGGGGCGCCGCAGCCCTTAGCAGCCTTGACGCTGCTGGGCGCTGGTGCGGCTGTGTATGCCATGCACTCCTTGAGAGCTTTGTCAGTTAGTAGCTTGCGACGGAGGCGCTGGTGGCGGCAGATTGCGGGAGCCTTAATATTCTCCGTACGCTATCGTACTTCCTAATACACCGCAGCATGGATCAGACAACGGCGTTGACGAAGAGGCGTTCGCAGTACAGGCTATTGCTAGCGTCACCTTGGCAAGGCTAGCCGAGCAGCCCGCAGTGCGCGGTATGGGCGGTTGTACGGGAAGCACTGGCGCCGCCGCCGGAAGTACTTGTCCGCAATGGCATTGCTGCTGATGCTGGCCGCCAGCGCCGCCGCCGCCGTTAATCTGGGGTGCGGCTGCAGGCGACAGTGCGGCGGCGGCCAGTCGAAGTTTTGTGGCATCACTGCTGGCAGCGATTGCGCAGTATGGCCCGTACAGTTACGAGATGTTCACACAGGTGTGTGTCGCGATGCACACTTAAGCACTGCTCCCGAATCCATAGAAGGCAGAGTCCCTTTGTCCAGTTTGTGACTTTACTTCTGCACTTTGCGGCCGGCGGACAGCTGAAGTGCATCTTCGGCTCTTACAACGTCCACCGGCCGTGACTCGCTGGACCAGGGCATCCTTGATCCGGCCAATGCAGGCTCGAGGGTTTGCCTTCCAAGAAGCTAGCAGCTTGCAATACAGGACTCAGACAAATATTTGCCCTTAAGAAAACGTCGTCTCAGAACGTTTAGGTCATGATTTGGTCTGGCTTCTATGTCCCTTCCTCGACATCACATGCCCCTCAACATCACCCCTCACGGACGCCCTCCTGCCGTCGCCATTCCCCAGGTCATCGTCAACACGCGCGGTGCATTGGGCACCATCATTTCGCTGCTGCCGTCCCAACCGCGACTTCCACACGTGGCGAGCGCGAGTCGCAGCAGCAGCTGGCCCTCCGCTGCAGCCTCCGGAGATCTCGGCGCGTCGATTGGATCCATGCTGGCGGCAGCCGCCCGCAGCAGCAGCAGCGGCCCTCCTACCGCAGGTGGTGGCGGAGCGTCCCATGGATCATCTGGGCCCCTGCCGACGGTGGGTACTACTGGCGGCGGGCGCCCGGAATCGGCGGCGGTGAATGGCAGCGGCGGTGGAGGCGTTGCAGGGGAGCCATACGAAGACGCGGCCGCGGCGGGCGTGGAAGCGGCGTTGGCGCTGTGTTCGGTGGCGGCGCACAGCAGGGATGTGGCGAGAGTGCTAGCGGGGAAAACGACGCTGGTGCCCACGCTGCTGGCAGTGCTGCGGGAGCGACGACCGGGTGGCGGTTGTGCTGCGGGAAGTCTACGTGCATGGCAGGGCTGATGGGCTCAGCATCATCTGGAAATACGTAGGACTTGCCGTCGCTTGGTGCCTGCACCTCGCAATTTGTACATCTTAATGAGAGAGGGAGAGTGGCGAGGCCCAATCCTTGCACTGTAACTGGGGCCGTGCAGGCAACCGGACCTCGAGAAGTTGCCACCAGAGGAACCCTTGGTTCTTTTACAGGTTGCGGCTCATGTCGTAGTTCGCTCCATCGTACCACTATGTGATTCGTTGGGATCCGAGCTGCCCTCCTCCTCCTGCTGCTGCTGCCGCAGTCCTTCCCGTCCCCGCTTCTGACTCGTGGAACGCAGCCCGGCAGCGGCACTGGCACTGGCAGGCAGGACTGCGGGTGAAAGTGCTGCGGCTGCTGTGCACCCTCACCACGCAGGTAGGTAAGCGGGCAGGCTGGGATGACAGAAGAGGACGCAATACCACAAACAGGTGCGAGAACGTCGGCCAACATAGTATGTTAACCGTTGACGTTCAGTAGCTTGCGAAGTCGAAGCGCAGAGATATGCCTTTGTGAGCTAGCAAACGTGATAAAATGACGCAAGATTGGCCCTTGCACAACCTAGACCTTTGCCCTTTTGCCCCTGATGCCCCTGATGCGCCAGCTTGGAGAGCCCTCTGTGCGGTCCGATTTGGTGGCAGACTCGGGGCTGCTGCCCGCACTGGTGCACTGCCTGGGACCGCAACAGCCGCCCGGTGTGGTGGCGGCGGTGTTGGAGTGGCTGGCGCTGCTGCTGCTGCACCCAACTTTCATGCAGGATCGCATGCAGGGTAAGGCCTTCCTGGTTGGGGTTTCCGCAGGCGTGGGGAGGCAATTGACACTCATTCCGAAAATGGAGGATTATGGAGGGCTTTTGAAGGTCTGGTCTGTAGGCGGTGCAAATTATTGAGTGCTCGTGATGGAGCGGGATGTGACTGGGCCGCATGTCGGATGTCGGAATCTTGGAAACAAGTGATATTGTCCGAGGTGAACATCAAGAAGTAGGAGGTTGTGATGGATCAAGAGGAGCGGTTACGACCGGTGAGCCGCTGAAGGTGTCGGCGGAGCCGGTAATAAGGTATTGTCCCTAATCCGCGCCCTTTTGCACTCGCTCCCTTGCTGAGCTGTATATCTCGCACTCGTTGCCAAGTGGACATGCAAACGGCATGTCCACTGATGGTAGATAACAGCTCTTTTCCGCAACATGCCGGTCCTAACGGCCCACGACAACCCCCGGCTGAGCCGCAGGCCCCACTGCAAACGAGTTCCTGGGCCGTGTCCTGGAGCTGCTACAGCTGCTGCCACACACGGGTGCGACAGCCGCAGGCGCCCTGACGCCCTCCCGTGCCGCTTCCCTGTCAGCAGCAATGTCCCTTAGCGCCAGTAGCGCCAAAGACGGCAGCTCAACTCCGGGAAGTGCCGGAGCCGGTGGCAGCAACACCGGCGGGACGTCGCTGGCTGCTGCTGCTGCTGCTGCTGCTGCCGCTGCAGCGGCGGCCTCAAGCCGCGGCGGCAAGGCCTTGATGGTCGGCGGAACCAGCAGTGGCAACCGCAGTGCCCGGCACGACGGGGGCAGCAGCCTAAATAGCAGTCTTCGGGGCCCCGCACGCGCGAGCCCGTTGGCGGCGGTAATGAACGGCTCTGCGCCGTCAGCTGCAGCAGCAGGAGCAGCAACACAGCCGACGACTGCGCAGGACTTGTCTGCTGGACACCCAGCGGTGGCAGCCGCAGCTGCAGTGGTGCTGCAACCGCCTGATGGCGGGCAGTTCCCCCCTCCGGAACCAACTATGTGCCGTGCCAGGACTCGTATCTGCAGTGCTGCGACAAGTTCACCGGCTTCTGGACCAACTGGCGGTGGGCAGGTGGGTGGAGGGGTCTTAAGAACAGGGAGGACCGGATGGGGGCCACTCAGTCCGGGACATGGTTCTCCATAGTCATCGCGGCCATGCCAGCGGTCACGAAGTATTCGCGGATTTCTTCTTCGCATTTGAAGATTTGGACGTAACCGGGGAAACGCGGAAGCCTCTTAGTTTTCCTCGTTAATGGACGGAAGAGGTATCTCCCGTGCCAATAAACACACGCCGAACCCAAGACCCAAGAAGTCAAACATCCTGAGGCCACATAAGGTCACATAAGGTCACAGCTCTCAAGCCTCTCACTTTAAAACCGCCGTCCCCCGCTTGCCTTGGCGCAGTTACTTTCTTCCTGCCGTCGTCGCTACTCTCCTCTCCTCCCTTCTGGCTGTGTTGTGTGTGCTGATGGAATCGGGCGATGCATCCACGCTGGATACCAACCCCATGCGCAGCCTGCAGCGCAAACTCAGCACTACCACGAGCAGCAACGGCCGACGTTTCCTTAAGCGGTACTCCAGCACCGCAAGTGATGCACCGTACATGATCACCTGCAGCGGCGGCATCGGTCCTGGTGGCGGTCCAAATGGCCAGACCAGGCCTGCCGGCGAGCAAGGACCGAACGGCTCACTAGGGGGTGGCACGAATGGTTCCACGGATGCGACGCGGCAAATGCTGGATACGCCTTATTGCATGGATGTGTTGTGTGAGGCCATTGACGTGACCCACGCGGTAGTGGAGGCGGAGGAGCGAGCGGCTAGCGCGCGGAGCGCTGGAGGCCCCGCTGGTGGCAGCGTTGCAACCGGTGGTCGGGCGCCAAGTGGCGGCGCAAGGAGGCTGTTGTCGGGGTACGGCAGCGGCGGCGGCGCCGGGCATAACCCTGTGGGCGATGTGGTCCCCGGGACCAGCCCATCCAAGGTTACGGCTGCTGCCATTCCAATGTCCGGCCGCTCAACAATCCATATCTCGGAAACGGGCGGCTTGCAGTGGGTGAGCCACATGTGGTTTTATATGCTGTGTTCTCCGTCCATCTCCCTTACCTTGCAGCTATTCTTACGCTAGCATGAAGCGTCCTAAGGCCGCCAACTGCAGGCACATGCAGACGCTACAATTTTCTTGCGTTATTATACAACGAGCGCGTTCGCATTGCCTTCATCGGGCACGGTGTGCGCCCTCTGAATTAACAGGGGGCCACACAGCCCGGTGAATGATGCACATGGATCCCTCGGCCCCGCCAACTAAACGCACATTAAAGCAGCCGCTGCGTCCTTTTGTTGTCAATACATTGTGAATACAGTACCCAACGCACTATGAAGCCTCAACAACCCGTCCCTTCCCAGTTACTGATCTGTGTGATTTTCTGACTGCTCATACCGTAGCATTCGCTGCCGCTATTTAAGCTGGCAACTGAGCCGGGCGCTGGAGATGCCTGGACGGGCGCTGTGGGGGGAGGCCCGCGGGGCTCGGGAATCCCGCATGGCACCACCGTCGCACTGACGGCCGCGTTCCCGATCCGGGGGGGACCCGCCGCGGCGAGCAGCCCCTGGAGCGGCAGCCACTTCCTGGACAGCTCCACAGCTGCCTCCCCAGATGTGGGCGGTCCTCGCAGTCCCAGCAAGCGCGGACCACATGGGGCAGGTGCGCCGCGGGCTTGCGTCCCAACTTGGGCTCGCTAAAAAAACGATAGGTATAAGGTTCTCTGGACTAATGCGAGATTCATGGTCTCTTCTTTTGGGTTTTCCTTATAGCTTTACACTTAGCACTATGTTTTCGCTGCAGATGCAGTTTCGGCACTTGTCTGGGGGCCCCCCGTGTCAGCGGCCGCAAGCGCCAGCCTTGGCGGCACCCCTGCGACGCCCTTGGAGCGTGCGGGGCCTGGCCAGATTGCAGACATTCGCCGAAACGCATTGCACGCGCTGCAGCGGCTGGTAGGATTTTGGGCGTTTGCGGCCTGCGGTGAGGTGGAGCTGGCGAATGCGTTACCGGGGCTGCTCGCGGAGCTGGAGGTGGAGCTGGGCGCGGGGACAGTAGCGACGGCAGCACGGAATGGCGGGTCCAGCGCGGGTGGGCTGTGCGTGTCACAGGCACCGGATGGTGAGGAAGGGATCGGGCTGTCGTCCGGAATACAGACGCAGGGGGCGTTGCCAATGAGTTGGAGGAGGCTGCAGTCTTTGACGCATTTCTTTTCCTACGATAATGAACATCGATATCATCCCGCATTGCATCGACGACATACCCATGACTTTTACTTGGAGCTCTCTCCGTCTGAAACAATTTCTTCGGCGCGGCCGGCCAATCCCTTGCATCCCACTCTCGTAGGAACTCGCTCAGACCAGCAACGGCCTCAGCCACAGGAGCAGCAGCTACCCTCCTCTGCTCGCAGCGGCCGGCCCAGTCGCCTAGGGTCCTCGCTGCCGCCGCTACCTCCGCCGCTGCCGCCGCCTCTAGGAGACGTGGTCATGGTCTCGTACGCTGGCGGCAAGGAGGGCAATAATGCAGGCAACAGTGACGGCTCTGGCGCACCGCCGAGTGGGGGCGCGGGCCAGCCGCACTTCACCGTGCTTAGGCGCGTGGTGCAGGTACGTGGAATGGACTCTCCTGAGGCAAAGTACTCGATCTCGACTGCCGACTGTGTCGGCTCATCTGTTGCCTCTGGACCTAACTGCGCTCGGCTGCATTCCTGCGCATCCAACCCTGTGCCGTTGTTCCGGAATGTATTTACATTGCAGCGTGAGAGCATGGCGGCTCCCGATCACCTGCTTCGGCGGGCGCCTGCTCCCCGGCGCACTTGCTTCTTCTGCGTAAAACTCATTGATGCGTGTACATCACTTCATGTCGATCCCGCCCGTGCCCATCCCGCGCAGGTGTGTTGCAAGCTGATGGTGCCATCGGAGCCACCTGCGCTGCGCACCTCCGCCACTACTGTAGTGGCCACCATCCTAGCTCTCTCCGACGAGCTCTCGGCCGTACTGGCGCTGACGTTGCCCCAGCTTCTAGACAGGCAAGAAACACCGTTAGTGTTCGCGCGTGTCTTAATATTTGTGACGAGACGGAGGGGGCGGGAACTGGGGCGGTCGTAGCTGGTGAAGCACTGGCCGATCTGTATTGTCTGTGACGGTAAGGGCTCAGGGGCGAGCTTATCAGACTATCCTGCCTTCCCTGACCATAAGGCGCGCTGAGATAGGTACGTGGATAGACGTCCTGCGCACATTTTGCGGACGTGCGCATGGAGTATGGGACAGTTCGGGGCTATAGGTAGGCCTGCTGCATTTAGCACGTCAAGGTCGACGGCATATCGCCTGCCTGTGCTGTTGGTCCGCACAGGCTCTTGGACGTTGTGGGGCTTTTGGCAGGTGGCGGCGCTGCCGCCGCTGCCGGCACCATCACAGGCGCCGTCAACGGAAATGGCGTCGGCGCTGGAGTGTCAGTCGCCGCTGCTGCCGCGGCAAGCATGTTGCGGCTGGACAAACCCGCGTGCGGCGGAGCCGGTGGGACCGGAAGCGGGGCCGGTGCCGCCGGCGGTGCTGGCGCCGACGGCGGCGGCGGTGGAACTGACGGCGTTGTAGCTGAACTCCAGGACCGATTACAGTTGGACGCCGAGGCTAGCCTGACTGCACTGGACATCCTCCTACAGCTGGCCCAGAACAGCTGGATTCAGGTGAGGATGATCCGGACTCACGAGCGTTCAGGCGGGACAGGTGGTTGGGTACGCTGAACACGTTCAGGGGCCGGCCGCGCGTGTGAGCCATACGCACACATTGTAACCTTCACAGATATCATGTATTACCGCTGTCTTCGCAATTGTTGAAAGCAGAGCGAGTGTGCGCGCATGCTTTGATTGCATGCTTCATCTTGGGTTCCATTCATTCCCTTCCCAATGCGGCGGCGAGTTTCGCGCTTGCTTCCGCTGCCTCACACCTCAAGCGCCTGTCTGCTGACAAAGCTTCGCTCTTCGCCCTTCCATTGATGCAAGGGCATTCCACGCTGCCGTGCCATGCGCGTTGGCCCACGGAGAATACACAACAGCATCTCCAGGCCCCTTACCGATACCCCTCAGCCTTCACGTCACCTGTGACCCTAGAACCTGACTTCCCTCTGCTTTTCGCGTTTTGTTTGCTGAGTCCCTAGCCTTTTTCTCTCCCTGCCCCAGGCCCGGCTGGCCAACCACCCTCGCCTCGCTGATGCGCTGGAAGCTCTGCTGGAGGAGGACGCAGTGGCGACTCTGCGGGCGCTCATGGAAGCGCAGCAGCAGCAGCCTGGGGCGCCGGCACCAGGGCAGCAGCAGAGCGGCGGCGGCGGGGCGGGCCAACAGCACACGTCCGGGCAGCAGCCGCAAGGGCATGGCGGTTCTCACGGCGGCCAACATCATGGCAGCCAGGGAACGGGGCCGCAGTTAGGAGGTGCCCGGCATCAAAGCCATGGGGCTGGCCAACCGCAGCCGCAGCCGCATGGGGGCCCCGGGGAGCAGCGGAGGAGCTCTGAGATGACACGTGGGGCGGGGGACGGCGTGGGCGGGCCTGGCGTGGCGGGCACTGCGCAAGGTACGCATATGGGCTGCGCTTCAGCATTTCGCTGTTAGTGTGACAGTTTGGCGGTTTGATTTGGTTCGATTAAACGGTTGGTTAGGGGTCTGCTTTCGTCGGCGCTGCGCTTGGTAAAATCCCTTTTGTTTTCGCTGCGCTCCGTCTGCAGCTATGGCCTAATGGGCCACAGCTTACAAGGGAACAAACGCCTGTCACCTGGTTTGGGAGTGCGATTTCAAGATTTCCTCTCTCTCTCTCTCTCATTCCCCTCTTGTGTCCCCGCCTGCCTCCGCCCCGACCCTCTAGGGGCCTCTGTGTTGTCTCTGTCATTAGCCAGCAGCAGCTCCTTGATGGCGAATGGCGTTTTGGTGGATGTGCGGGTACTGGCCGCGCAGCTGGTGGTGGCGCTGGCGCCTCACACCAGCCGCCCGCTACTGCCACCGCCGGGCACGGGTAGAGGCGGGCTGCTCAGGTGATATGCGGGTGTTAATCGAATTTGGGCTCCGTGACGACAACATGTACGCATATGTTAAAACTAGGATGTCACGCGGCAATCGCTGTTGTTTGCGGAGTGCTCGGGTTACAGAAAGAACTCCGCAAAAAAATATAATGACTCACTTTAGTTGGACGGCCCGGTTTCTTGAGTTCTCTTTTTATATTGGGTCTATTGATTCTTTAAACTTGTTGCATGTGATGAGTGTGACTATGTGAGTCCTGTGGGAGTAAGGGGCTTGACAAGGTTGTAATGATACTTCAAACCGCAGCTTAGCTTTTTCAATGGCCGAATATCGCATTAACGGTGGCTTCGTGTCAGAGGCAACGTTGCGACATGGGCACTCATGTAAAGACGCGTCACAGGCGGGTTCCTTGCGCAAAGAGTGGGAAGATACCGCACCGCACCGCAACTGCAACAGAGAGATGCAACCCGTGCTTCTTTCTTTCCCTTAGTCCCGGGCGGACTCCCCTATATCCGATCCCCCCGTTTCCCATCCCCCACTATACCATCCCCCCCCATCCCATCCAATACCTCCTGGCCTCAGCGCGCTGGACTCGTTGCTGCGTGAGGGCGGCCGGGGGCCTCAGGGCCTGAGCCTCGGCCTCCAGGCGTTGTGGGCGCTGGTTGCCTCCCCTGGGGGCGCAGCGGCCGTGGGTGCCTCCTCGGTTCCCCGTAGCCTGGTGGCGGTGCTGCGCCAGGGGCAGGGGCAGCAGGCGCCGGGCCAGGCCTCGCAGGACACAGCCATCCGGGCTCAGGTGCGAGGTGTGCGGGGTATCTCTGAAGCGCTGAAGCGTCTGCTGGCGACCCATTCAAGTAGCGCGAACGCAACTTCCTCCTCTCTAGACCACCACTCATCCCCTGGCGAACTTCGCTGCTTTGCAATCACTAACGTGAGCTTCTTTTCGTCTTCATGTGCCTCCTTCAGGCGGTCGGTGTGCTGGCGGCGCTGGTTCAGCGACTAGAAGCGGGCGCCGCGTCCTCGCTGGCTGCAGTGGAGGGTCTGGCGGCGGCACTGCTCGATGTCATGGCGGTGGCGGCGGACATGCTGGGAAGGAGTTTACGGCATAGCGGCGGCAATTCCGGCCCAGTTGCGCCATCCATGACGGCTAACAGCGGCGGCGGCCAGAGCTCCTCGCCCAAGGCTGGCAGTGGTGGTGGCGGCGGCGGCATGTTCGGGGGTGGCAACTCGAGCTTCGTGCAGAATAGCAGCGGAGAACTCCCGGACGTGACTATGTTAGAGCAGTCGGCTCACCAGCTCCTGTGGTGTGTGGCGGCTGTGGCGGTGCTGTCTCGTAGTGCGGCTGTGGCGGCCAGATTTGCCAGCCTCAAGGCGCTGCAACCGGCGCTGCTGGCCGCTCTCAAGGCGCGTCGGGACAGTTGGGGGACGGCCACACAGGAAATCTGACAGCCGTATACATAAGGCCCATAACGCCCATTCCATATTTTACCGTGACAGGCCCAATCAGGCAGTTTGGGGTGCGTATCACGGGCGGAGACGCACGCATGGCAGCTGTAGTTGTAGCTCCCCTGGCAGATAGATGCTGTAGCTGCAGTTGCCGCCGCCCCCTCCCCGGCTTCACCCCGCGGTCCCAGGATCCCATCTTCGTAGGGCTTTCAAATTCTTCATCCCGGTTGTCTATTCTCACTCTTGCCTACTCTCTCTCTCGATATATATCTCTCTGTCTCCTCCCCTCCCGGCCTTCGTAACTCCCTCGCGGCTCACAGACGAAGCCGCTGGACATCCAGTGTTATGCGGCGGGTCTGGTGGGCAACCTGGCGGGTCATAACGCCACCGCCGCAGTCATATCGGGGTTTCGCGGTGTGGGCAAGGAGCTGGTGCGGCAACTGCGGGAGAGCCGGATGGACCCAGATGGGCCTTACATCGAGGCGCTGCTGGGTAGGTGGCGGTAGCACACTACACCCGCACGTTGACAATGGTAGCTTACAGTCCTCCCCACTCCATACGGTGTTTGTTCATCTGAGTATCACCAGCGATAAACCTTGACCCCGGGCCGCGTGCCTTTCCACACCTTTCCTCACTCCAGCGGCCATCCGCAACCTGGCTGGCAGCGAACGGGGCCGGCAGGAGCTTGCATCCGATCCCGCCACAATCCCTTGCCTGGTTAAGGTGTTTACGGCTGCGCCGGGGAGGGCAGTGTCAGGGCCAGCAGCGGCCGGCAGCGGTACCGGCGGTGAGCCGGGCTCGCCCTCCCTGCCACCGCTTGTGGCACAGAGCCCGGAGGCGTCCGCGAGGCTGCAGGCGATACAGGTAAGGCCCTGGTGAAGCGTGGTACGTCTTTTGTAAGTGCGGTGGTGATGGTCCTGTGAGGAGCTCGCAAGGTTGCGGCAGGAGCGGTGGTTGTCGGTGAGACATCATTCAGAAAGCACCCAGGCTGGATGGTGCGAAAGTTCTATACTGGGCTCATTATCGCCCATCAGCTATTCGTGCGTGGCGATGGTGCAGCAACAGCAGTGGCAGAATATCGAAGCACCTGGGATGGGGCATGGTGGTGGCTCTAATGTTCTTTCTTCTGCCAGAGGAGTTGCACCCAACCTCCTTCCCGAGCTCGGCTCTGCCTCAGAACCCCTTTTTTCCATTTAGTCGGCGGCCCGTTTCATTTCAGCTGACCGCAGCCGCAGCCCTGGCGAACCTGTCCGGGGACCGATGCGGCCTGGAGGCGATGGTGGCGGACCAGGAGCTGCTGCTGCCGCCCCTGTGGTCGCTGGCTCGCAGCCTGGTCGTGCAGGCGGGGCCGGGTGTCGGGACGCTGGGCGGCGGCGAGTGGCTGCTGAACCGGCGGGTGAACAGCCGCATGCGCTTGTTCGTGTGTGTGCTTCTCGCCAATGCCATGAGCCACCCCGTGCTTGCCAAGGTGGGACGGGTGATACCAAGGGTGTCGGGTGGGTGAATGTAAAAGATTCGGGAGGGGGACGCGCGGGGCCAAGGGGTAGGGAAAGCGCTGACAAGCTGTCGAGGAGTGTCATGTGTTTTTTGGGTAGCTCTCTCCCCTCCCCTTCACCGCTCTCTTTTCCTCTTGCACTGCTAGACGTCACCCCATCAGCGATGGTCCGGTTTTTCCCCACCTTCAGTAAGTACATAAGCTCACTGGGCCGGATTTCGCCCAATCTTTGATTATTACCATACACTATACCCCTCCCCGTCGCCGGACAATTGCAGACCAGTCTCACCCTCCACGACGCCATGGCCACTCTGGTCGCACTGGTGCTGGCGCTGCCCGGCCCCAGCCGCCATGCTGCTCAGCAGGACCCGCTAGCGCCACTCCGGCCGCGGCGGCAGCGTATGGCGGCGGTGGCTGTACTAGAGGCTTTGAAGCAGCTGCTGGTCTCCGTGGGGCCACGAGCACTGCACAGCCTGCAGGTGTGTCCGTGGTGGTGGGTGTCAAGCTCTGGGGGTGCCCCAAAGAGGAGGAGAGGGGGAGGAGGAGAGGGACTTGGGGGTACTTGATCCCAAACCCCCAAAGCGAATTCTGCGACACTGGATTTTGTTCCAAGCTCTGAGCGGAGGAAGATTCTACTTTTTTGATGACGCACGACTTAAAACCCGCGTACCAATCGAGGTAACGTGTCTGTGTGACTGTGCGAAAGGGTGGTCTATCAGCCGTACCGGTGCCCCAAAGGCTTAGGTGGCGATTCTGACCTGCGCGTACCTGTGCTGCACGTTCCAACTGCCAGGGCCGCCCAGTCAAAACATCCGCTGCGGCGGCCGCTGCGGCGGGTGCGGGTATCGGCGGCCCCTTCGGCCTTGTTGTTCCACCCGCCCCCGCCCCCGGCGCCCCTGGCTCCCCCGCCCGTCTGGCCCGCCTGGTGGATCACGTGATGGATCTGTTGGCCTGGGGGGACTTCACCAGCGCAGAGGAGGTGGCGGGTAAGGATCTTAGGACGGGGCACTGAACCCTTGGTGGGGCCTAGGAATATTGGGTCGGGGGCGGCGGCTTACTCAAGCGCGGAATGGTGGGTGTGGGTCTGCGGGATTAGGTAGAGGGGAGATTTGGGGATGAGTGTTGGTTCAGGCATGCAGCAAAATTACAAGGGATGGGGGGGTGATGGATGCGGAACGGGAATGAGAAGTGGGAAGTGAAGGCGGTAACGGAGAGGGCTCAGCGACTGTACATTTGCCCTCATCCATTTCATGGGGTGTTCTAACGGTAGGTGTTGAACGGAGGGTCTTAGGAGGCTGTTGCAAAGCAGGCGGGTTTTGCCATACCCGGAGTCATTTGGGCAACCATTCCGTATCCCCGCCTATCAGTGCCTCTGCCAGACTCTTCGCCACACGGACACAACATGCAGCCCTTCAGTACCACCACCACCATCACCACCATCTCAATCTTCCCTCGAACCTTTGATGCGCAGTCGACCCCAGCAATGCGGGGATGGGCGCTGACGTGGCGGGGGCAGCGGCTGGTGTTGTGGGGCAGTTGGCGGTGCTGGGAGTCGTCGGTGAGTCCGGCGGTGGTGGCAAGTGCAGGGTGGGGGGCTCGGGGGAGGAGAAGGCGGGGTCGCCCTGCCGCCATACGCATGGGCACCCCGGGGGTCCCATAAAATACCCGGCAGATGTATTGTGAGCGACATATCGCTCGCAGATGCGCCGAAATCATTAATTGCCGCTACCGCCCAAGTACTAAAGACAGTAACCTTCCATCGATGAAAGGGATGCAGAAACTCAAAACGCAAACTAGGCGTGCGAATTAAGCTCGCTATCTCACCCACGGCTCGCTGTCCTCCGACTCCGGCGCTGCTCTTTCCCGCGCAGGCCGTTTCCCCGTGTACGCCGCCAGCAGCTGTAAGAGTCTCGTGAAGCTACTCGTCCTCCCTACGTTACAGCCTCTGCCATACGGCCAGGGTGGCAGCTCCGTACCTGGTGCCGGTACACCGCCGGGAGTGCTGGACGTGTCAGCGGGCCATGCGGCGGCGGCCGTGTGGGCGCTGGTGTCCAACCCGCTGTGCAGAGCGTGGGCGCAACAGGTAGTGCGTGCCGCGGATCATACATGGCCGTGTCAGGGGCTACGGGAGCTGCTATGCACAGCTTCCACACCTGGAGGAGTAAAAGATTGTGACGCATGGTGGTGGATGTGCGCAATTAGGCAGGGGAGCGATTTGACGATAGCGGCAGCAGCTGTCTCCTGCCAAACCACCCCATCTTGGATGGATTGGCTTTTGACTGGAGCGCATTCACACCTGACCTTTCGTGACGCAGATCCGCGCTGATGCGGCGGCCCACCGGGTGCTGCTGCTGCTGGTGCGACGAGGCACTCGGGGCGGTACACGAGCTCGTTATGCGCCCGCCCGCGTGTTCGCTGCTGCCACATTAGGCCAGCTGGCAGTGCAGGTGAGGCGGGTCGGATGCTCCTGGAACTGGATCAGGCGTATAGTTGTTCGTGCCTTGCCTTTCGAACGAGGTACCAAAATGCGTGGTTCTGCACCGGACAGACAGACAGGCAGACAGGCAGACAAAAAGGAAGATAGGAAGGAAATCACTTACACAGGTTACGCTTCTTTACGCCAATCCTGCCCCGCACCCTCAGTGGCACTTCACTCCGCCATTGCGAAGCCATATTGTCCTGCTGCCAGTCTCTTGCCCTGCCAATACCTGTATCCAGTTACCGCCGCGCACGACTTATGATGGGCCTGCGGCCATAACCGCAAACGATGCTGACCAACCCCTCATTCCTGTATTCCTCCAACACAACTGCACACATCGATCCTCAGGGCGGTATTCCCTCATCGGAGCTGTCCGAACTGCTGTCCCCAGACAACGGCCTCCCCGCCGCTCTGCTGGACCTGGCCACCTTGGCGCTGCCCACCAGCAGCTCGGGCACTGGGACAGCAACTGGCACCGGCTCCGGCAGCCAGCAGCCGGGGGCGGGTGGGGGGCCCTCGGGGCCTACGGGTCATGGGATGATGGGACCCGGGGGCATGATGGGTCTGGGTGGGGCCCGTGGCCGGGGATATGGCCCGGGCACGAACGGGCTGGGTCCAGGGATGGAGCGTCACCCGGGCGCGGGGCCGGGCGGGGGGTATGGCGGCGGCGGTGGAGGTCCCGTTGGCGGAGGCGGTGGCATGGCTGGGCGGCAGCGGATTAAGGACGTCGATCCACAGGAGCAAGTAAGCGATTTTGAGACAGCACGAGGCGAGAGGTGCATGTGAGGTTTCCCTGGCCACCAAGGAACTGACCCACGGGCAACGGTGTTATGCTTGGGTGGTCGAGGGCGGTGGCGGCAATGTGGTTGTGTGAGCAGAAAATCAGCAGCAGGGTTAGTGATAGGAGGAAGCAAGTGGGTTGGGTTTGGCGGTCCCCGGGGAGGAGTGGGGCGAGCTCGACAACACATGCACACGCCCGCACTGCGCATGCTCGCTCGTCCCTTTCGCCTCCGTCACACATTAATATCTGAAAGCGGATAGCTGTCTGCGTCTCCCACAGGCTCGGACCGCGACCTTAGCTATGGTGGGCGCCGGGGGAGACCTCCGACTGACTCTGGGGCTCCAGGTGCGGTGGTTGAGGGAGGGAACAAGGGATGCGCTCGCGGAGGACTTGGAGGACGGCCCATGGCGGATGGAGGCCTGGAGTCCTCAGCTGGGTCCGTAAGCCGTGAAGTTTGCTTTTCACCGCTCCACTGCTGCAATGCACTTCCTCCCTCTCTCACTTTCCTGCTCCGGGCCTTATGTTTTGTCGTGGGATCTCTCGCCATCTGATGCCGCTTCGCTCACCTCCGCGGTTCGTCGCGGCCCATTCGCTCGCTCCTGCAGGCCGTTGGCGCATTGGCACACATGGCGGGGGAGCCCGGGGGTGCCGAGACGTTGATGCAGCTGCCCGGCCTCATCGATACGGCGGTGAGAGGGGATCCGGGTGTGGGCAGACGTCCTATAAGTCCCCTGGGCTTCGTGACGCCTTGGGGAGCTCGTCGCAAGCTGCATTTATTGCATGGGGTAGTGCCCCTGGTGTGCAGCTTGCCGCTTTCTTAAAATGGTCTCCAGCGTCCTCCACCTCCTCTTACTTCAGGAAAAGGGAGTCCCCGAGTTCGGTGTTATGGGCCAAGCTGGCGACCTGGAGGACGCTGACCTCCCCTATTAGTTACGCGTCCTCGGCCCTGTGTATCAATGCTGCCACAATTGCACTCTCTCTAAACATCCTTACCATCCACCCTGCCGCCCTCGCACCCGCTGCTGCTCGCCCACCGGCCCCCCCATAAACCTTCTTCACTCGTCAGTCGCGGCTTCTGAGCAGCTCTCAAGGGGACGTTTGCGGCGTGGTGGCGATGCTGCTGAGCACCCTAAGTTCCTTCGGGGGCTGGCAGGCGTGTGCCGCGATGACCCGCTGGTCGGGGCTGGTAGAGGCGCTGGTGGCAGCGCTGAGGTCGCGGGAAATGCAGGTAGGGAGGAGGACAGACAGGCGGCGACCCTCTTACTTGGGGCTCTCTACAGCCATCATTGAAGTCGTCTCACTTCCTGATCCGTCCTAATCCCCCTCGGGCCCCCCCCTTCTCGCTCACTCCTCTTTCTCTTGCGTTTGGGAATGCCTCTCCGCCCTGTCAGGTGCGAGCCTACTGCGCAGTGGCACTAGGCAATATCGCCAACGGCCCACCGGCGCCGCTGACACCCGATCTACCATTCGACACTGCCGGCGCCGTCACCGCCGCTGGCGCCGTCGACCGCATGCTGTCCTCTGGCACCCTGGACTGCTTGACCGCCATGCTCGATGAGTGCGGTCGCCTGCTGGCCCTGCACCAACGCCGCCAGAGAATGCAGCAGCAGCAGCAGCAGCAGCAACAGGAACAGCAGCAAGTGCAGCCGTCAGCTCTGGAGGTGGCGTTATCACAAAGGGCGACGCGAGCGGCTCCACAGCGGACGCCGCATGTGCAGATCATTTCCGCAACCTCATCACCCTCCCATCAGCAGCAGGCGCAGGCGCGGCAGAAGGATGACTCCCCCCGGGGTCCGCCTTTCGCCGCCTCACATGCAATATCGCCTGTGTCATCATTGCCGGCATCAGCGTCCGCTGCGCTGGGACCGGCGCTAGCGGCGGCTGCGGCCGCCGCCGCGGCGGCAGCGGCGGGTTCCGGGACCGCTCCGCCCCTCCCCTCGCTGATCAGCAGCCTGGTTGTGCCGCTAGCAACACCTCAGGTTGCTCCACTTGGCGGCCCCGGCTCGCCCTCAAGCCCTGCGGTCCGTTCTGGCGGCTCCAGGCACCAGCTGTTGCAGCTACAGCAACAGCAGCACCAGGTCCAGGCAGGGGGGATCCCGGAGGGAGGTGCCGCACCCGTGCCGGTGACTCGTGCGACCTCACGTTTTGCCTCGGAGGCAGCCGCGAAGGCTGCTGGCGCTGTCCCCGCGGGAGACGCCAGCCCGGCAGCAGCAACTACAGGAGGTAGAGGTGGCAGCGGTGCGGGGGCGGAGGCGGCGTCCGCAAGGCGGGATAGCTGGGCCGCGCTGGCACCCTCGTTGTCGGCTGCAGCTGCGGCAGCCGGTGCGATCCAGAATCTCAGCGCCAGTCACCCCACAGCGTGTACGGCGCTCCTGCACGCTGCCGCGCCGCTGCCGCTTTCGATGGTGGCAGCGGTTGCCGGCCGAGGCCGCAGCCCCCGTGACGTGACAGAGGGCGTTGTAGTTCAAAGCTTCGGTGAATGGCTGGGAGTGAATACATCTGATGCAAGTGAGTCCACGGTCTACCCCTCGCCGCCGCCTCCAACGGAGCCCAATGGCGCCGGGAGTGACGGTAGCGGTGGCGGGACTCCTGCCAGCGGCAAAGGTACTGAACCTGACTCACAGAGGAGCTTTCTCCCAACCGCATTTCGTCTGCTCTGGCATTGCTATCAGCTGCTCGACGGACACAGCCGGATGGAGCTGCCTGACTCGCTGCCAGAGGCCGACAATGGCGAAACTGCCGACGGCGCCGGCAGTCGCGGTGGCGGCGACACGAGCCGAGGCAGCACAACCCCGCTGTTGCTACTGCTGCGCCTTTCGGTGCTACTGCTGGGTACGCTGGCAAACTTGTCCACGACGGTAGAGGGCAAGGCGGAGCTGCTACGGCTGCTGGCATTTGAGGCCGAAGTACCGACTGCTACTGCAGTTGACAGCGGTGTATCTTCTCGTAACGATTCCAGCCCGAAACGAAGCAAGGTTGCTACTGCGGCTGTCGCTGACGGTGACGCCGCTGAATCGTCGGCAGGTGGATTGGTGGCGTGTTTGGTGGGCTTGTTGACGCTGCCAGCGCCGTCCAGCGCTGGGATGCTGCTGCACCCTACTGCGGTCAACGGTGCCCCCGCGAGCCCACAAGGAGCCCTGATGCATCACAGAAGCACCCGCCTCGCAGCGCAGCCGCGGCCGAGTTCGCCCGAGGGCGCCGCCGGAAGCGGCGCTGGAGGTGGCGGAGCCGCCGCCGGTCCTGCGGTGGCGGAGGTATCAGAGGCGGAGGCTCACGAGGAGGTCCGGAGCTCAGCGCTCGGGCTGTGCTGCAATTTGTTGGCGGACGACAGACCGGCCGCCGCTGTCGCCGCTGTGGTCGACGGCGATGGGAACGCAGAAGAAGCTTCGTTTTGGGACGAGGCGCACGCACTGGAAAAGGAGCTATCGGAGCCGCCGCGCAGCCGCCGCACGACGGCATCGCCGCGCCGTTCGAGTTACGGCTGTGTGCCCACCGCCACCGTTTCAGACGGGCTTCTCGCATGCAGCCCTGCAGTAGCGGTTCCGGAGGAGATGAAGTACGGTTCAGTTGTGTTCCGGAGCGACAGCGGAATGGAAGACCTCGAAGCAAGTGTGGGATTGGCGTGGCCTACGGCGGTGACGGCTGCTGCTGCCCCTGCTTCATCGGGAGATGATGGAGTGATGGTCTGTGGTGGAGATCTGGCTGGGGAGGATTCAGAGGCGGTGGAGAGGCAGGTGTCTCTGAACTGCGGCTGCGACGGTAGCATCAGCTCGGGCAAGGCAGAGTGTTTGGGCAGCCGACCGGTGGAAGATCTATCTCAGCGACCCATGGGTCGATCAGTGCTGCTAGAGGCGCTAAGTCGCAGCCAAGCGGTGCAAGCGTTACTAGAGGAGCTGGCGGAGACGGCGCGTGGCCGGGAACATCGACTTCTGCGTCATATGGTCACGTGGCTGGCGAAATTGTGTGCCACCGTCGCCACCGTGTCGGCGGACACTTCACCTTCAGAGTCACAGCCTCAGCGGTGGTAGCGGCGACGGCGTCGGGGATCTCTGACCGTGCCACCGGCAACGAGAAGGTTAGCGTACCTCTCAGGCGAGGGGTTTGGGGCATGATGAGAGCGCCCATGGCGCGCGTTGACTGTAAGGGGCGCGACGGTTTGTCCCCAGGATGGTGAATTAACCTCTTTTTGCCTTTCGGCAAAAGCGAAGCGTGTTGGTTCGGTGCATTAACTGGGCAACTTGGGCTGGTGAACATGCTGGATGTCTCTAACGCAAGAATCCTCACGAACTGTGCTAATGTGATTATGAAGGCTAAGAACGTGTAGCTGTAGGGCTCCAGAGGTGCAGTGCGGGATGACCGAAAGCAGGTAAATGGGATTGGCGTGGAGGAATTGCAGCTATTATTGTAGCAGCGGGCAGCGGAATACTTGTACGATATGTACGAATGGAAAGGGTGTTTGAGAGTGTGTGCTAGTTATAACGAGCGTCTACACATGTATGCGAGGATAGGATTTTATCTGGCGACTTGAGCCTATTGACGGCAGCGATGAAGCTTGCACCTTGCGACCAATTCATCGACTACAGGTACTTTGTCACGGGGTGTGCTTAACTGTGTCTTAACGCAGGAGCTTCTTGCTTGTCGCACGACATCTGTTCGGCAATGCCATGCACCCGAACTTTGGCCTCGTGGGCCTCTCGGGCACCGCTGTACATGTAATTCGCCCATTCTTGATCTCCATTCCTAAGATCATCGCAAGGCCCAAAGCACGAGAGGGCATTACCTCACCTCCTCAAAAGCACCATACCGCATATTCCCAGCCCCACCCCCGAGGATGAGTGTTTTCATGCCAGAGATGAGGCCCAGCCTGATCCCAGTGTGAATCACCTTTATTCAACCTCAAGGCCAACAAAAGCACTCGAAGATAGACAATGCGGTATTGTCTCTGCCATATACGACTTGTGTTCTTAGGATTGTGATCTTGCTGCCCTCGCGACTCCTACCCAAGCGACCTGACACATTTTTCCCCTCTGTATGCGAGAAGGCCGCAACCTCCAACCACTTGCGTGAACCACTGGGTAAAAGTTTCTCTGCCAGCTCGAATGAGGTGCAAGGGGCGATACAGCTTGAGCAACATTCAATGCATTCGAGCAGCATGAGGCTTCCTGCCGTACGCCAGCCTGGGCGTTGCCAAGCTGGCAACATGGGTAGGAGGGGCTTGGAGTGGGCCGCGGCTCATCATGCTCCGTCACCATGCTGTGGACCGTCCGGTCAGGAACCAGTCAGTGCCTTGCAGGGACGAGTGCAGACGGGTGATCAGTTCTGCGCTTCTGTGGGATGGGTGTGCACGACTGCTGTTGCGGAGCCGCAGAAGCCCGAAGCTTAGGTTCACGGGCTATGCACAAGCCATTAATCTGGCGCTGGAGTCGCTCGCCATGTTCGGCCTGCGACTGACATGGCGAGGTTTTCAATCCCTGCTGTTCGTGTTGTGGTGAACGTACATTACATTAGATTACATTACATCGTAGCATACTGCAGGTGGCCCCAGCGAGATGCATGTGACATGGTACATAAAAGCAACCACATATTCAAACAAACGAACTTGCAAAAGCGAGTGACAGAAAACAGCTCTCAGTAGTGGTATTCACCCTTACCACTACTCACCACCACTACAACCCAGTATGGCGATGGCAACAAGGTTTCGCGGCACTGGCACCCTCTTGCTCCGGAACCCATATGCGGACGGGTGCATAGGGCCCGATAGCAAGCCACACACCCGCATGTGTGCCCCATCATAGGGTGGGAGGAAAGTGTCTGGCGCGAAATTTTACAAAACAGCAGCAGCAGCAGAAACGTAACCGTTCTCATCGACCCCTCATATAGATTGAACATCATCACCACAGCGATACTTGATCCTTCGTGACTCGGCAACCACAGCAGACGTCGTGAAATAGCATGGCGCCTCCATTTAAGTCGAAAAATTTGTGACCTTGCCACGGGCTCGTCACACATTGACATAGTTCGAACGGTAAGGGTTCCTGAGTCGCTTCACCCGCATCCCCTCTGAGTCCTGATCGGTCCGTCTTCCGTCGGACTAGAGAGATCGGCTTTACCTTGGCGAACGAGTAAAATTCATCGTGAACACAGACGCGCGTCTCTCCGAATAAATTTGCACAACAATGCGCACAACCGCCACCCGCTACATTCGAGCTCGTCTACTTTGCTGGATAACCCAAATCATATTGAAGTGGAAGACGGTTCGCCGGTCAACCCTCACCCGCAAAGAATCCGGCGCGGGGTCTCCGTCCCAACCCCCGGTTGTGGTATGCTCGCCAACAGGGCAGCGCCCCTCTTCCGCTCAGCAGCAGCCCGCTACTCTTCGTTGAGCAGAAGGAAGGAGTGTGCGGATACCCATATAAATACACACCGCGCAGCACTGCTAACTGCCGTAGCGGATTAACTCCTTTCCTCTCTCTTCCCCCATTATCCCAACGTGCCCCCGCCGCTGTGCTCTCCGCGATTTCAACTGCGCGCATCGTGTCGGCAAGAAATGCTTCTCTCTCATGCGCCCCGCTGTCCGGGGTTTGCTCGCCTCTCATCCTAGTCCCTTCCTCCTTACGTTCCTAGCAGGTACGCATCCAGCATCCAAATACGAAAGCCCCGGGCCCATCCAGGACTCGTGAAGAACTTCAGCCTGTGCACCCGGCGTACCGAGGGTTGTGGTTGGTGGACCGCCACTCGCTGACACAAGAACGCACAGGTGACGAGAAAGTGCGAGAGGCATATGCACATGCAGACACACACGTGCGAACAAGACAAGACAAGACAAAACAGCTAAAATAGATAAGCCCTAAACGAAAGACCAATGCACTTGGTCGGCCAATTCCTCGCATCCAGGAAAGGGCCACAGGACAGCCAAGACCGCCACTGCATCACGATCACAGCACGCGGCCCACGGTCTCATCTTCCTTCCCTATGCGCTATGTAAGCATTATCTTAAAGATCTTGAAAGCACCAGCGTTCAAAACGACAAAACGCACAAGCCCTGCGGTTAAGGTGTCAACTACCTTACCCCCTTCACCTCCCTCGGAACTTCCAAAATCTTTGTCGGCAGGGTGTTCTGATACACCTTCCCTCCACCTCACACATCTCCAGGTACCCGCCCTCCAGAAGCAACCGTCCTTCTAAAACGCACGTTGCTCATCAAGCCTCCACTGACCAACAGCAAGGGACCCTGCACTTGGCAACGCTCCAACAATACTTTATGCGGCATCGACTTCAACGCGCGCACATGACGCGTCGTCGTCACGCTGCGGCAGCAGCATGTGCTTCGAGTCCATGCCCGCACCCGATAACCGGATCCGATATTTATACTTTAGATTTTCCCAAACATCGTCGACAAACGAGCCCGATTCATGGTGCGCAGCCCAAACAAGTGCTGTGAACGAGAGCATCGTCAAGGCACGACATAAACTGCAGCTTCATGGGCAGCACACGAAGAAACAAGAAACCCCAACAGTGTAGTGTAGTGGCCAGGCCCCCTTAATAACTGCACACAAAGGGCCTTCACTGCGATCTGAAAGCTCCCTGAGGTCAACCTGACATCCCTCGCGCAGCCCTCACCTCCTCAACATCATGCGAGCCGGCCTGTACACATACACATACAAATATACAAAGCGCATGCGGGCCCCTCTCCTCAAGTGGGGGCGACGAACGATCGCGTACACCCGTATATCCTACACACGACGGGCTGCCCAGGCCGTGGTCGAGCGCTGTCGCGATGTTGTGCTGTCGGTGTCCCGTGCCACTGTTCGTGTCCTCCGCTCGCCCCACCTTACTTAGAGGATGCGCCTACTGCGCGTGTACCGCATGACGGCAAAAAAGATCCAGGCACAGCCGAGCACGATGGCGGCGGTGATGCCCCAGAACGACAGCGCGGAGTGCTCCAGGTTGGAGCGCATATTCATCCCAAAGATGCCCGCCAGCATAGCGCCGACAGCGGCTGCGAAGGAACCGATGGACAGCATCAACTCCAGCCGGTTGACCTCGTAACGCCGAGCGCTGAGGGAGACACCAATGGACTCCTCCAAGTCGCGTGCGCCTGCCAGCATGCGCTCGGCCTCGGACTGGTGGACAGGCATCGAACCGGACGGGGCAGGGAACAGGTCATCGGTCGTCGGGCAAGGGTCAGGATAACAGTGCACATAATCACACGGGACCCCAGGAGGGCGCTGCACGGTTGCCCAAAAAAAGTAGTTCATCTCCCTCAGCCGCCTTGCTGCGGGTTGGCGAAGCTGCATACGAGAATGAAGGCCGGCAGGGAGGTTCCAAGCGCCGAAAAAAGGAGGTTCACGCGCCGCAGAGCGGCATTCCTAACAACTGGAGGATATCACTACCGGTGTGGGGAAGCTTCCGCTGCTGGCAGGCGAGCGGCAAAAAAGTTAAACCGCCTGGAAGATGTCGGGGCTGACATCCAGTAGTCGGTAGGGATGGTGATGCTGGGAAAGCTCAGCGCTGCGGGAAGCACGAGTATGCCGAGCTGAACCGCCCTGGTCCCCGTCCCCGCCCCAGTCCCCTTAGCTCCCCAAGCTGCCGCTCCCCGCGAACCTGCAGGCCGCTCGCCCTCTGCAGGTAGAACTCTAAGAGGTCCTCCACTTCCTCCAGCTCCGCCTCCTCCTCTTCCTCCTCCACCATCTCCTCGAGCGCGTCCTGGGCCTCCTGTAAGTCCTCCTCACTGTCACCGAGCCGACTGCAACAGGAGAGGGGACGCGAACGTGGAGCCCGATGAGAAACAGAATCTGCGGTTGGGCGGCGGGCGCGTGAGGAAACGGACAACAAGGCCACATTTAGAGAAGCAAATCCGGAAGATAAGTACGGCTATTGCACATGCGATGCGATGTGATTGGACGGAACGCAGAGGCTCATCCCTTCTTCGCAGGAGCGCCATAATGGCGACGTGGAGAGGTCGTATTTTGGGAGAGGAAGTGCGCGGCCCCCCTTGCAGCTCACCTCATAAAGTCCGCCTCCTCAATCAGCTCCTTCCGCCGGTCCCTCTCTCGCTCGTCCTTGCGTCCACCATCGCTTGCTGCAGCCCCACCCAGGCCCGGGCCGCCGGCGCCGCCCTCATCTCGGCCCTCACGTACCCAGCCAAAGCGCGCACGCAGCTCTCGGAGGCGTTCCCTATCGTACTTTGTGCGAAGCTCTTTTAACCGCTCTTGACGAGCGGTCGTGGGGCCGTACTGCGATGTGTCGCGGCGGCCCCCTGAGGCGGCCCCGCCATACGAACCTCCAAACATCGGGTAGACCCCGGCGGAGGTGTTGACGGCGCCAACAGCGGACGGCGGCGGCGGCCCCAGGCCTCCCGGCGTTACTGCACCCGGCCCGCGTATGACGACGAAGCTACTCATGTTGGTCATGAGATAAGGCCCACTCCCATTCAAGCCGGGGCCGCCGTAGCCGTTGAGACGAGACCCCGGCGCCAACGCAGACGGCGGCAGCGGTCCCGAGCCGTACGGCCCGTGTGACGTCCCGCCAGCCATCCCAATGCCGGTCGTGACCGGGCCACCGCCAACTTCTGGTTGCATAGGCACTGGCGCTGGGATCCCCACTGGACCTGCTGGCGCCGCCGACGGAGGAGGTGGAGGAGGTGGCGGCAGCGCGGCCGTGATCGGCTGCCCGTCATCCAGCGCCCTCTCTTCGAGCTCCTCCTTGATCTCCCGGGCTCGTTCTACCTCGCGCTCGAGCCGGTTGCGCTCCCGCTGGCGGCGGCGATCCTCCCTACGCGGCCGGCTGCTCAGGTTGAGCTCCCGCAGCTCGTCCTCATCGTCCATCAGCTCCTCCAGCATCTCTCTGCACAAACACAAGCAGCACCATTAGCATCATGAAGGCCTCAACGGCCTAGGGTTTGCTGTCCGCCCTCACCGCCCTCGACGGAGATGGCGCCATAGCTGCAGCTGTGGGACTGCTGGCGACGCAGCCGCCGACAAAACTTCCACGTGGGTCCTAACGTCTTAAGGTGGGTTTGTCGCCGTCCATGAAAGCATTGCTTTATTAGGAAGCACGAGTTAGGAAGCTTCTCCCCTCCTAGGCCTGGTTTCCACCAGCGACCTGTGGCAGGACCCTTTCCGCATCACCACGAATTGGCCCCCCCTCCTCCATTCCCCTCAGGAGCCTGGTGTCCGATCCCCCCCTCATCGCCCTCCTCCACTCCGACCGACCGGCTGACCGACCGACAGATTTCACACCTGAGCGTGTCAGCCTTGTCCTCTAGCTCCACCAGCGCCTGCTTCACACGCCGCAGCTCCTCCAGATTCACGGGGTGATATCCCCGGGCAGCTTGGTCAGCAGCGCCGACACGCGATCCGTCACGGCGCTCATCTCCGCGTCCAGCCGCCCCACCGCCACCATCAGGGCCCCCTCCAGCACCTCCAGCTCGAATGGCGGTGTACGGCTGGACGAGTCGAATTTACCCTGCAGATGTCATCGCCGCCGCCGTTCAGGCAGCCAAGGACATGGAACAGTGTACGTACGACGACAAAGAAGATGGAGTAGTGTATGTACTTGTGTGTGCGTGTTTTTGGTGCATAGTGGAGTGCAGGTCCTAGGGAAAGGGAAAGGGAAAGGAAATGCCCCTCGTTCTTAGGAACCCGACTTGGGAACCCGGCCACCGGGCTTCGTTTAGGAACGAACACAACTAAGGCCACCGCGCTCTCCTCTCCTCCTGAGAGACGAGGACTGATGCGATGCAAAGAGTGCCAAATGGCAAACCCTAAGTACTAAGAACTGAACTGGAATATAGACGGGGTGAGTAAAGCCCGCAGCCAGCAGCAGACACAACGAACAAACCATAAACCGGGCGCAGCACCCCAAAGCCCAGAGCCCAGGGCCTCCCTCCCTCCCCCCATTCCATTTCCTCGCTTCAATCCGCCAAATCGGTCCCCGGCTCACCTGATAATAGAACCTGGCCATGTAGTCCGCGTGCGATACGTTGACGTAGGCGGAGGGGTCACCCCGCGTGAGCGCCTGCTGCCGCGCGCGGCCGTGAGTTTGTATCCGCGGCAGCACCACCTCCAGAAACTTGCGAGTTGTGGCCGAGTTAGGTTCGAACAGCAGCGCCTTCTCCGCCGTCACGATCGCCCTGTCAACCAAAGGGAGCTGGGCGTCGGCGTCATCGGGACCAAGTGGGGTCTTCCAAGGAGAGGGTTTCAGGCGGGGGTTGAGAAAAGGGGCTCCTGAGCCGCGGGTAGATGACGGGCGAGGAGTGGGGCGGTGTGATGCGGGGAGGCGGAGGGCCGGTTGCAACCGAACCGGGTCACGCCTCACGCGGCGACAGGCCACATCCTCCATGTCCAATGGGCGTCCAGTCGCTGACCTTTGCGCCTTACTCCTTGCCGTGCCCCTGCTCCCAACAACCGGCCCAACTACACCCTCGAGGCCTCCACCATCCGCCAAGGCATCCAGGCCCCACCGCTAAGTCCGTTCGTTATCACCCGCTCTTCTTCAGGACCCAACTCCAGAGGAGGCACACCTGACGCCCCCGAGGTTCAGCAACAGGACATCCTCCTTGATGGTGATAGATGGGGAGGTCTTTGTAAAATCGATGGATGGGTCGATGCGGCGTAGATCGCGGGGCTGCAAGCGGTGCTCGCGTAGCAGGTCACGTCGCCGAACGAAGAAGCGCCGCGCCCGAGCCGTGGCATCCAACCGGAGGACCTGTCAGCGGCCGCGCGCGGGCGGTGTGGTGAGGAGCGGGCTCGCCACAGTCCACAGCCGCAGGCTGCCCCGCGCTGCAACTGTAAGGATAGCGTGCTCCGATGCCACAGTAAATGCCGTGCACACAATGGCTCAGCGAAATAATAAGCCTTGCGCTCCCTGGCTGGCCCCACATTCAGGCGCGCAGCCACCAGAGCCTTACAGAAAGCCGTGCCCGGCGCACAGTCAAGATATTGCGCCTACCCGGGCATCCTAAGCACCTTGCTAGACCGCACGGCCTTAAAGGACCGACCGGGTTTCCCCTCCCTTTTTCCATACGCCCTAACCGGTGGCAGTCAACACGACGGCTCTGTAGGCAGTCAACGATAGCAAACCCCCCTAGATAACTCTGCTCCGAGACCCTCCGATGCAATACCCGTGTACCCGGGCCAGGGCTGCCCGCATGTGTCACACAGATCGCTGCGTAAGAGACCCCATCGCACGGGGGCCTATTCCGCCGCCTAGGGTCCTCTGGGCCGCTCCGAGGGCCCGCTGCGCTGCCCCTCATCGGATGCTCTTAACCGAGCGGAGCCTGGTGCTGCTAAGTGCTAAGAGCTAACACCGCAGCTAGTCAGCCAGGCGGAGATCCAATGTAATCACCCATAAGGCCCACTTCGGGAGTTCGAAGGCCTGACGAAAAGCAAGCACATTGTTCCAGCTGCTCACGAGCTCCCTTAGCTCTGCTAAAAACGATTCCGCACGGCCGCCCGCTGACATCTGGATTTGTTATTCGGAATATGGAAGCTGTCTTTGATGAGGATCCCGTGCCTACGGTAGGCCGTGTGCCCAAGAATACTCCATGCGTCTTGGGGCCTGTTCGAGGACTTGAAAGGATGCACGGACCCGGAACCCATCAACAACATTGTCGATGCTACGACGAGTGCGTTGTGACGCCGAGGCGCGCGCGCGCAGACACAGACACAGACACACACACGCACCTGTACAGCAAAATCCTACCTAAGAAGATCCTACGGCCCAAAGTACTTGCCTCATAGTTGGCCTTCCCATACGCTCCTGCCGTGCCTTCGCCTTTGCTCACGTCCGCAACTGCATCCTCATTCGCCAAGTCCGAGAAGTCCAGGTTCCGCGACTGCTGCTGCTGCTGCTGCTGTAAACCACAGCCGCGCTCCGAGGGACAGGAACCTTAGCCGACGCCTTGTGAACTTGTGACCTGACGGTAACTGCCGCTGCATCTCTGGTCTCTTCCACGTCCATGGTTATGACGTCGCTGGCAACCGCCTCCGCCCTCAGGCTACTGCCATCCAAATGGTTCCGCACGTCGCTGCGACTGCTGAGCTGGCAGCGGGCAGCCGCTGCGATCAGGCCTGGCCTGCGCAGTCTCGGCGGCACGTAGCGCGCCGAGCCACCAACAACAGAGCCACATGGATTTGCGCAAGGGACCGCAGGGTGGCTTGACGGGACATGGAGGCTACTTCGCCACCCACGTCGTCATAGCTGCACTGGCACCACCCGACATCGGAAGGAAGGCGGGCGAACGGCGGTCGCGTGACATTAGAGAGTATGGCGGTGCAGTGCTTATAAGGCCTGAACTATAGCAATTGCTAGGTTGAAACGATTATTTGAGGAAGACGTTGAGAGGCGGAAGGAGCCCGGAGATGCGAACATGTCTAACTATGCAGGTGGGGGTTGTTCGTTGAGCTACACAGCGAGGCAGTAATCATAGAATGAAAGGATGTGCGAATACGCCTCAAGCTGCGAACGGAGTATGCTCGCGGCGCTCGCGTACAACGGGTAAGACAGACAGATAGACATGTGTGACACATAGTGGACAAATGGAAATTCGCAGCCAATTTTAATAAACAATTTCACAACACCAAGTAGGGCCGCAGGCAGACGTAGTGGCAATGCCACCGACCTCACGGTGCGGCCCACTCCGATCCAGCCTGCGGTGTCGATCAGCTCCACAGGCTGGTTGCCATACATCCACGAGGCGCGTACGGCGTCCCTAGTGAGGCCCGGCTCCGGCCCCGTCAGCGCGCGCTCCTCCCCAAGCAGGCGGTTCAGCAGTGTGGATTTACCCTACCCCAATTAAGATGGGAAGCGCAAACGGAGTTCTTAAAGAAAAAAGAGTAAAGCCGAGCTAAGATTGGATCCATGCAGGCGCCCGATATGCAAAGGACGGATGCATGCATGGGGCAAAGAGAACGGGTACCGAGCTTTGCACTTGGACTGAAGAAAAATGGGAACAATATGCGTACCCTAAGTATACATACATCATATTCCGCAAGCTAAGTCGGACCACTCATAATTCCGCATGTCAGCAGGCCTGGTCATTTGAATCCAAAACAGCTGCATACCCTAGGTGGCCTCACGAAAGGGCAAGCCCTTACCGCGTTCGGCAGTCCCATGATGGCCAGCTTCAGTACACCTCCAGGACCTCCGCTGTCGCAGCCCCCCATGTCGACACCATCGCCGGATTTCGTACTACCATCGTCCTCTGCCGTCTCCGTACCCCTAGCCTTACCCCCAAGACCGCCAAACAGCGATCTAGGGCGCGGACGCCGCAGCGACAGCCGCACGAGGGGGCTTTCCGCCCCTCCCACTGCCACACCCTGCGCCGGGGTGGCGGCCTCACGTCCATCATCCACCACCGTTGCCATTTCGCCAGTGCTACGCAGACCCCGACCCGACCTGGCGTTCCCAGATGCCTCCACCGCCGCGATGTTTCAAAACAAAAATAACTCTGAAGACCATTAGAAACCTTAGGTAATACGCGAGTACGAATGTGCTGGCGCTCACTGACAGTTGCAGCAGTCGGTTGTAATGGTTACGGCAGTTTGTCACCGCAACCAAGAAACAGAAAGGTACATTTTGACAGCAGATGCGCAAATGAAGAAAAATGTGATGATCCAATCACGGATTATGTTCTGCTGCTCCGTACGGCACGGCAGTTTCGTGCCTGCAGCTGACCCTCTCTAGTCTGTGCGCGCTGAGAGAAGATGTCCAAGATCAGGGCGGTGCGATCACACACCCGCACGCTCCCCTCGCCGCCTCCCGCTGCAGCCCCCAGCTGGCGTTCCAGGTTTCGGATCCGGCCCGGAGACAACTCATCGTCAAAGATGACGGTCTCCACATCCAAGGCTGCCACCGCACGACCCACCTCTTGCCACCTGCACATTACCGTACCCGTTTTCCGGGGAGTGCAACAGGGGATGTTGAGGTACACCGTGAAGCGCCAATATGAGGTGCAGCGGAATGAGTTGGGGTAAATTAGGTTGGGTTGGGTGGGCGGGGGGGCTGGGATGGAGATAGAAGGGAGTGTGTATTGGCGAGCGTGTCAATGCCGAGAAAGCAGAACCCAAACCCAGACGCTTCGCGGTTTGCTCTGAGGAGCGTATGATGTGGATCTGACCTCTGACCTGGGCATTCTCGATCTCGTTCCCGTGTCTCATTCCAGCTGTGCAATTGTATTACATCGGATGTACGGCAGGCTGACAGCATCACAAAGAAGAAGGTTGGCCCGACCCCCTCCCTATCCCTCTTTGTCTCACACACCATCTATCAGCAACCCCAGAGAGACCTCGTTGCTCGCCAATACCCCCCATCTCCAAGTCCCCCTTCTGCCAGATCCTCACCATCTTAGGCTCCCGAACTCACACCCCTGGACCCTTGCTCCTCTTACATTACGATCCCCATACTACTACTCCCGGCAGCTTCCCCCTAACAGGTCGGGTCATTCGGGTGGCAAAGCGAGGACGCCTGCAGCTATCAGCTGACGGATATGCAACTTAAAACAATAAAGATCGCTATCACCCAGAGAGGGTTCATGTGGGTTTCTGTTGCTTTTACTTAACCCCTCCATCCCCACCTCCTCCGACCCCACCTTCCCACTCCCTATGTATGTGGACATGTTGGGGGCATCCAATATCTGATACGTGGAGCCCAACGCCTGTTGGGGGGCCACAGGGCACAATCAGGAGGCGCCCGGGATGGGTGGAAGCGGTGGATGAAAACGGGCAAAAGAAGTTGTGAAGGATGTGGGGAAAAGGCGATTACGCGCGTCCTGGTACTGCTGGTGAAATGTTCATCACTCACCCCCCTTCTTGTCCCCCTCAGCAACCACTACCAGCGTTTCTATGTTCGGCTTCCCCCTTTATCCCCCTCTTGCCCTCCACCCACTTACCCACGCAGCCGCCTTCCACCCTCTTACCCATTCGCCCGCTTACCCTCAACCGAGCTGTTTCCGCCAGGCGGCCGAGCTCCACAACGCTTTCGTGCACGTCGTATGAGTACCGCCGCTGCTCGCCCTTGATAGACGCTCCCACGAGAAAGACTCTCTCCCGCTCGTCCAGGGGAAGCTGTATTTTGTTAGTACGGCGTACGGCAAGGACAGACAGGGCTATCTAGGGATTTAAGACGAACGCAAAGGAGGTGATTGCGTTTGGGACTGGGAAGGTTCAAAGAACAAGATGAGGAATGTGTATATGGACGTGCTTGTGTCTATCTGTGTGCGTGTGTGTGATTGTGTGTGTGATTCTGTGCGTATGGCGAGTCGTAGTTATGAGAGAGGGGACACATGGCCATGGATTTCGGTCCTCGAGACATGAATGAAGTGGGGAAAGAAGTCATGAATGAATGGTTTCGGAGGAGGTATTGCAGATTTTTTGACACTCCCGAAAGGAGTAAGCATATGTTTTTGGTGAAGCATATGCTTGTGTGTGTGTATGTGTGTGCACGAGTCCGTTATTTCACGGTTATCAACCACGTCAACTAAAGCTATTTCCGCGGCTAGAAATGGAAGATGAGCGCCTGTGGGGGTCCTGTAGGCGGGAGAACCTCACCTCGATTTGAAGACCTGGAGTGTGCTGCCGCGGGCCAGCTTCCTGCTGCGCCTGCAGCAAAGCGCTTTCAAAGGATTGCGCCAGAGCGCTTTCCCCCGATACCTGGCCCGCGCATTTCGTCACCTACAAGAACAAGGGGTACGGGGTTCGCGTGGGTTAGATACAGAATAACGGAGATAGAGGAGAGGAAATGTGGGTCCCCATCGAACACTGAGCACAACCGAATGCACCAGGCACCGCACCCGCGATGGGATATGAGCCAAGGATATTGAAAATAGTAGAAGTCGTTCCTGTTTGCGAGCGTTATGATGGTCGGCCGGGGCAAAGCGTACACGTCCCAACGAACCGAGCGCGGTCGCGGTAGGCCACATAGCAGCTGCCCACAAGCCCTGCGCTATTGTACGTGGGTTTGATAAGATGACCTTGTAATTGACGTGTGTAAGATATTCGTCAAGCAGACAGCTGCGTTCTGCCGGACAGCATGCGTACGGTCACCCTTACCTAGAACACGAATTTGTGCCTTTTGCCACAGAATTCAGCGTGTCTTTTCATAGTATTGCGGATATTAACATTCTGCGACACCTCGTAAGACACGGTGGAACCCTCGCAGAAGGCGGAATTTGTGCCCTACTACCCTGGGTCCAAGTGCTGGTTGCCGGAGCTTTGCGGTTGCAATTCAGTACGATTTCGTCTCTTCTTAGGGTGCTGCTGCTTTCGCACAGCGGCTCCCTAACCGAATGGCGCAAGCAGATCGGGCGGTGGTTTATCTCCACCTTAAAGACCTGTATAAAGATGATCCGGACATATACGTCAAACTGTTGGCGACTTTAATCAAGGTCGCTGACTCTGAAGTCACGGTAAGGGCTCTTTGACAGGATGGCGGGAGTTTTTCGGGCAACTTTGTGCTTCTCTCGACCACTGTAAAGTCTCAAATGCCGCAACTAGCTTAATGCTTAAAAGAAATGCCGCATGCTGATGTGTCTTGGGTCGTCTTGACCTTTCAACATGCCCATGTCCCTAGCACAGACGATCTGGACAGCGTCGAGGACCTTATCGGACATGCCGGTGATGGAGAGGCGTTTCCTTGAGGACGTGCTGCTAGGTATGAATCGATGGAATAGAAAAGTTTCAGTGCCTAAAAACTTGCATGAACCTAGTAAGATACTTTTGGATCGATGAGGGGAGCTGCGTTCTTAAAGACTGGACTAATAAGTCCGGTGCTCAATGTGACCAAACCTTACCATTTTAAGTCTGTGAACTAGGTCATAAACGTTGGGAAAACGTAGGTAACTCATCAAGGACATCCTTATGGCCAGCTAGGAGCGGATCCCCTCCGCTTGCGCTTCGGTAAAGAGGGGTGTACAAAATAACGGCTTTTCGAGGTCAGAGGGGCGCCCCCTCGAACTTGCAAGCGTAAAGTTTTTTTGACGAACACAATGGTAACGAAATATATTGTATGAAAATAATATAAATGACCCCTCAATGCACCCAAAGCTTTCTGGCTCACCACAGAGATAAGCAAGGCTAGGTTTCGTGGCTGTAGGTCCAGCGGCGGGTGGCCCTGCTCTGGGGAGCCCTGATGGTGGTCCTGGACCCGGTAAGTACGGACCATTCCTACATGGATCCACGTCTGTTCGTGAACTGCATTTTGGGCGAGAGTCCTTGGTTATCTAAATAACAAATAAAATTATGAGGTTTCTTGCTTTTTATGGTATAAGTCGTGCTCGTTCATGGTCATAAACTAACAGTAGCGATATATATATGTTTTGAATTGCACTGAGATGCTTTTTGTTTTTTATTCTTGGCTGTAGGTGCAGCGGCGGCTGGCCCTGCTCTGGGGAGCCCTGCTGCTGGTCCTGGACCCGGTAAGTACGGATCATTCCTATATGGAGCCCCGTCTATTTAAATAACAAAGATTATGTGGCTCCTTGCTTTTTATGGTATAAGTCGTGCTCGTTCATGGTCCTAAACCAAAAGTAACTATTTTTCTTTTCAATTGCACTGAGCTGCTTTTTGTTTTTTATTCATGGCCATGATGGCTGTAGGTCCAGCGGCGGCTGGCCCTGCTCTGGGGAGCCCTGATGGTGGTCCTGGACCCGGTAAGTACGGACCATTCCTATATGGATCCACGTCTGTTCGTGAACTGCATTTTGGGCGAGAGTCCTTGGTTATCTAGATAACAAATAAAATTATGAGGTTTCTTACTTTTTATGGTATAAGTAGTGCTCGTTCATGGTCATAAACTAACAGTAACGATATATATATCTTTTGAATTGCACTGAGATGCTTTTTGTTTTTTATTCTTGGCTGTAGGTGCAGCGGCGGCTAGCCCTGCTCTGGGGAGCCCTGCTGCTGGTCCTGGACCCGGTAAGTACGGACCATTCCTACATGGAGCCCCGTCTGTTAGTGCACTGTAACTTTTGCAAGAGTCCTTCGTTATTTTAATAACAAACATTATGTGGCTCCTTGCTTTTTATGGGATAAGTCGTGCTTGTTCATGGTCATAAACTAATAGTAAGTATATTTCTTCTGAATTGCACTGAGATGTTTTTTGTTTTCTGTTCATGGCTGTAGGTGCAGCGGTGGCTGGCCCTGCTCTGGGGAGCCCTGCTGCTGGTCCTGGACCCGGTAAGTACGGACCATTCCTACATGGAGCCCCGTCTGTTAGTGCACTGTAACTTTTGCTAGAGTCCGGTAAGTACTGACCAATCCTACATGGAGCCCAGTCTATTTGAATAACAAAGATTATGTGGCTCCTCGCTTTTTATGGTATTAGTCGTGCTCGTTCATGGTCATAAACTAATAGTAAGTATATTTCTTTTGAATTGTACTGAGATGCTTTTTGATTTCTATTCGTGGCTGTAGGTGCAGTGGCGGCTGCCCTACTCTGGGGAGCCCTGCTGCTGGTCCTGGTCCCAGTAAGTACTAACCAATCCTACATGGAGCCCAGTCTATTTGAATAACAAAGATTATGTGGCTCCTCGCTTTTTATGGTATTAGTCGTGCTCGTTCATGGTCATAAACTAATAGTAAGTATATTTCTTTTGAATTGTACTGAGATGCGTTCTGTCTTGTATTCGTGGCTGTAGGTGCAGTGGCGGCTGGCCCTGCTCTGGGGAGCCCTGCTGCTGGTCCTGGTCCCAGTAAGTACGGACAACTCCTATATGGAGCCCAGTCTACTTAAATAACAAAGATTATGTGGTTCCTTGCTTTTTATGGTAATAGTTGTGCTCATTCATGATCAGAAACTAATAGTAACTATATTTCTTTTGAATTGCACTGAGATGCTTTTTGTTTTTTATTCATGGCTGTAGGTCCAGCGGCGGCTGGCCCTGCTCTGGGGAGCCCTGATGGTGGTCCTGGACCCGGTAAGTACTCACCATTCCTACATGGATCCACGTCTGTTTGTGAACTGCATTTTGGGCGAGAGTCCTTGGTTATCTAAATAACAAATAAAATTATGAGGTTTCTTACTTTTTATGGTATAAGTCGTGCTCGTTCATGGTCATAAACTAACAGTAACGATATATATATATATTGGGGTGTTACACTGTGGGCGACTCACCCTACAAGGGCGAGCACCAAGGGGCCTGACCGGACCGAGCCACAGCGCAGGGGAGGGGCACGTGGCTTTGTCTGTCTGTCCTGCCACGTGCTCCCCCTCTCACTAAGACCAGCTAGAGCAAAGAAAGACTCAGAGGCTCTAGCCTGGCCACTAACAGAGCACTGAGGAGCACCACGAAAACGAGGAGGGAACAAAAGAAAACAGGGGGCGACTAACTGCACAAAGAAAGGGACTACTCTCCTCCAACACAAAACTGAACTAGCAAGAGCCTGAAAAAGACGCACAGAAGCCCTCAGATGAGAGACGCCAACAGGAGAGCACACTCAAACACAGCCAAGGAGGAAGAACCCAGCTAAAGACAGAGGGGGGGATGACGAGCCAAATTGGCGCCCCCCTAGAAAGCCTCCCGGCCCCACCCACAGCTGGCCCCTCAAACACCTGCACTGCACAAGAGGGAAAGACCTCTCTCACTGCCTCCCCCAAAACCCTCAGAACCCAGTGCCTGGACACAGGCTCCTCCAGCCACGAGACCCTCCACTCTCTCCCTGCCCCTCCTCAAACACCAGGCTGCCTGCCCGTTCTCTCCAACTCTCCTCCTCTCTCCCCCTACTTCTCCCTCAAACCTCCTCAAAACCCCACCCTAAGGACCCTGCTCTGCTCTCTCTGCTCCACGGTCGGTGATTTCCATAGGAGAATCACATCTCAACTGAGCTCCAACTATGGCTAGGATGGGATGGTGCGGTCCCACCCGATCCCAGCCATATTTAGGGATACCCAGCGCTGCAAAAGAGTGCAAGCGAGTCCAGAAGTCAGCAACTGTACGGGCCTGTGCTTGGTCCAGGGGAGAAGCTGTTGTTTGTACTGCATTGTCCAAAGTTGGCTGTGTCGTGTAGATGCTTGGATGTGTGTTGGCAGCTTCATCCTCCTCTTGCGTAAAGCCCCCTAACCGGTTGAAGAAGTCAGTAATAGCCCGTTGACGGGGTCCCTGCTCTGCTGTCCGGGTCTGTGGTTGTTGCTGCCGTCCGTGGGTAGAAGCCCCCTGTTGCCTTTGTTCCCGGGTTGCAGCCCGGAGACAGTACCTGCCATATTCCATAGAAGACAATGCAGCCATGGCTATCACGTCCCAAGGTGCCTGTTCGCACCCGGTTGGCGCTTGGACGAGCCACAGCTGTTGCCTGGTTATGCCCCCCTCTATGGTGGCTGGTGACAGCAGTCGCAGATGCCTGTCAATCTGCTCTCGCACCGCCTTGGCTATTGGACATTCCCAGAAGTGATGCATGCGTGGGGAGTAAGGCTGATCAGTATCTCCTCCATAGCTCCCACACTCACAGGGTTTGATGGGCACCCTGGAAAGGTGTGTGTTGCCCGGCAAGGGTATCCCATCAACCACCAAACGCCACAGCGTCTCTTTGTTTTTGTTCTCCCAATGAACTGCTGTCCATAGCCGAGCTAGGGTTGCCTGAAAGTGCTGGAGGTTGGTGGCAAGGTAGGGAGGAGTTGGGCTATCGGTTGACACCCCTAGAGCCTCCCTCACAAAGGCTGTCAGCAGCTCCAAACGCTCCTCCGTAGTTGAACCTCCTTGCAGCTGGGTAGCTTGGCTGACCGTAAGATGGTAGAAAGGCACTATACCCGAGTCTCCTGGCAATCTCCAGCCCAACCGCCTGACTATCATGGCCATCACTGTGGTACAGTCTGGTGGTGCTTGCAACTGCTGCTGCATTCTGTCCTCCATCCTGATCTGTTGTTGGGGTTGTAAGCGATGAACGACCTCCCGTGCTGCTGCTAGCCATGATGGGCTGATATCATTGCATAAGGCTGAAAGAGCCCTATGGGTAGACTCCTTGTCTCGCAGTTGGGTGGGGTTAGCTATGGGGTCTAGATACTGGAGGGTCCAATCCAGCCAGTTAGTTGTTCGAGGGAGGGGTGTTTGGCTGTGCTCCAGCATGTCATACACCCTTACCAGGTCGCCTACTGTAAGTAGTTTTCTGCAAGAAGCCAGCAGCGGGTGTCGTGCTTCCAGGCCTGGGCGGAAGTTGTGCCCATTGGTACTTCTCCCAGCATCCACATTGTTGGGCAACAATGGATTACCCCACAGGGCAGCTGCCCAGCACCAGTCTCCGGGGGCTAAAGGGGGGTTGCTGACATCTTCTAATGGTGGTAGATGTGCCAAGGCCCCTACAATCCGGCTGATATCCTCAGGCAAGGTCTCTCCACCCAGCCAAGGCCCAGTTGCGTGGGCAGTGGTAAGGGCCCAAGGCTTAAAAGCTGGATGAGTGATCTCCAGGTAGGTGGCCAGGGTCCGGATCCACGGGTGGATACTATGATCATTACCATAAGTAGCCAGCTGTTCCTCCTCTTCCTCAGCTATTGTAGCCATCGTAGATCCCACGGGTGTTACCCTCTCGCCCGCACTCCTGGCCATCAGAGTCCCTCGGATGAAGCGCACTGCCCACACTGCTTGCCTTGCCCGGATGTGTTGCCTGAGTGGCAGTAGGCCAAAACCACCAATAGAGGGATGTCCTACTAAGAGTCTGCTAGGCACTCCAGTGAAGCGTTGGCCCTGATCTTCGGGGCCCTGTTGCCGATCAACAAGGCGAGCAGCTAGACGCTCAATGTTGCTCAGGGTGGTATCTGGAGGTGGTCCACCATGCTCCATATGCCAAGTGACTGTTTGCAGACAATAAGCTGATACTGCTGCAGCCCGGCCAAAGGCAGAGAGCGGATAATGGGCTAGACGTTGCATCCTCTTGTAGGCCAGAGCAAGCATCTTAGGCCAGTCCGGTTGAGGTGGCTGCAGTTGGTTGTCCATAGGCAAGTTAAGGGCTGTTGCAGTAGTGACCACCTTAAGGCCGTTGATAGTGTGCCCCTGCCGTCGGTCATTCGTAGCCCCTATAGGCAGAAGTTCCACTTTATCCAGGTTAAGGTGTTGACCAGACCCCCTGGCGAAGGTACCCATGGCTGCAAGGAAGGCTGGCACGGATTCCTCTCCTTCCAGAGTGACTTCTGCATCATCAGCAAACTGACAGGCTGTGACCCTGTCTTCATCTGAAGGCAAGAGGCGGAGGCCCAGCTCTTGGCTTTTTAGCCAGCAGAACAGGGCCTGGCCAACAAAGAGATACAGCAGGGGTGCTAGGGGGCATCCCTGTCGCACCCCCGCCTCCATCTTGACAAGCCTGGACTTGAAACCGTTCATCATGGCTCGTGCCCGTGTGTTGCTGAGCAACAGCCGGGTCCACCTGCAAAGCTGAGGTCCTGCTCCCATTGCCTCCATAGCCCCCAGCAGGAAGTTGCGGTCCACTGTGTCGTAAGCTTTCGCAAAGTCCAGGAAAGCCAGCATGCCTTGGCGGTTCAATTTACGTAAAAGATGAGGCAGATGGCGCAGAAAGAGAACGCTGGCCCCAATGTGCCTCTTGGGCAAAAAGGCTGACTGTTCAGGGCTGATGATTCGCCCCAGGGCTGGCCCTAGGCGATTTGCCAACACTTTGGCCAGCAGGCGGTAGTCCGAGCAAAGCAGTGTAATAGGGCGGTAGTTGCCAGGCTGTTTGGGGTCTCCCTTTTTGTAAAGCACCTTAATGATACCATCCCGGAAGCCTGTTGGCACCTGCTCTGTTTTGCCGATAGCAGTGAAGAGGGCTGCCATGGTATTGCCAATCTCTGGCCAGAACTTCCGGTACAGATCCGTGGGGATGCCATCCCAACCAGGTGCTTTGCCTGGCTGGCTCTTCTTCAGTGCGAACCCTAGCTCAGCCACCGTAATGGTGGGGGACCCGACCACTTCATCAGCTTCCTCAGGAAGACGGATGTTGGCTGCTGCTAACTGGGTTAGCACTGACTGGCGGTCTTCAGGTGTGGTGAAGTCGGGGGCTCTGCAAACCTCTGCCCAAAAGTCCGCAACAACCTGAGGTAACTGAGCTGGGTTAGTGACCAGACGGCCTGAGCGTGCCTGGAGTGCCACTGGGGCTGCTTGTTGGTCCTGGCTTGGGGTTTGCAGGAAGTTGGTCAGGGCGGGGCCAGGACGCTCTCCTGCATGCAACCAGTGGATCCGGGCTTTATTTGCTGCCCTGAGGTTGTCTGCAATATGCATCCTAGCAAGACTGGCTTGGGTGTCTACTAGCTGCTGCAGGAGCTGTGTTGAGTGTGGCGTTGCGTCCAGGGCTTGTTGGGCCCGTTGGACCTCAAGGCGGGCCTCCTGGGTATGTTGGCTTGGCTGCTGCCTGCGTTGTTGTGCAACCTTGTTGAGCTGATGAGCTAGGCTGGTTAATCTGCGCTTAAAACCTGGCCACCAAGCAATTAAGTTGCCGGGGTTCTCTTCAGCTGACGGTGCCTCTTGGCATTGGTCTCGGATCCATCCAGCCATGCTGGCAACCAGATCTTGATGCTCAGTGAAGGCCATGCGTATACGCTTGATGCCAGGGCCCTTGATCTCATTTCTGCGTGGTAGAAGATGAAGCATGGCGGGACGGTGGTCTGAAGGTGTATGGAAGGAGATGGCTGTGTGGCAAATGTATGGCAGCATGGCTCCATTGATATAGATGCGATCCAGGCGTGAGCCTCCCGGGATAGGCGCATGGTACAGGTGAGTGAAGTCCCGGCGCCTGGGGTGGAGGTGTCGGTGGGTATCGACCATCGTTGGGCCTGCCCGATGTCTCATCTCCGTAATTGGCCTATCCGCCTGCCGCCCATCTCTTCCCGCGGATGAGTCCCACTCTGGGTTTTCCACAAAGTTGAAATCTCCTGCCCAGATAAGAGTGGTGTCCCTATTGTTCTCCATGGCTGTAGCTGTGGTGGCGGCCAGAGCAATCTCAAAGAGTTGTCGGCGGGTTTCCATAGCCATTGAGTTGGTGCCAGGAGGGAGGTAAACATTGCAGATGTGCAAGCGGTGTCCTCCCCAGTGGAGGATACAATCTGCAAAACGGCCACGCATACATGGATGCTGGGGTGTGGCCGGTTTTGGTGCCAGAGCTGATGCTAGCCCCTGTCTGATGAGGATGAGCACTCCTGCTGTATGTGTCGAGCTAGACCAAGAGTAGGCCGCTACCTTCCAGTTTTGTGTGTGGATCTGTGTGGTGGCATAGCGCAGGTCCCGTTCGAAAAGGCACTGGTGTTGAATGGTAGTATGATGGGTTTCCTGCAGACACACTACATCCAGCCGCAACTCAGCCCATTGTCGAGCAGCTGCCTGAAGTCTACTGCCATGAGAGGCCAGAAGTCCTCGCATGTTGTGCGTGGCTATGCGCAGTGGGTGCCCTGAGATAGCTCCCTGTCGCTGATTTCTTGTGATTCCTCTGATCATTATTCGGCTTGGGATTCCCGATTGGGGGGGTTGAACTCCTTCCCATCACAATCCATGTCCTGGGATGGGTTGGGGTGGTTTTGGATTTGTCGGGATCGCTGGGTGGATGTGCGCCGAGGTCGGGTTATCTCCTTGGATATGCCACCCGTAACTGTTGATTCCCTCTTTGTAGTAGTTGAGAGCTGCAAAGGCCTCTCGAGATGTTGATGGCCTATATCTGCACACATATATTGTGCGACTACTACACTCTCCCCCCTCTGGAGGGCACGTCTCGGGCACTTAAGCCCCATCAACCGATGTTAACCATCGCCTACCCTGGCCATGGGAAGGTTTCTACTCAATCCCACGTCGCGACATGCCACTGTAATCATGCGCCCTAGCTCTCACGGGTTTTTCTAACATCAGACTTTATAGCCATCAACTACTCTCCAACATTTCCGTTGGGAACCTGGATCACGTCAGATTCAAGACATCGCTGTCCGATGGTATTGAACCGGCGACCTCAGGATTTGAATCTGACGGTTCCGCTCGCTACCATTTGTAGTAGTTGAGAGCTGCAAAGGCCTCTCGAGATGTTGATGGCGTGTATCTGCACACATATATTGTGCGACTACTACACTCTTCGTCCGCCGCATAGCTAGGTTGGCCTTCCGGGCTTGTCGGGCTCTCTCTGTTTGGGCCATGTGTCGCTGGGCTCGTACCTCCTCTGGCAGGTGGGTCAGTCGCTGCTTCCGTATTTTCTTTTGTTGAGTACTAGTGGGAGCATGACTGTTCGATAGACGCTGTGTCCGTGGCCTGCTGGGACGGGGGTGTCCAGCTGGTGAGCTGACCTCTTTCACCACTCCCTGGTTGTTTGGCTTTGAAGCTGGTCGGGGGGTAAGTGGTGGAGTTGCGTTTTGGCCCGTCTCCACACTGGTTGTAGGCCATACTGTAGCTGGTGCACCTGGTGTAGCAGGTGACATGCATGGGGGCTCCTGCTGACTTGGCGGGGATATGGTCTGAGGCTGGGGCATCCTGAGTGTGGAGTCCTGGGGGCTGGCATTCGCCGCTGTTGGGTTGGTCACCAGGGGCTGTGGAGTGGGAGGGGCTGTTCCCCCAGTCTGTTGTACCCCTGCCAGGGCTCCCATGGGATCTGTGACTATGTTGGAGGTAGTAGTAGAGGCTCTGGCCTTGCATGCAGCTGCTGCGGCTTTGGCTGCTGCTTTCCTGGCCACGGCTGCAGTTGCTGCTGTGGTGGCGATCTCTTGGGGGATCGGTGGGGGTGGTGGGGCCACAGGTTGGGGCACCCCCGGTGGGAAAGGCGCCAGTGAGCTGGGTACAGGTGGCCATGGGCGCACCTGCGGGGGCTGCCTGAGAACATCCGCAAAGGATGGCACAGTGTTGGAAGTTCTGGATGAGGGGTCCAGACCACTCGGTTGAGCTATGGGCTGGGCCGGGGGATTTGGCGGATGTGGCAACATTCGTTGACGTAGCATGTCCCGCTGGCGCGTGAGCTCCAAGCGTGGGGGGGGCATGCAGGGCATAAAAAACGGGGCCTCTTCTACTACTGACCGAAGTCTAGAAGCCACCAGTAGACCTTGGCTCGAAAGGCCCCCCGGACGTCCTAGGCTAAACAGGCTCTGGTGCGGCAGGCTGGGGGAGCCTGGTGCCATTTTAATCCGCCAAGTGTCTGCCATGCGTGTGGGCTTGAGGTCTTGGAAATCGGTCCTGAGCCAGGACACTCGTTCTGATGAATAAGCCTGCGCTAGGAAGCTAGGGATGGCTGGCGGAGATAAGCTGGAAGGCACACCAGAAATCTCCCAGAAAACTGGCTGCACCTTGTATAGGTTTTTGATGTGGACCTCCACTGTTATAGGTGGGTTGTTCGGGAGGAGGTGGACTTGTCCCAGTCTCAGGTGTCCCTTGGCAACCACGGCTGAGGAAAGTAGCCATGCCATTCCCCCCTTTGGGAGAAGAATGGTCATTTCTTGCACCACGTTGCCATTAGGGTGCTTGTACTGGTGATGCCTGCCTACCTTAGGCAGACTGCATGGTAGGCCCGGCATGTTGGCAACCATAACTCCGTACACCGTGGTAATGATGGCGTCCGTGAGTGGCCCAAAGAGCTGGGCGTGGATGTCTGCCGGGTTTGACTCTGGGGGCCAATGGACATCCAGGACCACAGACTCTTGGTCTAGAAGGACGGGAGTCCCGGCTGGTAATTCTCGTTGAATTTGTTCCAGGTTGACAAAGCGTTTGGCCATCTGAGGTCGGTCGGGCGGGCCTCTGATTGCTGCAGCTGTCTCCTGGCCATTAGATTTAGTTGGTCGCGCGGTGGTCCGCGCGCGGTGAGTTGCGGCCATAAAGAGCGTTAATAGGGCATATAAAAGCAGAAAACAAAGGCTGGAAGGAGGCGGTTGTTCGTGTTGGCGGCTAAAAGTCGGAAATTTCGCGAAATGTTCCAAGTCGCAGCAGTCAAGAAGGTCGCCGCTATCCCCGCAGAAGAAAGAAGAGTAGAAGAAGATAAAACCAGCGGAAAAAGGGTGGCTGTTCGTGCCGGGGATCAAAAAGCGAAGAACTCGCGAGAAACGTAAGCCGCCGCGAGCGCGAAACTCGCCGTTAATTCTGCCTTAGCAAAAAGGTGGACTTGGTAGGATTTGAACCGGCGATCATCGGTTCGCGCTGCGAAGCCAAGTCAGGGAGAGTTGCCACCGGCAACCTAACATGCCTATATTAGGGCATTCTTATTTATAGAATTGGTAGTTATGGAAGTATTTGATACATTATGTATATATAATCTATATATATATTATGTATATATAATCTATATATATATATTATGTATATATAATCTATGTTATAATGTATGTTACTCATAATCTATGTTACCCTGCTAGCAGGGAACATAGGTGAAGGATAAGCAGGCCAGACCCTAGGCAAATGACTATCAGTTAAAAGACATATTTCATCATGCTAAACCTAGGTCAATGCCTGACCCAAGGTAAACCACAGCTCATTTTGATAAACCAGGAGGGTAATATAGATGAAGGATGAGCAGGCCACTCCCTAGGCAAATGACTATCAGTTAAATGACATGTTTCAACAGGCTAAACCTAGGTGCATGACTCATGTAAGCTAAACAAACCACAGCTCATCTGATAAACCAGCAATCAAACATAGCTGAAGGATGAGCAGGCCAGACCCTAGGCAAATGGCTATAAGTTAAATGACTTGTTTTATCAGGCTAAACCTAGGTCAATGCCTGACCCAAGGTAAAAAAACCACAGCTCATTTTAATAAACCATGCTAATAATAATAATCAATGTTATTTACTCCTTAATCTTTGTTATATAATAATAATCTATGTTACATAGTCTATGATCTTTGTTATATAATAATAATCTATGTTATAATCTATGTTACTCATAATCTATGTTACCCTGCTAGCAGGGAACATAGGTGAAGGATAAGCAGGCCACACCCTAGGCAAATGACTATCAGTTTAATGACATGTTTCATCAGGCTAAACCTAGGTCAATGCCTGACCCAAGGTAAACAAACCACAGCTCATTTTCATTAACCATGTTAATAATAATAATAATGATATATGTTATATAGTCTATGATCTTTGTTATATAATAATAACCTATGTTATATAATCTATGTTATAATCTATGTTACTCATAATCTATGTTACACTGCTAGCAGGGAACATAGGTGAAGGATAAGCAGGCCAGACCCTAGGCAAATGACTATCAGTTTAATGACATGTTTCATCAGGCTAAACCTAGGTCAATGCCTGACCCAAGGTAAACAAACCACAGGTCATTTTCATAAACCATGTTAATAAGAATAATAATCTATGTTATATAGTCTATGATCTTTCAGCAAATTGGGGTGTTACACTGTGGGCGACTCACCCTACAAGGGCGAGCACCAAGGGGCCTGACCGGACCGAGCCACAGCGCAGGGGAGGGGCACGTGGCTTTGTCTGTCTGTCCTGCCACGTGCTCCCCCTCTCACTAAGACCAGCTAGAGCAAAGAAAGACTCAGAGGCTCTAGCCTGGCCACTAACAGAGCACTGAGGAGCACCACGAAAACGAGGAGGGAACAAAAGAAAACAGGGGGCGACTAACTGCACAAAGAAAGGGACTACTCTCCTCCAACACAAAACTGAACTAGCAAGAGCCTGAAAAAGACGCACAGAAGCCCTCAGATGAGAGACGCCAACAGGAGAGCACACTCAAACACAGCCAAGGAGGAAGAACCCAGCTAAAGACAGAGGGGGGGATGACGAGCCAAATTGGCGCCCCCCTAGAAAGCCTCCCGGCCCCACCCACAGCTGGCCCCTCAAACACCTGCACTGCACAAGAGGGAAAGACCTCTCTCACTGCCTCCCCCAAAACCCTCAGAACCCAGTGCCTGGACACAGGCTCCTCCAGCCACGAGACCCTCCACTCTCTCCCTGCCCCTCCTCAAACACCAGGCTGCCTGCCCGTTCTCTCCAACTCTCCTCCTCTCTCCCCCTACTTCTCCCTCAAACCTCCTCAAAACCCCACCCTAAGGACCCTGCTCTGCTCTCTCTGCTCCACGGTCGGTGATTTCCATAGGAGAATCACATCTCAACTGAGCTCCAACTATGGCTAGGATGGGATGGTGCGGTCCCACCCGATCCCAGCCATATTTAGGGATACCCAGCGCTGCAAAAGAGTGCAAGCGAGTCCAGAAGTCAGCAACTGTACGGGCCTGTGCTTGGTCCAGGGGAGAAGCTGTTGTTTGTACTGCATTGTCCAAAGTTGGCTGTGTCGTGTAGATGCTTGGATGTGTGTTGGCAGCTTCATCCTCCTCTTGCGTAAAGCCCCCTAACCGGTTGAAGAAGTCAGTAATAGCCCGTTGACGGGGTCCCTGCTCTGCTGTCCGGGTCTGTGGTTGTTGCTGCCGTCCGTGGGTAGAAGCCCCCTGTTGCCTTTGTTCCCGGGTTGCAGCCCGGAGACAGTACCTGCCATATTCCATAGAAGACAATGCAGCCATGGCTATCACGTCACGATCTTTGTTATATAATAATAATCTATGTTATATAATCTATGTTATAAGCTATGTTACTCATAATCTATGTTACCCTGCTAGCAGGGAACATAGGTGAAGGATAAGCAGGCCACACCCTAGGCAAATGACTATCAGTTAAATGACATGTTTCAACAGGCTAAACCTAGGTGCATGCCTCATGTAAGCTAAACAAACCACAGCTCATCTGATAAACCAGCAAGCAAACATAGCTGAAGGATGAGCAGGCCAGACCCTAGGCAAATGACTATCAGTAAAAAGACATGTTTCAACAGGCGAAACCAAGGTCCATGCTGACCTAAGGTAAAAAAACCACAGCTCATTTTAATAAACCATGCTAATAATATTAATTATCATTATATGTTATATAGTCTTTAATCTATAGTCTATAATCTATGTTATAATCTAAGTTACCCATAATCTATGTTACCCTGCTAGCAGGGAACATAGATGAAGGATGAGCAGGCAGACTCTAGGCAAATGACTCTCAGTTAAAAAACATGTTTCATCAGGCTAAACCTAGGTCAATGCCTGACGCAAGGTAAACGAACCACAGCTCATTTTCATAAACCATGTTAATAATAACAATCAATGTTATATAGTCTTTAATCTTTGTTATATAATAATAATCTATGTTATATATTGGGGTGTTACACTGTGGGCGACTCACCCTACAAGGGCGAGCACCAAGGGGCCTGACCGGACCGAGCCACAGCGCAGGGGAGGAGCACGTGGCTTTGTCTGTCTGTCCTGCCACGTGCTCCCCCTCTCACTAAGACCAGCTAGAGCAAAGAAAGACTCAGAGGCTCTAGCCTGGCCACTAACAGAGCACTGAGGAGCACCACGAAAACGAGGAGGGAACAAAAGAAAACAGGGGGCGACTAACTGCACAAAGAAAGGGACTACTCTCCTCCAACACAAAACTGAACTAGCAAGAGCCTGAAAAAGACGCACAGAAGCCCTCAGTTATATAGTCTATTATCTTTGTTATGTAATAATAATCTATGTTATATAATCTATGTTATAATGTATGTTACTCATAATCTATGTTACCCTGCTAGCAGGGAACATAGGTGAAGGATAAGCAGGCCAGACCCTAGGCAAATGACTATCAGTTAAAAGACATATTTCATCATGCTAAACCTAGGTCAATGCCTGACCCAAGGTAAACCACAGCTCATTTTGATAAACCAGGAGGGTAATATAGATGAAGGATGAGCAGGCCACTCCCTAGGCAAATGACTATCAGTTAAATGACATGTTTCAACAGGCTAAACCTAGGTGCATGACTCATGTAAGCTAAACAAACCACAGCTCATCTGATAAACCAGCAATCAAACATAGCTGAAGGATGAGCAGGCCAGACCCTAGGCAAATGGCTATAAGTTAAATGACTTGTTTTATCAGGCTAAACCTAGGTCAATGCCTGACCCAAGGTAAAAAAACCACAGCTCATTTTAATAAACCATGCTAATAATAATAATCAATGTTATTTACTCCTTAATCTTTGTTATATAATAATAATCTATGTTACATAGTCTATGATCTTTGTTATATAATAATAATCTATGTTATAATCTATGTTACTCATAATCTATGTTACCCTGCTAGCAGGGAACATAGGTGAAGGATAAGCAGGCCACACCCTAGGCAAATGACTATCAGTTTAATGACATGTTTCATCAGGCTAAACCTAGGTCAATGCCTGACCCAAGGTAAACAAACCACAGCTCATTTTCATTAACCATGTTAATAATAATAATAATGATATATGTTATATAGTCTATGATCTTTGTTATATAATAATAACCTATGTTATATAATCTATGTTATAATCTATGTTACTCATAATCTATGTTACACTGCTAGCAGGGAACATAGGTGAAGGATAAGCAGGCCAGACCCTAGGCAAATGACTATCAGTTTAATGACATGTTTCATCAGGCTAAACCTAGGTCAATGCCTGACCCAAGGTAAACAAACCACAGGTCATTTTCATAAACCATGTTAATAAGAATAATAATCTATGTTATATAGTCTATGATCTTTCAGCAAATTGGGGTGTTACACTGTGGGCGACTCACCCTACAAGGGCGAGCACCAAGGGGCCTGACCGGACCGAGCCACAGCGCAGGGGAGGGGCACGTGGCTTTGTCTGTCTGTCCTGCCACGTGCTCCCCCTCTCACTAAGACCAGCTAGAGCAAAGAAAGACTCAGAGGCTCTAGCCTGGCCACTAACAGAGCACTGAGGAGCACCACGAAAACGAGGAGGGAACAAAAGAAAACAGGGGGCGACTAACTGCACAAAGAAAGGGACTACTCTCCTCCAACACAAAACTGAACTAGCAAGAGCCTGAAAAAGACGCACAGAAGCCCTCAGATGAGAGACGCCAACAGGAGAGCACACTCAAACACAGCCAAGGAGGAAGAACCCAGCTAAAGACAGAGGGGGGGATGACGAGCCAAATTGGCGCCCCCCTAGAAAGCCTCCCGGCCCCACCCACAGCTGGCCCCTCAAACACCTGCACTGCACAAGAGGGAAAGACCTCTCTCACTGCCTCCCCCAAAACCCTCAGAACCCAGTGCCTGGACACAGGCTCCTCCAGCCACGAGACCCTCCACTCTCTCCCTGCCCCTCCTCAAACACCAGGCTGCCTGCCCGTTCTCTCCAACTCTCCTCCTCTCTCCCCCTACTTCTCCCTCAAACCTCCTCAAAACCCCACCCTAAGGACCCTGCTCTGCTCTCTCTGCTCCACGGTCGGTGATTTCCATAGGAGAATCACATCTCAACTGAGCTCCAACTATGGCTAGGATGGGATGGTGCGGTCCCACCCGATCCCAGCCATATTTAGGGATACCCAGCGCTGCAAAAGAGTGCAAGCGAGTCCAGAAGTCAGCAACTGTACGGGCCTGTGCTTGGTCCAGGGGAGAAGCTGTTGTTTGTACTGCATTGTCCAAAGTTGGCTGTGTCGTGTAGATGCTTGGATGTGTGTTGGCAGCTTCATCCTCCTCTTGCGTAAAGCCCCCTAACCGGTTGAAGAAGTCAGTAATAGCCCGTTGACGGGGTCCCTGCTCTGCTGTCCGGGTCTGTGGTTGTTGCTGCCGTCCGTGGGTAGAAGCCCCCTGTTGCCTTTGTTCCCGGGTTGCAGCCCGGAGACAGTACCTGCCATATTCCATAGAAGACAATGCAGCCATGGCTATCACGTCACGATCTTTGTTATATAATAATAATCTATGTTATATAATCTATGTTATAAGCTATGTTACTCATAATCTATGTTACCCTGCTAGCAGGGAACATAGGTGAAGGATAAGCAGGCCACACCCTAGGCAAATGACTATCAGTTAAATGACATGTTTCAACAGGCTAAACCTAGGTGCATGCCTCATGTAAGCTAAACAAACCACAGCTCATCTGATAAACCAGCAAGCAAACATAGCTGAAGGATGAGCAGGCCAGACCCTAGGCAAATGACTATCAGTAAAAAGACATGTTTCAACAGGCGAAACCAAGGTCCATGCTGACCTAAGGTAAAAAAACCACAGCTCATTTTAATAAACCATGCTAATAATATTAATTATCATTATATGTTATATAGTCTTTAATCTATAGTCTATAATCTATGTTATAATCTAAGTTACCCATAATCTATGTTACCCTGCTAGCAGGGAACATAGATGAAGGATGAGCAGGCAGACTCTAGGCAAATGACTCTCAGTTAAAAAACATGTTTCATCAGGCTAAACCTAGGTCAATGCCTGACGCAAGGTAAACGAACCACAGCTCATTTTCATAAACCATGTTAATAATAACAATCAATGTTATATAGTCTTTAATCTTTGTTATATAATAATAATCTATGTTATATATTGGGGTGTTACACTGTGGGCGACTCACCCTACAAGGGCGAGCACCAAGGGGCCTGACCGGACCGAGCCACAGCGCAGGGGAGGAGCACGTGGCTTTGTCTGTCTGTCCTGCCACGTGCTCCCCCTCTCACTAAGACCAGCTAGAGCAAAGAAAGACTCAGAGGCTCTAGCCTGGCCACTAACAGAGCACTGAGGAGCACCACGAAAACGAGGAGGGAACAAAAGAAAACAGGGGGCGACTAACTGCACAAAGAAAGGGACTACTCTCCTCCAACACAAAACTGAACTAGCAAGAGCCTGAAAAAGACGCACAGAAGCCCTCAGTTATATAGTCTATTATCTTTGTTATGTAATAATAATCTATGTTATATAATCTATGTTATAATGTATGTTACTCATAATCTATGTTACCCTGCTAGCAGGGAACATAGGTGAAGGATAAGCAGGCCAGACCCTAGGCAAATGACTATCAGTTAAAAGACATATTTCATCATGCTAAACCTAGGTCAATGCCTGACCCAAGGTAAACCACAGCTCATTTTGATAAACCAGGAGGGTAATATAGATGAAGGATGAGCAGGCCACTCCCTAGGCAAATGACTATCAGTTAAATGACATGTTTCAACAGGCTAAACCTAGGTGCATGACTCATGTAAGCTAAACAAACCACAGCTCATCTGATAAACCAGCAATCAAACATAGCTGAAGGATGAGCAGGCCAGACCCTAGGCAAATGGCTATAAGTTAAATGACTTGTTTTATCAGGCTAAACCTAGGTCAATGCCTGACCCAAGGTAAAAAAACCACAGCTCATTTTAATAAACCATGCTAATAATAATAATCAATGTTATTTACTCCTTAATCTTTGTTATATAATAATAATCTATGTTACATAGTCTATGATCTTTGTTATATAATAATAATCTATGTTATAATCTATGTTACTCATAATCTATGTTACCCTGCTAGCAGGGAACATAGGTGAAGGATAAGCAGGCCACACCCTAGGCAAATGACTATCAGTTTAATGACATGTTTCATCAGGCTAAACCTAGGTCAATGCCTGACCCAAGGTAAACAAACCACAGCTCATTTTCATTAACCATGTTAATAATAATAATAATGATATATGTTATATAGTCTATGATCTTTGTTATATAATAATAACCTATGTTATATAATCTATGTTATAATCTATGTTACTCATAATCTATGTTACACTGCTAGCAGGGAACATAGGTGAAGGATAAGCAGGCCAGACCCTAGGCAAATGACTATCAGTTTAATGACATGTTTCATCAGGCTAAACCTAGGTCAATGCCTGACCCAAGGTAAACAAACCACAGGTCATTTTCATAAACCATGTTAATAAGAATAATAATCTATGTTATATAGTCTATGATCTTTCAGCAAATTGGGGTGTTACACTGTGGGCGACTCACCCTACAAGGGCGAGCACCAAGGGGCCTGACCGGACCGAGCCACAGCGCAGGGGAGGGGCACGTGGCTTTGTCTGTCTGTCCTGCCACGTGCTCCCCCTCTCACTAAGACCAGCTAGAGCAAAGAAAGACTCAGAGGCTCTAGCCTGGCCACTAACAGAGCACTGAGGAGCACCACGAAAACGAGGAGGGAACAAAAGAAAACAGGGGGCGACTAACTGCACAAAGAAAGGGACTACTCTCCTCCAACACAAAACTGAACTAGCAAGAGCCTGAAAAAGACGCACAGAAGCCCTCAGATGAGAGACGCCAACAGGAGAGCACACTCAAACACAGCCAAGGAGGAAGAACCCAGCTAAAGACAGAGGGGGGGATGACGAGCCAAATTGGCGCCCCCCTAGAAAGCCTCCCGGCCCCACCCACAGCTGGCCCCTCAAACACCTGCACTGCACAAGAGGGAAAGACCTCTCTCACTGCCTCCCCCAAAACCCTCAGAACCCAGTGCCTGGACACAGGCTCCTCCAGCCACGAGACCCTCCACTCTCTCCCTGCCCCTCCTCAAACACCAGGCTGCCTGCCCGTTCTCTCCAACTCTCCTCCTCTCTCCCCCTACTTCTCCCTCAAACCTCCTCAAAACCCCACCCTAAGGACCCTGCTCTGCTCTCTCTGCTCCACGGTCGGTGATTTCCATAGGAGAATCACATCTCAACTGAGCTCCAACTATGGCTAGGATGGGATGGTGCGGTCCCACCCGATCCCAGCCATATTTAGGGATACCCAGCGCTGCAAAAGAGTGCAAGCGAGTCCAGAAGTCAGCAACTGTACGGGCCTGTGCTTGGTCCAGGGGAGAAGCTGTTGTTTGTACTGCATTGTCCAAAGTTGGCTGTGTCGTGTAGATGCTTGGATGTGTGTTGGCAGCTTCATCCTCCTCTTGCGTAAAGCCCCCTAACCGGTTGAAGAAGTCAGTAATAGCCCGTTGACGGGGTCCCTGCTCTGCTGTCCGGGTCTGTGGTTGTTGCTGCCGTCCGTGGGTAGAAGCCCCCTGTTGCCTTTGTTCCCGGGTTGCAGCCCGGAGACAGTACCTGCCATATTCCATAGAAGACAATGCAGCCATGGCTATCACGTCACGATCTTTGTTATATAATAATAATCTATGTTATATAATCTATGTTATAAGCTATGTTACTCATAATCTATGTTACCCTGCTAGCAGGGAACATAGGTGAAGGATAAGCAGGCCACACCCTAGGCAAATGACTATCAGTTAAATGACATGTTTCAACAGGCTAAACCTAGGTGCATGCCTCATGTAAGCTAAACAAACCACAGCTCATCTGATAAACCAGCAAGCAAACATAGCTGAAGGATGAGCAGGCCAGACCCTAGGCAAATGACTATCAGTAAAAAGACATGTTTCAACAGGCGAAACCAAGGTCCATGCTGACCTAAGGTAAAAAAACCACAGCTCATTTTAATAAACCATGCTAATAATATTAATTATCATTATATGTTATATAGTCTTTAATCTATAGTCTATAATCTATGTTATAATCTAAGTTACCCATAATCTATGTTACCCTGCTAGCAGGGAACATAGATGAAGGATGAGCAGGCAGACTCTAGGCAAATGACTCTCAGTTAAAAAACATGTTTCATCAGGCTAAACCTAGGTCAATGCCTGACGCAAGGTAAACGAACCACAGCTCATTTTCATAAACCATGTTAATAATAACAATCAATGTTATATAGTCTTTAATCTTTGTTATATAATAATAATCTATGTTATATAGTCTATTATCTTTGTTATGTAATAATAATCTATGTTATATAATCTATGTTATAATGTATGTTACTCATAATCTATGTTACCCTGCTAGCAGGGAACATAGGTGAAGGATAAGCAGGCCAGACCCTAGGCAAATGACTATCAGTTAAAAGACATATTTCATCATGCTAAACCTAGGTCAATGCCTGACCCAAGGTAAACCACAGCTCATTTTGATAAACCAGGAGGGTAATATAGATGAAGGATGAGCAGGCCACTCCCTAGGCAAATGACTATCAGTTAAATGACATGTTTCAACAGGCTAAACCTAGGTGCATGACTCATGTAAGCTAAACAAACCACAGCTCATCTGATAAACCAGCAATCAAACATAGCTGAAGGATGAGCAGGCCAGACCCTAGGCAAATGGCTATAAGTTAAATGACTTGTTTTATCAGGCTAAACCTAGGTCAATGCCTGACCCAAGGTAAAAAAACCACAGCTCATTTTAATAAACCATGCTAATAATAATAATCAATGTTATTTACTCCTTAATCTTTGTTATATAATAATAATCTATGTTACATAGTCTATGATCTTTGTTATATAATAATAATCTATGTTATAATCTATGTTACTCATAATCTATGTTACCCTGCTAGCAGGGAACATAGGTGAAGGATAAGCAGGCCACACCCTAGGCAAATGACTATCAGTTTAATGACATGTTTCATCAGGCTAAACCTAGGTCAATGCCTGACCCAAGGTAAACAAACCACAGCTCATTTTCATTAACCATGTTAATAATAATAATAATGATATATGTTATATAGTCTATGATCTTTGTTATATAATAATAACCTATGTTATATAATCTATGTTATAATCTATGTTACTCATAATCTATGTTACACTGCTAGCAGGGAACATAGGTGAAGGATAAGCAGGCCAGACCCTAGGCAAATGACTATCAGTTTAATGACATGTTTCATCAGGCTAAACCTAGGTCAATGCCTGACCCAAGGTAAACAAACCACAGGTCATTTTCATAAACCATGTTAATAAGAATAATAATCTATGTTATATAGTCTATGATCTTTCAGCAAATTGGGGTGTTACACTGTGGGCGACTCACCCTACAAGGGCGAGCACCAAGGGGCCTGACCGGACCGAGCCACAGCGCAGGGGAGGGGCACGTGGCTTTGTCTGTCTGTCCTGCCACGTGCTCCCCCTCTCACTAAGACCAGCTAGAGCAAAGAAAGACTCAGAGGCTCTAGCCTGGCCACTAACAGAGCACTGAGGAGCACCACGAAAACGAGGAGGGAACAAAAGAAAACAGGGGGCGACTAACTGCACAAAGAAAGGGACTACTCTCCTCCAACACAAAACTGAACTAGCAAGAGCCTGAAAAAGACGCACAGAAGCCCTCAGATGAGAGACGCCAACAGGAGAGCACACTCAAACACAGCCAAGGAGGAAGAACCCAGCTAAAGACAGAGGGGGGGATGACGAGCCAAATTGGCGCCCCCCTAGAAAGCCTCCCGGCCCCACCCACAGCTGGCCCCTCAAACACCTGCACTGCACAAGAGGGAAAGACCTCTCTCACTGCCTCCCCCAAAACCCTCAGAACCCAGTGCCTGGACACAGGCTCCTCCAGCCACGAGACCCTCCACTCTCTCCCTGCCCCTCCTCAAACACCAGGCTGCCTGCCCGTTCTCTCCAACTCTCCTCCTCTCTCCCCCTACTTCTCCCTCAAACCTCCTCAAAACCCCACCCTAAGGACCCTGCTCTGCTCTCTCTGCTCCACGGTCGGTGATTTCCATAGGAGAATCACATCTCAACTGAGCTCCAACTATGGCTAGGATGGGATGGTGCGGTCCCACCCGATCCCAGCCATATTTAGGGATACCCAGCGCTGCAAAAGAGTGCAAGCGAGTCCAGAAGTCAGCAACTGTACGGGCCTGTGCTTGGTCCAGGGGAGAAGCTGTTGTTTGTACTGCATTGTCCAAAGTTGGCTGTGTCGTGTAGATGCTTGGATGTGTGTTGGCAGCTTCATCCTCCTCTTGCGTAAAGCCCCCTAACCGGTTGAAGAAGTCAGTAATAGCCCGTTGACGGGGTCCCTGCTCTGCTGTCCGGGTCTGTGGTTGTTGCTGCCGTCCGTGGGTAGAAGCCCCCTGTTGCCTTTGTTCCCGGGTTGCAGCCCGGAGACAGTACCTGCCATATTCCATAGAAGACAATGCAGCCATGGCTATCACGTCACGATCTTTGTTATATAATAATAATCTATGTTATATAATCTATGTTATAAGCTATGTTACTCATAATCTATGTTACCCTGCTAGCAGGGAACATAGGTGAAGGATAAGCAGGCCACACCCTAGGCAAATGACTATCAGTTAAATGACATGTTTCAACAGGCTAAACCTAGGTGCATGCCTCATGTAAGCTAAACAAACCACAGCTCATCTGATAAACCAGCAAGCAAACATAGCTGAAGGATGAGCAGGCCAGACCCTAGGCAAATGACTATCAGTAAAAAGACATGTTTCAACAGGCGAAACCAAGGTCCATGCTGACCTAAGGTAAAAAAACCACAGCTCATTTTAATAAACCATGCTAATAATATTAATTATCATTATATGTTATATAGTCTTTAATCTATAGTCTATAATCTATGTTATAATCTAAGTTACCCATAATCTATGTTACCCTGCTAGCAGGGAACATAGATGAAGGATGAGCAGGCAGACTCTAGGCAAATGACTCTCAGTTAAAAAACATGTTTCATCAGGCTAAACCTAGGTCAATGCCTGACGCAAGGTAAACGAACCACAGCTCATTTTCATAAACCATGTTAATAATAACAATCAATGTTATATAGTCTTTAATCTTTGTTATATAATAATAATCTATGTTATATAGTCTATTATCTTTGTTATGTAATAATAATCTATGTTATATAATCTATGTTATAATGTATGTTACTCATAATCTATGTTACCCTGCTAGCAGGGAACATAGGTGAAGGATAAGCAGGCCAGACCCTAGGCAAATGACTATCAGTTAAAAGACATATTTCATCATGCTAAACCTAGGTCAATGCCTGACCCAAGGTAAACCACAGCTCATTTTGATAAACCAGGAGGGTAATATAGATGAAGGATGAGCAGGCCACTCCCTAGGCAAATGACTATCAGTTAAATGACATGTTTCAACAGGCTAAACCTAGGTGCATGACTCATGTAAGCTAAACAAACCACAGCTCATCTGATAAACCAGCAATCAAACATAGCTGAAGGATGAGCAGGCCAGACCCTAGGCAAATGGCTATAAGTTAAATGACTTGTTTTATCAGGCTAAACCTAGGTCAATGCCTGACCCAAGGTAAAAAAACCACAGCTCATTTTAATAAACCATGCTAATAATAATAATCAATGTTATTTACTCCTTAATCTTTGTTATATAATAATAATCTATGTTACATAGTCTATGATCTTTGTTATATAATAATAATCTATGTTATAATCTATGTTACTCATAATCTATGTTACCCTGCTAGCAGGGAACATAGGTGAAGGATAAGCAGGCCACACCCTAGGCAAATGACTATCAGTTTAATGACATGTTTCATCAGGCTAAACCTAGGTCAATGCCTGACCCAAGGTAAACAAACCACAGCTCATTTTCATTAACCATGTTAATAATAATAATAATGATATATGTTATATAGTCTATGATCTTTGTTATATAATAATAACCTATGTTATATAATCTATGTTATAATCTATGTTACTCATAATCTATGTTACACTGCTAGCAGGGAACATAGGTGAAGGATAAGCAGGCCAGACCCTAGGCAAATGACTATCAGTTTAATGACATGTTTCATCAGGCTAAACCTAGGTCAATGCCTGACCCAAGGTAAACAAACCACAGGTCATTTTCATAAACCATGTTAATAAGAATAATAATCTATGTTATATAGTCTATGATCTTTCAGCAAATTGGGGTGTTACACTGTGGGCGACTCACCCTACAAGGGCGAGCACCAAGGGGCCTGACCGGACCGAGCCACAGCGCAGGGGAGGGGCACGTGGCTTTGTCTGTCTGTCCTGCCACGTGCTCCCCCTCTCACTAAGACCAGCTAGAGCAAAGAAAGACTCAGAGGCTCTAGCCTGGCCACTAACAGAGCACTGAGGAGCACCACGAAAACGAGGAGGGAACAAAAGAAAACAGGGGGCGACTAACTGCACAAAGAAAGGGACTACTCTCCTCCAACACAAAACTGAACTAGCAAGAGCCTGAAAAAGACGCACAGAAGCCCTCAGATGAGAGACGCCAACAGGAGAGCACACTCAAACACAGCCAAGGAGGAAGAACCCAGCTAAAGACAGAGGGGGGGATGACGAGCCAAATTGGCGCCCCCCTAGAAAGCCTCCCGGCCCCACCCACAGCTGGCCCCTCAAACACCTGCACTGCACAAGAGGGAAAGACCTCTCTCACTGCCTCCCCCAAAACCCTCAGAACCCAGTGCCTGGACACAGGCTCCTCCAGCCACGAGACCCTCCACTCTCTCCCTGCCCCTCCTCAAACACCAGGCTGCCTGCCCGTTCTCTCCAACTCTCCTCCTCTCTCCCCCTACTTCTCCCTCAAACCTCCTCAAAACCCCACCCTAAGGACCCTGCTCTGCTCTCTCTGCTCCACGGTCGGTGATTTCCATAGGAGAATCACATCTCAACTGAGCTCCAACTATGGCTAGGATGGGATGGTGCGGTCCCACCCGATCCCAGCCATATTTAGGGATACCCAGCGCTGCAAAAGAGTGCAAGCGAGTCCAGAAGTCAGCAACTGTACGGGCCTGTGCTTGGTCCAGGGGAGAAGCTGTTGTTTGTACTGCATTGTCCAAAGTTGGCTGTGTCGTGTAGATGCTTGGATGTGTGTTGGCAGCTTCATCCTCCTCTTGCGTAAAGCCCCCTAACCGGTTGAAGAAGTCAGTAATAGCCCGTTGACGGGGTCCCTGCTCTGCTGTCCGGGTCTGTGGTTGTTGCTGCCGTCCGTGGGTAGAAGCCCCCTGTTGCCTTTGTTCCCGGGTTGCAGCCCGGAGACAGTACCTGCCATATTCCATAGAAGACAATGCAGCCATGGCTATCACGTCACGATCTTTGTTATATAATAATAATCTATGTTATATAATCTATGTTATAAGCTATGTTACTCATAATCTATGTTACCCTGCTAGCAGGGAACATAGGTGAAGGATAAGCAGGCCACACCCTAGGCAAATGACTATCAGTTAAATGACATGTTTCAACAGGCTAAACCTAGGTGCATGCCTCATGTAAGCTAAACAAACCACAGCTCATCTGATAAACCAGCAAGCAAACATAGCTGAAGGATGAGCAGGCCAGACCCTAGGCAAATGACTATCAGTAAAAAGACATGTTTCAACAGGCGAAACCAAGGTCCATGCTGACCTAAGGTAAAAAAACCACAGCTCATTTTAATAAACCATGCTAATAATATTAATTATCATTATATGTTATATAGTCTTTAATCTATAGTCTATAATCTATGTTATAATCTAAGTTACCCATAATCTATGTTACCCTGCTAGCAGGGAACATAGATGAAGGATGAGCAGGCAGACTCTAGGCAAATGACTCTCAGTTAAAAAACATGTTTCATCAGGCTAAACCTAGGTCAATGCCTGACGCAAGGTAAACGAACCACAGCTCATTTTCATAAACCATGTTAATAATAACAATCAATGTTATTGCTACCGCTTTTATTAGCTAGTCTAGTAATTTTTAGTTGCTTTTAGTTTTTTTATCTAGTTTATTTCGTTTTTGTTATTATAGTTTTTTGTCGGTTATGTAATCGTTTATGTAAGGCCCCTGGGAATTTATACAGTCGTCCGCCCCTGTAAGGAGTCCTAGTAGTGTAAGGCCCCTGGGAATTTATACAGTCGTCCGCCCCTGTAAGGAGACCTATCTAGTAGTGTAAGGCCCTTGGGAATTTATGCCGTCGCGACGAAAATGAAATGATTTCTGTTGGGCAATTTTTAAGCTATTTAAATCATCGATTTCCTGACGACCTCTTTAGCTAGGTGTTTTCAGTCTTTTGTTGCATGTAGTAGCTATGTATCCTGCAGGGCACTGGCCAGCCCTGCAAGATTCATGCTCTAAAGGTTTTATTTTTGTTTAGGATATAAAATGTTTCTAGTCAATGGCCTGCTAATGGGTCTAGAAAGAAATATCCTTACAACATTCAGTTGACAGTTAATCTGTATCGCACAGCAATTATTGTCCGCTATTATAGCTACCGCTTCATCTATAGCCCGCAATTTATATAGATATTACGCATTTTGGCTGCCAAACTTGGAGCTTCAGCAATTTGTTGGATCTTGCCAACATCACCTTTGCCATTCTGCTCGTGAAGGGTAAGCATTACTCGCTCAGGTAAGTCTCCAAATAATAATAATAATATAACTCTAAATGTGATTTCAAAACGCTGCTGCTGCCGTGTGTTGCAGCTGCCACATGTTGGCGCTGCCACATGTTGCCGGTACCGTGCACTGCCATTATTGCCGCGTGCTGCCACTGCCATGTGCTGCTGCTGCTGCACGGTGCTGCTGCCGCGTGCTGCCGCTGCTGCCGCATAGTGCAGTTGCCATGCACTGCTGCTGCCATGCAGTGCAGCTGCCATGCACTGCTGCTAGGTGCCGCTTGGTGCCACTGCTGCGCACTGCCTCTGCCACATGCTGCTGCTGCCGTGCACTGCCATTGCCACGGCAGCAGCAGTGCATGGCAACTGCACTATGCAGCAGCAGCGGCAGTGTGTGGCAGCGGCACCGTGCAGCAGCAGCAGCACACAGCAGTGGCTAAATGTGACAATGGCAGCGCATGGCAGCGGCAGTGAGTGCCAATGGCTGCGCACTGCCTCTGCCGCATGCTGCTGCTGCCGTGCACTGCCATTGCCACTCACTGCCGCTGCCATGCGCTGCCATTGTCACATGTTGCCACTGCTGTGTGCTGCTGCTGCTGCACGGTGCCGCTGCCACACACTGCCGCTGCTGCTGCATAGTGCAGTTGCCACACACTGCCGCTGCTGCTGCATAGTGCAGTTGCCATGCACTGCTGCTGCCATGCAGTGCAGCTGCCATGCAGTGCTGCTGCTGTGTGGGGCCGCTGCCACCTGCTGCGGCTGCCGCACTGTGCTGCTGCTGCGTGCTGTTGCTGCAGTGTGCTGCCATTGCCACATGGTGCAGTTGCCACTGCATGGTGCTGCTGCAGTGCAGTGCAGCTGCCACGTGATATCCTAAATTTATTTTAGACCCAAGGGCTTGCTAGCCATATGAGTACATTCAACAGCGGCACCAAGTTTAACTGCATTATCACTCTTGCAATCAACATTTTTTGTAGATATTTTGCCGTATCCATTTTGCATAAAATGCAAAAAATATTTACTTTAAGAATTTCAGTTGCCATGATTATTTACAAGATGTTTAGGCAGCTCATACTCATAAGATTGATCATTATTTAATTCCGATTTCAGATCTTTAAGGTTGGTTATTTCTGCATAGATTTCATGATTTTAATATTCATATGTGTACATTAAATATGTACTTATATATATTAGGCATTTAAAGCAATCCAATAAATGGATGAATAACTTCAAAATAATATTGGCTCATGTAATTTATTGCTGATTCGGACTAAGTACTAGATTCCCATTACCTGCCAAGCTCTTTGGTATAATAATATCCACTGATTTTGAAAGTTTATTTTGGAGCCCATGAATTCGTATTGTTGTACCTCTATTTTTCATTCATTTTTAATTATGGATGGAATAATTAACAAAAACCTGTCTGATTCAGGAAAACCCTAAAGCAATATACAGTTATATAGTGGATATTAAGTCAGTTTGGATTATTTAATATATTTAATATATTTTTAGCCTATATATTATTTATAGGCTAAATGGCCATTAAAAAATAAAGAAACTTGGGATAAAGTTAATCATGAAGAGAGTACAATATGCTGCTAATTTCATTTGATTAGCTAGAAGACGATAACGATTTTTTCATCCATCGATGATTTGCTGGATTTTGCAAGGGGTGCAGCTGCCATGTGCTGCCGCTGATGCATGGTGCAGCTGTTGTATCTCTGTCATATCCGCCTAAAGCAAAGGCTCGATCCAAGGATGCCAGTCAACTGGCCAACCTGGATATTAGCCATGAGATACCCCAGGATACTCCAGCAGCTCCCACTGCAGGGTGCTGCTGCCACGCAGTGCAGCTCCCACTTATTTCTTTGATTAGTCGCATTTCCAAACTCATGGATGGCGCATTGAAGCTAAATAAATGTACACATATGGACAGTGCGAGCCATGAATGCCAAATAAAGGAGGGATATGATGAAGGTGGAGGGCGGCCTGGATGCCCCCCCTGGACTACAACGTGGGAAAATCTTGAACCAAAATATTAGCTACATACACACCACCACAAACAACTAAGAGAAAAATCAGAGGAATACCTAGGGTGAAACATCTATGGCAAGTGGAAGTGTGGGGAACTGGGGCAGTGAATCTACTTTGGACCCCAGTACACCAAGACGGTGGAAGTGCGGGGAACTGGGGCGGCAGGCCCCAGTCCCCGCACAACCACCGTACACTTCTGGGAGTTACAGCATTGAAAGCGGTAGTCAAATGCATATTTAAAAGCATGATATAGTCTTTAATCTTTGTTATATAATAATAATCTATGTTATATAGTCTATTATCTTTGTTATGTAATAATAATCTATGTTATATAATCTATGTTATAATGTATGTTACTCATAATCTATGTTACCCTGCTAGCAGGGAACATAGGTGAAGGATAAGCAGGCCAGACCCTAGGCAAATGACTATCAGTTAAAAGACATATTTCATCATGCTAAACCTAGGTCAATGCCTGACCCAAGGTAAACCACAGCTCATTTTGATAAACCAGGAGGGTAATATAGATGAAGGATGAGCAGGCCACTCCCTAGGCAAATGACTATCAGTTAAATGACATGTTTCAACAGGCTAAACCTAGGTGCATGACTCATGTAAGCTAAACAAACCACAGCTCATCTGATAAACCAGCAATCAAACATAGCTGAAGGATGAGCAGGCCAGACCCTAGGCAAATGGCTATAAGTTAAATGACTTGTTTTATCAGGCTAAACCTAGGTCAATGCCTGACCCAAGGTAAAAAAACCACAGCTCATTTTAATAAACCATGCTAATAATAATAATCAATGTTATTTACTCCTTAATCTTTGTTATATAATAATAATCTATGTTACATAGTCTATGATCTTTGTTATATAATAATAATCTATGTTATAATCTATGTTACTCATAATCTATGTTACCCTGCTAGCAGGGAACATAGGTGAAGGATAAGCAGGCCACACCCTAGGCAAATGACTATCAGTTTAATGACATGTTTTATCAGGCTAAACCTAGGTCAATGCCTGACCCAAGGTAAACAAACCACAGGTCATTTTCATAAACCATGTTAATAATAATAATAATGATATATGTTATATAGTCTATGATCTTTGTTATATAATAATAACCTATGTTATATAATCTATGTTATAATCTATGTTACTCATAATCTATGTTACACTGCTAGCAGGGAACATAGGTGAAGGATAAGCAGGCCAGACCCTAGGCAAATGACTATCAGTTTAATGACATGTTTCATCAGGCTAAACCTAGGTCAATGCCTGACCCAAGGTAAACAAACCACAGGTCATTTTCATAAACCATGTTAATAAGAATAATAATCTATGTTATATAGTCTATGATCTTTCAGCAAATTGGGGTGTTACACTGTGGGCGACTCACCCTACAAGGGCGAGCACCAAGGGGCCTGACCGGACCGAGCCACAGCGCAGGGGAGGGGCACGTGGCTTTGTCTGTCTGTCCTGCCACGTGCTCCCCCTCTCACTAAGACCAGCTAGAGCAAAGAAAGACTCAGAGGCTCTAGCCTGGCCACTAACAGAGCACTGAGGAGCACCACGAAAACGAGGAGGGAACAAAAGAAAACAGGGGGCGACTAACTGCACAAAGAAAGGGACTACTCTCCTCCAACACAAAACTGAACTAGCAAGAGCCTGAAAAAGACGCACAGAAGCCCTCAGATGAGAGACGCCAACAGGAGAGCACACTCAAACACAGCCAAGGAGGAAGAACCCAGCTAAAGACAGAGGGGGGGATGACGAGCCAAATTGGCGCCCCCCTAGAAAGCCTCCCGGCCCCACCCACAGCTGGCCCCTCAAACACCTGCACTGCACAAGAGGGAAAGACCTCTCTCACTGCCTCCCCCAAAACCCTCAGAACCCAGTGCCTGGACACAGGCTCCTCCAGCCACGAGACCCTCCACTCTCTCCCTGCCCCTCCTCAAACACCAGGCTGCCTGCCCGTTCTCTCCAACTCTCCTCCTCTCTCCCCCTACTTCTCCCTCAAACCTCCTCAAAACCCCACCCTAAGGACCCTGCTCTGCTCTCTCTGCTCCACGGTCGGTGATTTCCATAGGAGAATCACATCTCAACTGAGCTCCAACTATGGCTAGGATGGGATGGTGCGGTCCCACCCGATCCCAGCCATATTTAGGGATACCCAGCGCTGCAAAAGAGTGCAAGCGAGTCCAGAAGTCAGCAACTGTACGGGCCTGTGCTTGGTCCAGGGGAGAAGCTGTTGTTTGTACTGCATTGTCCAAAGTTGGCTGTGTCGTGTAGATGCTTGGATGTGTGTTGGCAGCTTCATCCTCCTCTTGCGTAAAGCCCCCTAACCGGTTGAAGAAGTCAGTAATAGCCCGTTGACGGGGTCCCTGCTCTGCTGTCCGGGTCTGTGGTTGTTGCTGCCGTCCGTGGGTAGAAGCCCCCTGTTGCCTTTGTTCCCGGGTTGCAGCCCGGAGACAGTACCTGCCATATTCCATAGAAGACAATGCAGCCATGGCTATCACGTCACGATCTTTGTTATATAATAATAATCTATGTTATATAATCTATGTTATAAGCTATGTTACTCATAATCTATGTTACCCTGCTAGCAGGGAACATAGGTGAAGGATAAGCAGGCCACACCCTAGGCAAATGACTATCAGTTAAATGACATGTTTCAACAGGCTAAACCTAGGTGCATGCCTCATGTAAGCTAAACAAACCACAGCTCATCTGATAAACCAGCAAGCAAACATAGCTGAAGGATGAGCAGGCCAGACCCTAGGCAAATGACTATCAGTAAAAAGACATGTTTCAACAGGCGAAACCAAGGTCCATGCTGACCTAAGGTAAAAAAACCACAGCTCATTTTAATAAACCATGCTAATAATATTAATTATCATTATATGTTATATAGTCTTTAATCTATAGTCTATAATCTATGTTATAATCTAAGTTACCCATAATCTATGTTACCCTGCTAGCAGGGAACATAGATGAAGGATGAGCAGGCAGACTCTAGGCAAATGACTCTCAGTTAAAAAACATGTTTCATCAGGCTAAACCTAGGTCAATGCCTGACGCAAGGTAAACGAACCACAGCTCATTTTCATAAACCATGTTAATAATAACAATCAATGTTATATAGTCTTTAATCTTTGTTATATAATAATAATCTATGTTATATAGTCTATTATCTTTGTTATGTAATAATAATCTATGTTATATAATCTTGGGGGTGTTACACTGTGGGCGACTCACCCTACAAGGGCGAGCACCAAGGGGCCTGACCGGACCGAGCCACAGCGCAGGGGAGGGGCACGTGGCTTTGTCTGTCTGTCCTGCCACGTGCTCCCCCTCTCACTAAGACCAGCTAGAGCAAAGAAAGACTCAGAGGCTCTAGCCTGGCCACTAACAGAGCACTGAGGAGCACCACGAAAACGAGGAGGGAACAAAAGAAAACAGGGGGCGACTAACTGCACAAAGAAAGGGACTACTCTCCTCCAACACAAAACTGAACTAGCAAGAGCCTGAAAAAGACGCACAGAAGCCCTCAGATGAGAGACGCCAACAGGAGAGCTTAGGGTTTAGGGTTTAGACGCCAACAGGAGAGACGTGAGAGACGCCAACAGGAGAGCTTATAATCTATGTTATAATGTATGTTACTCATAATCTATGTTACCCTGCTAGCAGGGAACATAGGTGAAGGATAAGCAGGCCAGACCCTAGGCAAATGACTATCAGTTAAAAGACATATTTCATCATGCTAAACCTAGGTCAATGCCTGACCCAAGGTAAACCACAGCTCATTTTGATAAACCAGGAGGGTAATATAGATGAAGGATGAGCAGGCCACTCCCTAGGCAAATGACTATCAGTTAAATGACATGTTTCAACAGGCTAAACCTAGGTGCATGCCTCATGTAAGCTAAACAAACCACAGCTCATCTGATAAACCAGCAATCAAACATAGCTGAAGGATGAGCAGGCCAGACCCTAGGCAAATGGCTATAAGTTAAATGACTTGTTTTATCAGGCTAAACCTAGGTCAATGCCTGACCCAAGGTAAAAAAACCACAGCTCATTTTAATAAACCATGCTAATAATAATAATCAATGTTATTTACTCCTTAATCTTTGTTATATAATAATAATCTATGTTACATAGTCTATGATCTTTGTTATATAATAATAATCTATGTTATAATCTATGTTACTCATAATCTATGTTACCCTGCTAGCAGGGAACATAGGTGAAGGATAAGCAGGCCACACCCTAGGCAAATGACTATCAGTTTAATGACATGTTTCATCAGGCTAAACCTAGGTCAATGCCTGACCCAAGGTAAACAAACCACAGCTCATTTTCATTAACCATGTTAATAATAATAATAATGATATATGTTATATAGTCTATGATCTTTGTTATATAATAATAACCTATGTTATATAATCTATGTTATAATCTATGTTACTCATAATCTATGTTACACTGCTAGCAGGGAACATAGGTGAAGGATAAGCAGGCCAGACCCTAGGCAAATGACTATCAGTTTAATGACATGTTTCATCAGGCTAAACCTAGGTCAATGCCTGACCCAAGGTAAACAAACCACAGGTCATTTTCATAAACCATGTTAATAAGAATAATAATCTATGTTATATAGTCTATGATCTTTCAGCAAATTGGGGTGTTACACTGTGGGCGACTCACCCTACAAGGGCGAGCACCAAGGGGCCTGACCGGACCGAGCCACAGCGCAGGGGAGGGGCACGTGGCTTTGTCTGTCTGTCCTGCCACGTGCTCCCCCTCTCACTAAGACCAGCTAGAGCAAAGAAAGACTCAGAGGCTCTAGCCTGGCCACTAACAGAGCACTGAGGAGCACCACGAAAACGAGGAGGGAACAAAAGAAAACAGGGGGCGACTAACTGCACAAAGAAAGGGACTACTCTCCTCCAACACAAAACTGAACTAGCAAGAGCCTGAAAAAGACGCACAGAAGCCCTCAGATGAGAGACGCCAACAGGAGAGCACACTCAAACACAGCCAAGGAGGAAGAACCCAGCTAAAGACAGAGGGGGGGATGACGAGCCAAATTGGCGCCCCCCTAGAAAGCCTCCCGGCCCCACCCACAGCTGGCCCCTCAAACACCTGCACTGCACAAGAGGGAAAGACCTCTCTCACTGCCTCCCCCAAAACCCTCAGAACCCAGTGCCTGGACACAGGCTCCTCCAGCCACGAGACCCTCCACTCTCTCCCTGCCCCTCCTCAAACACCAGGCTGCCTGCCCGTTCTCTCCAACTCTCCTCCTCTCTCCCCCTACTTCTCCCTCAAACCTCCTCAAAACCCCACCCTAAGGACCCTGCTCTGCTCTCTCTGCTCCACGGTCGGTGATTTCCATAGGAGAATCACATCTCAACTGAGCTCCAACTATGGCTAGGATGGGATGGTGCGGTCCCACCCGATCCCAGCCATATTTAGGGATACCCAGCGCTGCAAAAGAGTGCAAGCGAGTCCAGAAGTCAGCAACTGTACGGGCCTGTGCTTGGTCCAGGGGAGAAGCTGTTGTTTGTACTGCATTGTCCAAAGTTGGCTGTGTCGTGTAGATGCTTGGATGTGTGTTGGCAGCTTCATCCTCCTCTTGCGTAAAGCCCCCTAACCGGTTGAAGAAGTCAGTAATAGCCCGTTGACGGGGTCCCTGCTCTGCTGTCCGGGTCTGTGGTTGTTGCTGCCGTCCGTGGGTAGAAGCCCCCTGTTGCCTTTGTTCCCGGGTTGCAGCCCGGAGACAGTACCTGCCATATTCCATAGAAGACAATGCAGCCATGGCTATCACGTCACGATCTTTGTTATATAATAATAATCTATGTTATATAATCTATGTTATAAGCTATGTTACTCATAATCTATGTTACCCTGCTAGCAGGGAACATAGGTGAAGGATAAGCAGGCCACACCCTAGGCAAATGACTATCAGTTAAATGACATGTTTCAACAGGCTAAACCTAGGTGCATGCCTCATGTAAGCTAAACAAACCACAGCTCATCTGATAAACCAGCAAGCAAACATAGCTGAAGGATGAGCAGGCCAGACCCTAGGCAAATGACTATCAGTAAAAAGACATGTTTCAACAGGCGAAACCAAGGTCCATGCTGACCTAAGGTAAAAAAACCACAGCTCATTTTAATAAACCATGCTAATAATATTAATTATCATTATATGTTATATAGTCTTTAATCTATAGTCTATAATCTATGTTATAATCTAAGTTACCCATAATCTATGTTACCCTGCTAGCAGGGAACATAGATGAAGGATGAGCAGGCAGACTCTAGGCAAATGACTCTCAGTTAAAAAACATGTTTCATCAGGCTAAACCTAGGTCAATGCCTGACGCAAGGTAAACGAACCACAGCTCATTTTCATAAACCATGTTAATAATAACAATCAATGTTATATAGTCTTTAATCTTTGTTATATAATAATAATCTATGTTATATAGTCTATTATCTTTGTTATGTAATAATAATCTATGTTATATAATCTATGTTATAATGTATGTTACTCATAATCTATGTTACCCTGCTAGCAGGGAACATAGGTGAAGGATAAGCAGGCCAGACCCTAGGCAAATGACTATCAGTTAAAAGACATATTTCATCATGCTAAACCTAGGTCAATGCCTGACCCAAGGTAAACCACAGCTCATTTTGATAAACCAGGAGGGTAATATAGATGAAGGATGAGCAGGCCACTCCCTAGGCAAATGACTATCAGTTAAATGACATGTTTCAACAGGCTAAACCTAGGTGCATGACTCATGTAAGCTAAACAAACCACAGCTCATCTGATAAACCAGCAATCAAACATAGCTGAAGGATGAGCAGGCCAGACCCTAGGCAAATGGCTATAAGTTAAATGACTTGTTTTATCAGGCTAAACCTAGGTCAATGCCTGACCCAAGGTAAAAAAACCACAGCTCATTTTAATAAACCATGCTAATAATAATAATCAATGTTATTTACTCCTTAATCTTTGTTATATAATAATAATCTATGTTACATAGTCTATGATCTTTGTTATATAATAATAATCTATGTTATAATCTATGTTACTCATAATCTATGTTACCCTGCTAGCAGGGAACATAGGTGAAGGATAAGCAGGCCACACCCTAGGCAAATGACTATCAGTTTAATGACATGTTTCATCAGGCTAAACCTAGGTCAATGCCTGACCCAAGGTAAACAAACCACAGCTCATTTTCATTAACCATGTTAATAATAATAATAATGATATATGTTATATAGTCTATTATCTTTGTTATGTAATAATAATCTATGTTATATAATCTATGTTATAATGTATGTTACTCATAATCTATGTTACCCTGCTAGCAGGGAACATAGGTGAAGGATAAGCAGGCCAGACCCTAGGCAAATGACTATCAGTTAAAAGACATATTTCATCATGCTAAACCTAGGTCAATGCCTGACCCAAGGTAAACCACAGCTCATTTTGATAAACCAGGAGGGTAATATAGATGAAGGATGAGCAGGCCACTCCCTAGGCAAATGACTATCAGTTAAATGACATGTTTCAACAGGCTAAACCTAGGTGCATGACTCATGTAAGCTAAACAAACCACAGCTCATCTGATAAACCAGCAATCAAACATAGCTGAAGGATGAGCAGGCCAGACCCTAGGCAAATGGCTATAAGTTAAATGACTTGTTTTATCAGGCTAAACCTAGGTCAATGCCTGACCCAAGGTAAAAAAACCACAGCTCATTTTAATAAACCATGCTAATAATAATAATCAATGTTATTTACTCCTTAATCTTTGTTATATAATAATAATCTATGTTACATAGTCTATGATCTTTGTTATATAATAATAATCTATGTTATAATCTATGTTACTCATAATCTATGTTACCCTGCTAGCAGGGAACATAGGTGAAGGATAAGCAGGCCACACCCTAGGCAAATGACTATCAGTTTAATGACATGTTTCATCAGGCTAAACCTAGGTCAATGCCTGACCCAAGGTAAACAAACCACAGCTCATTTTCATTAACCATGTTAATAATAATAATAATGATATATGTTATATAGTCTATGATCTTTGTTATATAATAATAACCTATGTTATATAATCTATGTTATAATGTATGTTACTCATAATCTATGTTACCCTGCTAGCAGGGAACATAGGTGAAGGATAAGCAGGCCAGACCCTAGGCAAATGACTATCAGTTTAATGACATGTTTCATCAGGCTAAACCTAGGTCAATGCCTGACCCAAGGTAAACAAACCACAGGTCATTTTCATAAACCATGTTAATAAGAATAATAATCTATGTTATATAGTCTATGATCTTTCAGCAAATTGGGGTGTTACACTGTGGGCGACTCACCCTACAAGGGCGAGCACCAAGGGGCCTGACCGGACCGAGCCACAGCGCAGGGGAGGGGCACGTGGCTTTGTCTGTCTGTCCTGCCACGTGCTCCCCCTCTCACTAAGACCAGCTAGAGCAAAGAAAGACTCAGAGGCTCTAGCCTGGCCACTAACAGAGCACTGAGGAGCACCACGAAAACGAGGAGGGAACAAAAGAAAACAGGGGGCGACTAACTGCACAAAGAAAGGGACTACTCTCCTCCAACACAAAACTGAACTAGCAAGAGCCTGAAAAAGACGCACAGAAGCCCTCAGATGAGAGACGCCAACAGGAGAGCACACTCAAACACAGCCAAGGAGGAAGAACCCAGCTAAAGACAGAGGGGGGGATGACGAGCCAAATTGGCGCCCCCCTAGAAAGCCTCCCGGCCCCACCCACAGCTGGCCCCTCAAACACCTGCACTGCACAAGAGGGAAAGACCTCTCTCACTGCCTCCCCCAAAACCCTCAGAACCCAGTGCCTGGACACAGGCTCCTCCAGCCACGAGACCCTCCACTCTCTCCCTGCCCCTCCTCAAACACCAGGCTGCCTGCCCGTTCTCTCCAACTCTCCTCCTCTCTCCCCCTACTTCTCCCTCAAACCTCCTCAAAACCCCACCCTAAGGACCCTGCTCTGCTCTCTCTGCTCCACGGTCGGTGATTTCCATAGGAGAATCACATCTCAACTGAGCTCCAACTATGGCTAGGATGGGATGGTGCGGTCCCACCCGATCCCAGCCATATTTAGGGATACCCAGCGCTGCAAAAGAGTGCAAGCGAGTCCAGAAGTCAGCAACTGTACGGGCCTGTGCTTGGTCCAGGGGAGAAGCTGTTGTTTGTACTGCATTGTCCAAAGTTGGCTGTGTCGTGTAGATGCTTGGATGTGTGTTGGCAGCTTCATCCTCCTCTTGCGTAAAGCCCCCTAACCGGTTGAAGAAGTCAGTAATAGCCCGTTGACGGGGTCCCTGCTCTGCTGTCCGGGTCTGTGGTTGTTGCTGCCGTCCGTGGGTAGAAGCCCCCTGTTGCCTTTGTTCCCGGGTTGCAGCCCGGAGACAGTACCTGCCATATTCCATAGAAGACAATGCAGCCATGGCTATCACGTCACGATCTTTGTTATATAATAATAATCTATGTTATATAATCTATGTTATAAGCTATGTTACTCATAATCTATGTTACCCTGCTAGCAGGGAACATAGGTGAAGGATAAGCAGGCCACACCCTAGGCAAATGACTATCAGTTAAATGACATGTTTCAACAGGCTAAACCTAGGTGCATGCCTCATGTAAGCTAAACAAACCACAGCTCATCTGATAAACCAGCAAGCAAACATAGCTGAAGGATGAGCAGGCCAGACCCTAGGCAAATGACTATCAGTAAAAAGACATGTTTCAACAGGCGAAACCAAGGTCCATGCTGACCTAAGGTAAAAAAACCACAGCTCATTTTAATAAACCATGCTAATAATATTAATTATCATTATATGTTATATAGTCTTTAATCTATAGTCTATAATCTATGTTATAATCTAAGTTACCCATAATCTATGTTACCCTGCTAGCAGGGAACATAGATGAAGGATGAGCAGGCAGACTCTAGGCAAATGACTCTCAGTTAAAAAACATGTTTCATCAGGCTAAACCTAGGTCAATGCCTGACGCAAGGTAAACGAACCACAGCTCATTTTCATAAACCATGTTAATAATAACAATCAATGTTATATAGTCTTTAATCTTTGTTATATAATAATAATCTATGTTATATAGTCTATTATCTTTGTTATGTAATAATAATCTATGTTATATAATCTATGTTATAATGTATGTTACTCATAATCTATGTTACCCTGCTAGCAGGGAACATAGGTGAAGGATAAGCAGGCCAGACCCTAGGCAAATGACTATCAGTTAAAAGACATATTTCATCATGCTAAACCTAGGTCAATGCCTGACCCAAGGTAAACCACAGCTCATTTTGATAAACCAGGAGGGTAATATAGATGAAGGATGAGCAGGCCACTCCCTAGGCAAATGACTATCAGTTAAATGACATGTTTCAACAGGCTAAACCTAGGTGCATGCCTCATGTAAGCTAAACAAACCACAGCTCATCTGATAAACCAGCAATCAAACATAGCTGAAGGATGAGCAGGCCAGACCCTAGGCAAATGGCTATAAGTTAAATGACTTGTTTTATCAGGCTAAACCTAGGTCAATGCCTGACCCAAGGTAAAAAAACCACAGCTCATTTTAATAAACCATGCTAATAATAATAATCAATGTTATTTACTCCTTAATCTTTGTTATATAATAATAATCTATGTTACATAGTCTATGATCTTTGTTATATAATAATAATCTATGTTATAATCTATGTTACTCATAATCTATGTTACCCTGCTAGCAGGGAACATAGGTGAAGGATAAGCAGGCCACACCCTAGGCAAATGACTATCAGTTTAATGACATGTTTTATCAGGCTAAACCTAGGTCAATGCCTGACCCAAGGTAAACAAACCACAGGTCATTTTCATAAACCATGTTAATAATAATAATAATGATATATGTTATATAGTCTATGATCTTTGTTATATAATAATAACCTATGTTATATAATCTATGTTATAATCTATGTTACTCATAATCTATGTTACACTGCTAGCAGGGAACATAGGTGAAGGATAAGCAGGCCAGACCCTAGGCAAATGACTATCAGTTTAATGACATGTTTCATCAGGCTAAACCTAGGTCAATGCCTGACCCAAGGTAAACAAACCACAGGTCATTTTCATAAACCATGTTAATAAGAATAATAATCTATGTTATATAGTCTATGATCTTTCAGCAAATTGGGGTGTTACACTGTGGGCGACTCACCCTACAAGGGCGAGCACCAAGGGGCCTGACCGGACCGAGCCACAGCGCAGGGGAGGGGCACGTGGCTTTGTCTGTCTGTCCTGCCACGTGCTCCCCCTCTCACTAAGACCAGCTAGAGCAAAGAAAGACTCAGAGGCTCTAGCCTGGCCACTAACAGAGCACTGAGGAGCACCACGAAAACGAGGAGGGAACAAAAGAAAACAGGGGGCGACTAACTGCACAAAGAAAGGGACTACTCTCCTCCAACACAAAACTGAACTAGCAAGAGCCTGAAAAAGACGCACAGAAGCCCTCAGATGAGAGACGCCAACAGGAGAGCACACTCAAACACAGCCAAGGAGGAAGAACCCAGCTAAAGACAGAGGGGGGATGACGAGCCAAATTGGCGCCCCCCTAGAAAGCCTCCCGGCCCCACCCACAGCTGGCCCCTCAAACACCTGCACTGCACAAGAGGGAAAGACCTCTCTCACTGCCTCCCCCAAAACCCTCAGAACCCAGTGCCTGGACACAGGCTCCTCCAGCCACGAGACCCTCCACTCTCTCCCTGCCCCTCCTCAAACACCAGGCTGCCTGCCCGTTCTCTCCAACTCTCCTCCTCTCTCCCCCTACTTCTCCCTCAAACCTCCTCAAAACCCCACCCTAAGGACCCTGCTCTGCTCTCTCTGCTCCACGGTCGGTGATTTCCATAGGAGAATCACATCTCAACTGAGCTCCAACTATGGCTAGGATGGGATGGTGCGGTCCCACCCGATCCCAGCCATATTTAGGGATACCCAGCGCTGCAAAAGAGTGCAAGCGAGTCCAGAAGTCAGCAACTGTACGGGCCTGTGCTTGGTCCAGGGGAGAAGCTGTTGTTTGTACTGCATTGTCCAAAGTTGGCTGTGTCGTGTAGATGCTTGGATGTGTGTTGGCAGCTTCATCCTCCTCTTGCGTAAAGCCCCCTAACCGGTTGAAGAAGTCAGTAATAGCCCGTTGACGGGGTCCCTGCTCTGCTGTCCGGGTCTGTGGTTGTTGCTGCCGTCCGTGGGTAGAAGCCCCCTGTTGCCTTTGTTCCCGGGTTGCAGCCCGGAGACAGTACCTGCCATATTCCATAGAAGACAATGCAGCCATGGCTATCACGTCACGATCTTTGTTATATAATAATAATCTATGTTATATAATCTATGTTATAAGCTATGTTACTCATAATCTATGTTACCCTGCTAGCAGGGAACATAGGTGAAGGATAAGCAGGCCACACCCTAGGCAAATGACTATCAGTTAAATGACATGTTTCAACAGGCTAAACCTAGGTGCATGCCTCATGTAAGCTAAACAAACCACAGCTCATCTGATAAACCAGCAAGCAAACATAGCTGAAGGATGAGCAGGCCAGACCCTAGGCAAATGACTATCAGTAAAAAGACATGTTTCAACAGGCGAAACCAAGGTCCATGCTGACCTAAGGTAAAAAAACCACAGCTCATTTTAATAAACCATGCTAATAATATTAATTATCATTATATGTTATATAGTCTTTAATCTATAGTCTATAATCTATGTTATAATCTAAGTTACCCATAATCTATGTTACCCTGCTAGCAGGGAACATAGATGAAGGATGAGCAGGCAGACTCTAGGCAAATGACTCTCAGTTAAAAAACATGTTTCATCAGGCTAAACCTAGGTCAATGCCTGACGCAAGGTAAACGAACCACAGCTCATTTTCATAAACCATGTTAATAATAACAATCAATGTTATATAGTCTTTAATCTTTGTTATATAATAATAATCTATGTTATATAGTCTATTATCTTTGTTATGTAATAATAATCTATGTTATATAATCTATGTTATAATGTATGTTACTCATAATCTATGTTACCCTGCTAGCAGGGAACATAGGTGAAGGATAAGCAGGCCAGACCCTAGGCAAATGACTATCAGTTAAAAGACATATTTCATCATGCTAAACCTAGGTCAATGCCTGACCCAAGGTAAACCACAGCTCATTTTGATAAACCAGGAGGGTAATATAGATGAAGGATGAGCAGGCCACTCCCTAGGCAAATGACTATCAGTTAAATGACATGTTTCAACAGGCTAAACCTAGGTGCATGCCTCATGTAAGCTAAACAAACCACAGCTCATCTGATAAACCAGCAATCAAACATAGCTGAAGGATGAGCAGGCCAGACCCTAGGCAAATGGCTATAAGTTAAATGACTTGTTTTATCAGGCTAAACCTAGGTCAATGCCTGACCCAAGGTAAAAAAACCACAGCTCATTTTAATAAACCATGCTAATAATAATAATCAATGTTATTTACTCCTTAATCTTTGTTATATAATAATAATCTATGTTACATAGTCTATGATCTTTGTTATATAATAATAATCTATGTTATAATCTATGTTACTCATAATCTATGTTACCCTGCTAGCAGGGAACATAGGTGAAGGATAAGCAGGCCACACCCTAGGCAAATGACTATCAGTTTAATGACATGTTTCATCAGGCTAAACCTAGGTCAATGCCTGACCCAAGGTAAACAAACCACAGGTCATTTTCATAAACCATGTTAATAATAATAATAATGATATATGTTATATAGTCTATGATCTTTGTTATATAATAATAACCTATGTTATATAATCTATGTTATAATCTATGTTACTCATAATCTATGTTACACTGCTAGCAGGGAACATAGGTGAAGGATAAGCAGGCCAGACCCTAGGCAAATGACTATCAGTTTAATGACATGTTTCATCAGGCTAAACCTAGGTCAATGCCTGACCCAAGGTAAACAAACCACAGGTCATTTTCATAAACCATGTTAATAAGAATAATAATCTATGTTATATAGTCTATGATCTTTCAGCAAATTGGGGTGTTACACTGTGGGCGACTCACCCTACAAGGGCGAGCACCAAGGGGCCTGACCGGACCGAGCCACAGCGCAGGGGAGGGGCACGTGGCTTTGTCTGTCTGTCCTGCCACGTGCTCCCCCTCTCACTAAGACCAGCTAGAGCAAAGAAAGACTCAGAGGCTCTAGCCTGGCCACTAACAGAGCACTGAGGAGCACCACGAAAACGAGGAGGGAACAAAAGAAAACAGGGGGCGACTAACTGCACAAAGAAAGGGACTACTCTCCTCCAACACAAAACTGAACTAGCAAGAGCCTGAAAAAGACGCACAGAAGCCCTCAGATGAGAGACGCCAACAGGAGAGCACACTCAAACACAGCCAAGGAGGAAGAACCCAGCTAAAGACAGAGGGGGGGATGACGAGCCAAATTGGCGCCCCCCTAGAAAGCCTCCCGGCCCCACCCACAGCTGGCCCCTCAAACACCTGCACTGCACAAGAGGGAAAGACCTCTCTCACTGCCTCCCCCAAAACCCTCAGAACCCAGTGCCTGGACACAGGCTCCTCCAGCCACGAGACCCTCCACTCTCTCCCTGCCCCTCCTCAAACACCAGGCTGCCTGCCCGTTCTCTCCAACTCTCCTCCTCTCTCCCCCTACTTCTCCCTCAAACCTCCTCAAAACCCCACCCTAAGGACCCTGCTCTGCTCTCTCTGCTCCACGGTCGGTGATTTCCATAGGAGAATCACATCTCAACTGAGCTCCAACTATGGCTAGGATGGGATGGTGCGGTCCCACCCGATCCCAGCCATATTTAGGGATACCCAGCGCTGCAAAAGAGTGCAAGCGAGTCCAGAAGTCAGCAACTGTACGGGCCTGTGCTTGGTCCAGGGGAGAAGCTGTTGTTTGTACTGCATTGTCCAAAGTTGGCTGTGTCGTGTAGATGCTTGGATGTGTGTTGGCAGCTTCATCCTCCTCTTGCGTAAAGCCCCCTAACCGGTTGAAGAAGTCAGTAATAGCCCGTTGACGGGGGTCCCTGCTCTGCTGTCCGGGTCTGTGGTTGTTGCTGCCGTCCGTGGGTAGAAGCCCCCTGTTGCCTTTGTTCCCGGGTTGCAGCCCGGAGACAGTACCTGCCATATTCCATAGAAGACAATGCAGCCATGGCTATCACGTCACGATCTTTGTTATATAATAATAATCTATGTTATATAATCTATGTTATAAGCTATGTTACTCATAATCTATGTTACCCTGCTAGCAGGGAACATAGGTGAAGGATAAGCAGGCCACACCCTAGGCAAATGACTATCAGTTAAATGACATGTTTCAACAGGCTAAACCTAGGTGCATGCCTCATGTAAGCTAAACAAACCACAGCTCATCTGATAAACCAGCAAGCAAACATAGCTGAAGGATGAGCAGGCCAGACCCTAGGCAAATGACTATCAGTAAAAAGACATGTTTCAACAGGCGAAACCAAGGTCCATGCTGACCTAAGGTAAAAAAAACCACAGCTCATTTTAATAAACCATGCTAATAATATTAATTATCATTATATGTTATATAGTCTTTAATCTATAGTCTATAATCTATGTTATAATCTAAGTTACCCATAATCTATGTTACCCTGCTAGCAGGGAACATAGATGAAGGATGAGCAGGCAGACTCTAGGCAAATGACTCTCAGTTAAAAAACATGTTTCATCAGGCTAAACCTAGGTCAATGCCTGACGCAAGGTAAACGAACCACAGCTCATTTTCATAAACCATGTTAATAATAACAATCAATGTTATATAGTCTTTAATCTTTGTTATATAATAATAATCTATGTTATATAGTCTATTATCTTTGTTATGTAATAATAATCTATGTTATATAATCTATGTTATAATGTATGTTACTCATAATCTATGTTACCCTGCTAGCAGGGAACATAGGTGAAGGATAAGCAGGCCAGACCCTAGGCAAATGACTATCAGTTAAAAGACATATTTCATCATGCTAAACCTAGGTCAATGCCTGACCCAAGGTAAACCACAGCTCATTTTGATAAACCAGGAGGGTAATATAGATGAAGGATGAGCAGGCCACTCCCTAGGCAAATGACTATCAGTTAAATGACATGTTTCAACAGGCTAAACCTAGGTGCATGACTCATGTAAGCTAAACAAACCACAGCTCATCTGATAAACCAGCAATCAAACATAGCTGAAGGATGAGCAGGCCAGACCCTAGGCAAATGGCTATAAGTTAAATGACTTGTTTTATCAGGCTAAACCTAGGTCAATGCCTGACCCAAGGTAAAAAAACCACAGCTCATTTTAATAAACCATGCTAATAATAATAATCAATGTTATTTACTCCTTAATCTTTGTTATATAATAATAATCTATGTTACATAGTCTATGATCTTTGTTATATAATAATAATCTATGTTATAATCTATGTTACTCATAATCTATGTTACCCTGCTAGCAGGGAACATAGGTGAAGGATAAGCAGGCCACACCCTAGGCAAATGACTATCAGTTTAATGACATGTTTCATCAGGCTAAACCTAGGTCAATGCCTGACCCAAGGTAAACAAACCACAGCTCATTTTCATTAACCATGTTAATAATAATAATAATAATCTATGTTATATAGTCTATTATCTTTGTTATGTAATAATAATCTATGTTATATAATCTATGTTATAATGTATGTTACTCATAATCTATGTTACCCTGCTAGCAGGGAACATAGGTGAAGGATAAGCAGGCCAGACCCTAGGCAAATGACTATCAGTTAAAAGACATATTTCATCATGCTAAACCTAGGTCAATGCCTGACCCAAGGTAAACCACAGCTCATTTTGATAAACCAGGAGGGTAATATAGATGAAGGATGAGCAGGCCACTCCCTAGGCAAATGACTATCAGTTAAATGACATGTTTCAACAGGCTAAACCTAGGTGCATGACTCATGTAAGCTAAACAAACCACAGCTCATCTGATAAACCAGCAATCAAACATAGCTGAAGGATGAGCAGGCCAGACCCTAGGCAAATGGCTATAAGTTAAATGACTTGTTTTATCAGGCTAAACCTAGGTCAATGCCTGACCCAAGGTAAAAAAACCACAGCTCATTTTAATAAACCATGCTAATAATAATAATCAATGTTATTTACTCCTTAATCTTTGTTATATAATAATAATCTATGTTACATAGTCTATGATCTTTGTTATATAATAATAATCTATGTTATAATCTATGTTACTCATAATCTATGTTACCCTGCTAGCAGGGAACATAGGTGAAGGATAAGCAGGCCACACCCTAGGCAAATGACTATCAGTTTAATGACATGTTTCATCAGGCTAAACCTAGGTCAATGCCTGACCCAAGGTAAACAAACCACAGCTCATTTTCATTAACCATGTTAATAATAATAATAATGATATATGTTATATAGTCTATGATCTTTGTTATATAATAATAACCTATGTTATATAATCTATGTTATAATCTATGTTACTCATAATCTATGTTACACTGCTAGCAGGGAACATAGGTGAAGGATAAGCAGGCCAGACCCTAGGCAAATGACTATCAGTTTAATGACATGTTTCATCAGGCTAAACCTAGGTCAATGCCTGACCCAAGGTAAACAAACCACAGGTCATTTTCATAAACCATGTTAATAAGAATAATAATCTATGTTATATAGTCTATGATCTTTCAGCAAATTGGGGTGTTACACTGTGGGCGACTCACCCTACAAGGGCGAGCACCAAGGGGCCTGACCGGACCGAGCCACAGCGCAGGGGAGGGGCACGTGGCTTTGTCTGTCTGTCCTGCCACGTGCTCCCCCTCTCACTAAGACCAGCTAGAGCAAAGAAAGACTCAGAGGCTCTAGCCTGGCCACTAACAGAGCACTGAGGAGCACCACGAAAACGAGGAGGGAACAAAAGAAAACAGGGGGCGACTAACTGCACAAAGAAAGGGACTACTCTCCTCCAACACAAAACTGAACTAGCAAGAGCCTGAAAAAGACGCACAGAAGCCCTCAGATGAGAGACGCCAACAGGAGAGCACACTCAAACACAGCCAAGGAGGAAGAACCCAGCTAAAGACAGAGGGGGGGATGACGAGCCAAATTGGCGCCCCCCTAGAAAGCCTCCCGGCCCCACCCACAGCTGGCCCCTCAAACACCTGCACTGCACAAGAGGGAAAGACCTCTCTCACTGCCTCCCCCAAAACCCTCAGAACCCAGTGCCTGGACACAGGCTCCTCCAGCCACGAGACCCTCCACTCTCTCCCTGCCCCTCCTCAAACACCAGGCTGCCTGCCCGTTCTCTCCAACTCTCCTCCTCTCTCCCCCTACTTCTCCCTCAAACCTCCTCAAAACCCCACCCTAAGGACCCTGCTCTGCTCTCTCTGCTCCACGGTCGGTGATTTCCATAGGAGAATCACATCTCAACTGAGCTCCAACTATGGCTAGGATGGGATGGTGCGGTCCCACCCGATCCCAGCCATATTTAGGGATACCCAGCGCTGCAAAAGAGTGCAAGCGAGTCCAGAAGTCAGCAACTGTACGGGCCTGTGCTTGGTCCAGGGGAGAAGCTGTTGTTTGTACTGCATTGTCCAAAGTTGGCTGTGTCGTGTAGATGCTTGGATGTGTGTTGGCAGCTTCATCCTCCTCTTGCGTAAAGCCCCCTAACCGGTTGAAGAAGTCAGTAATAGCCCGTTGACGGGGTCCCTGCTCTGCTGTCCGGGTCTGTGGTTGTTGCTGCCGTCCGTGGGTAGAAGCCCCCTGTTGCCTTTGTTCCCGGGTTGCAGCCCGGAGACAGTACCTGCCATATTCCATAGAAGACAATGCAGCCATGGCTATCACGTCACGATCTTTGTTATATAATAATAATCTATGTTATATAATCTATGTTATAAGCTATGTTACTCATAATCTATGTTACCCTGCTAGCAGGGAACATAGGTGAAGGATAAGCAGGCCACACCCTAGGCAAATGACTATCAGTTAAATGACATGTTTCAACAGGCTAAACCTAGGTGCATGCCTCATGTAAGCTAAACAAACCACAGCTCATCTGATAAACCAGCAAGCAAACATAGCTGAAGGATGAGCAGGCCAGACCCTAGGCAAATGACTATCAGTAAAAAGACATGTTTCAACAGGCGAAACCAAGGTCCATGCTGACCTAAGGTAAAAAAACCACAGCTCATTTTAATAAACCATGCTAATAATATTAATTATCATTATATGTTATATAGTCTTTAATCTATAGTCTATAATCTATGTTATAATCTAAGTTACCCATAATCTATGTTACCCTGCTAGCAGGGAACATAGATGAAGGATGAGCAGGCAGACTCTAGGCAAATGACTCTCAGTTAAAAAACATGTTTCATCAGGCTAAACCTAGGTCAATGCCTGACGCAAGGTAAACGAACCACAGCTCATTTTCATAAACCATGTTAATAATAACAATCAATGTTATATAGTCTTTAATCTTTGTTATATAATAATAATCTATGTTATATAGTCTATTATCTTTGTTATGTAATAATAATCTATGTTATATAATCTATGTTATAATGTATGTTACTCATAATCTATGTTACCCTGCTAGCAGGGAACATAGGTGAAGGATAAGCAGGCCAGACCCTAGGCAAATGACTATCAGTTAAAAGACATATTTCATCATGCTAAACCTAGGTCAATGCCTGACCCAAGGTAAACCACAGCTCATTTTGATAAACCAGGAGGGTAATATAGATGAAGGATGAGCAGGCCACTCCCTAGGCAAATGACTATCAGTTAAATGACATGTTTCAACAGGCTAAACCTAGGTGCATGACTCATGTAAGCTAAACAAACCACAGCTCATCTGATAAACCAGCAATCAAACATAGCTGAAGGATGAGCAGGCCAGACCCTAGGCAAATGGCTATAAGTTAAATGACTTGTTTTATCAGGCTAAACCTAGGTCAATGCCTGACCCAAGGTAAAAAAACCACAGCTCATTTTAATAAACCATGCTAATAATAATAATCAATGTTATTTACTCCTTAATCTTTGTTATATAATAATAATCTATGTTACATAGTCTATGATCTTTGTTATATAATAATAATCTATGTTATAATCTATGTTACTCATAATCTATGTTACCCTGCTAGCAGGGAACATAGGTGAAGGATAAGCAGGCCACACCCTAGGCAAATGACTATCAGTTTAATGACATGTTTCATCAGGCTAAACCTAGGTCAATGCCTGACCCAAGGTAAACAAACCACAGCTCATTTTCATTAACCATGTTAATAATAATAATAATGATATATGTTATATAGTCTATGATCTTTGTTATATAATAATAACCTATGTTATATAATCTATGTTATAATCTATGTTACTCATAATCTATGTTACACTGCTAGCAGGGAACATAGGTGAAGGATAAGCAGGCCAGACCCTAGGCAAATGACTATCAGTTTAATGACATGTTTCATCAGGCTAAACCTAGGTCAATGCCTGACCCAAGGTAAACAAACCACAGGTCATTTTCATAAACCATGTTAATAAGAATAATAATCTATGTTATATAGTCTATGATCTTTCAGCAAATTGGGGTGTTACACTGTGGGCGACTCACCCTACAAGGGCGAGCACCAAGGGGCCTGACCGGACCGAGCCACAGCGCAGGGGAGGGGCACGTGGCTTTGTCTGTCTGTCCTGCCACGTGCTCCCCCTCTCACTAAGACCAGCTAGAGCAAAGAAAGACTCAGAGGCTCTAGCCTGGCCACTAACAGAGCACTGAGGAGCACCACGAAAACGAGGAGGGAACAAAAGAAAACAGGGGGCGACTAACTGCACAAAGAAAGGGACTACTCTCCTCCAACACAAAACTGAACTAGCAAGAGCCTGAAAAAGACGCACAGAAGCCCTCAGATGAGAGACGCCAACAGGAGAGCACACTCAAACACAGCCAAGGAGGAAGAACCCAGCTAAAGACAGAGGGGGGGATGACGAGCCAAATTGGCGCCCCCCTAGAAAGCCTCCCGGCCCCACCCACAGCTGGCCCCTCAAACACCTGCACTGCACAAGAGGGAAAGACCTCTCTCACTGCCTCCCCCAAAACCCTCAGAACCCAGTGCCTGGACACAGGCTCCTCCAGCCACGAGACCCTCCACTCTCTCCCTGCCCCTCCTCAAACACCAGGCTGCCTGCCCGTTCTCTCCAACTCTCCTCCTCTCTCCCCCTACTTCTCCCTCAAACCTCCTCAAAACCCCACCCTAAGGACCCTGCTCTGCTCTCTCTGCTCCACGGTCGGTGATTTCCATAGGAGAATCACATCTCAACTGAGCTCCAACTATGGCTAGGATGGGATGGTGCGGTCCCACCCGATCCCAGCCATATTTAGGGATACCCAGCGCTGCAAAAGAGTGCAAGCGAGTCCAGAAGTCAGCAACTGTACGGGCCTGTGCTTGGTCCAGGGGAGAAGCTGTTGTTTGTACTGCATTGTCCAAAGTTGGCTGTGTCGTGTAGATGCTTGGATGTGTGTTGGCAGCTTCATCCTCCTCTTGCGTAAAGCCCCCTAACCGGTTGAAGAAGTCAGTAATAGCCCGTTGACGGGGTCCCTGCTCTGCTGTCCGGGTCTGTGGTTGTTGCTGCCGTCCGTGGGTAGAAGCCCCCTGTTGCCTTTGTTCCCGGGTTGCAGCCCGGAGACAGTACCTGCCATATTCCATAGAAGACAATGCAGCCATGGCTATCACGTCACGATCTTTGTTATATAATAATAATCTATGTTATATAATCTATGTTATAAGCTATGTTACTCATAATCTATGTTACCCTGCTAGCAGGGAACATAGGTGAAGGATAAGCAGGCCACACCCTAGGCAAATGACTATCAGTTAAATGACATGTTTCAACAGGCTAAACCTAGGTGCATGCCTCATGTAAGCTAAACAAACCACAGCTCATCTGATAAACCAGCAAGCAAACATAGCTGAAGGATGAGCAGGCCAGACCCTAGGCAAATGACTATCAGTAAAAAGACATGTTTCAACAGGCGAAACCAAGGTCCATGCTGACCTAAGGTAAAAAAACCACAGCTCATTTTAATAAACCATGCTAATAATATTAATTATCATTATATGTTATATAGTCTTTAATCTATAGTCTATAATCTATGTTATAATCTAAGTTACCCATAATCTATGTTACCCTGCTAGCAGGGAACATAGATGAAGGATGAGCAGGCAGACTCTAGGCAAATGACTCTCAGTTAAAAAACATGTTTCATCAGGCTAAACCTAGGTCAATGCCTGACGCAAGGTAAACGAACCACAGCTCATTTTCATAAACCATGTTAATAATAACAATCAATGTTATATAGTCTTTAATCTTTGTTATATAATAATAATCTATGTTATATAGTCTATTATCTTTGTTATGTAATAATAATCTATGTTATATAATCTATGTTATAATGTATGTTACTCATAATCTATGTTACCCTGCTAGCAGGGAACATAGGTGAAGGATAAGCAGGCCAGACCCTAGGCAAATGACTATCAGTTAAAAGACATATTTCATCATGCTAAACCTAGGTCAATGCCTGACCCAAGGTAAACCACAGCTCATTTTGATAAACCAGGAGGGTAATATAGATGAAGGATGAGCAGGCCACTCCCTAGGCAAATGACTATCAGTTAAATGACATGTTTCAACAGGCTAAACCTAGGTGCATGACTCATGTAAGCTAAACAAACCACAGCTCATCTGATAAACCAGCAATCAAACATAGCTGAAGGATGAGCAGGCCAGACCCTAGGCAAATGGCTATAAGTTAAATGACTTGTTTTATCAGGCTAAACCTAGGTCAATGCCTGACCCAAGGTAAAAAAACCACAGCTCATTTTAATAAACCATGCTAATAATAATAATCAATGTTATTTACTCCTTAATCTTTGTTATATAATAATAATCTATGTTACATAGTCTATGATCTTTGTTATATAATAATAATCTATGTTATAATCTATGTTACTCATAATCTATGTTACCCTGCTAGCAGGGAACATAGGTGAAGGATAAGCAGGCCACACCCTAGGCAAATGACTATCAGTTTAATGACATGTTTCATCAGGCTAAACCTAGGTCAATGCCTGACCCAAGGTAAACAAACCACAGCTCATTTTCATTAACCATGTTAATAATAATAATAATGATATATGTTATATAGTCTATGATCTTGTTATATAATAATAACCTATGTTATATAATCTATGTTATAATCTATGTTACTCATAATCTATGTTACACTGCTAGCAGGGAACATAGGTGAAGGATAAGCAGGCCAGACCCTAGGCAAATGACTATCAGTTTAATGACATGTTTCATCAGGCTAAACCTAGGTCAATGCCTGACCCAAGGTAAACAAACCACAGGTCATTTTCATAAACCATGTTAATAAGAATAATAATCTATGTTATATAGTCTATGATCTTTCAGCAAATTGGGGTGTTACACTGTGGGCGACTCACCCTACAAGGGCGAGCACCAAGGGGCCTGACCGGACCGAGCCACAGCGCAGGGGAGGGGCACGTGGCTTTGTCTGTCTGTCCTGCCACGTGCTCCCCCTCTCACTAAGACCAGCTAGAGCAAAGAAAGACTCAGAGGCTCTAGCCTGGCCACTAACAGAGCACTGAGGAGCACCACGAAAACGAGGAGGGAACAAAAGAAAACAGGGGGCGACTAACTGCACAAAGAAAGGGACTACTCTCCTCCAACACAAAACTGAACTAGCAAGAGCCTGAAAAAGACGCACAGAAGCCCTCAGATGAGAGACGCCAACAGGAGAGCACACTCAAACACAGCCAAGGAGGAAGAACCCAGCTAAAGACAGAGGGGGGGATGACGAGCCAAATTGGCGCCCCCCTAGAAAGCCTCCCGGCCCCACCCACAGCTGGCCCCTCAAACACCTGCACTGCACAAGAGGGAAAGACCTCTCTCACTGCCTCCCCCAAAACCCTCAGAACCCAGTGCCTGGACACAGGCTCCTCCAGCCACGAGACCCTCCACTCTCTCCCTGCCCCTCCTCAAACACCAGGCTGCCTGCCCGTTCTCTCCAACTCTCCTCCTCTCTCCCCCTACTTCTCCCTCAAACCTCCTCAAAACCCCACCCTAAGGACCCTGCTCTGCTCTCTCTGCTCCACGGTCGGTGATTTCCATAGGAGAATCACATCTCAACTGAGCTCCAACTATGGCTAGGATGGGATGGTGCGGTCCCACCCGATCCCAGCCATATTTAGGGATACCCAGCGCTGCAAAAGAGTGCAAGCGAGTCCAGAAGTCAGCAACTGTACGGGCCTGTGCTTGGTCCAGGGGAGAAGCTGTTGTTTGTACTGCATTGTCCAAAGTTGGCTGTGTCGTGTAGATGCTTGGATGTGTGTTGGCAGCTTCATCCTCCTCTTGCGTAAAGCCCCCTAACCGGTTGAAGAAGTCAGTAATAGCCCGTTGACGGGGTCCCTGCTCTGCTGTCCGGGTCTGTGGTTGTTGCTGCCGTCCGTGGGTAGAAGCCCCCTGTTGCCTTTGTTCCCGGGTTGCAGCCCGGAGACAGTACCTGCCATATTCCATAGAAGACAATGCAGCCATGGCTATCACGTCACGATCTTTGTTATATAATAATAATCTATGTTATATAATCTATGTTATAAGCTATGTTACTCATAATCTATGTTACCCTGCTAGCAGGGAACATAGGTGAAGGATAAGCAGGCCACACCCTAGGCAAATGACTATCAGTTAAATGACATGTTTCAACAGGCTAAACCTAGGTGCATGCCTCATGTAAGCTAAACAAACCACAGCTCATCTGATAAACCAGCAAGCAAACATAGCTGAAGGATGAGCAGGCCAGACCCTAGGCAAATGACTATCAGTAAAAAGACATGTTTCAACAGGCGAAACCAAGGTCCATGCTGACCTAAGGTAAAAAAACCACAGCTCATTTTAATAAACCATGCTAATAATATTAATTATCATTATATGTTATATAGTCTTTAATCTATAGTCTATAATCTATGTTATAATCTAAGTTACCCATAATCTATGTTACCCTGCTAGCAGGGAACATAGATGAAGGATGAGCAGGCAGACTCTAGGCAAATGACTCTCAGTTAAAAAACATGTTTCATCAGGCTAAACCTAGGTCAATGCCTGACGCAAGGTAAACGAACCACAGCTCATTTTCATAAACCATGTTAATAATAACAATCAATGTTATATAGTCTTTAATCTTTGTTATATAATAATAATCTATGTTATATAGTCTATTATCTTTGTTATGTAATAATAATCTATGTTATATAATCTATGTTATAATGTATGTTACTCATAATCTATGTTACCCTGCTAGCAGGGAACATAGGTGAAGGATAAGCAGGCCAGACCCTAGGCAAATGACTATCAGTTAAAAGACATATTTCATCATGCTAAACCTAGGTCAATGCCTGACCCAAGGTAAACCACAGCTCATTTTGATAAACCAGGAGGGTAATATAGATGAAGGATGAGCAGGCCACTCCCTAGGCAAATGACTATCAGTTAAATGACATGTTTCAACAGGCTAAACCTAGGTGCATGCCTCATGTAAGCTAAACAAACCACAGCTCATCTGATAAACCAGCAATCAAACATAGCTGAAGGATGAGCAGGCCAGACCCTAGGCAAATGGCTATAAGTTAAATGACTTGTTTTATCAGGCTAAACCTAGGTCAATGCCTGACCCAAGGTAAAAAAACCACAGCTCATTTTAATAAACCATGCTAATAATAATAATCAATGTTATTTACTCCTTAATCTTTGTTATATAATAATTGCTACCGCTTTTATTAGCTAGTCTAGTAATTTTTAGTTGCTTTTAGTTTTTTTATTTAGTTTATTTCGTTTTTGTTATTATAGTTTTTTGTCAGTTATGTAATTGATTATGTAAGGCCCCTGGGAATTTATACAGTGGTCCGCCCTGTAAGGAGACCTAGTAGTGTAAGGCCCTCGGGAATTTATGCCGTTGCGACGAAAATGAAATGATTTCTGTTGGGCAATTTTAAAGCTATTTAAAGCATTTCCTGACCTCTTTAGCTAGGTGTTTTCAGTCGTTTGTTGCATGTAGTAGCTATGTATCCTGCAGGGCACTGGCCAGCCCTGCAAGATTCATGCTCTTAAGGTTTTATTTTTGTTTAGGATAGAAAATGTTTCTAGTCAATGGCCTGCTAATGGGTCTAGAAAGAAATATCCTTACAACATTCAGTTGACAGTTGATCTGTATCGCACAGCAATTATTGTCCGCTGTTATAGCTACCGCTTCATCTTTAGCCCGCAATTTGTATAGATATTAAGCATTTTGGCTGCCAAACTTGGAGCTTCAGCAATTCGTTGGATCTTGCCAACATTGCCTTTGCCATTCTGCTCGTGAAGGGTAAGCATTACTCGCTCAGGTAAGTCTCCAAATAAAAAATATATATATATAATTCTAAATGTGATTTCAGAACGCTGCTGCTGCCGCATGTTGCAGCTGCCACATGTTAGTTGGCGCTGCCACATGTTGCCGGTACCGTGCACTGCCATTGCCGCATGCTGTCACTGCCATGTGCTGCTGCAGCTGCACGGTGCTGCTGCCGCGTGCTGCCGCTGCTGCCGCATAGTGCAGTTGCCATGCACTGCTGCTGCCATGCAGTGCAGCTGCCATGCACTGCTGCTAGCTGCCGCTTGGTGCCACTGCTGCGCACTGCCTCTACCGCATGCTGCTGCTCCCGTGCACTGCCATTGCCACTCACTGCCGCTGCCATGCGCTGCCATTGTCACATGTTGCCACTGCTGTGTGCTGCTGCTGCTGCACGGTGCCGCTGCTACACACTGCCGCCGCTGCTGCATAGTGCAGTTGCCATGCAGTGCAGCTGCCATGCAGTGCAGCTGCCATGCAGTGCTGCTGCTGTGTGGGGCCGCTGCCACCTGCTGCGGCTGCCGCACTGTGCTGCTGCCGCGTGCTGCTGCTGCAGTGTGCTGCCATTGCCACATGGTGCAGTTGCCACTGCAGGGTGCTGCTGCCGTGCAGTGCAGCTGCCACGTGACATCCTAAATTTAATTTAGACCCAAGGGTTTGCTAGCCATATGAGTACATTCAACAGCGGCACCAAGTTTAACTGCATTATCACTCTTGCAATCAACATTTTTGTAGATATTTTGCCGCATCCATTTTGCATAAATTCAAAAATATTAACTTTAGGAATATCAGTTGCATGATTATTTACATGATATTTAGGCAGCTCATACTCATGAGATTGATCATTATTTAATTCCGATTCCAGATCTTTAAGGTTGGTTATTTCTGCATAAATTTCATGATTTTAATATTCATATGTGTGCATTAAATATGTACTTATATATATTAGGCATTTAAAGCAATCCAATAAATGGATGAATAACTTCAAAATAATATTGGCTCATGTAACTTATCGCTGATTCGGACAAAGTACTAGATTCCCATTACCTGCCAAGCTCTTTGGTATAATATCGACTGATTTTGAAAGTTTATTTTGGAGCCCAAGAATTCGTATTGTTATACCTCTATTTTCATTCATTTTTAATTATGGATGGAATAATTAACGAAAACCTGTCTGATTCAGGAAAACCCTAAAGCAATATAATAAAGTTATGTAGTGGATATTAAGTCAGTTTGGTGTATTTGATATATTTAATATATATTTAGCCTATATATTATTTATAGGCTAAATGGCCATTAAACAAATAAAGAAGCTTGGGATAAAGTTAATCATGAAGAGAGTACAATATGCTGCTAATTTCATTTGATTAGGTAGATGACGATAACGATTTTTTCATCCATCGATGATTTGCTGGATTTTGCAAGGGGTGCAGCTGCCATGTGCTGCCGCTGATGCATGGTGCAGCTGTTGTATCTCTGTCATATCCGCCTAAAGCAAAGGCTCGATCCAAGGATGCCAGTCAACTGGCCAACCTGGATATTAGCCATGAGATACCCCAGGATACTGCAGCAGCTCCCACTGCAGGGTGCTGCTGCCACGCAGTGCAGCTCCCACTTATTTCTTTAATAAGTCGCATTTCCAAACTCATGGATGGCGCATTGAAGCTAAATAAATGTACACATATGGACAGTGTGAGCCATGAATGCCAAATAAAGGAGGGATATGATGAAGGTGGAGGGCGGCCTGGATGCCCCCCCTGGACTACAACGTGGGAAAATGTTGAACCAAAATATTAGCTACATACACACCACCACAAACAACTAAGAGAAAAATCAGACGAATAACTAGGGTGAAACATCTATGGCAAGTGGAAGTGTGGGGAACTGGGGCAATGAATATACTTTGGACCCCAGTACACCAAGACGGTGGAAGTGCGGGGAACTGGGGCGGCAGGCCCCAGTCCCCGCACAACCACCGTACACTTCGGGGTCTTAACAGCATTGAAAGCGGTAGACAAATGCATATTTAAAAGCATGATAATCTATGTTACATAGTCTATGATCTTTGTTATATAATAATAATCTATGTTATAATCTATGTTACTCATAATCTATGTTACCCTGCTAGCAGGGAACATAGGTGAAGGATAAGCAGGCCACACCCTAGGCAAATGACTATCAGTTTAATGACATGTTTCATCAGGCTAAACCTAGGTCAATGCCTGACCCAAGGTAAACAAACCACAGCTCATTTTCATTAACCATGTTAATAATAATAATAATGATATATGTTATATAGTCTATGATCTTTGTTATATAATAATAACCTATGTTATATAATCTATGTTATAATCTATGTTACTCATAATCTATGTTACACTGCTAGCAGGGAACATAGGTGAAGGATAAGCAGGCCAGACCCTAGGCAAATGACTATCAGTTTAATGACATGTTTCATCAGGCTAAACCTAGGTCAATGCCTGACCCAAGGTAAACAAACCACAGGTCATTTTCATAAACCATGTTAATAAGAATAATAATCTATGTTATATAGTCTATGATCTTTCAGCAAATTGGGGTGTTACACTGTGGGCGACTCACCCTACAAGGGCGAGCACCAAGGGGCCTGACCGGACCGAGCCACAGCGCAGGGGAGGGGCACGTGGCTTTGTCTGTCTGTCCTGCCACGTGCTCCCCCTCTCACTAAGACCAGCTAGAGCAAAGAAAGACTCAGAGGCTCTAGCCTGGCCACTAACAGAGCACTGAGGAGCACCACGAAAACGAGGAGGGAACAAAAGAAAACAGGGGGCGACTAACTGCACAAAGAAAGGGACTACTCTCCTCCAACACAAAACTGAACTAGCAAGAGCCTGAAAAAGACGCACAGAAGCCCTCAGATGAGAGACGCCAACAGGAGAGCACACTCAAACACAGCCAAGGAGGAAGAACCCAGCTAAAGACAGAGGGGGGGATGACGAGCCAAATTGGCGCCCCCCTAGAAAGCCTCCCGGCCCCACCCACAGCTGGCCCCTCAAACACCTGCACTGCACAAGAGGGAAAGACCTCTCTCACTGCCTCCCCCAAAACCCTCAGAACCCAGTGCCTGGACACAGGCTCCTCCAGCCACGAGACCCTCCACTCTCTCCCTGCCCCTCCTCAAACACCAGGCTGCCTGCCCGTTCTCTCCAACTCTCCTCCTCTCTCCCCCTACTTCTCCCTCAAACCTCCTCAAAACCCCACCCTAAGGACCCTGCTCTGCTCTCTCTGCTCCACGGTCGGTGATTTCCATAGGAGAATCACATCTCAACTGAGCTCCAACTATGGCTAGGATGGGATGGTGCGGTCCCACCCGATCCCAGCCATATTTAGGGATACCCAGCGCTGCAAAAGAGTGCAAGCGAGTCCAGAAGTCAGCAACTGTACGGGCCTGTGCTTGGTCCAGGGGAGAAGCTGTTGTTTGTACTGCATTGTCCAAAGTTGGCTGTGTCGTGTAGATGCTTGGATGTGTGTTGGCAGCTTCATCCTCCTCTTGCGTAAAGCCCCCTAACCGGTTGAAGAAGTCAGTAATAGCCCGTTGACGGGGTCCCTGCTCTGCTGTCCGGGTCTGTGGTTGTTGCTGCCGTCCGTGGGTAGAAGCCCCCTGTTGCCTTTGTTCCCGGGTTGCAGCCCGGAGACAGTACCTGCCATATTCCATAGAAGACAATGCAGCCATGGCTATCACGTCACGATCTTTGTTATATAATAATAATCTATGTTATATAATCTATGTTATAAGCTATGTTACTCATAATCTATGTTACCCTGCTAGCAGGGAACATAGGTGAAGGATAAGCAGGCCACACCCTAGGCAAATGACTATCAGTTAAATGACATGTTTCAACAGGCTAAACCTAGGTGCATGCCTCATGTAAGCTAAACAAACCACAGCTCATCTGATAAACCAGCAAGCAAACATAGCTGAAGGATGAGCAGGCCAGACCCTAGGCAAATGACTATCAGTAAAAAGACATGTTTCAACAGGCGAAACCAAGGTCCATGCTGACCTAAGGTAAAAAAACCACAGCTCATTTTAATAAACCATGCTAATAATATTAATTATCATTATATGTTATATAGTCTTTAATCTATAGTCTATAATCTATGTTATAATCTAAGTTACCCATAATCTATGTTACCCTGCTAGCAGGGAACATAGATGAAGGATGAGCAGGCAGACTCTAGGCAAATGACTCTCAGTTAAAAAACATGTTTCATCAGGCTAAACCTAGGTCAATGCCTGACGCAAGGTAAACGAACCACAGCTCATTTTCATAAACCATGTTAATAATAACAATCAATGTTATATAGTCTTTAATCTTTGTTATATAATAATAATCTATGTTATATAGTCTATTATCTTTGTTATGTAATAATAATCTATGTTATATAATCTATGTTATAATGTATGTTACTCATAATCTATGTTACCCTGCTAGCAGGGAACATAGGTGAAGGATAAGCAGGCCAGACCCTAGGCAAATGACTATCAGTTAAAAGACATATTTCATCATGCTAAACCTAGGTCAATGCCTGACCCAAGGTAAACCACAGCTCATTTTGATAAACCAGGAGGGTAATATAGATGAAGGATGAGCAGGCCACTCCCTAGGCAAATGACTATCAGTTAAATGACATGTTTCAACAGGCTAAACCTAGGTGCATGCCTCATGTAAGCTAAACAAACCACAGCTCATCTGATAAACCAGCAATCAAACATAGCTGAAGGATGAGCAGGCCAGACCCTAGGCAAATGGCTATAAGTTAAATGACTTGTTTTATCAGGCTAAACCTAGGTCAATGCCTGACCCAAGGTAAAAAAACCACAGCTCATTTTAATAAACCATGCTAATAATAATAATCAATGTTATTTACTCCTTAATCTTTGTTATATAATAATAATCTATGTTACATAGTCTATGATCTTTGTTATATAATAATAATCTATGTTATAATCTATGTTACTCATAATCTATGTTACCCTGCTAGCAGGGAACATAGGTGAAGGATAAGCAGGCCACACCCTAGGCAAATGACTATCAGTTTAATGACATGTTTCATCAGGCTAAACCTAGGTCAATGCCTGACCCAAGGTAAACAAACCACAGCTCATTTTCATTAACCATGTTAATAATAATAATAATGATATATGTTATATAGTCTATGATCTTTGTTATATAATAATAACCTATGTTATATAATCTATGTTATAATCTATGTTACTCATAATCTATGTTACACTGCTAGCAGGGAACATAGGTGAAGGATAAGCAGGCCAGACCCTAGGCAAATGACTATCAGTTTAATGACATGTTTCATCAGGCTAAACCTAGGTCAATGCCTGACCCAAGGTAAACAAACCACAGGTCATTTTCATAAACCATGTTAATAAGAATAATAATCTATGTTATATAGTCTATGATCTTTCAGCAAATTGGGGTGTTACACTGTGGGCGACTCACCCTACAAGGGCGAGCACCAAGGGGCCTGACCGGACCGAGCCACAGCGCAGGGGAGGGGCACGTGGCTTTGTCTGTCTGTCCTGCCACGTGCTCCCCCTCTCACTAAGACCAGCTAGAGCAAAGAAAGACTCAGAGGCTCTAGCCTGGCCACTAACAGAGCACTGAGGAGCACCACGAAAACGAGGAGGGAACAAAAGAAAACAGGGGGCGACTAACTGCACAAAGAAAGGGACTACTCTCCTCCAACACAAAACTGAACTAGCAAGAGCCTGAAAAAGACGCACAGAAGCCCTCAGATGAGAGACGCCAACAGGAGAGCACACTCAAACACAGCCAAGGAGGAAGAACCCAGCTAAAGACAGAGGGGGGATGACGAGCCAAATTGGCGCCCCCCTAGAAAGCCTCCCGGCCCCACCCACAGCTGGCCCCTCAAACACCTGCACTGCACAAGAGGGAAAGACCTCTCTCACTGCCTCCCCCAAAACCCTCAGAACCCAGTGCCTGGACACAGGCTCCTCCAGCCACGAGACCCTCCACTCTCTCCCTGCCCCTCCTCAAACACCAGGCTGCCTGCCCGTTCTCTCCAACTCTCCTCCTCTCTCCCCCTACTTCTCCCTCAAACCTCCTCAAAACCCCACCCTAAGGACCCTGCTCTGCTCTCTCTGCTCCACGGTCGGTGATTTCCATAGGAGAATCACATCTCAACTGAGCTCCAACTATGGCTAGGATGGGATGGTGCGGTCCCACCCGATCCCAGCCATATTTAGGGATACCCAGCGCTGCAAAAGAGTGCAAGCGAGTCCAGAAGTCAGCAACTGTACGGGCCTGTGCTTGGTCCAGGGGAGAAGCTGTTGTTTGTACTGCATTGTCCAAAGTTGGCTGTGTCGTGTAGATGCTTGGATGTGTGTTGGCAGCTTCATCCTCCTCTTGCGTAAAGCCCCCTAACCGGTTGAAGAAGTCAGTAATAGCCCGTTGACGGGGTCCCTGCTCTGCTGTCCGGGTCTGTGGTTGTTGCTGCCGTCCGTGGGTAGAAGCCCCCTGTTGCCTTTGTTCCCGGGTTGCAGCCCGGAGACAGTACCTGCCATATTCCATAGAAGACAATGCAGCCATGGCTATCACGTCACGATCTTTGTTATATAATAATAATCTATGTTATATAATCTATGTTATAAGCTATGTTACTCATAATCTATGTTACCCTGCTAGCAGGGAACATAGGTGAAGGATAAGCAGGCCACACCCTAGGCAAATGACTATCAGTTAAATGACATGTTTCAACAGGCTAAACCTAGGTGCATGCCTCATGTAAGCTAAACAAACCACAGCTCATCTGATAAACCAGCAAGCAAACATAGCTGAAGGATGAGCAGGCCAGACCCTAGGCAAATGACTATCAGTAAAAAGACATGTTTCAACAGGCGAAACCAAGGTCCATGCTGACCTAAGGTAAAAAAACCACAGCTCATTTTAATAAACCATGCTAATAATATTAATTATCATTATATGTTATATAGTCTTTAATCTATAGTCTATAATCTATGTTATAATCTAAGTTACCCATAATCTATGTTACCCTGCTAGCAGGGAACATAGATGAAGGATGAGCAGGCAGACTCTAGGCAAATGACTCTCAGTTAAAAAACATGTTTCATCAGGCTAAACCTAGGTCAATGCCTGACGCAAGGTAAACGAACCACAGCTCATTTTCATAAACCATGTTAATAATAACAATCAATGTTATATAGTCTTTAATCTTTGTTATATAATAATAATCTATGTTATATAGTCTATTATCTTTGTTATGTAATAATAATCTATGTTATATAATCTATGTTATAATGTATGTTACTCATAATCTATGTTACCCTGCTAGCAGGGAACATAGGTGAAGGATAAGCAGGCCAGACCCTAGGCAAATGACTATCAGTTAAAAGACATATTTCATCATGCTAAACCTAGGTCAATGCCTGACCCAAGGTAAACCACAGCTCATTTTGATAAACCAGGAGGGTAATATAGATGAAGGATGAGCAGGCCACTCCCTAGGCAAATGACTATCAGTTAAATGACATGTTTCAACAGGCTAAACCTAGGTGCATGACTCATGTAAGCTAAACAAACCACAGCTCATCTGATAAACCAGCAATCAAACATAGCTGAAGGATGAGCAGGCCAGACCCTAGGCAAATGGCTATAAGTTAAATGACTTGTTTTATCAGGCTAAACCTAGGTCAATGCCTGACCCAAGGTAAAAAAACCACAGCTCATTTTAATAAACCATGCTAATAATAATAATCAATGTTATTTACTCCTTAATCTTTGTTATATAATAATAATCTATGTTACATAGTCTATGATCTTTGTTATATAATAATAATCTATGTTATAATCTATGTTACTCATAATCTATGTTACCCTGCTAGCAGGGAACATAGGTGAAGGATAAGCAGGCCACACCCTAGGCAAATGACTATCAGTTTAATGACATGTTTCATCAGGCTAAACCTAGGTCAATGCCTGACCCAAGGTAAACAAACCACAGCTCATTTTCATTAACCATGTTAATAATAATAATAATAATCTATGTTATATAGTCTATTATCTTTGTTATGTAATAATAATCTATGTTATATAATCTATGTTATAATGTATGTTACTCATAATCTATGTTACCCTGCTAGCAGGGAACATAGGTGAAGGATAAGCAGGCCAGACCCTAGGCAAATGACTATCAGTTAAAAGACATATTTCATCATGCTAAACCTAGGTCAATGCCTGACCCAAGGTAAACCACAGCTCATTTTGATAAACCAGGAGGGTAATATAGATGAAGGATGAGCAGGCCACTCCCTAGGCAAATGACTATCAGTTAAATGACATGTTTCAACAGGCTAAACCTAGGTGCATGACTCATGTAAGCTAAACAAACCACAGCTCATCTGATAAACCAGCAATCAAACATAGCTGAAGGATGAGCAGGCCAGACCCTAGGCAAATGGCTATAAGTTAAATGACTTGTTTTATCAGGCTAAACCTAGGTCAATGCCTGACCCAAGGTAAAAAAACCACAGCTCATTTTAATAAACCATGCTAATAATAATAATCAATGTTATTTACTCCTTAATCTTTGTTATATAATAATAATCTATGTTACATAGTCTATGATCTTTGTTATATAATAATAATCTATGTTATAATCTATGTTACTCATAATCTATGTTACCCTGCTAGCAGGGAACATAGGTGAAGGATAAGCAGGCCACACCCTAGGCAAATGACTATCAGTTTAATGACATGTTTCATCAGGCTAAACCTAGGTCAATGCCTGACCCAAGGTAAACAAACCACAGCTCATTTTCATTAACCATGTTAATAATAATAATAATGATATATGTTATATAGTCTATGATCTTTGTTATATAATAATAACCTATGTTATATAATCTATGTTATAATCTATGTTACTCATAATCTATGTTACACTGCTAGCAGGGAACATAGGTGAAGGATAAGCAGGCCAGACCCTAGGCAAATGACTATCAGTTTAATGACATGTTTCATCAGGCTAAACCTAGGTCAATGCCTGACCCAAGGTAAACAAACCACAGGTCATTTTCATAAACCATGTTAATAAGAATAATAATCTATGTTATATAGTCTATGATCTTTCAGCAAATTGGGGTGTTACACTGTGGGCGACTCACCCTACAAGGGCGAGCACCAAGGGGCCTGACCGGACCGAGCCACAGCGCAGGGGAGGGGCACGTGGCTTTGTCTGTCTGTCCTGCCACGTGCTCCCCCTCTCACTAAGACCAGCTAGAGCAAAGAAAGACTCAGAGGCTCTAGCCTGGCCACTAACAGAGCACTGAGGAGCACCACGAAAACGAGGAGGGAACAAAAGAAAACAGGGGGCGACTAACTGCACAAAGAAAGGGACTACTCTCCTCCAACACAAAACTGAACTAGCAAGAGCCTGAAAAAGACGCACAGAAGCCCTCAGATGAGAGACGCCAACAGGAGAGCACACTCAAACACAGCCAAGGAGGAAGAACCCAGCTAAAGACAGAGGGGGGGATGACGAGCCAAATTGGCGCCCCCCTAGAAAGCCTCCCGGCCCCACCCACAGCTGGCCCCTCAAACACCTGCACTGCACAAGAGGGAAAGACCTCTCTCACTGCCTCCCCCAAAACCCTCAGAACCCAGTGCCTGGACACAGGCTCCTCCAGCCACGAGACCCTCCACTCTCTCCCTGCCCCTCCTCAAACACCAGGCTGCCTGCCCGTTCTCTCCAACTCTCCTCCTCTCTCCCCCTACTTCTCCCTCAAACCTCCTCAAAACCCCACCCTAAGGACCCTGCTCTGCTCTCTCTGCTCCACGGTCGGTGATTTCCATAGGAGAATCACATCTCAACTGAGCTCCAACTATGGCTAGGATGGGATGGTGCGGTCCCACCCGATCCCAGCCATATTTAGGGATACCCAGCGCTGCAAAAGAGTGCAAGCGAGTCCAGAAGTCAGCAACTGTACGGGCCTGTGCTTGGTCCAGGGGAGAAGCTGTTGTTTGTACTGCATTGTCCAAAGTTGGCTGTGTCGTGTAGATGCTTGGATGTGTGTTGGCAGCTTCATCCTCCTCTTGCGTAAAGCCCCCTAACCGGTTGAAGAAGTCAGTAATAGCCCGTTGACGGGGGTCCCTGCTCTGCTGTCCGGGTCTGTGGTTGTTGCTGCCGTCCGTGGGTAGAAGCCCCCTGTTGCCTTTGTTCCCGGGTTGCAGCCCGGAGACAGTACCTGCCATATTCCATAGAAGACAATGCAGCCATGGCTATCACGTCACGATCTTTGTTATATAATAATAATCTATGTTATATAATCTATGTTATAAGCTATGTTACTCATAATCTATGTTACCCTGCTAGCAGGGAACATAGGTGAAGGATAAGCAGGCCACACCCTAGGCAAATGACTATCAGTTAAATGACATGTTTCAACAGGCTAAACCTAGGTGCATGCCTCATGTAAGCTAAACAAACCACAGCTCATCTGATAAACCAGCAAGCAAACATAGCTGAAGGATGAGCAGGCCAGACCCTAGGCAAATGACTATCAGTAAAAAGACATGTTTCAACAGGCGAAACCAAGGTCCATGCTGACCTAAGGTAAAAAAACCACAGCTCATTTTAATAAACCATGCTAATAATATTAATTATCATTATATGTTATATAGTCTTTAATCTATAGTCTATAATCTATGTTATAATCTAAGTTACCCATAATCTATGTTACCCTGCTAGCAGGGAACATAGATGAAGGATGAGCAGGCAGACTCTAGGCAAATGACTCTCAGTTAAAAAACATGTTTCATCAGGCTAAACCTAGGTCAATGCCTGACGCAAGGTAAACGAACCACAGCTCATTTTCATAAACCATGTTAATAATAACAATCAATGTTATATAGTCTTTAATCTTTGTTATATAATAATAATCTATGTTATATAGTCTATTATCTTTGTTATGTAATAATAATCTATGTTATATAATCTATGTTATAATGTATGTTACTCATAATCTATGTTACCCTGCTAGCAGGGAACATAGGTGAAGGATAAGCAGGCCAGACCCTAGGCAAATGACTATCAGTTAAAAGACATATTTCATCATGCTAAACCTAGGTCAATGCCTGACCCAAGGTAAACCACAGCTCATTTTGATAAACCAGGAGGGTAATATAGATGAAGGATGAGCAGGCCACTCCCTAGGCAAATGACTATCAGTTAAATGACATGTTTCAACAGGCTAAACCTAGGTGCATGCCTCATGTAAGCTAAACAAACCACAGCTCATCTGATAAACCAGCAATCAAACATAGCTGAAGGATGAGCAGGCCAGACCCTAGGCAAATGGCTATAAGTTAAATGACTTGTTTTATCAGGCTAAACCTAGGTCAATGCCTGACCCAAGGTAAAAAAACCACAGCTCATTTTAATAAACCATGCTAATAATAATAATCAATGTTATTTACTCCTTAATCTTTGTTATATAATAATTGCTACCGCTTTTATTAGCTAGTCTAGTAATTTTTAGTTGCTTTTAGTTTTTTTATTTAGTTTATTTCGTTTTTGTTATTATAGTTTTTTGTCAGTTATGTAATTGATTATGTAAGGCCCCTGGGAATTTATACAGTCGTCCGCCCTGTAAGGAGACCTAGTAGTGTAAGGCCCTCGGGAATTTATGCCGTTGCGACGAAAATGAAATGATTTCTGTTGGGCAATTTTAAAGCTATTTAAAGCATTTCCTGACCTCTTTAGCTAGGTGTTTTCAGTCGTTTGTTGCATGTAGTAGCTATGTATCCTGCAGGGCACTGGCCAGCCCTGCAAGATTCATGCTCTTAAGGTTTTATTTTTGTTTAGGATAGAAAATGTTTCTAGTCAATGGCCTGCTAATGGGTCTAGAAAGAAATATCCTTACAACATTCAGTTGACAGTTGATCTGTATCGCACAGCAATTATTGTCCGCTGTTATAGCTACCGCTTCATCTTTAGCCCGCAATTTGTATAGATATTAAGCATTTTGGCTGCCAAACTTGGAGCTTCAGCAATTCGTTGGATCTTGCCAACATTGCCTTTGCCATTCTGCTCGTGAAGGGTAAGCATTACTCGCTCAGGTAAGTCTCCAAATAAAAAATATATATATATAATTCTAAATGTGATTTCAGAACGCTGCTGCTGCCGCATGTTGCAGCTGCCACATGTTAGTTGGCGCTGCCACATGTTGCCGGTACCGTGCACTGCCATTGCCGCATGCTGTCACTGCCATGTGCTGCTGCAGCTGCACGGTGCTGCTGCCGCGTGCTGCCGCTGCTGCCGCATAGTGCAGTTGCCATGCACTGCTGCTGCCATGCAGTGCAGCTGCCATGCACTGCTGCTAGCTGCCGCTTGGTGCCACTGCTGCGCACTGCCTCTACCGCATGCTGCTGCTCCCGTGCACTGCCATTGCCACTCACTGCCGCTGCCATGCGCTGCCATTGTCACATGTTGCCACTGCTGTGTGCTGCTGCTGCTGCACGGTGCCGCTGCTACACACTGCCGCCGCTGCTGCATAGTGCAGTTGCCATGCAGTGCAGCTGCCATGCAGTGCAGCTGCCATGCAGTGCTGCTGCTGTGTGGGGCCGCTGCCACCTGCTGCGGCTGCCGCACTGTGCTGCTGCCGCGTGCTGCTGCTGCAGTGTGCTGCCATTGCCACATGGTGCAGTTGCCACTGCAGGGTGCTGCTGCCGTGCAGTGCAGCTGCCACGTGACATCCTAAATTTAATTTAGACCCAAGGGTTTGCTAGCCATATGAGTACATTCAACAGCGGCACCAAGTTTAACTGCATTATCACTCTTGCAATCAACATTTTTGTAGATATTTTGCCGCATCCATTTTGCATAAATTCAAAAATATTAACTTTAGGAATATCAGTTGCATGATTATTTACATGATATTTAGGCAGCTCATACTCATGAGATTGATCATTATTTAATTCCGATTCCAGATCTTTAAGGTTGGTTATTTCTGCATAAATTTCATGATTTTAATATTCATATGTGTGCATTAAATATGTACTTATATATATTAGGCATTTAAAGCAATCCAATAAATGGATGAATAACTTCAAAATAATATTGGCTCATGTAACTTATCGCTGATTCGGACAAAGTACTAGATTCCCATTACCTGCCAAGCTCTTTGGTATAATATCGACTGATTTTGAAAGTTTATTTTGGAGCCCAAGAATTCGTATTGTTATACCTCTATTTTTCATTCATTTTTAATTATGGATGGAATAATTAACGAAAACCTGTCTGATTCAGGAAAACCCTAAAGCAATATAATAAAGTTATGTAGTGGATATTAAGTCAGTTTGGTGTATTTGATATATTTAATATATATTTAGCCTATATATTATTTATAGGCTAAATGGCCATTAAACAAATAAAGAAGCTTGGGATAAAGTTAATCATGAAGAGAGTACAATATGCTGCTAATTTCATTTGATTAGGTAGATGACGATAACGATTTTTTCATCCATCGATGATTTGCTGGATTTTGCAAGGGGTGCAGCTGCCATGTGCTGCCGCTGATGCATGGTGCAGCTGTTGTATCTCTGTCATATCCGCCTAAAGCAAAGGCTCGATCCAAGGATGCCAGTCAACTGGCCAACCTGGATATTAGCCATGAGATACCCCAGGATACTGCAGCAGCTCCCACTGCAGGGTGCTGCTGCCACGCAGTGCAGCTCCCACTTATTTCTTTAATAAGTCGCATTTCCAAACTCATGGATGGCGCATTGAAGCTAAATAAATGTACACATATGGACAGTGTGAGCCATGAATGCCAAATAAAGGAGGGATATGATGAAGGTGGAGGGCGGCCTGGATGCCCCCCCTGGACTACAACGTGGGAAAATGTTGAACCAAAATATTAGCTACATACACACCACCACAAACAACTAAGAGAAAAATCAGACGAATACCTAGGGTGAAACATCTATGGCAAGTGGAAGTGTGGGGAACTGGGGCAATGAATATACTTTGGACCCCAGTACACCAAGACGGTGGAAGTGCGGGGAACTGGGGCGGCAGGCCCCAGTCCCCGCACAACCACCGTACACTTCGGGGTCTTAACAGCATTGAAAGCGGTAGACAAATGCATATTTAAAAGCATGATAATCTATGTTACATAGTCTATGATCTTTGTTATATAATAATAATCTATGTTATAATCTATGTTACTCATAATCTATGTTACCTGCTAGCAGGGAACATAGGTGAAGGATAAGCAGGCCACACCCTAGGCAAATGACTATCAGTTTAATGACATGTTTCATCAGGCTAAACCTAGGTCAATGCCTGACCCAAGGTAAACAAACCACAGCTCATTTTCATTAACCATGTTAATAATAATAATAATGATATATGTTTATATAGTCTATGATCTTTGTTATATAATAATAACCTATGTTATATAATCTATGTTATAATCTATGTTACTCATAATCTATGTTACACTGCTAGCAGGGAACATAGGTGAAGGATAAGCAGGCCAGACCCTAGGCAAATGACTATCAGTTTAATGACATGTTTCATCAGGCTAAACCTAGGTCAATGCCTGACCCAAGGTAAACAAACCACAGGTCATTTTCATAAACCATGTTAATAAGAATAATAATCTATGTTATATAGTCTATGATCTTTCAGCAAATTGGGGTGTTACACTGTGGGCGACTCACCCTACAAGGGCGAGCACCAAGGGGCCTGACCGGACCGAGCCACAGCGCAGGGGAGGGGCACGTGGCTTTGTCTGTCTGTCCTGCCACGTGCTCCCCCTCTCACTAAGACCAGCTAGAGCAAGAAAGACTCAGAGGCTCTAGCCTGGCCACTAACAGAGCACTGAGGAGCACCACGAAAACGAGGAGGGAACAAAAGAAAACAGGGGGCGACTAACTGCACAAAGAAAGGGACTACTCTCCTCCAACACAAAACTGAACTAGCAAGAGCCTGAAAAAGACGCACAGAAGCCCTCAGATGAGAGACGCCAACAGGAGAGCACACTCAAACACAGCCAAGGAGGAAGAACCCAGCTAAAGACAGAGGGGGGGATGACGAGCCAAATTGGCGCCCCCCTAGAAAGCCTCCCGGCCCCACCCACAGCTGGCCCCTCAAACACCTGCACTGCACAAGAGGGAAAGACCTCTCTCACTGCCTCCCCCAAAACCCTCAGAACCCAGTGCCTGGACACAGGCTCCTCCAGCCACGAGACCCTCCACTCTCTCCCTGCCCCTCCTCAAACACCAGGCTGCCTGCCCGTTCTCTCCAACTCTCCTCCTCTCTCCCCCTACTTCTCCCTCAAACCTCCTCAAAACCCCACCCTAAGGACCCTGCTCTGCTCTCTCTGCTCCACGGTCGGTGATTTCCATAGGAGAATCACATCTCAACTGAGCTCCAACTATGGCTAGGATGGGATGGTGCGGGGTCCCACCCGATCCCAGCCATATTTAGGGATACCCAGCGCTGCAAAAGAGTGCAAGCGAGTCCAGAAGTCAGCAACTGTACGGGCCTGTGCTTGGTCCAGGGGAGAAGCTGTTGTTTGTACTGCATTGTCCAAAGTTGGCTGTGTCGTGTAGATGCTTGGATGTGTGTTGGCAGCTTCATCCTCCTCTTGCGTAAAGCCCCCTAACCGGTTGAAGAAGTCAGTAATAGCCCGTTGACGGGGTCCCTGCTCTGCTGTCCGGGTCTGTGGTTGTTGCTGCCGTCCGTGGGTAGAAGCCCCCTGTTGCCTTGTTCCCGGGTTGCAGCCGGAGACAGTACCTGCCATATTCCATAGAGACAATGCAGCCATGGCTATCACGTCACGATCTTTGTTATATAATAATAATCTATGTTATATAATCTATGTTATAAGCTATGTTACTCATAATCTATGTTACCTGCTAGCAGGGAACATAGGTGAAGGATAAGCAGGCCACACCCTAGGCAAATGACTATCAGTTAAATGACATGTTTCAACAGGCTAAACCTAGGTGCATGCCTCATGTAAGCTAAACAACCACAGCTCATCTGATAACCAGCAAGCAAACATAGCTGAAGGATGAGCAGGCCAGACCCTAGGCAAATGACTATCAGTAAAAAGACATGTTTCAACAGGCGAAACCAAGGTCCATGCTGACCTAAGGTAAAAAAACCACAGCTCATTTTAATAAACCATGCTAATAATATTAATTATCATTATATGTTATATAGTCTTTAATCTATAGTCTATAATCTATGTTATAATCTAAGTTACCCATAATCTATGTTACCCTGCTAGCAGGGAACATAGATGAAGGATGAGCAGGCAGACTCTAGGCAAATGACTCTCAGTTAAAAAACATGTTTCATCAGGCTAAACCTAGGTCAATGCCTGACGCAAGGTAACGAACCACAGCTCATTTTCATAAACCATGTTAATAATAACAATCAATGTTATATAGTCTTTAATCTTTGTTATATATAATAATCTATGTTATATAGTCTATTATCTTTGTTATGTAATAATAATCTATGTTATATAATCTATGTTATAATGTATGTTACTCATAATCTATGTTACCCTGCTAGCAGGGAACATAGGTGAAGGATAAGCAGGCCAGACCCTAGGCAAATGACTATCAGTTAAAAGACATATTTCATCATGCTAAACCTAGGTCAATGCCTGACCCAAGGTAAACCACAGCTCATTTTGATAAACCAGGAGGGTAATATAGATGAAGGATGAGCAGGCCACTCCCTAGGCAAATGACTATCAGTTAAATGACATGTTTCAACAGGCTAAACCTAGGTGCATGACTCATGTAAGCTAAACAAACCACAGCTCATCTGATAAACCAGCAATCAAACATAGCTGAAGGATGAGCAGGCCAGACCCTAGGCAAATGGCTATAAGTTAAATGACTTGTTTTATCAGGCTAAACCTAGGTCAATGCCTGACCCAAGGTAAAAAAACCACAGCTCATTTTAATAAACCATGCTATAATAATAATCAATGTTATTTACTCCTTAATCTTTGTTATATAATAATAATCTATGTTACATAGTCTATGATCTTTGTTATATAATAATAATCTATGTTATAATCTATGTTACTCATAATCTATGTTACCCTGCTAGCAGGGAACATAGGTGAAGGATAAGCAGGCCACACCCTAGGCAAATGACTATCAGTTTAATGACATGTTTCATCAGGCTAAACCTAGGTCAATGCCTGACCCAAGGTAAACAAACCACAGCTCATTTTCATTAACCATGTTAATAATAATAATAATGATATATGTTATATAGTCTATTATCTTTGTTATGTAATAATAATCTATGTTATATAATCTATGTTATAATGTATGTTACTCATAATCTATGTTACCCTGCTAGCAGGGAACATAGGTGAAGGATAAGCAGGCCAGACCCTAGGCAAATGACTATCAGTTAAAAGACATATTCATCATGCTAAACCTAGGTCAATGCCTGACCCAAGGTAAACCACAGCTCATTTTGATAAACCAGGAGGGTAATATAGATGAAGGATGAGCAGGCCACTCCCTAGGCAAATGACTATCAGTTAAATGACATGTTTCAACAGGCTAAACCTAGGTGCATGACTCATGTAAGCTAAACAAACCACAGCTCATCTGATAAACCAGCAATCAAACATAGCTGAAGGATGAGCAGGCCAGACCCTAGGCAAATGGCTATAAGTTAAATGACTTGTTTTATCAGGCTAAACCTAGGTCAATGCCTGACCCAAGGTAAAAAAACCACAGCTCATTTAATAAACCATGCTAATAATAATAATCAATGTTATTTACTCCTTAATCTTTGTTATATAATAATAATCTATGTTACATAGTCTATGATCTTTGTTATATAATAATAATCTATGTTATAATCTATGTTACTCATAATCTATGTTACCCTGCTAGCAGGAACATAGGTGAAGGATAAGCAGGCCACACCCTAGGCAAATGACTATCAGTTTAATGACATGTTTCATCAGGCTAAACCTAGGTCAATGCCTGACCCAAGGTAAACAAACCACAGCTCATTTTCATTAACCATGTTAATAATAATAATAATGATATATGTTATATAGTCTATGATCTTTGTTATATAATAATAACCTATGTTATATAATCTATGTTATAATGTATGTTACTCATAATCTATGTTACCCTGCTAGCAGGGAACATAGGTGAAGGATAAGCAGGCCAGACCCTAGGCAAATGACTATCAGTTTAATGACATGTTTCATCAGGCTAAACCTAGGTCAATGCCTGACCCAAGGTAAACAAACCACAGGTCATTTTCATAAACCATGTTAATAAGAATAATAATCTATGTTATATAGTCTATGATCTTTCAGCAAATTGGGGTGTTACACTGTGGGCGACTCACCCTACAAGGGCGAGCACCAAGGGGCCTGACCGGACCGAGCCACAGCGCAGGGGAGGGGCACGTGGCTTTGTCTGTCTGTCCTGCCACGTGCTCCCCCTCTCACTAAGACCAGCTAGAGCAAAGAAAGACTCAGAGGCTCTAGCCTGGCCACTAACAGAGCACTGAGGAGCACCACGAAAACGAGGAGGGAACAAAAGAAAACAGGGGGCGACTAACTGCACAAAGAAAGGGACTACTCTCCTCCAACACAAAACTGAACTAGCAAGAGCCTGAAAAAGACGCACAGAAGCCCTCAGATGAGAGACGCCAACAGGAGAGCACACTCAAACACAGCCAAGGAGGAAGAACCCAGCTAAAGACAGAGGGGGGGATGACGAGCCAAATTGGCGCCCCCCTAGAAAGCCTCCCGGCCCCACCCACAGCTGGCCCCTCAAACACCTGCACTGCACAAGAGGGAAAGACCTCTCTCACTGCCTCCCCCAAAACCCTCAGAACCCAGTGCCTGGACACAGGCTCCTCCAGCCACGAGACCCTCCACTCTCTCCCTGCCCCTCCTCAAACACCAGGCTGCCTGCCCGTTCTCTCCAACTCTCCTCCTCTCTCCCCCTACTTCTCCCTCAAACCTCCTCAAAACCCCACCCTAAGGACCCTGCTCTGCTCTCTCTGCTCCACGGTCGGTGATTTCCATAGGAGAATCACATCTCAACTGAGCTCCAACTATGGCTAGGATGGGATGGTGCGGTCCCACCCGATCCCAGCCATATTTAGGGATACCCAGCGCTGCAAAAGAGTGCAAGCGAGTCCAGAAGTCAGCAACTGTACGGGCCTGTGCTTGGTCCAGGGGAGAAGCTGTTGTTTGTACTGCATTGTCCAAAGTTGGCTGTGTCGTGTAGATGCTTGGATGTGTGTTGGCAGCTTCATCCTCCTCTTGCGTAAAGCCCCCTAACCGGTTGAAGAAGTCAGTAATAGCCCGTTGACGGGGTCCCTGCTCTGCTGTCCGGGTCTGTGGTTGTTGCTGCCGTCCGTGGGTAGAAGCCCCCTGTTGCCTTTGTTCCCGGGTTGCAGCCCGGAGACAGTACCTGCCATATTCCATAGAAGACAATGCAGCCATGGCTATCACGTCACGATCTTTGTTATATAATAATAATCTATGTTATATAATCTATGTTATAAGCTATGTTACTCATAATCTATGTTACCCCTGCTAGCAGGGAACATAGGTGAAGGATAAGCAGGCCACACCCTAGGCAAATGACTATCAGTTAAATGACATGTTTCAACAGGCTAAACCTAGGTGCATGCCTCATGTAAGCTAAACAAACCACAGCTCATCTGATAAACCAGCAAGCAAACATAGCTGAAGGATGAGCAGGCCAGACCCTAGGCAAATGACTATCAGTAAAAAGACATGTTTCAACAGGCGAAACCAAGGTCCATGCTGACCTAAGGTAAAAAAACCACAGCTCATTTTAATAAACCATGCTAATAATATTAATTATCATTATATGTTATATAGTCTTTAATCTATAGTCTATAATCTATGTTATAATCTAAGTTACCCATAATCTATGTTACCCTGCTAGCAGGGAACATAGATGAAGGATGAGCAGGCAGACTCTAGGCAAATGACTCTCAGTTAAAAAACATGTTTCATCAGGCTAAACCTAGGTCAATGCCTGACGCAAGGTAAACGAACCACAGCTCATTTTCATAAACCATGTTAATAATAACAATCAATGTTATATAGTCTTTAATCTTTGTTATATAATAATAATCTATGTTATATAGTCTATTATCTTTGTTATGTAATAATAATCTATGTTATATAATCTATGTTATAATGTATGTTACTCATAATCTATGTTACCCTGCTAGCAGGGAACATAGGTGAAGGATAAGCAGGCCAGACCCTAGGCAAATGACTATCAGTTAAAAGACATATTTCATCATGCTAAACCTAGGTCAATGCCTGACCCAAGGTAAACCACAGCTCATTTTGATAAACCAGGAGGGTAATATAGATGAAGGATGAGCAGGCCACTCCCTAGGCAAATGACTATCAGTTAAATGACATGTTTCAACAGGCTAAACCTAGGTGCATGCCTCATGTAAGCTAAACAAACCACAGCTCATCTGATAAACCAGCAATCAAACATAGCTGAAGGATGAGCAGGCCAGACCCTAGGCAAATGGCTATAAGTTAAATGACTTGTTTTATCAGGCTAAACCTAGGTCAATGCCTGACCCAAGGTAAAAAAACCACAGCTCATTTTAATAAACCATGCTAATAATAATAATCAATGTTATTTACTCCTTAATCTTTGTTATATAATAATAATCTATGTTACATAGTCTATGATCTTTGTTATATAATAATAATCTATGTTATAATCTATGTTACTCATAATCTATGTTACCCTGCTAGCAGGGAACATAGGTGAAGGATAAGCAGGCCACACCCTAGGCAAATGACTATCAGTTTAATGACATGTTTTATCAGGCTAAACCTAGGTCAATGCCTGACCCAAGGTAAACAAACCACAGGTCATTTTCATAAACCATGTTAATAATAATAATAATGATATATGTTATATAGTCTATGATCTTTGTTATATAATAATAACCTATGTTATATAATCTATGTTATAATCTATGTTACTCATAATCTATGTTACACTGCTAGCAGGGAACATAGGTGAAGGATAAGCAGGCCAGACCCTAGGCAAATGACTATCAGTTTAATGACATGTTTCATCAGGCTAAACCTAGGTCAATGCCTGACCCAAGGTAAACAAACCACAGGTCATTTTCATAAACCATGTTAATAAGAATAATAATCTATGTTATATAGTCTATGATCTTTCAGCAAATTGGGGTGTTACACTGTGGGCGACTCACCCTACAAGGGCGAGCACCAAGGGGCCTGACCGGACCGAGCCACAGCGCAGGGGAGGGGCACGTGGCTTTGTCTGTCTGTCCTGCCACGTGCTCCCCCTCTCACTAAGACCAGCTAGAGCAAAGAAAGACTCAGAGGCTCTAGCCTGGCCACTAACAGAGCACTGAGGAGCACCACGAAAACGAGGAGGGAACAAAAGAAAACAGGGGGCGACTAACTGCACAAAGAAAGGGACTACTCTCCTCCAACACAAAACTGAACTAGCAAGAGCCTGAAAAAGACGCACAGAAGCCCTCAGATGAGAGACGCCAACAGGAGAGCACACTCAAACACAGCCAAGGAGGAAGAACCCAGCTAAAGACAGAGGGGGGGATGACGAGCCAAATTGGCGCCCCCCTAGAAAGCCTCCCGGCCCCACCCACAGCTGGCCCCTCAAACACCTGCACTGCACAAGAGGGAAAGACCTCTCTCACTGCCTCCCCCAAAACCCTCAGAACCCAGTGCCTGGACACAGGCTCCTCCAGCCACGAGACCCTCCACTCTCTCCCTGCCCCTCCTCAAACACCAGGCTGCCTGCCCGTTCTCTCCAACTCTCCTCCTCTCTCCCCCTACTTCTCCCTCAAACCTCCTCAAAACCCCACCCTAAGGACCCTGCTCTGCTCTCTCTGCTCCACGGTCGGTGATTTCCATAGGAGAATCACATCTCAACTGAGCTCCAACTATGGCTAGGATGGGATGGTGCGGTCCCACCCGATCCCAGCCATATTTAGGGATACCCAGCGCTGCAAAAGAGTGCAAGCGAGTCCAGAAGTCAGCAACTGTACGGGCCTGTGCTTGGTCCAGGGGAGAAGCTGTTGTTTGTACTGCATTGTCCAAAGTTGGCTGTGTCGTGTAGATGCTTGGATGTGTGTTGGCAGCTTCATCCTCCTCTTGCGTAAAGCCCCCTAACCGGTTGAAGAAGTCAGTAATAGCCCGTTGACGGGGTCCCTGCTCTGCTGTCCGGGTCTGTGGTTGTTGCTGCCGTCCGTGGGTAGAAGCCCCCTGTTGCCTTTGTTCCCGGGTTGCAGCCCGGAGACAGTACCTGCCATATTCCATAGAAGACAATGCAGCCATGGCTATCACGTCACGATCTTTGTTATATAATAATAATCTATGTTATATAATCTATGTTATAAGCTATGTTACTCATAATCTATGTTACCCTGCTAGCAGGGAACATAGGTGAAGGATAAGCAGGCCACACCCTAGGCAAATGACTATCAGTTAAATGACATGTTTCAACAGGCTAAACCTAGGTGCATGCCTCATGTAAGCTAAACAAACCACAGCTCATCTGATAAACCAGCAAGCAAACATAGCTGAAGGATGAGCAGGCCAGACCCTAGGCAAATGACTATCAGTAAAAAGACATGTTTCAACAGGCGAAACCAAGGTCCATGCTGACCTAAGGTAAAAAAACCACAGCTCATTTTAATAAACCATGCTAATAATATTAATTATCATTATATGTTATATAGTCTTTAATCTATAGTCTATAATCTATGTTATAATCTAAGTTACCCATAATCTATGTTACCCTGCTAGCAGGGAACATAGATGAAGGATGAGCAGGCAGACTCTAGGCAAATGACTCTCAGTTAAAAAACATGTTTCATCAGGCTAAACCTAGGTCAATGCCTGACGCAAGGTAAACGAACCACAGCTCATTTTCATAAACCATGTTAATAATAACAATCAATGTTATATAGTCTTTAATCTTTGTTATATAATAATAATCTATGTTATATAGTCTATTATCTTTGTTATGTAATAATAATCTATGTTATATAATCTATGTTATAATGTATGTTACTCATAATCTATGTTACCCTGCTAGCAGGGAACATAGGTGAAGGATAAGCAGGCCAGACCCTAGGCAAATGACTATCAGTTAAAAGACATATTTCATCATGCTAAACCTAGGTCAATGCCTGACCCAAGGTAAACCACAGCTCATTTTGATAAACCAGGAGGGTAATATAGATGAAGGATGAGCAGGCCACTCCCTAGGCAAATGACTATCAGTTAAATGACATGTTTCAACAGGCTAAACCTAGGTGCATGCCTCATGTAAGCTAAACAAACCACAGCTCATCTGATAAACCAGCAATCAAACATAGCTGAAGGATGAGCAGGCCAGACCCTAGGCAAATGGCTATAAGTTAAATGACTTGTTTTATCAGGCTAAACCTAGGTCAATGCCTGACCCAAGGTAAAAAAACCACAGCTCATTTTAATAAACCATGCTAATAATAATAATCAATGTTATTTACTCCTTAATCTTTGTTATATAATAATAATCTATGTTACATAGTCTATGATCTTTGTTATATAATAATAATCTATGTTATAATCTATGTTACTCATAATCTATGTTACCCTGCTAGCAGGGAACATAGGTGAAGGATAAGCAGGCCACACCCTAGGCAAATGACTATCAGTTTAATGACATGTTTCATCAGGCTAAACCTAGGTCAATGCCTGACCCAAGGTAAACAAACCACAGGTCATTTTCATAAACCATGTTAATAATAATAATAATGATATATGTTATATAGTCTATGATCTTTGTTATATAATAATAACCTATGTTATATAATCTATGTTATAATCTATGTTACTCATAATCTATGTTACACTGCTAGCAGGGAACATAGGTGAAGGATAAGCAGGCCAGACCCTAGGCAAATGACTATCAGTTTAATGACATGTTTCATCAGGCTAAACCTAGGTCAATGCCTGACCCAAGGTAAACAAACCACAGGTCATTTTCATAAACCATGTTAATAAGAATAATAATCTATGTTATATAGTCTATGATCTTTCAGCAAATTGGGGTGTTACACTGTGGGCGACTCACCCTACAAGGGCGAGCACCAAGGGGCCTGACCGGACCGAGCCACAGCGCAGGGGAGGGGCACGTGGCTTTGTCTGTCTGTCCTGCCACGTGCTCCCCCTCTCACTAAGACCAGCTAGAGCAAAGAAAGACTCAGAGGCTCTAGCCTGGCCACTAACAGAGCACTGAGGAGCACCACGAAAACGAGGAGGGAACAAAAGAAAACAGGGGGCGACTAACTGCACAAAGAAAGGGACTACTCTCCTCCAACACAAAACTGAACTAGCAAGAGCCTGAAAAAGACGCACAGAAGCCCTCAGATGAGAGACGCCAACAGGAGAGCACACTCAAACACAGCCAAGGAGGAAGAACCCAGCTAAAGACAGAGGGGGGGATGACGAGCCAAATTGGCGCCCCCCTAGAAAGCCTCCCGGCCCCACCCACAGCTGGCCCCTCAAACACCTGCACTGCACAAGAGGGAAAGACCTCTCTCACTGCCTCCCCCAAAACCCTCAGAACCCAGTGCCTGGACACAGGCTCCTCCAGCCACGAGACCCTCCACTCTCTCCCTGCCCCTCCTCAAACACCAGGCTGCCTGCCCGTTCTCTCCAACTCTCCTCCTCTCTCCCCCTACTTCTCCCTCAAACCTCCTCAAAACCCCACCCTAAGGACCCTGCTCTGCTCTCTCTGCTCCACGGTCGGTGATTTCCATAGGAGAATCACATCTCAACTGAGCTCCAACTATGGCTAGGATGGGATGGTGCGGTCCCACCCGATCCCAGCCATATTTAGGGATACCCAGCGCTGCAAAAGAGTGCAAGCGAGTCCAGAAGTCAGCAACTGTACGGGCCTGTGCTTGGTCCAGGGGAGAAGCTGTTGTTTGTACTGCATTGTCCAAAGTTGGCTGTGTCGTGTAGATGCTTGGATGTGTGTTGGCAGCTTCATCCTCCTCTTGCGTAAAGCCCCCTAACCGGTTGAAGAAGTCAGTAATAGCCCGTTGACGGGGTCCCTGCTCTGCTGTCCGGGTCTGTGGTTGTTGCTGCCGTCCGTGGGTAGAAGCCCCCTGTTGCCTTTGTTCCCGGGTTGCAGCCCGGAGACAGTACCTGCCATATTCCATAGAAGACAATGCAGCCATGGCTATCACGTCACGATCTTTGTTATATAATAATAATCTATGTTATATAATCTATGTTATAAGCTATGTTACTCATAATCTATGTTACCCTGCTAGCAGGGAACATAGGTGAAGGATAAGCAGGCCACACCCTAGGCAAATGACTATCAGTTAAATGACATGTTTCAACAGGCTAAACCTAGGTGCATGCCTCATGTAAGCTAAACAAACCACAGCTCATCTGATAAACCAGCAAGCAAACATAGCTGAAGGATGAGCAGGCCAGACCCTAGGCAAATGACTATCAGTAAAAAGACATGTTTCAACAGGCGAAACCAAGGTCCATGCTGACCTAAGGTAAAAAAACCACAGCTCATTTTAATAAACCATGCTAATAATATTAATTATCATTATATGTTATATAGTCTTTAATCTATAGTCTATAATCTATGTTATAATCTAAGTTACCCATAATCTATGTTACCCTGCTAGCAGGGAACATAGATGAAGGATGAGCAGGCAGACTCTAGGCAAATGACTCTCAGTTAAAAAACATGTTTCATCAGGCTAAACCTAGGTCAATGCCTGACGCAAGGTAAACGAACCACAGCTCATTTTCATAAACCATGTTAATAATAACAATCAATGTTATATAGTCTTTAATCTTTGTTATATAATAATAATCTATGTTATATAGTCTATTATCTTTGTTATGTAATAATAATCTATGTTATATAATCTATGTTATAATGTATGTTACTCATAATCTATGTTACCCTGCTAGCAGGGAACATAGGTGAAGGATAAGCAGGCCAGACCCTAGGCAAATGACTATCAGTTAAAAGACATATTTCATCATGCTAAACCTAGGTCAATGCCTGACCCAAGGTAAACCACAGCTCATTTTGATAAACCAGGAGGGTAATATAGATGAAGGATGAGCAGGCCACTCCCTAGGCAAATGACTATCAGTTAAATGACATGTTTCAACAGGCTAAACCTAGGTGCATGACTCATGTAAGCTAAACAAACCACAGCTCATCTGATAAACCAGCAATCAAACATAGCTGAAGGATGAGCAGGCCAGACCCTAGGCAAATGGCTATAAGTTAAATGACTTGTTTTATCAGGCTAAACCTAGGTCAATGCCTGACCCAAGGTAAAAAAACCACAGCTCATTTTAATAAACCATGCTAATAATAATAATCAATGTTATTTACTCCTTAATCTTTGTTATATAATAATAATCTATGTTACATAGTCTATGATCTTTGTTATATAATAATAATCTATGTTATAATCTATGTTACTCATAATCTATGTTACCCTGCTAGCAGGGAACATAGGTGAAGGATAAGCAGGCCACACCCTAGGCAAATGACTATCAGTTTAATGACATGTTTCATCAGGCTAAACCTAGGTCAATGCCTGACCCAAGGTAAACAAACCACAGCTCATTTTCATTAACCATGTTAATAATAATAATAATAATCTATGTTATATAGTCTATTATCTTTGTTATGTAATAATAATCTATGTTATATAATCTATGTTATAATGTATGTTACTCATAATCTATGTTACCCTGCTAGCAGGGAACATAGGTGAAGGATAAGCAGGCCAGACCCTAGGCAAATGACTATCAGTTAAAAGACATATTTCATCATGCTAAACCTAGGTCAATGCCTGACCCAAGGTAAACCACAGCTCATTTTGATAAACCAGGAGGGTAATATAGATGAAGGATGAGCAGGCCACTCCCTAGGCAAATGACTATCAGTTAAATGACATGTTTCAACAGGCTAAACCTAGGTGCATGACTCATGTAAGCTAAACAAACCACAGCTCATCTGATAAACCAGCAATCAAACATAGCTGAAGGATGAGCAGGCCAGACCCTAGGCAAATGGCTATAAGTTAAATGACTTGTTTTATCAGGCTAAACCTAGGTCAATGCCTGACCCAAGGTAAAAAAACCACAGCTCATTTTAATAAACCATGCTAATAATAATAATCAATGTTATTTACTCCTTAATCTTTGTTATATAATAATAATCTATGTTACATAGTCTATGATCTTTGTTATATAATAATAATCTATGTTATAATCTATGTTACTCATAATCTATGTTACCCTGCTAGCAGGGAACATAGGTGAAGGATAAGCAGGCCACACCCTAGGCAAATGACTATCAGTTTAATGACATGTTTCATCAGGCTAAACCTAGGTCAATGCCTGACCCAAGGTAAACAAACCACAGCTCATTTTCATTAACCATGTTAATAATAATAATAATGATATATGTTATATAGTCTATGATCTTTGTTATATAATAATAACCTATGTTATATAATCTATGTTATAATCTATGTTACTCATAATCTATGTTACACTGCTAGCAGGGAACATAGGTGAAGGATAAGCAGGCCAGACCCTAGGCAAATGACTATCAGTTTAATGACATGTTTCATCAGGCTAAACCTAGGTCAATGCCTGACCCAAGGTAAACAAACCACAGGTCATTTTCATAAACCATGTTAATAAGAATAATAATCTATGTTATATAGTCTATGATCTTTCAGCAAATTGGGGTGTTACACTGTGGGCGACTCACCCTACAAGGGCGAGCACCAAGGGGCCTGACCGGACCGAGCCACAGCGCAGGGGAGGGGCACGTGGCTTTGTCTGTCTGTCCTGCCACGTGCTCCCCCTCTCACTAAGACCAGCTAGAGCAAAGAAAGACTCAGAGGCTCTAGCCTGGCCACTAACAGAGCACTGAGGAGCACCACGAAAACGAGGAGGGAACAAAAGAAAACAGGGGGCGACTAACTGCACAAAGAAAGGGACTACTCTCCTCCAACACAAAACTGAACTAGCAAGAGCCTGAAAAAGACGCACAGAAGCCCTCAGATGAGAGACGCCAACAGGAGAGCACACTCAAACACAGCCAAGGAGGAAGAACCCAGCTAAAGACAGAGGGGGGGATGACGAGCCAAATTGGCGCCCCCCTAGAAAGCCTCCCGGCCCCACCCACAGCTGGCCCCTCAAACACCTGCACTGCACAAGAGGGAAAGACCTCTCTCACTGCCTCCCCCAAAACCCTCAGAACCCAGTGCCTGGACACAGGCTCCTCCAGCCACGAGACCCTCCACTCTCTCCCTGCCCCTCCTCAAACACCAGGCTGCCTGCCCGTTCTCTCCAACTCTCCTCCTCTCTCCCCCTACTTCTCCCTCAAACCTCCTCAAAACCCCACCCTAAGGACCCTGCTCTGCTCTCTCTGCTCCACGGTCGGTGATTTCCATAGGAGAATCACATCTCAACTGAGCTCCAACTATGGCTAGGATGGGATGGTGCGGTCCCACCCGATCCCAGCCATATTTAGGGATACCCAGCGCTGCAAAAGAGTGCAAGCGAGTCCAGAAGTCAGCAACTGTACGGGCCTGTGCTTGGTCCAGGGGAGAAGCTGTTGTTTGTACTGCATTGTCCAAAGTTGGCTGTGTCGTGTAGATGCTTGGATGTGTGTTGGCAGCTTCATCCTCCTCTTGCGTAAAGCCCCCTAACCGGTTGAAGAAGTCAGTAATAGCCCGTTGACGGGGTCCCTGCTCTGCTGTCCGGGTCTGTGGTTGTTGCTGCCGTCCGTGGGTAGAAGCCCCCTGTTGCCTTTGTTCCCGGGTTGCAGCCCGGAGACAGTACCTGCCATATTCCATAGAAGACAATGCAGCCATGGCTATCACGTCACGATCTTTGTTATATAATAATAATCTATGTTATATAATCTATGTTATAAGCTATGTTACTCATAATCTATGTTACCCTGCTAGCAGGGAACATAGGTGAAGGATAAGCAGGCCACACCCTAGGCAAATGACTATCAGTTAAATGACATGTTTCAACAGGCTAAACCTAGGTGCATGCCTCATGTAAGCTAAACAAACCACAGCTCATCTGATAAACCAGCAAGCAAACATAGCTGAAGGATGAGCAGGCCAGACCCTAGGCAAATGACTATCAGTAAAAGACATGTTTCAACAGGCGAAACCAAGGTCCATGCTGACCTAAGGTAAAAAAACCACAGCTCATTTTAATAAACCATGCTAATAATATTAATTATCATTATATGTTATATAGTCTTTAATCTATAGTCTATAATCTATGTTATAATCTAAGTTACCCATAATCTATGTTACCCTGCTAGCAGGGAACATAGATGAAGGATGAGCAGGCAGACTCTAGGCAAATGACTCTCAGTTAAAAAACATGTTTCATCAGGCTAAACCTAGGTCAATGCCTGACGCAAGGTAAACGAACCACAGCTCATTTTCATAAACCATGTTAATAATAACAATCAATGTTATATAGTCTTTAATCTTTGTTATATAATAATAATCTATGTTATATAGTCTATTATCTTTGTTATGTAATAATAATCTATGTTATATAATCTATGTTATAATGTATGTTACTCATAATCTATGTTACCCTGCTAGCAGGGAACATAGGTGAAGGATAAGCAGGCCAGACCCTAGGCAAATGACTATCAGTTAAAAGACATATTTCATCATGCTAAACCTAGGTCAATGCCTGACCCAAGGTAAACCACAGCTCATTTTGATAAACCAGGAGGGTAATATAGATGAAGGATGAGCAGGCCACTCCCTAGGCAAATGACTATCAGTTAAATGACATGTTTCAACAGGCTAAACCTAGGTGCATGACTCATGTAAGCTAAACAAACCACAGCTCATCTGATAAACCAGCAATCAAACATAGCTGAAGGATGAGCAGGCCAGACCCTAGGCAAATGGCTATAAGTTAAATGACTTGTTTTATCAGGCTAAACCTAGGTCAATGCCTGACCCAAGGTAAAAAAACCACAGCTCATTTTAATAAACCATGCTAATAATAATAATCAATGTTATTTACTCCTTAATCTTTGTTATATAATAATAATCTATGTTACATAGTCTATGATCTTTGTTATATAATAATAATCTATGTTATAATCTATGTTACTCATAATCTATGTTACCCTGCTAGCAGGGAACATAGGTGAAGGATAAGCAGGCCACACCCTAGGCAAATGACTATCAGTTTAATGACATGTTTCATCAGGCTAAACCTAGGTCAATGCCTGACCCAAGGTAAACAAACCACAGCTCATTTTCATTAACCATGTTAATAATAATAATAATGATATATGTTATATAGTCTATGATCTTTGTTATATAATAATAACCTATGTTATATAATCTATGTTATAATCTATGTTACTCATAATCTATGTTACACTGCTAGCAGGGAACATAGGTGAAGGATAAGCAGGCCAGACCCTAGGCAAATGACTATCAGTTTAATGACATGTTTCATCAGGCTAAACCTAGGTCAATGCCTGACCCAAGGTAAACAAACCACAGGTCATTTTCATAAACCATGTTAATAAGAATAATAATCTATGTTATATAGTCTATGATCTTTCAGCAAATTGGGGTGTTACACTGTGGGCGACTCACCCTACAAGGGCGAGCACCAAGGGGCCTGACCGGACCGAGCCACAGCGCAGGGGAGGGGCACGTGGCTTTGTCTGTCTGTCCTGCCACGTGCTCCCCCTCTCACTAAGACCAGCTAGAGCAAAGAAAGACTCAGAGGCTCTAGCCTGGCCACTAACAGAGCACTGAGGAGCACCACGAAAACGAGGAGGGAACAAAAGAAAACAGGGGGCGACTAACTGCACAAAGAAAGGGACTACTCTCCTCCAACACAAAACTGAACTAGCAAGAGCCTGAAAAAGACGCACAGAAGCCCTCAGATGAGAGACGCCAACAGGAGAGCACACTCAAACACAGCCAAGGAGGAAGAACCCAGCTAAAGACAGAGGGGGGGATGACGAGCCAAATTGGCGCCCCCCTAGAAAGCCTCCCGGCCCCACCCACAGCTGGCCCCTCAAACACCTGCACTGCACAAGAGGGAAAGACCTCTCTCACTGCCTCCCCCAAAACCCTCAGAACCCAGTGCCTGGACACAGGCTCCTCCAGCCACGAGACCCTCCACTCTCTCCCTGCCCCTCCTCAAACACCAGGCTGCCTGCCCGTTCTCTCCAACTCTCCTCCTCTCTCCCCCTACTTCTCCCTCAAACCTCCTCAAAACCCCACCCTAAGGACCCTGCTCTGCTCTCTCTGCTCCACGGTCGGTGATTTCCATAGGAGAATCACATCTCAACTGAGCTCCAACTATGGCTAGGATGGGATGGTGCGGTCCCACCCGATCCCAGCCATATTTAGGGATACCCAGCGCTGCAAAAGAGTGCAAGCGAGTCCAGAAGTCAGCAACTGTACGGGCCTGTGCTTGGTCCAGGGGAGAAGCTGTTGTTTGTACTGCATTGTCCAAAGTTGGCTGTGTCGTGTAGATGCTTGGATGTGTGTTGGCAGCTTCATCCTCCTCTTGCGTAAAGCCCCCTAACCGGTTGAAGAAGTCAGTAATAGCCCGTTGACGGGGTCCCTGCTCTGCTGTCCGGGTCTGTGGTTGTTGCTGCCGTCCGTGGGTAGAAGCCCCCTGTTGCCTTTGTTCCCGGGTTGCAGCCCGGAGACAGTACCTGCCATATTCCATAGAAGACAATGCAGCCATGGCTATCACGTCACGATCTTTGTTATATAATAATAATCTATGTTATATAATCTATGTTATAAGCTATGTTACTCATAATCTATGTTACCCTGCTAGCAGGGAACATAGGTGAAGGATAAGCAGGCCACACCCTAGGCAAATGACTATCAGTTAAATGACATGTTTCAACAGGCTAAACCTAGGTGCATGCCTCATGTAAGCTAAACAAACCACAGCTCATCTGATAAACCAGCAAGCAAACATAGCTGAAGGATGAGCAGGCCAGACCCTAGGCAAATGACTATCAGTAAAAAGACATGTTTCAACAGGCGAAACCAAGGTCCATGCTGACCTAAGGTAAAAAAACCACAGCTCATTTTAATAAACCATGCTAATAATATTAATTATCATTATATGTTATATAGTCTTTAATCTATAGTCTATAATCTATGTTATAATCTAAGTTACCCATAATCTATGTTACCCTGCTAGCAGGGAACATAGATGAAGGATGAGCAGGCAGACTCTAGGCAAATGACTCTCAGTTAAAAAACATGTTTCATCAGGCTAAACCTAGGTCAATGCCTGACGCAAGGTAAACGAACCACAGCTCATTTCATAAACCATGTTAATAATAACAATCAATGTTATATAGTCTTTAATCTTTGTTATATAATAATAATCTATGTTATATAGTCTATTATCTTTGTTATGTAATAATAATCTATGTTATATAATCTATGTTATAATGTATGTTACTCATAATCTATGTTACCCTGCTAGCAGGGAACATAGGTGAAGGATAAGCAGGCCAGACCCTAGGCAAATGACTATCAGTTAAAAGACATATTTCATCATGCTAAACCTAGGTCAATGCCTGACCCAAGGTAAACCACAGCTCATTTTGATAAACCAGGAGGGTAATATAGATGAAGGATGAGCAGGCCACTCCCTAGGCAAATGACTATCAGTTAAATGACATGTTTCAACAGGCTAAACCTAGGTGCATGACTCATGTAAGCTAAACAAACCACAGCTCATCTGATAAACCAGCAATCAAACATAGCTGAAGGATGAGCAGGCCAGACCCTAGGCAAATGGCTATAAGTTAAATGACTTGTTTTATCAGGCTAAACCTAGGTCAATGCCTGACCCAAGGTAAAAAAACCACAGCTCATTTTAATAAACCATGCTAATAATAATAATCAATGTTATTTACTCCTTAATCTTTGTTATATAATAATAATCTATGTTACATAGTCTATGATCTTTGTTATATAATAATAATCTATGTTATAATCTATGTTACTCATAATCTATGTTACCCTGCTAGCAGGGAACATAGGTGAAGGATAAGCAGGCCACACCCTAGGCAAATGACTATCAGTTTAATGACATGTTTCATCAGGCTAAACCTAGGTCAATGCCTGACCCAAGGTAAACAAACCACAGCTCATTTTCATTAACCATGTTAATAATAATAATAATGATATATGTTATATAGTCTATGATCTTTGTTATATAATAATAACCTATGTTATATAATCTATGTTATAATCTATGTTACTCATAATCTATGTTACACTGCTAGCAGGGAACATAGGTGAAGGATAAGCAGGCCAGACCCTAGGCAAATGACTATCAGTTTAATGACATGTTTCATCAGGCTAAACCTAGGTCAATGCCTGACCCAAGGTAAACAAACCACAGGTCATTTTCATAAACCATGTTAATAAGAATAATAATCTATGTTATATAGTCTATGATCTTTCAGCAAATTGGGGTGTTACACTGTGGGCGACTCACCCTACAAGGGCGAGCACCAAGGGGCCTGACCGGACCGAGCCACAGCGCAGGGGAGGGGCACGTGGCTTTGTCTGTCTGTCCTGCCACGTGCTCCCCCTCTCACTAAGACCAGCTAGAGCAAAGAAAGACTCAGAGGCTCTAGCCTGGCCACTAACAGAGCACTGAGGAGCACCACGAAAACGAGGAGGGAACAAAGAAAACAGGGGGCGACTAACTGCACAAAGAAAGGGACTACTCTCCTCCAACACAAAACTGAACTAGCAAGAGCCTGAAAAAGACGCACAGAAGCCCTCAGATGAGAGGACGCCAACAGGAGAGCACACTCAAACACAGCCAAGGAGGAAGAAACCCAGCTAAAGACAGAGGGGGGGATGACGAGCCAAATTGGCGCCCCCCTAGAAAGCCTCCCGGCCCCACCCACAGCTGGCCCCTCAAACACCTGCACTGCACAAGAGGGAAAGACCTCTCTCACTGCCTCCCCCAAAACCCTCAGAACCCAGTGCCTGGACACAGGCTCCTCCAGCCACGAGACCCTCCACTCTCTCCCTGCCCCTCCTCAAACACCAGGCTGCCTGCCCGTTCTCTCCAACTCTCCTCCTCTCTCCCCCTACTTCTCCCTCAAACCTCCTCAAAACCCCACCCTAAGGACCCTGCTCTGCTCTCTCTGCTCCACGGTCGGTGATTTCCATAGGAGAATCACATCTCAACTGAGCTCCAACTATGGCTAGGATGGGATGGTGCGGTCCCACCCGATCCCAGCCATATTTAGGGATACCCAGCGCTGCAAAAGAGTGCAAGCGAGTCCAGAAGTCAGCAACTGTACGGGCCTGTGCTTGGTCCAGGGGAGAAGCTGTTGTTTGTACTGCATTGTCCAAAGTTGGCTGTGTCGTGTAGATGCTTGGATGTGTGTTGGCAGCTTCATCCTCCTCTTGCGTAAAGCCCCCTAACCGGTTGAAGAAGTCAGTAATAGCCCGTTGACGGGGTCCCTGCTCTGCTGTCCGGGTCTGTGGTTGTTGCTGCCGTCCGTGGGTAGAAGCCCCCTGTTGCCTTTGTTCCCGGGTTGCAGCCCGGAGACAGTACCTGCCATATTCCATAGAAGACAATGCAGCCATGGCTATCACGTCACGATCTTTGTTATATAATAATAATCTATGTTATATAATCTATGTTATAAGCTATGTTACTCATAATCTATGTTACCCTGCTAGCAGGGAACATAGGTGAAGGATAAGCAGGCCACACCCTAGGCAAATGACTATCAGTTAAATGACATGTTTCAACAGGCTAAACCTAGGTGCATGCCTCATGTAAGCTAAACAAACCACAGCTCATCTGATAAACCAGCAAGCAAACATAGCTGAAGGATGAGCAGGCCAGACCCTAGGCAAATGACTATCAGTAAAAAGACATGTTTCAACAGGCGAAACCAAGGTCCATGCTGACCTAAGGTAAAAAACCACAGCTCATTTTAATAAACCATGCTAATAATATTAATTATCATTATATGTTATATAGTCTTTAATCTATAGTCTATAATCTATGTTATAATCTAAGTTACCCATAATCTATGTTACCCTGCTAGCAGGGAACATAGATGAAGGATGAGCAGGCAGACTCTAGGCAAATGACTCTCAGTTAAAAAACATGTTTCATCAGGCTAAACCTAGGTCAATGCCTGACGCAAGGTAAACGAACCACAGCTCATTTTCATAACCATGTTAATAATAACAATCAATGTTATATAGTCTTTAATCTTTGTTATATAATAATAATCTATGTTATATAGTCTATTATCTTTGTTATGTAATAATAATCTATGTTATATAATCTATGTTATAATGTATGTTACTCATAATCTATGTTACCCTGCTAGCAGGGAACATAGGTGAAGGATAAGCAGGCCAGACCCTAGGCAAATGACTATCAGTTAAAAGACATATTTCATCATGCTAAACCTAGGTCAATGCCTGACCCAAGGTAAACCACAGCTCATTTTGATAAACCAGGAGGGTAATATAGATGAAGGATGAGCAGGCCACTCCCTAGGCAAATGACTATCAGTTAAATGACATGTTTCAACAGGCTAAACCTAGGTGCATGCCTCATGTAAGCTAAACAAACCACAGCTCATCTGATAAACCAGCAATCAAACATAGCTGAAGGATGAGCAGGCCAGACCCTAGGCAAATGGCTATAAGTTAAATGACTTGTTTTATCAGGCTAAACCTAGGTCAATGCCTGACCCAAGGTAAAAAAACCACAGCTCATTTTAATAAACCATGCTAATAATAATAATCAATGTTATTTACTCCTTAATCTTTGTTATATAATAATTGCTACCGCTTTTATTAGCTAGTCTAGTAATTTTTAGTTGCTTTTAGTTTTTTTATTTAGTTTATTTCGTTTTGTTATTATAGTTTTTTGTCAGTTATGTAATTGATTATGTAAGGCCCCTGGGAATTTATACAGTGGTCCGCCCTGTAAGGAGACCTAGTAGTGTAAGGCCCTCGGGAATTATGCCGTTGCGACGAAAATGAAATGATTTCTGTTGGGCAATTTTAAAGCTATTTAAAGCATTTCCTGACCTCTTTAGCTAGGTGTTTTCAGTCGTTTGTTGCATGTAGTAGCTATGTATCCTGCAGGGCACTGGCCAGCCCTGCAAGATTCATGCTCTTAAGGTTTTATTTTTGTTTAGGATAGAAAATGTTTCTAGTCAATGGCCTGCTAATGGGTCTAGAAAGAAATATCCTTACAACATTCAGTTGACAGTTGATCTGTATCGCACAGCAATTATTGTCCGCTGTTATAGCTACCGCTTCATCTTTAGCCCGCAATTTGTATAGATATTAAGCATTTTGGCTGCCAAACTTGGAGCTTCAGCAATTCGTTGGATCTTGCCAACATTGCCTTTGCCATTCTGCTCGTGAAGGGTAAGCATTACTCGCTCAGGTAAGTCTCCAAATAAAAATATATATATATAATTCTAAATGTGATTTCAGAACGCTGCTGCTGCCGCATGTTGCAGCTGCCACATGTTAGTTGGCGCTGCCACATGTTGCCGGTACCGTGCACTGCCATTGCCGCATGCTGTCACTGCCATGTGCTGCTGCAGCTGCACGGTGCTGCTGCCGCGTGCTGCCGCTGCTGCCGCATAGTGCAGTTGCCATGCACTGCTGCTGCCATGCAGTGCAGCTGCCATGCACTGCTGCTAGCTGCCGCTTGGTGCCACTGCTGCGCACTGCCTCTACCGCATGCTGCTGCTCCCGTGCACTGCCATTGCCACTCACTGCCGCTGCCATGCGCTGCCATTGTCACATGTTGCCACTGCTGTGTGCTGCTGCTGCTGCACGGTGCCGCTGCTACACACTGCCGCCGCTGCTGCATAGTGCAGTTGCCATGCAGTGCAGCTGCCATGCAGTGCAGCTGCCATGCAGTGCTGCTGCTGTGTGGGGCCGCTGCCACCTGCTGCGGCTGCCGCACTGTGCTGCTGCCGCGTGCTGCTGCTGCAGTGTGCTGCCATTGCCACATGGTGCAGTTGCCACTGCAGGGTGCTGCTGCCGTGCAGTGCAGCTGCCACGTGACATCCTAAATTTAATTTAGACCCAAGGGTTTGCTAGCCATATGAGTACATTCAACAGCGGCACCAAGTTTAACTGCATTATCACTCTTGCAATCAACATTTTTGTAGATATTTTGCCGCATCCATTTTGCATAAATTCAAAAATATTAACTTTAGGAATATCAGTTGCATGATTATTTACATGATATTTAGGCAGCTCATACTCATGAGATTGATCATTATTTAATTCCGATTCCAGATCTTTAAGGTTGGTTATTTCTGCATAAATTTCATGATTTTAATATTCATATGTGTGCATTAAATATGTACTTATATATATTAGGCATTTAAAGCAATCCAATAAATGGATGAATAACTTCAAAATAATATTGGCTCATGTAACTTATCGCTGATTCGGACAAAGTACTAGATTCCCATTACCTGCCAAGCTCTTTGGTATAATATCGACTGATTTTGAAAGTTTATTTTGGAGCCCAAGAATTCGTATTGTTATACCTCTATTTTTCATTCATTTTTAATTATGGATGGAATAATTAACGAAAACCTGTCTGATTCAGGAAAACCCTAAAGCAATATAATAAAGTTATGTAGTGGATATTAAGTCAGTTTGGTGTATTTGATATATTTAATATATATTTAGCCTATATATTATTTATAGGCTAAATGGCCATTAAACAAATAAAGAAGCTTGGGATAAAGTTAATCATGAAGAGAGTACAATATGCTGCTAATTTCATTTGATTAGGTAGATGACGATAACGATTTTTTCATCCATCGATGATTTGCTGGATTTTGCAAGGGGTGCAGCTGCCATGTGCTGCCGCTGATGCATGGTGCAGCTGTTGTATCTCTGTCATATCCGCCTAAAGCAAAGGCTCGATCCAAGGATGCCAGTCAACTGGCCAACCTGGATATTAGCCATGAGATACCCCAGGATACTGCAGCAGCTCCCACTGCAGGGTGCTGCTGCCACGCAGTGCAGCTCCCACTTATTTCTTTAATAAGTCGCATTTCCAAACTCATGGATGGCGCATTGAAGCTAAATAAATGTACACATATGGACAGTGTGAGCCATGAATGCCAAATAAAGGAGGGATATGATGAAGGTGGAGGGCGGCCTGGATGCCCCCCCTGGACTACAACGTGGGAAAATGTTGAACCAAAATATTAGCTACATACACACCACCACAAACAACTAAGAGAAAAATCAGACGAATAACTAGGGTGAAACATCTATGGCAAGTGGAAGTGTGGGGAACTGGGGCAATGAATATACTTTGGACCCCAGTACACCAAGACGGTGGAAGTGCGGGGAACTGGGGCGGCAGGCCCCAGTCCCCGCACAACCACCGTACACTTCGGGGTCTTAACAGCATTGAAAGCGGTAGACAAATGCATATTTAAAAGCATGATAATCTATGTTACATAGTCTATGATCTTTGTTATATAATAATAATCTATGTTATAATCTATGTTACTCATAATCTATGTTACCCTGCTAGCAGGGAACATAGGTGAAGGATAAGCAGGCCACACCCTAGGCAAATGACTATCAGTTTAATGACATGTTTCATCAGGCTAAACCTAGGTCAATGCCTGACCCAAGGTAAACAAACCACAGCTCATTTTCATTAACCATGTTAATAATAATAATAATGATATATGTTATATAGTCTATGATCTTTGTTATATAATAATAACCTATGTTATATAATCTATGTTATAATCTATGTTACTCATAATCTATGTTACACTGCTAGCAGGGAACATAGGTGAAGGATAAGCAGGCCAGACCCTAGGCAAATGACTATCAGTTTAATGACATGTTTCATCAGGCTAAACCTAGGTCAATGCCTGACCCAAGGTAAACAAACCACAGGTCATTTTCATAAACCATGTTAATAAGAATAATAATCTATGTTATATAGTCTATGATCTTTCAGCAAATTGGGGTGTTACACTGTGGGCGACTCACCCTACAAGGGCGAGCACCAAGGGGCCTGACCGGACCGAGCCACAGCGCAGGGGAGGGGCACGTGGCTTTGTCTGTCTGTCCTGCCACGTGCTCCCCCTCTCACTAAGACCAGCTAGAGCAAAGAAAGACTCAGAGGCTCTAGCCTGGCCACTAACAGAGCACTGAGGAGCACCACGAAAACGAGGAGGGAACAAAAGAAAACAGGGGGCGACTAACTGCACAAAGAAAGGGACTACTCTCCTCCAACACAAAACTGAACTAGCAAGAGCCTGAAAAAGACGCACAGAAGCCCTCAGATGAGAGACGCCAACAGGAGAGCACACTCAAACACAGCCAAGGAGGAAGAACCCAGCTAAAGACAGAGGGGGGGATGACGAGCCAAATTGGCGCCCCCCTAGAAAGCCTCCCGGCCCCACCCACAGCTGGCCCCTCAAACACCTGCACTGCACAAGAGGGAAAGACCTCTCTCACTGCCTCCCCCAAAACCCTCAGAACCCAGTGCCTGGACACAGGCTCCTCCAGCCACGAGACCCTCCACTCTCTCCCTGCCCCTCCTCAAACACCAGGCTGCCTGCCCGTTCTCTCCAACTCTCCTCCTCTCTCCCCCTACTTCTCCCTCAAACCTCCTCAAAACCCCACCCTAAGGACCCTGCTCTGCTCTCTCTGCTCCACGGTCGGTGATTTCCATAGGAGAATCACATCTCAACTGAGCTCCAACTATGGCTAGGATGGGATGGTGCGGTCCCACCCGATCCCAGCCATATTTAGGGATACCCAGCGCTGCAAAAGAGTGCAAGCGAGTCCAGAAGTCAGCAACTGTACGGGCCTGTGCTTGGTCCAGGGGAGAAGCTGTTGTTTGTACTGCATTGTCCAAAGTTGGCTGTGTCGTGTAGATGCTTGGATGTGTGTTGGCAGCTTCATCCTCCTCTTGCGTAAAGCCCCCTAACCGGTTGAAGAAGTCAGTAATAGCCCGTTGACGGGGTCCCTGCTCTGCTGTCCGGGTCTGTGGTTGTTGCTGCCGTCCGTGGGTAGAAGCCCCCTGTTGCCTTTGTTCCCGGGTTGCAGCCCGGAGACAGTACCTGCCATATTCCATAGAAGACAATGCAGCCATGGCTATCACGTCACGATCTTTGTTATATAATAATAATCTATGTTATATAATCTATGTTATAAGCTATGTTACTCATAATCTATGTTACCCTGCTAGCAGGGAACATAGGTGAAGGATAAGCAGGCCACACCCTAGGCAAATGACTATCAGTTAAATGACATGTTTCAACAGGCTAAACCTAGGTGCATGCCTCATGTAAGCTAAACAAACCACAGCTCATCTGATAAACCAGCAAGCAAACATAGCTGAAGGATGAGCAGGCCAGACCCTAGGCAAATGACTATCAGTAAAAAGACATGTTTCAACAGGCGAAACCAAGGTCCATGCTGACCTAAGGTAAAAAAACCACAGCTCATTTTAATAAACCATGCTAATAATATTAATTATCATTATATGTTATATAGTCTTTAATCTATAGTCTATAATCTATGTTATAATCTAAGTTACCCATAATCTATGTTACCCTGCTAGCAGGGAACATAGATGAAGGATGAGCAGGCAGACTCTAGGCAAATGACTCTCAGTTAAAAAACATGTTTCATCAGGCTAAACCTAGGTCAATGCCTGACGCAAGGTAAACGAACCACAGCTCATTTTCATAAACCATGTTAATAATAACAATCAATGTTATATAGTCTTTAATCTTTGTTATATAATAATAATCTATGTTATATAGTCTATTATCTTTGTTATGTAATAATAATCTATGTTATATAATCTATGTTATAATGTATGTTACTCATAATCTATGTTACCCTGCTAGCAGGGAACATAGGTGAAGGATAAGCAGGCCAGACCCTAGGCAAATGACTATCAGTTAAAAGACATATTTCATCATGCTAAACCTAGGTCAATGCCTGACCCAAGGTAAACCACAGCTCATTTTGATAAACCAGGAGGGTAATATAGATGAAGGATGAGCAGGCCACTCCCTAGGCAAATGACTATCAGTTAAATGACATGTTTCAACAGGCTAAACCTAGGTGCATGCCTCATGTAAGCTAAACAAACCACAGCTCATCTGATAAACCAGCAATCAAACATAGCTGAAGGATGAGCAGGCCAGACCCTAGGCAAATGGCTATAAGTTAAATGACTTGTTTTATCAGGCTAAACCTAGGTCAATGCCTGACCCAAGGTAAAAAAACCACAGCTCATTTTAATAAACCATGCTAATAATAATAATCAATGTTATTTACTCCTTAATCTTTGTTATATAATAATAATCTATGTTACATAGTCTATGATCTTTGTTATATAATAATAATCTATGTTATAATCTATGTTACTCATAATCTATGTTACCCTGCTAGCAGGGAACATAGGTGAAGGATAAGCAGGCCACACCCTAGGCAAATGACTATCAGTTTAATGACATGTTTCATCAGGCTAAACCTAGGTCAATGCCTGACCCAAGGTAAACAAACCACAGCTCATTTTCATTAACCATGTTAATAATAATAATAATGATATATGTTATATAGTCTATGATCTTTGTTATATAATAATAACCTATGTTATATAATCTATGTTATAATCTATGTTACTCATAATCTATGTTACACTGCTAGCAGGGAACATAGGTGAAGGATAAGCAGGCCAGACCCTAGGCAAATGACTATCAGTTTAATGACATGTTTCATCAGGCTAAACCTAGGTCAATGCCTGACCCAAGGTAAACAAACCACAGGTCATTTTCATAAACCATGTTAATAAGAATAATAATCTATGTTATATAGTCTATGATCTTTCAGCAAATTGGGGTGTTACACTGTGGGCGACTCACCCTACAAGGGCGAGCACCAAGGGGCCTGACCGGACCGAGCCACAGCGCAGGGGAGGGGCACGTGGCTTTGTCTGTCTGTCCTGCCACGTGCTCCCCCTCTCACTAAGACCAGCTAGAGCAAAGAAAGACTCAGAGGCTCTAGCCTGGCCACTAACAGAGCACTGAGGAGCACCACGAAAACGAGGAGGGAACAAAAGAAAACAGGGGGCGACTAACTGCACAAAGAAAGGGACTACTCTCCTCCAACACAAAACTGAACTAGCAAGAGCCTGAAAAAGACGCACAGAAGCCCTCAGATGAGAGACGCCAACAGGAGAGCACACTCAAACACAGCCAAGGAGGAAGAACCCAGCTAAAGACAGAGGGGGGGATGACGAGCCAAATTGGCGCCCCCCTAGAAAGCCTCCCGGCCCCACCCACAGCTGGCCCCTCAAACACCTGCACTGCACAAGAGGGAAAGACCTCTCTCACTGCCTCCCCCAAAACCCTCAGAACCCAGTGCCTGGACACAGGCTCCTCCAGCCACGAGACCCTCCACTCTCTCCCTGCCCCTCCTCAAACACCAGGCTGCCTGCCCGTTCTCTCCAACTCTCCTCCTCTCTCCCCCTACTTCTCCCTCAAACCTCCTCAAAACCCCACCCTAAGGACCCTGCTCTGCTCTCTCTGCTCCACGGTCGGTGATTTCCATAGGAGAATCACATCTCAACTGAGCTCCAACTATGGCTAGGATGGGATGGTGCGGTCCCACCCGATCCCAGCCATATTTAGGGATACCAGCGCTGCAAAAGAGTGCAAGCGAGTCCAGAAGTCAGCAACTGTACGGGCCTGTGCTTGGTCCAGGGGAGAAGCTGTTGTTGTACTGCATTGTCCAAAGTTGGCTGTGTCGTGTAGATGCTTGGATGTGTGTTGGCAGCTTCATCCTCCTCTTGCGTAAAGCCCCCTAACCGGTTGAAGAAGTCAGTAATAGCCCGTTGACGGGGTCCCTGCTCTGCTGTCCGGGTCTGTGGTTGTTGCTGCCGTCCGTGGGTAGAAGCCCCCTGTTGCCTTTGTTCCCGGGTTGCAGCCCGGAGACAGTACCTGCCATATTCCATAGAAGACAATGCAGCCATGGCTATCACGTCACGATCTTTGTTATATAATAATAATCTATGTTATATAATCTATGTTATAAGCTATGTTACTCATAATCTATGTTACCCTGCTAGCAGGGAACATAGGTGAAGGATAAGCAGGCCACACCCTAGGCAAATGACTATCAGTTAAATGACATGTTTCAACAGGCTAAACCTAGGTGCATGCCTCATGTAAGCTAAACAAACCACAGCTCATCTGATAAACCAGCAAGCAAACATAGCTGAAGGATGAGCAGGCCAGACCCTAGGCAAATGACTATCAGTAAAAAGACATGTTTCAACAGGCGAAACCAAGGTCCATGCTGACCTAAGGTAAAAAAACCACAGCTCATTTTAATAAACCATGCTAATAATATTAATTATCATTATATGTTATATAGTCTTTAATCTATAGTCTATAATCTATGTTATAATCTAAGTTACCCATAATCTATGTTACCCTGCTAGCAGGGAACATAGATGAAGGATGAGCAGGCAGACTCTAGGCAAATGACTCTCAGTTAAAAAACATGTTTCATCAGGCTAAACCTAGGTCAATGCCTGACGCAAGGTAAACGAACCACAGCTCATTTTCATAAACCATGTTAATAATAACAATCAATGTTATATAGTCTTTAATCTTTGTTATATAATAATAATCTATGTTATATAGTCTATTATCTTTGTTATGTAATAATAATCTATGTTATATAATCTATGTTATAATGTATGTTACTCATAATCTATGTTACCCTGCTAGCAGGGAACATAGGTGAAGGATAAGCAGGCCAGACCCTAGGCAAATGACTATCAGTTAAAAGACATATTTCATCATGCTAAACCTAGGTCAATGCCTGACCCAAGGTAAACCACAGCTCATTTTGATAAACCAGGAGGGTAATATAGATGAAGGATGAGCAGGCCACTCCCTAGGCAAATGACTATCAGTTAAATGACATGTTTCAACAGGCTAAACCTAGGTGCATGACTCATGTAAGCTAAACAAACCACAGCTCATCTGATAAACCAGCAATCAAACATAGCTGAAGGATGAGCAGGCCAGACCCTAGGCAAATGGCTATAAGTTAAATGACTTGTTTTATCAGGCTAAACCTAGGTCAATGCCTGACCCAAGGTAAAAAAACCACAGCTCATTTTAATAAACCATGCTAATAATAATAATCAATGTTATTTACTCCTTAATCTTTGTTATATAATAATAATCTATGTTACATAGTCTATGATCTTTGTTATATAATAATAATCTATGTTATAATCTATGTTACTCATAATCTATGTTACCCTGCTAGCAGGGAACATAGGTGAAGGATAAGCAGGCCACACCCTAGGCAAATGACTATCAGTTTAATGACATGTTTCATCAGGCTAAACCTAGGTCAATGCCTGACCCAAGGTAAACAAACCACAGCTCATTTCATTAACCATGTTAATAATAATAATAATAATCTATGTTATATAGTCTATTATCTTTGTTATGTAATAATAATCTATGTTATATAATCTATGTTATAATGTATGTTACTCATAATCTATGTTACCCTGCTAGCAGGGAACATAGGTGAAGGATAAGCAGGCCAGACCCTAGGCAAATGACTATCAGTTAAAAGACATATTTCATCATGCTAAACCTAGGTCAATGCCTGACCCAAGGTAAACCACAGCTCATTTTGATAAACCAGGAGGGTAATATAGATGAAGGATGAGCAGGCCACTCCCTAGGCAAATGACTATCAGTTAAATGACATGTTTCAACAGGCTAAACCTAGGTGCATGACTCATGTAAGCTAAACAAACCACAGCTCATCTGATAAACCAGCAATCAAACATAGCTGAAGGATGAGCAGGCCAGACCCTAGGCAAATGGCTATAAGTTAAATGACTTGTTTTATCAGGCTAAACCTAGGTCAATGCCTGACCCAAGGTAAAAAAACCACAGCTCATTTTAATAAACCATGCTAATAATAATAATCAATGTTATTTACTCCTTAATCTTTGTTATATAATAATAATCTATGTTACATAGTCTATGATCTTTGTTATATAATAATAATCTATGTTATAATCTATGTTACTCATAATCTATGTTACCCTGCTAGCAGGGAACATAGGTGAAGGATAAGCAGGCCACACCCTAGGCAAATGACTATCAGTTTAATGACATGTTTCATCAGGCTAAACCTAGGTCAATGCCTGACCCAAGGTAAACAAACCACAGCTCATTTTCATTAACCATGTTAATAATAATAATAATGATATATGTTATATAGTCTATGATCTTTGTTATATAATAATAACCTATGTTATATAATCTATGTTATAATCTATGTTACTCATAATCTATGTTACACTGCTAGCAGGGAACATAGGTGAAGGATAAGCAGGCCAGACCCTAGGCAAATGACTATCAGTTTAATGACATGTTTCATCAGGCTAAACCTAGGTCAATGCCTGACCCAAGGTAAACAAACCACAGGTCATTTTCATAAACCATGTTAATAAGAATAATAATCTATGTTATATAGTCTATGATCTTTCAGCAAATTGGGGTGTTACACTGTGGGCGACTCACCCTACAAGGGCGAGCACCAAGGGGCCTGACCGGACCGAGCCACAGCGCAGGGGAGGGGCACGTGGCTTTGTCTGTCTGTCCTGCCACGTGCTCCCCCTCTCACTAAGACCAGCTAGAGCAAAGAAAGACTCAGAGGCTCTAGCCTGGCCACTAACAGAGCACTGAGGAGCACCACGAAAACGAGGAGGGAACAAAAGAAAACAGGGGGCGACTAACTGCACAAAGAAAGGGACTACTCTCCTCCAACACAAAACTGAACTAGCAAGAGCCTGAAAAAGACGCACAGAAGCCCTCAGATGAGAGACGCCAACAGGAGAGCACACTCAAACACAGCCAAGGAGGAAGAACCCAGCTAAAGACAGAGGGGGGGATGACGAGCCAAATTGGCGCCCCCCTAGAAAGCCTCCCGGCCCCACCCACAGCTGGCCCCTCAAACACCTGCACTGCACAAGAGGGAAAGACCTCTCTCACTGCCTCCCCCAAAACCCTCAGAACCCAGTGCCTGGACACAGGCTCCTCCAGCCACGAGACCCTCCACTCTCTCCCTGCCCCTCCTCAAACACCAGGCTGCCTGCCCGTTCTCTCCAACTCTCCTCCTCTCTCCCCCTACTTCTCCCTCAAACCTCCTCAAAACCCCACCCTAAGGACCCTGCTCTGCTCTCTCTGCTCCACGGTCGGTGATTTCCATAGGAGAATCACATCTCAACTGAGCTCCAACTATGGCTAGGATGGGATGGTGCGGTCCCACCCGATCCCAGCCATATTTAGGGATACCCAGCGCTGCAAAAGAGTGCAAGCGAGTCCAGAAGTCAGCAACTGTACGGGCCTGTGCTTGGTCCAGGGGAGAAGCTGTTGTTTGTACTGCATTGTCCAAAGTTGGCTGTGTCGTGTAGATGCTTGGATGTGTGTTGGCAGCTTCATCCTCCTCTTGCGTAAAGCCCCCTAACCGGTTGAAGAAGTCAGTAATAGCCCGTTGACGGGGTCCCTGCTCTGCTGTCCGGGTCTGTGGTTGTTGCTGCCGTCCGTGGGTAGAAGCCCCCTGTTGCCTTTGTTCCCGGGTTGCAGCCCGGAGACAGTACCTGCCATATTCCATAGAAGACAATGCAGCCATGGCTATCACGTCACGATCTTTGTTATATAATAATAATCTATGTTATATAATCTATGTTATAAGCTATGTTACTCATAATCTATGTTACCCTGCTAGCAGGGAACATAGGTGAAGGATAAGCAGGCCACACCCTAGGCAAATGACTATCAGTTAAATGACATGTTTCAACAGGCTAAACCTAGGTGCATGCCTCATGTAAGCTAAACAAACCACAGCTCATCTGATAAACCAGCAAGCAAACATAGCTGAAGGATGAGCAGGCCAGACCCTAGGCAAATGACTATCAGTAAAAAGACATGTTTCAACAGGCGAAACCAAGGTCCATGCTGACCTAAGGTAAAAAAACCACAGCTCATTTTAATAAACCATGCTAATAATATTAATTATCATTATATGTTATATAGTCTTTAATCTATAGTCTATAATCTATGTTATAATCTAAGTTACCCATAATCTATGTTACCCTGCTAGCAGGGAACATAGATGAAGGATGAGCAGGCAGACTCTAGGCAAATGACTCTCAGTTAAAAAACATGTTTCATCAGGCTAAACCTAGGTCAATGCCTGACGCAAGGTAAACGAACCACAGCTCATTTTCATAAACCATGTTAATAATAACAATCAATGTTATATAGTCTTTAATCTTTGTTATATAATAATAATCTATGTTATATAGTCTATTATCTTTGTTATGTAATAATAATCTATGTTATATAATCTATGTTATAATGTATGTTACTCATAATCTATGTTACCCTGCTAGCAGGGAACATAGGTGAAGGATAAGCAGGCCAGACCCTAGGCAAATGACTATCAGTTAAAAGACATATTTCATCATGCTAAACCTAGGTCAATGCCTGACCCAAGGTAAACCACAGCTCATTTTGATAAACCAGGAGGGTAATATAGATGAAGGATGAGCAGGCCACTCCCTAGGCAAATGACTATCAGTTAAATGACATGTTTCAACAGGCTAAACCTAGGTGCATGCCTCATGTAAGCTAAACAAACCACAGCTCATCTGATAAACCAGCAATCAAACATAGCTGAAGGATGAGCAGGCCAGACCCTAGGCAAATGGCTATAAGTTAAATGACTTGTTTTATCAGGCTAAACCTAGGTCAATGCCTGACCCAAGGTAAAAAAACCACAGCTCATTTTAATAAACCATGCTAATAATAATAATCAATGTTATTTACTCCTTAATCTTTGTTATATAATAATTGCTACCGCTTTTATTAGCTAGTCTAGTAATTTTTAGTTGCTTTTAGTTTTTTTATTTAGTTTATTTCGTTTTTGTTATTATAGTTTTTTGTCAGTTATGTAATTGATTATGTAAGGCCCCTGGGAATTTATACAGTCGTCCGCCCTGTAAGGAGACCTAGTAGTGTAAGGCCCTCGGGAATTTATGCCGTTGCGACGAAAATGAAATGATTTCTGTTGGGCAATTTTAAAGCTATTTAAAGCATTTCCTGACCTCTTTAGCTAGGTGTTTTCAGTCGTTTGTTGCATGTAGTAGCTATGTATCCTGCAGGGCACTGGCCAGCCCTGCAAGATTCATGCTCTTAAGGTTTTATTTTTGTTTAGGATAGAAAATGTTTCTAGTCAATGGCCTGCTAATGGGTCTAGAAAGAAATATCCTTACAACATTCAGTTGACAGTTGATCTGTATCGCACAGCAATTATTGTCCGCTGTTATAGCTACCGCTTCATCTTTAGCCCGCAATTTGTATAGATATTAAGCATTTTGGCTGCCAAACTTGGAGCTTCAGCAATTCGTTGGATCTTGCCAACATTGCCTTTGCCATTCTGCTCGTGAAGGGTAAGCATTACTCGCTCAGGTAAGTCTCCAAATAAAAAATATATATATATAATTCTAAATGTGATTTCAGAACGCTGCTGCTGCCGCATGTTGCAGCTGCCACATGTTAGTTGGCGCTGCCACATGTTGCCGGTACCGTGCACTGCCATTGCCGCATGCTGTCACTGCCATGTGCTGCTGCAGCTGCACGGTGCTGCTGCCGCGTGCTGCCGCTGCTGCCGCATAGTGCAGTTGCCATGCACTGCTGCTGCCATGCAGTGCAGCTGCCATGCACTGCTGCTAGCTGCCGCTTGGTGCCACTGCTGCGCACTGCCTCTACCGCATGCTGCTGCTCCCGTGCACTGCCATTGCCACTCACTGCCGCTGCCATGCGCTGCCATTGTCACATGTTGCCACTGCTGTGTGCTGCTGCTGCTGCACGGTGCCGCTGCTACACACTGCCGCCGCTGCTGCATAGTGCAGTTGCCATGCAGTGCAGCTGCCATGCAGTGCAGCTGCCATGCAGTGCTGCTGCTGTGTGGGGCCGCTGCCACCTGCTGCGGCTGCCGCACTGTGCTGCTGCCGCGTGCTGCTGCTGCAGTGTGCTGCCATTGCCACATGGTGCAGTTGCCACTGCAGGGTGCTGCTGCCGTGCAGTGCAGCTGCCACGTGACATCCTAAATTTAATTTAGACCCAAGGGTTTGCTAGCCATATGAGTACATTCAACAGCGGCACCAAGTTTAACTGCATTATCACTCTTGCAATCAACATTTTTGTAGATATTTTGCCGCATCCATTTTGCATAAATTCAAAAATATTAACTTTAGGAATATCAGTTGCATGATTATTTACATGATATTTAGGCAGCTCATACTCATGAGATTGATCATTATTTAATTCCGATTCCAGATCTTTAAGGTTGGTTATTTCTGCATAAATTTCATGATTTTAATATTCATATGTGTGCATTAAATATGTACTTATATATATTAGGCATTTAAAGCAATCCAATAAATGGATGAATAACTTCAAAATAATATTGGCTCATGTAACTTATCGCTGATTCGGACAAAGTACTAGATTCCCATTACCTGCCAAGCTCTTTGGTATAATATCGACTGATTTTGAAAGTTTATTTTGGAGCCCAAGAATTCGTATTGTTATACCTCTATTTTTCATTCATTTTTAATTATGGATGGAATAATTAACGAAAACCTGTCTGATTCAGGAAAACCCTAAAGCAATATAATAAAGTTATGTAGTGGATATTAAGTCAGTTTGGTGTATTTGATATATTTAATATATATTTAGCCTATATATTATTTATAGGCTAAATGGCCATTAAACAAATAAAGAAGCTTGGGATAAAGTTAATCATGAAGAGAGTACAATATGCTGCTAATTTCATTTGATTAGGTAGATGACGATAACGATTTTTTCATCCATCGATGATTTGCTGGATTTTGCAAGGGGTGCAGCTGCCATGTGCTGCCGCTGATGCATGGTGCAGCTGTTGTATCTCTGTCATATCCGCCTAAAGCAAAGGCTCGATCCAAGGATGCCAGTCAACTGGCCAACCTGGATATTAGCCATGAGATACCCCAGGATACTGCAGCAGCTCCCACTGCAGGGTGCTGCTGCCACGCAGTGCAGCTCCCACTTATTTCTTTAATAAGTCGCATTTCCAAACTCATGGATGGCGCATTGAAGCTAAATAAATGTACACATATGGACAGTGTGAGCCATGAATGCCAAATAAAGGAGGGATATGATGAAGGTGGAGGGCGGCCTGGATGCCCCCCCTGGACTACAACGTGGGAAAATGTTGAACCAAAATATTAGCTACATACACACCACCACAAACAACTAAGAGAAAAATCAGACGAATACCTAGGGTGAAACATCTATGGCAAGTGGAAGTGTGGGGAACTGGGGCAATGAATATACTTTGGACCCCAGTACACCAAGACGGTGGAAGTGCGGGGAACTGGGGCGGCAGGCCCCAGTCCCCGCACAACCACCGTACACTTCGGGGTCTTAACAGCATTGAAAGCGGTAGACAAATGCATATTTAAAAGCATGATAATCTATGTTACATAGTCTATGATCTTTGTTATATAATAATAATCTATGTTATAATCTATGTTACTCATAATCTATGTTACCCTGCTAGCAGGGAACATAGGTGAAGGATAAGCAGGCCACACCCTAGGCAAATGACTATCAGTTTAATGACATGTTTCATCAGGCTAAACCTAGGTCAATGCCTGACCCAAGGTAAACAAACCACAGCTCATTTTCATTAACCATGTTAATAATAATAATAATGATATATGTTATATAGTCTATGATCTTTGTTATATAATAATAACCTATGTTATATAATCTATGTTATAATCTATGTTACTCATAATCTATGTTACACTGCTAGCAGGGAACATAGGTGAAGGATAAGCAGGCCAGACCCTAGGCAAATGACTATCAGTTTAATGACATGTTTCATCAGGCTAAACCTAGGTCAATGCCTGACCCAAGGTAAACAAACCACAGGTCATTTTCATAAACCATGTTAATAAGAATAATAATCTATGTTATATAGTCTATGATCTTTCAGCAAATTGGGGTGTTACACTGTGGGCGACTCACCCTACAAGGGCGAGCACCAAGGGGCCTGACCGGACCGAGCCACAGCGCAGGGGAGGGGCACGTGGCTTTGTCTGTCTGTCCTGCCACGTGCTCCCCCTCTCACTAAGACCAGCTAGAGCAAAGAAAGACTCAGAGGCTCTAGCCTGGCCACTAACAGAGCACTGAGGAGCACCACGAAAACGAGGAGGGAACAAAAGAAAACAGGGGGCGACTAACTGCACAAAGAAAGGGACTACTCTCCTCCAACACAAAACTGAACTAGCAAGAGCCTGAAAAAGACGCACAGAAGCCCTCAGATGAGAGACGCCAACAGGAGAGCACACTCAAACACAGCCAAGGAGGAAGAACCCAGCTAAAGACAGAGGGGGGGATGACGAGCCAAATTGGCGCCCCCCTAGAAAGCCTCCCGGCCCCACCCACAGCTGGCCCCTCAAACACCTGCACTGCACAAGAGGGAAAGACCTCTCTCACTGCCTCCCCCAAAACCCTCAGAACCCAGTGCCTGGACACAGGCTCCTCCAGCCACGAGACCCTCCACTCTCTCCCTGCCCCTCCTCAAACACCAGGCTGCCTGCCCGTTCTCTCCAACTCTCCTCCTCTCTCCCCCTACTTCTCCCTCAAACCTCCTCAAAACCCCACCCTAAGGACCCTGCTCTGCTCTCTCTGCTCCACGGTCGGTGATTTCCATAGGAGAATCACATCTCAACTGAGCTCCAACTATGGCTAGGATGGGATGGTGCGGTCCCACCCGATCCCAGCCATATTTAGGGATACCCAGCGCTGCAAAAGAGTGCAAGCGAGTCCAGAAGTCAGCAACTGTACGGGCCTGTGCTTGGTCCAGGGGAGAAGCTGTTGTTTGTACTGCATTGTCCAAAGTTGGCTGTGTCGTGTAGATGCTTGGATGTGTGTTGGCAGCTTCATCCTCCTCTTGCGTAAAGCCCCCTAACCGGTTGAAGAAGTCAGTAATAGCCCGTTGACGGGGTCCCTGCTCTGCTGTCCGGGTCTGTGGTTGTTGCTGCCGTCCGTGGGTAGAAGCCCCCTGTTGCCTTTGTTCCCGGGTTGCAGCCCGGAGACAGTACCTGCCATATTCCATAGAAGACAATGCAGCCATGGCTATCACGTCACGATCTTTGTTATATAATAATAATCTATGTTATATAATCTATGTTATAAGCTATGTTACTCATAATCTATGTTACCCTGCTAGCAGGGAACATAGGTGAAGGATAAGCAGGCCACACCCTAGGCAAATGACTATCAGTTAAATGACATGTTTCAACAGGCTAAACCTAGGTGCATGCCTCATGTAAGCTAAACAAACCACAGCTCATCTGATAAACCAGCAAGCAAACATAGCTGAAGGATGAGCAGGCCAGACCCTAGGCAAATGACTATCAGTAAAAAGACATGTTTCAACAGGCGAAACCAAGGTCCATGCTGACCTAAGGTAAAAAAACCACAGCTCATTTTAATAAACCATGCTAATAATATTAATTATCATTATATGTTATATAGTCTTTAATCTATAGTCTATAATCTATGTTATAATCTAAGTTACCCATAATCTATGTTACCCTGCTAGCAGGGAACATAGATGAAGGATGAGCAGGCAGACTCTAGGCAAATGACTCTCAGTTAAAAAACATGTTTCATCAGGCTAAACCTAGGTCAATGCCTGACGCAAGGTAAACGAACCACAGCTCATTTTCATAAACCATGTTAATAATAACAATCAATGTTATATAGTCTTTAATCTTTGTTATATAATAATAATCTATGTTATATAGTCTATTATCTTTGTTATGTAATAATAATCTATGTTATATAATCTATGTTATAATGTATGTTACTCATAATCTATGTTACCCTGCTAGCAGGGAACATAGGTGAAGGATAAGCAGGCCAGACCCTAGGCAAATGACTATCAGTTAAAAGACATATTTCATCATGCTAAACCTAGGTCAATGCCTGACCCAAGGTAAACCACAGCTCATTTTGATAAACCAGGAGGGTAATATAGATGAAGGATGAGCAGGCCACTCCCTAGGCAAATGACTATCAGTTAAATGACATGTTTCAACAGGCTAAACCTAGGTGCATGCCTCATGTAAGCTAAACAAACCACAGCTCATCTGATAAACCAGCAATCAAACATAGCTGAAGGATGAGCAGGCCAGACCCTAGGCAAATGGCTATAAGTTAAATGACTTGTTTTATCAGGCTAAACCTAGGTCAATGCCTGACCCAAGGTAAAAAAACCACAGCTCATTTTAATAAACCATGCTAATAATAATAATCAATGTTATTTACTCCTTAATCTTTGTTATATAATAATAATCTATGTTACATAGTCTATGATCTTTGTTATATAATAATAATCTATGTTATAATCTATGTTACTCATAATCTATGTTACCCTGCTAGCAGGGAACATAGGTGAAGGATAAGCAGGCCACACCCTAGGCAAATGACTATCAGTTTAATGACATGTTTCATCAGGCTAAACCTAGGTCAATGCCTGACCCAAGGTAAACAAACCACAGCTCATTTTCATTAACCATGTTAATAATAATAATAATGATATATGTTATATAGTCTATGATCTTTGTTATATAATAATAACCTATGTTATATAATCTATGTTATAATCTATGTTACTCATAATCTATGTTACACTGCTAGCAGGGAACATAGGTGAAGGATAAGCAGGCCAGACCCTAGGCAAATGACTATCAGTTTAATGACATGTTTCATCAGGCTAAACCTAGGTCAATGCCTGACCCAAGGTAAACAAACCACAGGTCATTTTCATAAACCATGTTAATAAGAATAATAATCTATGTTATATAGTCTATGATCTTTCAGCAAATTGGGGTGTTACACTGTGGGCGACTCACCCTACAAGGGCGAGCACCAAGGGGCCTGACCGGACCGAGCCACAGCGCAGGGGAGGGGCACGTGGCTTTGTCTGTCTGTCCTGCCACGTGCTCCCCCTCTCACTAAGACCAGCTAGAGCAAAGAAAGACTCAGAGGCTCTAGCCTGGCCACTAACAGAGCACTGAGGAGCACCACGAAAACGAGGAGGGAACAAAAGAAAACAGGGGGCGACTAACTGCACAAAGAAAGGGACTACTCTCCTCCAACACAAAACTGAACTAGCAAGAGCCTGAAAAAGACGCACAGAAGCCCTCAGATGAGAGACGCCAACAGGAGAGCACACTCAAACACAGCCAAGGAGGAAGAACCCAGCTAAAGACAGAGGGGGGGATGACGAGCCAAATTGGCGCCCCCCTAGAAAGCCTCCCGGCCCCACCCACAGCTGGCCCCTCAAACACCTGCACTGCACAAGAGGGAAAGACCTCTCTCACTGCCTCCCCCAAAACCCTCAGAACCCAGTGCCTGGACACAGGCTCCTCCAGCCACGAGACCCTCCACTCTCTCCCTGCCCCTCCTCAAACACCAGGCTGCCTGCCCGTTCTCTCCAACTCTCCTCCTCTCTCCCCCTACTTCTCCCTCAAACCTCCTCAAAACCCCACCCTAAGGACCCTGCTCTGCTCTCTCTGCTCCACGGTCGGTGATTTCCATAGGAGAATCACATCTCAACTGAGCTCCAACTATGGCTAGGATGGGATGGTGCGGTCCCACCCGATCCCAGCCATATTTAGGGATACCCAGCGCTGCAAAAGAGTGCAAGCGAGTCCAGAAGTCAGCAACTGTACGGGCCTGTGCTTGGTCCAGGGGAGAAGCTGTTGTTTGTACTGCATTGTCCAAAGTTGGCTGTGTCGTGTAGATGCTTGGATGTGTGTTGGCAGCTTCATCCTCCTCTTGCGTAAAGCCCCCTAACCGGTTGAAGAAGTCAGTAATAGCCCGTTGACGGGGTCCCTGCTCTGCTGTCCGGGTCTGTGGTTGTTGCTGCCGTCCGTGGGTAGAAGCCCCCTGTTGCCTTTGTTCCCGGGTTGCAGCCCGGAGACAGTACCTGCCATATTCCATAGAAGACAATGCAGCCATGGCTATCACGTCACGATCTTTGTTATATAATAATAATCTATGTTATATAATCTATGTTATAAGCTATGTTACTCATAATCTATGTTACCCTGCTAGCAGGGAACATAGGTGAAGGATAAGCAGGCCACACCCTAGGCAAATGACTATCAGTTAAATGACATGTTTCAACAGGCTAAACCTAGGTGCATGCCTCATGTAAGCTAAACAAACCACAGCTCATCTGATAAACCAGCAAGCAAACATAGCTGAAGGATGAGCAGGCCAGACCCTAGGCAAATGACTATCAGTAAAAAGACATGTTTCAACAGGCGAAACCAAGGTCCATGCTGACCTAAGGTAAAAAAACCACAGCTCATTTTAATAAACCATGCTAATAATATTAATTATCATTATATGTTATATAGTCTTTAATCTATAGTCTATAATCTATGTTATAATCTAAGTTACCCATAATCTATGTTACCCTGCTAGCAGGGAACATAGATGAAGGATGAGCAGGCAGACTCTAGGCAAATGACTCTCAGTTAAAAAACATGTTTCATCAGGCTAAACCTAGGTCAATGCCTGACGCAAGGTAAACGAACCACAGCTCATTTTCATAAACCATGTTAATAATAACAATCAATGTTATATAGTCTTTAATCTTTGTTATATAATAATAATCTATGTTATATAGTCTATTATCTTTGTTATGTAATAATAATCTATGTTATATAATCTATGTTATAATGTATGTTACTCATAATCTATGTTACCCTGCTAGCAGGGAACATAGGTGAAGGATAAGCAGGCCAGACCCTAGGCAAATGACTATCAGTTAAAAGACATATTTCATCATGCTAAACCTAGGTCAATGCCTGACCCAAGGTAAACCACAGCTCATTTTGATAAACCAGGAGGGTAATATAGATGAAGGATGAGCAGGCCACTCCCTAGGCAAATGACTATCAGTTAAATGACATGTTTCAACAGGCTAAACCTAGGTGCATGACTCATGTAAGCTAAACAAACCACAGCTCATCTGATAAACCAGCAATCAAACATAGCTGAAGGATGAGCAGGCCAGACCCTAGGCAAATGGCTATAAGTTAAATGACTTGTTTTATCAGGCTAAACCTAGGTCAATGCCTGACCCAAGGTAAAAAAACCACAGCTCATTTTAATAAACCATGCTAATAATAATAATCAATGTTATTTACTCCTTAATCTTTGTTATATAATAATAATCTATGTTACATAGTCTATGATCTTTGTTATATAATAATAATCTATGTTATAATCTATGTTACTCATAATCTATGTTACCCTGCTAGCAGGGAACATAGGTGAAGGATAAGCAGGCCACACCCTAGGCAAATGACTATCAGTTTAATGACATGTTTCATCAGGCTAAACCTAGGTCAATGCCTGACCCAAGGTAAACAAACCACAGCTCATTTTCATTAACCATGTTAATAAGAATAATAATCTATGTTATATAGTCTATGATCTTTGTTATATAATAATAATCTATGTTATAATCTATGTTACTCATAATCTATGTTTCCCTGCTAGCAGGGAACATAGGTAAAGGATAAGCAGGCCACACCCTAGGCAAATGACTATCAGTTAAATGACATGTGTCAACAGGCTAAACCTAGGTCAATGCCTCATGTAAGCTAAACAAACCACAGCTCATCTGATAAACCAGCAAGCAAACATAGCTGAAGGATGAGCAGGCCAGACCCTAGGCAAATGACTATCAGTAAAAAGACATGTTTCAACAGGCGAAACCTAGGTCCATGCTGACCTAAGGTAAAAAAACCACAGCTCATTTTAATAAACCATGCTAATAATAATTATTATCTTTATATGTTATATAATCTTTAATCTATAGTCTATAATCTATGTTATAATCTAAGTTACCCATAATCTATGTTACCCTGCTAGCAGGGAACATAGATGAAGGATGAGCAGGCCAGACTCTAGGCAAATGACTCTCAGTTAAAAAACATGTTTCATCAGGCTAAACCTAGGTCAATGCCTGACCCAAGGTAAACTAACCACAGCTCATTTTGATAAACCATGTCAACAATAATAATAATAATAATCTATGCTCTATAGTGTATAATCTATTGTCTATAATCTATGTTACCTATCATCTATGTTACCCTGCTAGCAGGGTAACATAGATGAAGGATGAGCAGGCCAGACCCTAGGCAAATGACCATCAGTTCAATGGCATGTGTCATCAGGCTAAACCTAGGTCCATGCCTGACCTAAGGTAAAAACACCAAGGCTCATTATGATAAACCATGTCAATAATAAATATAATAATAATAATAATAATCTATGTTCTATAGTGTATAATCTATAGTCTATAATCTATGTTACCTATAATCTATGTTACCCTGCTAGCAGGGTAACATAGATGAAGGATGAGCAGGCCAGACCCTAGGCAAATGACCATCAGTGCAATGGCATGTGTTATCAGGCTAAACCTAGGGCCATGCCTGACCTAAGGTAAACAAACCACAACTCACCATGGCTATCTGCTGGAGAAACATGGGACTTGTTAACATGGAAGTCATCATGGCTTGAAAAGTGGAAGCATCAGGTGTAGGAAGGGTGATAGGTGGTGAATTCGGAGGTTGTGGTGGAGCGTGCTGCTGGAGAGGGTTAATATTATTAGCAGCAGCTTGATGTGACACTAGTCCCTCCTCTAGCCCATCTTCGCTGCCAATTTCCAGGTCTTGCTCCGAATCACAGCGCTGCCGACGCAAGCACGCTTGTTCCGGTGGATTCAGTGAGCGCTTGCGACCTGAGGATATGAAAGCAGCAGCAACAAGAGCAGCAACAATCATGCATACACATTTTTGAGGGTTTTGTATAATTTCTAGTAATAATTATTTTTATTTTATTCTATATATTTATCCTATTCACGTAACAGTAACTACAGATAGCGATACTGTGCCATCGATATGTCGATGGATCCGTTCGCAACCCGCTCGATGTCGATTCCCGCGGGGTACGATCGCTCGCGCGATATCGCTATCCGTGCGGTATCGACATTGAGCGGGAAGCGAACGCACTATGTCGATTCCTGTGAGGTAAACTCGCGCGATGTCGCTTTCCGTGTGGTATCGACTTCGAACAATAAGCAAACGTACATAAGTGACAACAATTTTGCTACCCGTTCGACTAGATATCACACCGCGCGGGAAGCGACGTCGCGCGAGCAGTGATACCACGCGATGTACCAGCGGCACCGCATTAAAAATAATTCCCTTTAAATATGCAATTTTTTTGTGTATCCTACAAACCTATTTATTTCTAAAAGCGTGGTTGTGATACTGGTGCCGCTGTGGCGCGATAGCCACACCGCACGATAGCGATACCTTGCCATAGTGATACCACGTGATGACAATACCATTTGTTATCACCTGGTATCATTATGGCTTACGTATCGCGCGGTGTGGCTATCGCGCCGCAGCAACACCATGGCAATGGCAACACACAACACAAAAGTATCATGGAATCACGTGCTAAAAATAGTAACTACTTTCCAGCTTACCTTGGCGAGTCGCGCCAGCAATAGTTACGCCAAAGAGCGCCACAAGAGCGACGATGCCCAAGACCACCAACAGCCAACTTGGGCTGGTTTGTCGGCGTAGGCGCATCCTAGAAAACATGTTTGCCCCCATTGCATAACCTGTAAAGAATATAAGCATTCAGCCGAAGCATTTCTGCGAACCTGCACTATGTCAGCCGCAATGCTTACCTTCAGCGATCGAGAAGGTTGCTTGGCGGCGTTGTTGATTGTGTAGGTATCCTATTCCTTAAAGAACCAATGATATATGAGCTCGAATGATTCACAAGCAAGGAAGAATTTGTCTAAAGAATTTGCAGGCGACAAAAGCAGATCATTGCTGTACGACTGTAAGGATATTCCTTGCAAGACCCATTAGCAGGCCATTGACTAGGAACTTAATATAAAATATAAATAAATTCTTTATATTGTAAATCCTTTAGAGCATGCATCTTGCAGGGCTGGCCAGTGCCCTGCAGGATACATGCATAGCTACTAGACTGAAAACACCTAGCTAAAGAGGTCCAAAAATGCTTCAAGTAGCCTAAAAATTGCCCAACAGAAATGATTGCATTGTGCTCGCGACGGCATAAATTCCCGAGGGCCTTACACTACTAGGTCTCCTTACAGGGGCGGACGACTGTAGAAATTCTCAGGGGCCTTACACTACTAGGACTCCTTACAGGGGCGGACGACTGTAAGAATTCCCAGGGGCCTTACCTAACCGACAAAAACTAAAATAACCAAAAATAAACTAAATAAACAAACTAAAAATAACTAAAAAAAACTAAAAAATAACTAAAAATAACTAAAAATTACTAGACTAGCTAATAAAAGCGGTAGCAAATACAAATAATAATAATAATTACTAGAAATTATCCAAAACCGTCAAAAATGTGTATGCATGATTGCTGCTGCTCTTGTTTCTGCTGCTTTCAAATCCTCAGGTCGCAAGCGCTCACTGAATCCACCGGAACAAGCGTGCTTGCATCGGCAACACTGTGATTCGGAGCAAGACCTGGAAATTGGCAGCGAAGATGAGCTAGAGGAGGGACTAGTGTCACATCAAGCTGCTGCTACTAATATTAACCCTCTCCAGTGTTGTATCTCTGTCATATCCGCCTACAGCAAAGGCTCGATCGAAGGATGCCAGGCAGCTGGCCAACCTGGATATTAGCCTCGAGATACCCCAGGATACTACATCCAGCAACCTCCTCCACCACCTCCAACTTCACCATCTATCACCCTTCCTACACCTGATGCTTCAACTTTTCAAGCCATGATGACTTCCATGTTGACAAGTCCCATGTTCCCTACCAAAATAATATAACCGTGTTAAGAACGTTCTTAAGCATTCTTACGCCATATAAAAGTTAAACGAAATTTTCTGTAAAGAACGTTCTCCAGCAGATAGCCATGGTGAGCTGTGGTTAGTTTACCTTGGGTCAGGCATTGACCTAGGTTTAGCCTTATGAAACATGTCTTTTAACTGATAGTCATTTGCCTAGGGTCTGGCCTGCTCATCCTTCATCTATGTTCCCTGTTAGCAGGGTAACATAGATTATGGGTAACATAGATTATAACATAGATTATTATATAACATAGATTATAGACTATAGATTAAAGACTATATAACATTGATTATTATTATTAACATAATTTATCAAAATGATCTGTGGTTTGAGAATCTATTTTGAACCCCAATACATCAAGATGGTGGAAGTGTGGGGGACTAGGGCCATAAATCTACTTTGGATCCCAGTAAACCAAGACGGTGGAGGTGCGGGGAACTGGGGCGGCAGGCCCCAGTCCCCGCACAACCACCGTACACTTGAGAGGTAACAGCAATGAAAGCGGTGGTAAAATGAAGATTTAAAAGCATGATGCTATCACCTCTGCTGGAGTTATAGTGCAAAGCAATAAAACACTTTAAAACATTTTTAGTTGCTTTTAGTTTATTTTTTCGTTGTTTTTAGTTTATTTAGTTAATTGTTGTACATTCAGCCGTCCCTGTAAGGAGTGCCAGCCATGTACGGCCCTCGGGAATTTTTGCCATCGCGAGGGAAATGCACTGACTTTTGTTAGGCAAATTCTAGGCTATTAAAAGCATTTTTGAACTCTTTAGCTAGGTTTTTTCAGTGTTTCGTTTCGTGTAGTAGCAATGTATCCTGCAGGGCATTGGCCAGCCCTGCAGGATTCATAATCCAAAGGTATTATTGCTACCGCTTTTATTAGCCAGTCTAGTATTTTTTAGTAATTTTTAGTTTGTTTATTTAGTTTATTTATTTTTGGTTATGTTAGTTTTTGTCGGTTATGTAAAGCCCTTGGGAATTTTTACAGTTGTCCGCCCCTGTAAGGAGTCCTAGTAGTGTAAGGCCCTCGGGAATTTATGCCGTCACGACAAAAATGCAATCATTTCTGTTGGGCAATTTCTAGGCTATTAAATCCATTTCCTGACCTCTTTAGCTAGGTGTTTTCAGTCTTTTGTTGCATGTAGTAGCTATGTATCCTGCAGCCCTGCAAGATTCATGCTCTAAAGGTTTTATTTTTATTTAAAATATAAAAAGTTCCTAGTCAATGGCCTGCTAATGGGTCTAGCAAGAAATATCCTTACAACATTCAGTTTACAGTTAATCTGTATCGAACAGCAATGATTGTCCGCTATTTATAGCTACCGTTTCATCTATAGCCGGCAATTTGTATAGATATTAAGCATTTTGGCTGCCAAACTGATTTGTTGGATCTTGCAAACGTCGCCTTTGCCATTCTGCTCGCGAAGGGTAAGCATTACTCGCTCAGGTAAGTCTCCAAATAATAACAACAATAATAATAATAATAATAATAATAATATAATTCTAAATGTGATTTCAGAACGCTGCTGCTGCCGCGTGTTGCAGCTGCCACATGTTGGCGCTGCCACATGCATGTTGCCGGTGCCATGCACTGCCATTGCCGCGTGCTGCCACTGCCATGTGCTGCTGCTGCTGCTGCACGGTGCCGCTGCCGTGCACTGCCACTGCTGCCGCATAGTGCAGCAGCTGCCATGCACTGCTGCTAGCTGCCGCTTGGTGTCACTACTGCGCACTGCCACCTCTGCCACATGCTGCTGCTGCCGTGCCCTGCCATTGCCACTCACTGCCGCTGCCATGCACTGCCACTGTCACATATTGCCACGCACTGCTGCGTCCTGCTGCTGCTGCACAGTGCCGCTGCCACACACTGTCGCTGCTGCTGCATAGTGCAGTTGCCATGCACTGCTGCTGCCATGCAGTGCAGCTGCCATGCAGTGCTGCTGCTGCTGTGTGCGGCCACTGCCACGTGCTGTGGCTGCCGCACTGTGCTGCTGCCGTGTGCTGCTGCTGCCGTGTGCTGCCACGGCCACATCTGTATTCTACAGCAATTATTTTCAGCTGTTATAGCTACCTGTAATATCTATAGATACATACTTCTTTGCATCTTCAGCAATTTTATGGAGCTTCACAGAGGATTTAGTCGCCCACAGTGTAACACCCCTTAAATTCCTTGCTAGCTAGCTGATGAATGGGACCAAAATATATTAACTACATAGAGACCACCACAAATATCTAAGAGGAAAATCAGAGGCGCACATAGGGGGAAATATCTAGTGGTTAATTAATAATATGGACTATATTACATCTGCCTGTCTTTACTTAGGGATTTTAAGCCTTATAATGTAATAAATAATATACTATTCTGCCTTTACTTGTCTCAACAAGAATCTATTTTGGACCCCAGAACTCCAAGACGGTGGAAGTGTGGGGAACTGGGGCAATGAATCTACTTTGGACCCCAGTACACCAAGACGGTGGAGGTGCGGGGAACTGGGGCGGCAGGCCCCAGTCCCCGCACAACCACCGTACACTTCTGGGTGTTAGCAGCTTTGAAAGCGGTAGTGAAATGCATATTTAAAAGCATGATTTCTGTTGGGCAATTTCTAAGCTATTAAAAGCATTTCCTGACCTCTTTAGCTAGGTGTTTTCAGTCTTTTGTTGCATGTAGTAGCTATGTATCCTGCAGGGCACTGGCCAGCCCTGCAAGATTCATGCTCTAAAGGTTTTATTTTGTTTAGGATATAAAATGTTTCTAGTCAATGGCCTGCTAATAATGGGTCTAGCAAGAAATATCCTTACAACATTCAGTTGACAGTTTATCTGTATCTTACAGCAATGATTGTCCGCTATTATAGCTACCGCTTCATCTATAGCCTGCAATTTGTATATATGATATTAAGCATTTTGGCTGCCAAACTTGGAGCTTCAGCAATTTGTTGGATCTTGCCAACATCACCTTTGCCATTCTGCTCGCAAAGGGTAAGCATTTCTTGCTCAGGTAAGTCTCCAAATAATAATAATAATATAATTCTAAATGTGATTTCAGAACACTGCTGCTGCCGCGTGTTGCAGCTGTCACATGTTGGCGCTGCCACATGTTGCCGGTGCCGTGCACTGCCATTGCCGCGTGCTGCCACTGCCATGTCTACTGCTGCTGCACGGTGCTGCTGCCGCGTGCTGCCGCTGCTGCCGCATAGTGCAGTTGCCATGCACTGCTGCTGCCATGCAGTGCACCTGCCATGCACTGCTGCTAGCTGCTGCTTGGTGCCACTGCTGTGCACTGCCTCTGCCACATGCTGCTGCTGCCATGCACTGCCATTGCCACTCACTGCCGCTGCTGCTGCTGCCATGCAGTGCAGCTGCCATGCAGTGCTGCTGCCATGCAGTGCAGCTGCCACGCAGTGCTGCTGCCATGCAGTGCTGCTGCTGTGTGGGTCCGCTGCCACCTGCTGCGGCTACAGCACTGTGCTGCTGCCGCGTGCTGCTGCTGCAGTGTGATGCCATTGCCACATGGTGCAGTTGCCACTGCAGGGTGCTGCTGCCGTGCAGTGCAGCTGCCACGTGATATCCTAAATTTAATTTAGACCCAAGGGTTTGCTAGCCATATGAGTACATTCAACAGCAGCACCAAGTTTAACTGCATTATCACTCTTGCAATCAACATCTTTTGTAGATATTTTGCTGCATCCATTTTGCATTAATCCAAAAAATATTAGCTTTAAGAATTTCAGTTGCCATGATTATTTACACGATATTTAGGCAGCTCATACTCATAAGATTGATCATTATTTAATTCCGATTTCAGATCTTTAAGGTTGGTTATTTCTGCATAGATTTTTTTAATATTCATATGTGTACATTAAATATGTAATTATATATATTAGGTATTTTAAGTAATCCAATAAATGGATGAATAACTTCAAAATAATATTGGCTCATGTAATTTATCGCTGATTCGGACAAAGTACTAGATTCCCATTACCTGCCAAGCTCTTTGGTATATTAGTATTTTTTGGTATTATTAGCTAGCCTAGTAATTTTTAGTTGCTTTTAGTTTCAGTTGTTTTAGTTTTCATGTCGTATATTCTGTATGTAAGGCCCCTGGGAATTTTTAAAGTTGGGAGTCCCTGTAAGGAGTCCTAGTAGTGTAAGGCCCTCAGGAATTTATGCAGTCGCGAGGTTATTTTGGTCTTTTGTTTGGTCTCTTCCTGCCCGCTAAAGGGAAGCACTGCGGCAAACATAGTCCAAGTCTTTCCTAATTGAATTTTGTTCTTTACAAGTAATTCAATTAATATTCAGTAATTCAACAATTCAATAATTCACTACCTATCATAGTGAATAGGTACTTCCACGGTTCTGCTTTCTTGTCGCATTACAATTATTGGCACTACTCGTCAATTAGTTACAGTAAATCAATCATGCAATTTGGTGATGCATTTCTAGGATGCTTGCGTGTGATTCTCAGCCGTGCACTGCCTCAGGCATGCGGTGCCTCAGGCATGTGGTGCCGCAGCCGCGCAGTGCCGCAGCCACATGCTGCCTCAGCCGCGTGGTGCAGCAGCTACATGTTGCCACAGCCACGTGGTGCCGCAGCTGCATGCTGGTGCAGCGGCGTGCTGGTGCAGCCACACGCTGATGCAGCCGTGTGCTGGTGCAGCCACGCGCTGGTGCAGCCGAGCACTGGTGCAGCCAAGTGCTGGTGCAGCCACGCAGTGCCTCAGCCATGTGGTGCGGCAGCTATGTGGTGCAGCAGCCGCATGGTGCAGCAGCTGTGCATTGAAGCAGTCACATGGTGCAGCAGCCATGCAGTGCCGCATCCATCGGGTGCCTTACCCACGCGCTGCCTCAGGTGAGTGGTGCCACAGCCGTGGGATGCCACAGCCGCATGTTACCTGAGCCAGGGTGCTGCAGCTGTGCACTGTTGCTGGTGTGCGCTGGCACAGCCACATGCTGGCACAGCCATGTGGAGCCTCAGCTGTGCGCTGAGGCAGCTGCTGCATGGTGCCGCTGCTTCACAGTGCTGCTGCTGCACTTTGCCGCTGGCATGTAGTAGTAGTTGAGAGCCGCAAAGGCCTCTCGAGATGTTGATGGCGTGTATCTGCACATTTATATTGTGCTAGAGTGTGTACGATTACTACACTCCCCCCCCTCTGGAGGACACGTCTCGGGCGCCTAGGCCCCATCAACCGATGTTAACCATTGCCTACCCTGGCCATGGGAAGGTTTACTCAATCTCATGTCGCGACATGCAACTACCAATCATGCGCCATAGCTCTCACGGTTTTTTCTAACATATAGACTTATTAGCTTTCAACTACTCTCCAACATTCCGTTGGGAACCTGAATCACATCAGCTTCGTGACATCACTGTCCGTAGGTATCAATCCGGCGACCTCAGGATTTGAATCTGATGTTCCGTCTCACTACCATTGTAGTAGTTGAGAGTCGCAAAGGCCTCTCGAGATGTTGATGGCGTGTATCTGCACATTTATATTGTGTTAGAGTGTGTACGACTACTACACATGTAGTGCCGCTGCCATGCAGTGCCACTGGCATATTGAGCCCTCCATTACCGCATATGCACCCGGGATCTCTCAGACTAGGTCACCTGCAGTGCCGCTGCCATGTGGTGCTGCTGCCATGTGGTGCCACTGCCATGCGGTGCCACCGGCATGCAGTGCTGCTGGTATGCAGTGCCACTGGCATGAGATGGTGCTGCTGTGAGATGCCACTGCCATGCGGTGGTGCTGGCATGCAGTGCTGCTGGCATGCGGTGCCACTGCTTCACGGTGTTGCTGCTGTGCAGATCTGCTGGCATATGGTGCAGCTGCAGTAGTGTGATGCCGCTGGCATGCAGTGCCGCTGGCATGCGGTGCCGCTGGCATGCAATGCTGCTGCCATGTGGTGCCACTGCCATGCGGTGCCACTGCCATGCCGTGCTGCTGGCATGTGGTACCAGATTACCAGGATACACCCTTTCAATTTATTAGGATAACATAAACGATACTGATAGGATGACAATAGTACATATCATACATAACATACATTCATTGTGCCCAAAGCCACGTGTCCCTCTCCTGCACTGTGGCTTGGTCCGGTCAGGACCCCCGGTGCTCGTCTTTGCAGGGTGAGTCGCCCACAGTGTAACACCCCTTAGATTCCTTGCTAGCTAGCTGATGAATGGGATGCTTGAGGTGACCAAAAATATTAACTATGTACAGACCACCACAAATATCTAAGAGGAACATTAAAGGCACACATTGGGGGAAATATCTAGTTGGAAATTAATAATATGGACTATATTACAACTGATCCCTCTTAACTTACAACATTGGATTTTAAGTCTTATAATGCAATAAATAATATACTATTCTGCCTTGTCTCAACAAGAATCTACTTTGGACCCCAGAACTCCAAGACGGTGGAAGTGTGGGGAACTGGGGCAATGAATCTACTTTGGACCCCAGTACACCAAGACAGTGGAAGTGCGGGGAACTGGGGTGGCAGGCCCCAGTCCCCGCACAACCACCGTACACTTCTGGGTGTTAACAGCATTGAAAGCGGTAGTCAAATGCATATTTAAAAGCATGATATATATAATCCTCAAGACGGCATACATATATATGATGTGGATGGATGTCTAGGCCATGTAATTAGTAGACATTAATTTATTTCTTTTCTTGTGGTGAATGCTTACGTATAATTACTGTATATGAATCAAAGCACCGCGGCTTGTATATGCTATCATGGGCATAATATGGGCAAAATACGGAAACACATACATAAAGATAAGATACGGGAAAAAAAGACATTTACGTACCGGGGCTGCGGTACCATCTTGTCGTGATGTACTGGGTGCAATGTTGGACATTGCGGGGCTCACAAAAGGTGTGGCGTGCAAACCCAAAGTCGCAAAGCTTCAGCACACCCTTATTGGTGACGAGGATGTTGTCAGGCTTGATGTCTCGATGCAAAATCTGGAAACAAGTGCAAGAATGTGATGAGGGTATAAATACTATTATTAATAACTAACCCTGCCTGCCTGATCAGGTAGCATCAGGGTAATAACGTAATAAACCCTGATTGTTGCTGCCAATCAAAAAGGCGAGGATAGATGTGTACTTTTCACATTTTCTATTTCAGGTAGATAGGTTTTGTGTGCCGTAGGTAAGTACATACTGTACACAGCAGTATATGTGTATCGGTATAAATATATATGTATATATGTACAAACACACATATACATACATATATACATACACATGAGAGGAGGAGAGTTGGCGAGAAGGGGTAGGCAGTCTAGTGTTTGAGGAGGGGCAGGGAGAGGGTGTAGGGTCTCGTGGCTGGAGGAGCCTGTGTCCAGGCACCGGGTTCTGAGGGTTTTGGGGGAGGCAGTGAGAGAGGTCTTTCCCTCTTGTGCAGTGCAGGAGTTTGAGGGGCCAGCTGTGGGTGGGGCCAGGAGGCTTTCTAGGGGGGCGCCAATTTGGCTCGTCATCCCCCCCTCTGTCTTTAGCTGGGTTCTTCCTTCTTGGCTGTGTTTGAGTGTGCTCTCCTGTTGGCGTCTCTCCTCTGAGGGCTTGTGTGTGTCTTTGTCAGGCTCTTGCTAGGTCAGTTTTGTGTTGGAGGAGAGTGGTCCCCTTCTTTGTGCAGTTAGTCGCCCCCTGTTTTCTTTTGTTGCCTCCTTGTTTTCGTGGTGCTCCTCAGTGCTCTGTTAGTGGCCAGACTAGAGCCTCTGAGTTTTTCTTTGCTCTAGCTGGTCCGAATGAGAGGGGGATTTTCTTGCTTGGCTGGGGTCTTTCCAACGAACCATTATTACTTTTTGTGGCGGCTTCATCATCACTGCTTTTGCCCTCTGTCTCCATTCCACTTTCATCCAGTAATGTAATAGTTGATTGCTTGCCGCACTGTTGTTAATGAGCGACACACGGTGATATACCAGGGGAATGAGGAAGAAGTAATACGGCTGAGGGCCGGGCGCTTTTCTTTCTAACACGCATATATATATATATATATATATATATATATATATATAGCCTTCTCAAGATGTTGACAGCAATGTGTTTCTTGCATGCACCTTATTATATTGCTTGTGATAGTGTGTGACGTGCCGTACATGTACGACTACTACAAACATAGCGCCACATAATAAACATAATGCTGCATAATAATAGCGGTCTTCTTACGCGCAATCATGAATTGTACCCATCTGGCAAGAACTAGCTAGCTAGCTAACCACCACATATTATATATTGCTTGGTGATATAAAAGTATATATAGCAGTTCTTCGTCACTAACATGAATTTATCAATAGTGGCTATTATATTTGCTTGTTATCTGTAATACAACAGAACATGCCTCGTGAAACTAACCAAAGCATGCACACACACCTTATCTTCGTGCAGGTACGCTACGGCATACAGCAGCTGCCAGCACAGGATCTTGGTCAGCACTGCCGGCAGGCCACAAGGAAAACGTTTGAGATGGCTATGCAAGCTGGTCTCAATGTACTCCAACACCTAGCGAGCAGGGGGTAGGTTGGGCGACAGCACATGTATGTCAGTGCATGTCACCAGCTGGTACGCTTTATTACAGCAGGCAGCAGCAGGGTCGATCGGTGCCCTATTATTACATACAGGTCTTACTTACTTGCTTATCTATCATGATGCATGGGTGATGCTATTGTGAAGAGTAGTGCTACTATCAAATCATTTGTAACTCGGACCTGTAGCTAGATAGATGTATGCATCGATATATATTCGTCTATCTAGGGCCGCCTCGCCCACCCTTCATCAATCAGCTGTTTGTGCTTCCTCTCTTCACTCGTCCGTACCATCACGCATGCATGCCAGCTGAAGAACAACTCAACAGGTACGTATCGTCCATACATGTTTATATATATATATATATATATAAACGTGGCAGGACAGACAGACAAAGCCACGTGCCCCTCCCCTGCGCTGTGGCTCGGTCTGGTCAGGCCCCCCGGTGCTCGTCTTTGTAGGGCGAGTCGCCCACAGTGTAACACCCCAATATAAAAACATATGGCTACGTTGGAGCGGGGTTGTGTTTAGCGATACCTGTCCAGCAACGACCCTGCCTGCGATGCACGCATAAATAAAGTTATTACGGCTAGCGTCGCTTGGTCGCTCGACGTGTGTATATATGTGGCCACTAGCTATCCATGATGAACCCCGCTAGCGCTGTAAGTACAGTACGTGCGTACGTACGTACGGCATGATGGACGGCATGGCTGACTCCGAGCAGCGTTTATCACAGGGCGGGGCCAGAAAATCCGTACCAAAATTCAAAGTCCATTATTATTACCCTTGCTTATTACTTACCAGGTATAAGCGGCCGCTCTTCGACCTGTAGGACGCAGTCATCTTCACAATATTGGGGTGCTTGATCATACTCAGCACCTTTGCCTCCCGCACCGCGAGCTTCAAGGCAACCCGATCTCGATGAGCCTGAGCCAGCCGGTGATGATGATGCAAGCAAATCGCCGCGAGTAGTAGTACGCACGAGACAGGAAGAAGGAACGAAGTACCTTAACGACTGGACATGATCGACAAGGACTACGTTTTCCTTATCATTGGTGGCTTCTGCCTTGGTGTATATATGTACAATGATATATATATATATATATGTGTATATATATGTCCTTATATAATATAATAATGATATTCAAATTATTATGTAATCATGCTTTTAAATATTCAATTTACTACCGCTTTCATTGCTGTTGACTCTCTTAAGTGTACGGTGGTTGTGCGGGGACTGGGGCCTGCCGCCCCAGTTCCCCGCACCTCCACCGTCTTGGTTTACTGGGATCCAAAGTAGTCCTCGTCCCCCACACTTCCACCATCTTGATGTACTGGGGTTCAAAATAGATTCTCATTGAGACAAATAAAATCAGAAAGTATTGTAACAGACCACATCAGTACTTATAATATTCAGTCTAGTCGTCTCTTCCTAAGGTGCCGGGTAGGCTGTTAAAAGTACATTCTTTGTTGCAGTATAAGGTTTAAAAGTGAATATTGTAAGTAGAGAGGCAGCACTTAGAACCTAATCCATATGTGTTTCAGCATATCCCTGGTTTGCCTGTTAGACATGTATGGTGGCCAGAAAGGTAAAAAATAGATCCCCTCTGGCATTGATGAATAAGAAGTAATGTAGTATTGAAGTAATGTATATAATGTGTAATGTCTATTGCTATCCTATCAGAATAAAATGGCTTGATGAACAGCTGAACCTTCAGGTTGTTGAGTTGGTGGTACAAATGTAGTTTGTGCTTGGGGTAGTTGCTGCATAGCCTGCACATTGACAAGAAATATTTACAGCACATGTTTGTCAGAAAGAAAAGCATTTTGATAAACCAGCAGGGTAACATAGATGAAGGATGAGCAGGCCAGACCCTAGGCAAATGACTATCAGTTAAATGACATGTTTCAACAGGCTGAACCTAGGTCCATGCCTGACCCAAGGTAAACAAACCACAGCTCATCTTCATAAACCAGCAGGGTAACATAGATGAAGGATGAGCAGGCCAGACCCTAAGCAAATGACTATCAGTTAAATGACATGTTTCAACAGGCTAAACCTAGGTCAATGCCTGACCCAAGGTAAACAAACCACAGCTCATTTTGATAAATAATGTAAATAATAATAATAATCTATGTTATATAGTGTGTAATCTATATTCTAGTATCTATGTTATGTAATAATCTATGTTATATAATGTATGTTACCCATAATCTATGTTCCCCTGCTAGCAGGGCAACATAGATGAAGGATGAGCAGGCCAGACCCTAGGCAAATGACTGTCAGTTAAAGCACATGTTTCAACAGGCTAAACCTAGGTCAATGCCTGACCCAAGGTAAACAAACCACAGCTTATTTTGATAAATCAGCAGGGTAAATAGATGAAGTATGAGGAGGTCAGACCCTAGGCATATGACTATCAGTTAAAAGACATGTTTCAACAGGCTAAACCCAGGTACATGCCTGACCTAAGGTACACAAGCCACAGCTCATTTTGATAAACCATGTTAATAATAATAATAATAATCTTTGTTATATAATCTATAATCTATGTTATATAATCTATGTTACCCATAATCTATGTTACCCTGCTAGCAGGGTAACATTGATGAAGGATGAGCAGGCCAGACCCTAGGCAAATGACTATCAGTAAAATGAGAGGTTTTACAGGCTTAACCTACCACATACCCCAGGCAAGTGGCAAGTAGTCAAACAATATATTTAAACAGGCTAAACCTAGGTAAGCACCTTACAAGCACACACTGCAGCTCACCATGGCCATTTGTTGAAGAAACATAGGACTTGTCAACATGGCAGTCATCATAGCTTGAAAATTTGAGGTGTCAAGTGTTGGAGTGGCAATAGGTGGTGACATTGTAGGTGGTGAAGTAGGAGGTGGTGGAGTTTGCTAGGGAGGGTGATTGTTATTGGCCAGGGCTTGAGCTGACAGGTGCCCATCGTCCGGGCTATCCTCACTGCCGATTTCCAGATCTTCCTCTGAATCACACCGTTGCCGACGCAAGGTGGGCTGCTGGTCCAGTCCGGCATTCAGTACATGAGCACATGAAGGCAGCAGCAACAGCAGCAGCAGCAAACATGCATACACATTTCAAAGCATTAAAAAATAAATTAGGAGCATTATTAAGTTATATAAATTTCTATACAGCTAGAAGCAATGTGCAGATAGGCTGCTATCTGCGGTATGTCACGATACCAATGCAGCGCAATGCAATTGACCGCTCGATATCGATTCCCACTAATCCCAATATGGCGCACCATTACCGTGCGCGTCGCCGCACCGGGCGTGTTGCGGCACCGGGCGCGTTGCGGATACGGGCATGTCAGGGAATCGCGCACGTCGCGAAACTGGGCGCGTCGCACAACCGAGTGCAATTCCACAGAATCTACCACGGACAATAAATCTATTTATATTACGCAATATAGCAAACCTTCCTTTTAGGAAAAGCATGGCACCACAATATGCTACCCAGTGCGGCTGCCGCACAATAGCAACACCGCGTGATAGTAATACTGCGCCATAGTGATACCATAAGATAGCTATTATATGGTATCACTATCGCACGGTATAATTACACGGTGTGGCTATCGTGCGGCAGCAGCACCGGGCAGCAATGGCAAAGCACTACCTAAACGTATCCCAGAAATGCATGCAAAATTTTTCATAATTATTTTATGGCTTACCTTGCAATCGTCACACCAAAGAGCGCCACAAGATCACGAAAGGCAAACTTGGGCTGGTAGGTCGGCGTAGGCGAATTTTGGGCTGATATTCCTCCATTGCATTACCTGTAATGAATATAACAATTGATTAAAAAGCCGTTATGCCAACTTGCACTATGTCAGCCACAATGCTTACCAGCAGGTTGGCGGCTCTCTTAACAATCCTTGTCCTTAAAAAAACAGCAATAGATAGCTCCAATAATGAACAAGTAGATAGCTCCAATGATAACAAATCAGAGAAGTGAGTGTCCATCAATTTTGCAGGCCATTAAAGCTGTACGACTGAGATGAACTGTCAACTAACGTTGTAAGGATATTCCTTGCAAGACACATTAGCAGGCCATTGACTACGAACTTGGCATATACTAACAAATATTAAACCTTTAGAGCATGCATCTTGCAGGGCTGGCCAGTGCCCTGCAGGATACATAGCTACTACATGCCACAAAAGACTGAAAACACCTAGCTAAAGAGGTCAAGAAATGCTTAAAGTAGCCTAAAAATTGCCCAACAGAAATGATTGCATTTTGCTCGCGACGGCATAAATTCCCGAGGGCCTTACACTACTAGGTCTGCTTACAGGGGCGGACGACTGTATAAATTCTCAGGGGCCTTACACTACTAGGACTCCTTACAGGGGCGGACGACTGTAAGAATTCCCAGGGGCCTTACATAACCGACAACAACCGAAAATAAATTAACTAAATCAACAAATTAAAAATAACTAAAAAAATAACTAACATCATGCTTTTAAATATGCATTTCACTACCGCTTTCAAAGCTGCTAACACCCAGAAGTGTACGGTGGTGTTGCGGGGACTGGGGCCTGCCGCCCCAGTTCCCCGCACCTCCACCGTCTTGGTGTACTGGGGTCCCAAGTATTTTCATTGCCCCAGTTCCCCACACTTCCACCGTCTTGGTGTTCTGGGGTCCCAAATAGATTCTTGTTGAGACAAGTAAAGGCAGAATAGTATATTATTTATTACATTATAAGGCTTAAAATCCCTAAGTAAAGACAGGCAGTTGTAATATAGTCCATATTATTAATTAACCACTAGATATTTCCCCCTATGTGCGCCTCTGATTTTCCTCTTAGATATTTGTGGTGGTCTCAATGTAGTTAATATGTTTTGGTCCCATTCATCAGCTAGCTAGCAAGGAATTTAAGGGGTGTTACACTGTGGGTGACTAAATCCTCTGTGAAGCTCCATAAAATTGCTGAAGATGCAAAGAAGTATGTATCTATAGATATTACAGGTTAGAAATAAAGCGGTAGCTATAACAGCTGAAAATCATTGCTGTACAATACAGATGTGGCCGTGGCAGCACACTGCAGCAGCAGCACGCGGCAGCAGCACAGTGCGGCAGCCACAGAACGTGGCAGTGGCCGCACACAGCAGCAGCAGCACTGCATGGCAGCTGCACTGCATGACAGCAGCAGTGCATGGCAACTGCACTATGCAGCAGCAGCGACAGTGTGTGGCAGCGGCACTGTGCAGCAGCAGCAGGACGCAGCAGTGCGTGGCAATATGTGACAGTGGCAGTGCATGGCAGCGGCAGTGAGTGGCAATGGCAGGGCACGGCAGCAGCAGCATGCGGCAGAGGTGGCAGTGCGCAGTAGTGACACCAAGCGGCAGCTAGCAGCAGTGCATGGCAGCTGCACTATGCGGCAGCAGCGGCAGCGCACGGCAGCTGCACTATGTGGCAGCAGTGGCAGTGCACGGCAGCGGCACCGTGCAGCAGCAGCAGCAGCACATGGCAGTGGCAGCACGCGGCAATGGCGGCAGTGCATGGCACCGGCAACATGCATGTGGCAGCGCCAACATGTGGCAGCTGCAACACGCGGCAGCAGCAGCGTTCTGAAATCACATTTAGAATTATATTATTATTATTGTTATCATTATTATTATTATTGTTATTATTTGGAGACTTACCTGAGCGAGTAATGCTTACCCTTTGCGAGCAGAATGGCAAAGGCGACGTTGGCAAGATCCAACAAATCAGTTTGGCAGCCAAAATGCTTAATATCTATACAAATTGCCGGCTATAGATGAAACGGTAGCTATAATAGCGGACAATCATTGCTGTTCGATACAGATTAACTGTAAACTGAATGTTGTAAGGATATTTCTTGCTAGACCCATTAGCAGGCCATTGACTAGGAACTTTTTATATTTTAAACAAAAATAAAACCTTTAGAGCATGAATCTTGCAGGGCTGGCCAGTGCCCTGCAGGATACATAGCTACTACATGCAACAAAAGACTGAAAACACCTAGCTAAAGAGTTCAAAAATGCTTTTAATAGCCTAGAATTTGCCTAACAAAAGTCAGTGCATCTCCCTCGCGATGGCAAAAATTCCCGAGAGCCGTACATGGCTGGCACTCCTTACAGGGACGGCTGAATGTACAACAACTAACTAAATAAACTAAAAACAACGAAAAAATAAACTAAAAGCAACTAAAAATGGCTAGGCTAGCTACTAAAAGCAGTAGCACATAACAAGACATTACCAGAGCAAAATGTGATTATTGATGGTGTGAGGTGGCCAGCCATTACATACCATTCTTGCTCTATCTGCAAAGGGAAGCAATTAAATGACACAAGGGTAGTTAAGCCTATGCCATTTGATTGCCTTTGCAGTGGTAATGATAAAGCAACATGCCAAGATGCGGTGAACACTACCTGAATGGGGTGTTTTATTGCTGTGCACCATAACTCCAGCAGAGTTGATAGATAGCCTAGCATGTGCTCCATATGTGCCACCCCCATTCAAATGGGGGTAAGGTTATATAATTGTTAAATTATACCAACTCTCAAGATGCAGAGTTCTACTGCGGTAGCTATGAATGCGGACTGTGTGGGTTCAAATCCCGCTCCCTGCACGGACTAAATTTTCCTTTTGGGCGGTCTGGCAACGCGTGCGACGACACGCGACGATGCGCGACAACGCGCGCGGGAAAACGCGCGCGGTTCAGTGCACGAGTACCACTACTGTGCGAGTACCAAACCGAACGAATCATTTCCTATATAACTAAATCTTTATTATGCTTAAAACGTTGGCCATGATGCTTACCTTGGCGGCGGTGGCTTGGTAATCATCTTCCAGAAAGGTCCAGCAATAGTTCAGCTTCAATATTTACTAGCCAAAAAAGTAGCTGACTATACAATTTGCAGGCTACAATAGCAGATTAATGCTGTACGACTAAGATTAACTGTCAACGAGCATTGTGAGGATAATTCTTGATTGGCCAGGCTGGAAGCGTTTGCCTAAAATTTTTCATATTCTATACCATTATATATCCTTTAAGCATGAATCCTGCAGGGCTGGCCAGTGCCCTGCAGGAAACATGGTGACTGCATGAAACAAAAGACTGAGCAAACCTAGCTAAAGAGCTCAGAAAATGCTTTTAAAAGCCTAGAAATTGCCTAACAGAAATCAGTGCATTTACCTCGCGATGGTATAAATTCCCGAGGGCCTTACACTACTAGGACTCCTTACAGGGGCGGACGACTGTAAAAATTCCCAGGGGCCTTACACTACTAGGACTCCTTACAGGGGCGGACGACTGAAAAAATTCCCAGGGGCCTTACATAAATATACGACCAAAACTAAAATAACTAAAACGAAATAAACTATATAACTAAACTAAAAACAACTAAAAAATACTAGACTAGCTAATAAAAGCGGTAGCAATAACAAACTAAAAATTACTAGACTAGCTAATAAAAGCGGTAGCAATAATATACATGTCCTAATATACATGTGTATACATAAGGATAATAATAACTGTCTTTAAATTCAGTTGTTAAGGGTTACACTGTGTTGTATATATAATATCCTATCTGTAGCAGATCTGAGCAATCAAGCCACGCACCCGTCCACCCATAATGTGTTAGTATGTTTAGTATATTGAGCCGTACAATTGTATAGTTTATATATTATATAAGTGTGAATATTGAGTGTGTGTCATGTATATGTGGCATATATTTTTTTATATGTCGTTTCGTACTAGGTACGGTAGGTACATACTGCTGCTGGCAGGTCATTGCTGATAAGTGTTTTTCCTGCTGGTGTGAGTGACAGCGAGTACTAGTAACGGATGGACTGCTGCTGATAGCGGAAGCATCGAGCGAGCGAGCGAGTGATCGCCCACTACCACACGCATACGCATACACATACGTACCTCCTCAATAATAAGCACGTCGTCCGTTCTTTACGTAAATAAATTATATTTATATTCGAGTAATAATAATTTACGAGAAATCGCGATTTTCTTGTTGGACTACATACAGACGAATAGACGGCGAACCCGTGCATTGCTTGCGTTGATGACGGATGGACGGACCTCCTTAAAAGCCTTGACAGCCACGAGGCGCCCCGAAACCTTGTCCCGACATTTCCATACAACTCCGTAGGTGCCCTCTCCAATAGTGGAGATGTATTCGTAGTTCTGCAGCGCGGGAAGGCGAAAAGGCTGCATGCTGTTAGTTATCTGGAAAACCATTATTTGGGCGGGTTTCCTACTCAGGCACATCTGACAGTAGCGGACCCTGAACAACCGTGGCCCCCATAACTGATAAGTACTGATATGAACACCGACGGATAGGAACCTAAATATAATTATTCAATGATATCCAGCACATGACACAGCGAAGAAAAACTCTGTGGGAAAGCGTAAACGATCAATTAATTTGGCGAAAAAGGCACCGAATCCCTGAACATCTGCAGCGAAAATATATTATAGATGTTCATGCCATAAATTTTGATTGAGATGATAGCCACGAAATCAAGCTTGTATAGAATTTGGACAGGCGGATGGAGCCCCTAAGCAACTCATCATTCATATCTGTTGTATTACGGTACCGGCCTTAGCTCCTTGCTAAGTAAGTAGCCCCGTGGCTACACCCTCTATATGCTTATATGTAGAGGCTAAGGGTTGCATGCCCTAGTGCAACTGTGACACTGTCACTGGTAGACTCAGTTGAGTTCGGTTTCACTGGTTGATCCTATGTATTTCCTTAATACATAGCTCTGTTTTCTCTTCCTTAGGGATTACAGTTCTTTATGGAGGCTTGCCGTACTAAGCTCAGAGTACCTATGCTCTGCTCTTCCTATCAACCGGTAGTTATCACTACCACTAGTTGGGGGTGATACAACAAAACTGGTAGCGAGACGGTCTTTCTGGACACTTCTTTCTGTGCTTTTCGCTAATCATGGATATGGACGTTAGTCTGAACCTGGAAGCGATTAAAGCTGCACTTTACTCTGGTAAATAGAGTATTTCATAATATATTTATTGCTGTAAAATTTAGGCTAAGTCGTGCTTCTTGCAGACGACGGCGAGATTTCACCTGCTTCTTCGTGTGAAGAGCAAGCACCTTTGTTGCACAATATCAGACGCTCCAGTGGAGTGGATATTGCAACGCAAACGTTCTTTACGTTTGAGAAGGGTACGTTTCTGGGTCCTTCCTAGAAAGTAACCTACAATGGCATCTCTCTTTGCCTTGGCTGGAGGACGTAATCGTGTGAATACCTATTCCGGATTACCTAATCCTCGTCCTATTGCTGTTGCAATGGCTTCTGGTTCTCAGGCTCGGCAAGCTGTGCCAGCTGTTGGTGCATTGCCTGATGCTGTTGACCAACACACGGGTCGCCTTGACGCCGTAGCCAATAGTGGCAATGAAACCACTTTAAATCGTATTCCTTCTATGGGAGTTGCTAATGAACCTGTGAACGTTCTTGCTGCTGCGCCGCCTGTGCCAGCCACGCAAACGCCCAGCAGGCGCACGCGCGACGGGCAACCTATTTTGCCTATTGCGGAACAGAGTCCGTCTACGACTCACTCGGCTGCAGAGCTTCCGCGGGTCAGTTTGCCAACTCCGGCGTTGATGCTGGATGACAAACTAGATGCTAAGAAGGCTTCCGCCCGGGTTCGTGCTTTCATTCGGGATGTTAACCTATTCTTTGGAATCATTCCGTGGGGTCGGGACCAGCGTTCTTGCTGTCTGTTCCTGTCTCAGGCATTGCGTGGCAATGCTAAGGTCTGGTATGACGAGTGGTCTCTCTCCCAGACTCAGCTCACCGTGGAATCTATCCTAGAGAATTTGCGCATTCGTTTTGCCCCACAAATTCTGTCGGTTGAGCAGGAGGCTCATCAGAAGCTTGCTGACAAGTCCTTCTATATGAGGACTGGTGAAAATGTCCCTGCATATCATGCCCGCCTTGAGGCATTATTCCAGGATATCCCTGATATCCACCCTCGTGAGAAACTGTTTTGGTTTCAGCAAGGGTTGTCTGGTGTCCTGCAGCCTAAGTGTGCAGCTGACGAAAAGGGTAGACCCTTCACCAGCTACGATGACCTTGTGCGTCATGCCTCTGGCGAAGAGGCCCGCATCCTCGCTGAGCGCCGGTTCCGTTCTGGTGTTCGCTCTAATGCCATCGCTATGCAGGATGTGGATGGAGACGACGCTATGGAGGCCTCTGATGGAGAGCCCCCAGCTAAGCGTGTGCGCGCTCACGCACCGCAGGCTGCCGCTGCTGCCGTAGGCGCCGGCCCTTCCTCAGCGTCTCGTCCCCGTCAGCGTGGCAAGCGTCCTAGTTTGGGAGGCAGGGGGAATGCGTGTGGGGACCGCCGTGGTCACCAGCAGGGTCGTGGTGGTGGTGGTGTCAACCCGCAGTCCTTGACGGCCGATCAGGAGCGTGAGCTCACCCGGTACTATAACCGGTACGGTCGCCAGCTCACCCGTGGTGACTTGAGGGATTTGCGTAAGGAGGCAGGGGGCAACGTTTGTTTTTGCTGCCGGGCTGCTGGCCACTCATATGATGAGTGCACGTTGCGTCCCCCTGAGGCTCGTGCCGCCGCGGCACAAGGCAATGGCCACTAGGGCCTTGCCCAGGCTGGTGCTGAGGAGAGCTTGCCTGGGTTTTCTAAGTCCGGACAGATAGGTTCGGGTGTGCGTAGCTTTGTGCGCGCCTTGCGCCCAGAGGTCCTTGCTGACCTTGAGACCGCTGTTGGTCGCCGGTTTTCGTTTGACGCCTTGGCTGTCAAGGCTGGGTTTGACTCCACGTGTAACCTCTTGGCACCTCGTGGACGTCCCCTCTCATCGGCTGACCTTGGTGGGCACACCGTCCTTCTGATCCCCTCCTCACTTCATCATTTTCGGGCCTTGCTCAGTCATTATCGCACCTGCAAGCAGCGTCGACCTGATACAGCAGCTGGTATTCTTTTGCCACAGCATGTAGCTCGTCTGGCCTCTGCTGAGCTTGCAGGTATCTGGTGATTCCGTACTCCTCAGTACTAAAAACCTACGGCAACTTGCCACAGGTCCGCGCAAACTTTTGCCGCGATGGGTGGGACCTTACCCTGTGAAACGCATGGTTGGTCAGGCAGCGGCCGAGCTTGTCCTTCCCTCGAATATGCGTATTCACCCCACCTTCCACGTGTCTCTGCTGCGTCCTTACAGGGCAGCACCAGATACGTCGGTTACCAATGGATCCAATATTTCCTCTGGAAACCCCGGGACCAGTCCTGATGGACCGCCACCAGTAGATTGGTTGAACAACGAACCTCTCTACTCGGTTGAGCGCATTCTTGACTACCGTGCTCGCCGTATCGGGAAGAAACGAAAACGGCTGGTGCACGAGTACCTTGTCAAGTGGAAGGGTTATTCTTCCGACCAAAACAGCTGGGAACCTGCGCAGAACTTTACCCCTGACCTGATCCCTGATCTTGAAGCAGCTCGAGCCCGTGCACGAGGGCGCTGCGAGGACGCCGCGTCCTAAAGGGGGAATAGTTGTTGTATTACGGTACCGGCCTTAGCTCCTTGCTAAGTAAGTAGCCCCGTGGCTACACCCTCTATATGCTTATATGTAGAGGCTAAGGGTTGCATGCCCTAGTGCAACTGTGACACTGTCACTGGTAGACTCAGTTGAGTTCGGTTTCACTGGTTGATCCTATGTATTTCCTTAATACATAGCTCTGTTTTCTCTTCCTTAGGGATTACAGTTCTTTATGGAGGCTTGCCGTACTAAGCTCAGAGTACCTATGCTCTGCTCTTCCTATCAACCGGTAGTTATCACTACCACTAGTTGGGGGTGATACAACAATATCACACCTGCTACGGCAAACAGGAGTCGAACCATACGAGTGGTTAGTTGCATTTTTTACATAAAATCATGCTTTTAAATATGCATTTCACTACCGCTTTCAATGCTGTTAACACCTAGAAGTGTTCGGTGGTTGTGCGGGGACTGGGGCCTGCCGCCCCAGTTCCCCGCACTTCCACCGTCTTGGTGTTCTGGGGTCCAAAGTATCTTTATTGCCCCAGTTCCCCACACTTCCATCGTCTTGGTGTTCTGGGGTCCAAAGTAGATTCTTGATGAGACAAGTAAAGGCAGATTAGTATATTATTTATTGCATTATAAGGCTTAAAATCCAATCTTGTAAGTAAAGAGGGAGCAGTTGTACGTAATATAGTCCATCTTATTAAATTCAAACTAGATATTTCCCGCTATGTGCGCCTCTGATTTTCCTCTTAGACATTTGTGGTGATCTGTACGTAGTTAATATTTTTGATCACCTCAAGCATCCCATTCATCAGCTAGCTAGCAAGGAATTTAAGGGGTGTTACACTGTGGGTGACTTGCCCTGCAAAGACGAGCACCGGGGGTCCTTACCGGACTGAGCCGAGGGGCACATGGCTTTGGGCACAAGGAATGTATGTTATATATGATATGTACTATTGTCATCCTATCAGTATAGTTTATGTTATCCTAATACATAGAAAGGGTATATCCTGGTAATCTGGTACTACATGCTGGCAGCACCGCATGCCAGCGGCACCGCATGCTGGCAGCACCCTAAATTAAATCTAGGATATCACGTGGCAGCTGCATTGCACGGCAGCAGCACCCTGCAGTGGCAGCTGCACCACACGGCAGTGGCAGCACGCGACAGCAACAGGGCACATCAGAAGCAGCATGCGGCAATGGCAGCATGCAGCAGTGGCAGCGCATAGCAGTGGCAGAGCGCAGCAGTGGCAGAGCGCAGCAGTGTGGCAGCTGCACCACACAGCAACTACTGCATCACATGGCAGTGGCATCACACGATAGCATTCTTATATTGCATATCAAAATTGCATTTCATAATTAGTTGGCGACTTACCTTGGGGACTAATGCTACCTTTCACGAGCAAGATGGCAAAGGTGATGTTGGCGAGCAAGATCTAACAAATTGCTGAAGCTCCAACGAATGGCAATTACATATTTAAACAATTTGCAGGCTATAACTAAATCGGTAGCTAAAAATATTGCTGTATGATTGAGATTAACTGTCAACGAACATTGGAAGGTTATATTGTTGTTAGACCTGTCAGCACGCCGTTCACTAAAAACGTGTAATATTTTAGAGCATAATACAAACTTTAGAGCATGAATCCTGCAGGATTGACCAGTGCCCTGTAGGGTACATAGGTACTACATAAAACAAAAGACCGAAATAACCTAGCTAAAGAGCTCAGAAAATGCTGTAATAACTTTGAAATTATCGAACAGAAATCTATGCATTTTCCTCACGACGGCATAAATTCCCCAGGGCCTTACACTACTAGGACTCCTTACAGGGGCGGATGACTGTAAAAATTCCCTGGGGCCTTACATGATTAGCACTCCTTACAGGGCCTGAATGTACGACACGAAAACTGAAATAACTAATACTAAATAAAAAAACTACAAGCAACTAAAAATGACTAGGCTAGCTAATAAAAGCGGTAGCAATAAGTATATATGTATATGCTGGAAATAAAATGCTGCAGCAGCGATCCCAAAATAAGATATTATGGCATAATATTAACAGCAAATTCTCCCAAGCCAGCAGCCAGGCAGCATCAAACAGATTTATATCAAAGCTAAGAAATAAGATACTGTATACTAATCCCAGCCACTTGCACATGAGTCGTCTAATAAGCAGTCTTGTGTACATCTATGTGAACAGTTGTGCCTATGCAGGATCAGGAACCCTGCTGCCTAGCATGCGTCCATTTCGTCGTCCATACAATATCCAACCCATAACATGATGATGGACGGTGTAGTACTTGTATTTGTACAGCAACACTATCACAATATAATAAGGGACAAGAAGCACCCTGTCAACATCTCGGCTCAGTAGGTCTTTTTGGTTTTCAACTACTACAGATGGACCCAAACCACTACTTGTATATAAGTCAAATGTTTATAACGAGGTCATCAAACTTACTGGGGGTGCCGTACACTTCGATCTCAGCGACGTATAAGTATGCATCTGCAGCAATATGCGGTTATAGATTGCATCAAACAAAGAAAACGTGTTAGCTAGCTAGCTAGCGAACTAGGTTCAGGACGTGCATGCATAAGTAAACAGGTGTCTATGAAGAGGTGGTATATGCAGCTCAGAGCTGTTATCATCCATCCATTATATTTTGTAAGGAACCCTCCACCTTAAGCTTTATATTGCTTTGCATGTATTGAGGCGTGCTTAGTCCATAGGCAGGCTGCTGAAAACGTGTTATCATGTAAAACCCTGTCATCATCTAGAGAAGCCTTTGCGGCCTTTTCAACTACTACAAAACGTATTCCTTGTTTATGTAGGAACACAATGGCCTCCAAGGCTGGCAATCTGGACAGGTATCAACAAACATGTATGTTGGTGGGACGAACCTGTGTACACATATATACACATTTGTTATATGTTTGTGTGTGTCAATACATTTATTCCTTCAAACATACATTCAATTTTGCCTGGACATTCGATATTCAGTTTGGCCTTGCTGTATGTTGAGGTGACCCCGCCAGACAGGCAGCAAAAATTGTCAAAATATCAAGAGACCTTCAAAGCTGCACGCATGCACACTGCAGGGCTCATCCAAATATCAATAATATGCACGCATATAATTCGTGGACCATGCAGCATAAGTTCTAAAGCATGCATGGCAAATAAAAGTTACATGCACGTACACTGGTATGAAGGTAAATTCTGCACGGTGACCCAGCGGCCCTTGACAGGCGGCTGCACATCAATGACAAAGGGGTCTGATGGAGCATCCGGGTTGCATGCTCCCCTTCTGTTTCCACACCAGCTGGTTGTCTTGGATGGCCGGTGTCTACACAAACCTCTAGACTCACATTCTTGTCCCAGCAGCAGTACTGGTATGGCCAGACCAAGATACGGCTGATGTCCCATACTCCACCCAGGTCCACTGATATCCACTGGGCAGGGTCAATGTATCCGCCAGCATAAGCAGTGGTTGACAGCTACCCCAAGCATCAACAACAGGAGCATATCATCATGCATACACATTTTTGAGGGTTTTTGATAATTTTTAGTAATTATTATTACTACAATTATTATAATAAAAATAAGTGCAAATTTCACCAGATAGCGTTACTGTGTGATCGATGCATCGATGCATTGTGTCCCGCTCGACAAGGCCACCCGCACGATGTCTATTCCCATGGGTTACGATTCCTTGCGTGATGATGCTATCCATGCGATATGTGAGACAAAATATCGCTACCCGTTCAACTCGGCATCACACCTCGCGGGTAGTGATGCCGCAAGCACTGGCACCATGTAATGTACCAGCGGCGCACCGCATCAACCAATACTTATCTATAAACATGAATTTTTTTATGTATTCAAGAAAGCTATTCACTTCTAAAAAGCGTGGTTGTGATACTGGTGCCGCTGCGGCGCGATAGCCACACCGCAAGATAGCATTACCTTGCCATAGTGATACAACGTGATAGCAATAATATTTGTTATCACGTGGTATCATTATGGCAAGGTTATCGTGCGGTGTGGCTATCACAACGCAGCGGCACCACGGCAATGGCAACGCACAACACAAAAGTATCATGGAAAATTACGTGCTAAAAGAAGATGATTTTTTCATAACTACTTTACCGCTTACCTTGGCGAGTAGCGCCAACAATAGTCACGCCAAAGAGCGCCACAAGAGCCACCATGCCCAAGACCACCAATGGCCAACTGTTGAGAATGAGCGACACACGGTGATAAACCAGGAGAATGAGAAAGAAGTAATACGGCCGGGGGCCGGGCGCTTTTCTTTCTAACATGGTATCGAGACCAATGGTAACGCGCTGGGCGCGGTTGGTCTGAGGTCGGGGGTTCGAGTCCCGCGGATCGGGATAGATTTCCCACTGGCTGTTGTCCAGCGTTGGGAAGCCCAGGAGGGGTCCTCCGAGTGCCGGCGAGGCAGAGTCCTCGCAGTAACGGCAGACCGTGGAGCGTGTATCGCTCACGGGGGTATGTTGAGAATGAGTGACACACGGTGATAAACCAGGAGAATGAGAAAGAAGTAATACGGCTGGGGGCCGGGCGCTTTTCTTTCTAACACCAACTTGGGCTGGTTTGTCGGCGTAGGCGAATACGTGAAAATATGTTTGCCACCATTGCATTATCTGTAAGGAATATAACCATTAATTCGAAGCACTTCTGCTAATTTGCACTATGTCAGCCACAATGCTTACCTTCAGTGATTTAGCAGGTTGGCGGCATTGTTGACTGTACATATCCTCTTCATTAAAGAAACAACAATAGATGAGCTCCAATGATTAACAAGCAAGGAAGAATTTGTCTAAATAATTTGCAGGCTATAAAAGCAGATCATTGCTGTACGATTGAGATGAACGGTCAACTAATATTGTAAGGATATTTCTTGCTAGACCCATTAGCAGGCTATTGACAAGGAACTTTGTATATACTAAACAAAAATAAAACCTTTAGAACATGAATCTTGCAGGGCTGTCCAGTGCCCTGCAGGATACATAGCTACTACATGCAACAAAAGACTGAAAAAACCTAGCTAAAGAGGTCAGGAAATGCTTTAAATAGCTTTAAAATTGCCCAACAGAAATCATTTCATGTTCGTCGCGACGGCATAAATTCCCGAGGGCCTTACACTACTAGGTCTCCTTACAGGGGCGGACGACTGTATAAATTCCCAGGGGCCTTACACTACTAGGACTCCTTACAGGGGCGGACGACTAAACAAATTCCCAGGGGCCTTACATAAACGATTACATAACCGACAAAAAATTATAATTAACCAAAACTAAATAAACTAAATAAAAAACTAAAAGCAACTAGAAATTACTAGACTAGCTAATAAAAGCGGTAGCAAATAAAGCTGGATGGGTCCGTGCCAGCCACTTTCAGTCATTAGTTAGTTGAGCATTTTTCGTGTGAATTTCGGAGGCCTAAGAGGTCCACGCAGCCACCGACAGCAGCCTGCATGCGTGCGCTATATATATAGAGAGATGGAGAGGTGTGTGATAGATCCAGGCAGGATACCCAACCATTACCGACAGCGGCCGATCCGGCCGATCATGCATGGAACGCCGTGTCACTCGATCGCGCGCTCCATCCCCTGGGGCTCGCTAATGATTGCGTCATTTTCGCCATTCGCTAGTTGGGTGGGTTTCGACATCTCTTTGGAGCCACGCGCAGTCAACACGCACCGGCGGGATCGATCTTAGGAATCAGCTAATAATGAGCTAGATCGGATAATGGTCACCCATTGGTCCGTCAGCCTTCCCACAACTAACTGAAGGCTACTTGGCCGCTGGGGAATTTATTGCCATTAGCCCCGGGAGCCATCGATTCAGCAACTGTACATAGCTAGTACCGCGCGTAGTTGCTGCCGAAGTTTAAGGCATTTCGAGATCGATGATGGATAGTGTTGATTGTAACGCACGTACGGACAACAAAAATTACGCACGATACTAGGGCGCGAACCATCAGGGCTTGCATTTTCTTTACAGCAGGTGCGTGCTTTTAGCATCTGAATTGCTTGCATTTGTGTTTGTGCGTGCCGCCGTCCTGTAGAGTAGTCCTGTATACTGCATGCATAAACGCGTATTAACGTCCTTCACACACTCCTCCTGGTCTTCCTGGCATTTACTTTTTTAAATTATTTTCCGATGAGGCCGTCGGCAATGCGGGGAATTACCAACACCCGCCCTGTGGCACGCAGATGATCCTAACGAACGACCACCTACGTATACAACGCCATACATAACCTACCCGTTCATACTACTCCTATTTTTTCCTTATACCGCACTATTTCTATGGTGCCTAGATAACGCCAGAATTATTAAACCATGCATATTCGAAGCAAGAGGCCGGGAATTATGCTAGCTGAGATTTAGGTTGCCCTGAAGATAGTTCAAATCTATATTTATCATTTGTTGTCACTCATAAATTCAATACATCAAACAGCAAACGTATTTAGTGTCCAATTCTATGGAGATCGCCTTTCGTTACGACAATCGGACAAGGCTTTGTCATACTGAGTACGATAGGTGAGACAAGCAAACTGCAAACAAGCACTACTCTAGGCACATGAATTATGTACCAAAGATGTGCGTATCTATTTTTCGCCTGACATTTTCAATGTCGCCAGAATTATAAAATGCAGCTGCCAATTTTCAATTATCACAATGCAGGAAACACATTTGGAACTCCTAGGAAAGCTCATAACAACAAGAAATTAAAAGTTTCACCTTACCAAGTGCCTGACAGAGAGTCGCACGTAGCGCCGCCCAAACAAGAACAAAATGTGGCGAAGGGCGGCCCACGCGCCAATAGGACCCCAAAGAAGCTAGAAAATGAAGACCGTTATAGGAATACCCGACGAGATCGACAGATATCTCAGAAGCTTGGCGAACGTGTGGCAGGATACAGCGCCGGTGACTCACCGGAGAAACGCAAGAACCCAGAGCTGTACGCTGGGATTAAGGTACGCTTGCGCGCGGTGCATCCTTATTATGTCTGCGCCATCACATGCCCCGACGATCACCTCTATCAGCGGGCCTGTATGCCATCACCTTTCATCCTACTGCCAGTTCATCATATCTTGATGCACATCCTATAACACGTACTAATCCTCTTCAACGCCAGGATGTAAATCTTCCGTCCTTAGAGGGCCTGAGTCAGGTCGATGCTCCTGCCTCTGACAGCCATCGCTCAGCCTCAGCCCAGACACCTGCCACCTCCCCCGTGGAAGCCCCCGCGGTTAGGTATATGGTATCTCCCGTCGTACATGAGGCTCTCCATTCTCGTTCAGGACAGGAAAGCAGTGCAACTCGGTCCTCCAGCGCCTCAGCGGCAGCGGCGGCAGCAGCGGCCATGACGGCTCCAGTACGGCAGCGAGCTGCGGCTGGTCGCGGCAGTAGCAGCGGCGGCGCTCCGTTGTCTTTGGCGCAAAAGCCAGAAGTACTGGCGCCTGTGGGCGGTTGGCCGCAGTTGCGGGCCGCAGTCGAGAATGGCGCTGATGCGGTGTACTTTGGGCTGGAGGACTTCAATGCACGTGCACGGTGAGGCATTTGGGAGCTCTGCCTTCGCATATGGCCCATCTGCTAAACCGCGTCTCCAAAACACCCCTTAACTATGCGTCTCATGCGGGGCTATATACCTAAGTGCCCTTCTTGCTAGGGGGAGGCATCCGTAATTCATCATCTCTGAGTGCGATTAAAATCGCGCATTCTTGTGGCTGAAGAAGCGCTCTTGCGGCGTGACTTGACGTGAGCTTGACATCCTTCTGGATTGCAACCTTAGCTCTCCCAGTCGCCACCCGCCATCAAGGCAGCACCGCCGGATGAGGGCGTGCTGGTGCTGGTGCTTCTTGTAGATAACGAATTTAACTAACTTTTTATGCAACCAAATATATATATATATATATGTGTGTGTGTGTGCAGCGCTGCAAACTTCAGTGTGACGGAGCTGCCAGATGTTATGTCGTACTTGCACGCCCGAGGGGTCAAGGGTTTCGTCACGCTTAATGTCCTCGTGTTTGACGAGGAGCTGTCCGCCGTGGAAGAACAGATTCGCGCCATGGCGATGGCGGGCGTCGACGCCGTCATCGTACAGGTGAATGTCGTACGGCATGTCGACAGATGGCGTATGGTATGTCGACGGACTGTTTTCACAGAAGCCATACGCTTCCAGCAGAGCTACGGATCGATTCACTTTTGAATATAACGCCATTTGATCTTCTTCCAAGGACATTAACTTCCTCCTAACAACTACTTTCCACTTTCAACCACCTCCACCTCCATTGTTAAAAATTTCCACCACCTCCACCTACAACTTAATTTAATGATTTTGAAGACAAAGTTCAACGATATTTTTTATTCTGTCTGGTGATCTTAGCTGTGAGTCTTAGCTGTCGTTAAATTCGTGTCACATATCGTATTCCGCTTCATCTTACCACATACACCCTAACGTGCACACACACACACACACACACACACACACACACTCTCTTCTGTCACAGGACTGGGGGGTGGTGGAGCTGATGCGGCGGGTGGCTCCGGGTCTGCCCGTGCACGGAAGCACACAGATGAGCGTCACCAGCGCTGAGGGGGCAGCCTGGGTTTCGGAGCTCGGAGTGGAGCGCGTGGTGGTGGCACGAGAACTGAGCGTGCGGGAGATCGCCAAGGTTGGGGGAACGGCCGTTTGGAAGGCGGGAAGGTCAAGGGAAGGGCTCGTGGCACACAAAGATGTGGGGGCGCTTTGCTTGGCTTTGAATTGGGGTAAGGTGAGAGCCGGTGAAGGGCCGGTGAAGAGTCGGCGACTGTGTTTCGCAGCTGTGTGCTATAGTGGAGGAGGTCAAACGCAACAACCAAAAGCTGCTGCTTCGCGGCCTGTCCTGGAAACATCGCCCCCGTCGACCCATCCCCGGCCTCCGCGCGGTGGTGACCTTTCCCCTTGACCGGATAGGTCTGCAACGGCGTGTCCGGTACGGAAGTGGAGGCGTTCGTACACGGCGCACTCTGCGTATCGTACAGCGGGCAGTGCTTCAGCAGCGAGGCTTGGGGCGGCCGCTCCGCCAACCGAGGGCAGTGCGCGCAGGCATGCCGGTTGCCGTACGGTTTGTTGGTGGATGGTGTGCTGCGCGAGCTAGGCGACGTGAAGTACCTGCTTAGCCCTCAGGACCTCATGGCGGTTGAACAGGTACGTACGGAAGGTGGTTGATATATCCTGATATACGTATCAGTAATATCCTAATTAGGATCACCTTTTTACCACCGATTCGCCAAACTCTGGTAACTGCAGTTCGAGTTACAGCCATAAGGCTATCCCATCTTCGCTCTCCTTTGATCCCAGAACGCAGCACCGCAGCTTTCGGCCTCTCTGATGTTCCATCTGGTTCGGATTATCATCTTCTCGCCTTTCCTGATCCATTCTCTTGTGACCGACGGCTCCTCTGTTTTCGTACGCTTCCGTACGGTCCTGCTGGCCTTTAACCCCGAAGGTTCCGGAGCTCATTTTGGCGGGAGTCAGCTGCTTTAAAATCGAAGGGCGCCTCAAAGGGCCCGAATACGTGGCGCTTACAACAGGGGTCTATCGGAAAGCTGTGGATGCCGCGTGGGACGCGCTGACGGCGGCGCCGGCGCCAGGTAGTAGTGGAGAAGAGGAGGCTGCAGCTCACGCGGCCGCACGTGCGGTCGTGCTGACGGAGCGCGAGCGGTGGGATCTCGAACAGGTGTGTGTGTGTGTGTGTACGCATATGTGTGTTTGCTTCTTTGGATGTGTGCGTGTGTGGTTACCGTATGGGCATGATTGATGCGTCATTCTGTACACAAGGCCCTAGTGAATAGCCGGTGGCGTTTCAAGGAGATGAAGTTGGAGTCGCCCGAGGTCGTTACCGTTACTGTTACGGCACGTAACGAAAAAAACGTCTCATTGGGCCTCTTACCACGGTCTTGTGTTATGCATCATCGCGAAACCACATACACATGCATCGGGGTCTGAGTTTTGAACCACGTGTAACTGAAACTTGCGAAACCGTCAACTGCCTTTCAGGTTTTCGCTCGGGGCCAGGATGGCGATCATCGCGGCCTAACGCCCGGCTTCCTGGAGGGTGTACGACACCAACGGCTGGTTCGTGGTCGTGCGCCACGTCACAGGGGTGTATACCTGGGGCGCGTTGAGGCGGTTTCGGCGAAGGGGGTTGTCTTGAAATTGGAGGTGAGTGGAGTGGTTTCGGAGCCCCGGGCTGGCTGAATTGCAGCATAGGTTCTTGTGGCGATGGATGGGACCTAGGGTTTTGCGCGAGGCGGCATGCTGAAGCTGCGGGCTTCAAGTACAAGTCCAGATCTGGATCTTGATTGGATCTTGGATTGGCAATTGATACCTTCCGATTTCGGCCAAGTTTGGCCAAATTTAAGATTTTGTATGTGTTTCATTGTGCACTCGAATTTGTTCAGATTGTTTTAAATTTCTTTTGGATTCAAGGATTGGATCTTAGGAATGTATTACCCGCCAGTCGTTCGGTGATTACCGTCCTACAAAACTACCACAAAACCAAAACGGATGCGCAGGCTCCTCTCAAACGGGGTGACGGCGTGGCATTCGATGCGGGTCGCCCCGAAGAGGATGAGCCCGGTGGCGTCGTTTACGACATCCTCGACGCCAAGGGCACCGCCGCCGCCATCGGAAGCAGCTGGGCCACCAACGAGCCCGTATCTCCGGGAGCGCGTGTCACAATGGTGTTGGGCCAAAGCTCCCCCGCCCAGGTGCGGATGGGATTTAGGGATTTTGCGTCTAGGTCTTATAATGGCGGATTGCCAAGTGAGGAAAGCCTCATTTGGTCAAGACTCAAAGGAGAGGTTGGTAAGAGTGCCGCAGTCGGGAACAAACTTTTTGACACCCATTCTCTTGTAAGACGCCACTTTTAAATGCTTGTTGTGTATAGGAAGTTATCTATCTTTTATTTGAATAATTGTATTATATTGATTTTTATATAAAGTAATGTGAAGAGCTTTATGTTTTGTAGGCGGCGCTGATTCTGCGTCGAGTCGCAGCTGGCGACCTGGTCTGGCGGACTAAGGACCCCGCTTTAGAGTCGCGGCTCCGCGCATCGTTCGAAGGCCTCGCTGCTGCCGACACCCGGTGCCTGCCGGTGACGGCGGCCGTCGCCGGCGCCCTCGGGCAGCCGCTCACGCTGGCGGTGACGGACCCTGACAACCGTACAGCCATCGCAGCGACGCGGCTACCGCTAGCGGCGGCAGTCAATCGACCGATGACGGCGGATGACGTGTCACGAGCTCTGGGACCGCAGCTTGGGGAGCCAACGTTGGTGTTGGAAGGCCAGCTGGATACGACTGGACTCGACTTGTCAGCCGGTGGGGGGGGTTATGGGTTTGTGCATATGGGTGAAAAACGCACCTTCATGTTACCCGACATGTCAGGGCTTGGGGCTTCTCCCGGAAGCCCTATACCCGTACTCCGTACCGCACCACGTCGGACGTTCATCATCACATGTTCATCCGTACAACTGGCCCTATCCGCAATCCGGGCAGCCCGTTCACCTCCCCTCCAGGGGCGGCGAGCTTTTTCAAACCGTGGGCTTTTTCGGTATCCCTCTGCGGTCCCCTCTTTCCTTCGGCCCGGTGGCCGTCGATTGGGAGCGGAAAACACAACTAAAGGGCCGGGACATGAACCTCCTCCCCGCGGGAAAGGCACGGCGGTCGGTCGGTGGCGCCGCTGCGCTCATGTGTGCACGCACACGCACGCGCGTGTGTTCGTACGTGGCCCCCACCGACCGGGGCCTCGAGCGGGGAGGAGGGCCCCTGGATGTGCCTCGTGGGCGGGGAAGCACCACCGTCCGCGTGCAAAGGCTGGGGGTACACTAACGCAGCGCACACACTGTCTCTGTTCTTACTCTTGGTGCTTTTACGGCACATCCCACGTGTCTGTCGGGCCGGGTTGGGTCCTCTTCTCATTTACCATCCCAACGCCGTTTGTCGTTCTCATGATCTTGTAGATATTTGATTGTTAAATTGATAATCGGAAAATTTTCGTTTCTCATTCTTTCGTCCTTCCCTTTGACTGCCGCATTATCATTCATCTCTGCCGCTTATCCTGTCCTTGCTTATCCTGTCCTTGTCTCATCCCTTGCCTCACTGCCCAATATATGCTGTGTGCCCTAATCCGCAACGGCTTCTTCGAGCAACCAACGACAGGCCTCTTCATGCCGGCATCTGAGATCAAGGCGGTGCGTCGGCAGGCGGTGGAATCACTGCTGGCGGCGCGACAGCAGCATCCGCGCGCCGACGGGCTGGCGGAGGCACCTGTGCTGCCGGGCCTTTTGGCCGCAGCCGCCGCAGCATCGGCTCCGTCGCAGGTCTTGCGAATGCTGTCGGACATGTCGTGCACGTCATCCACTGCAACGGCGGCAGTAGGGAACCGTGATCGGCAGGGTAGCGGCGCCGACACTGAACCCAGCGGCCGTGTAACCGTTGCCGGCGGCGAGAAACGTGGCAGCAGCAGCACGCCTGACGTATGTCTTCGTGTGTTGTGCCGCAGCCGAGAGCAGGTGGATGCGGCGCTGCAGGTGCCGTGGCTACGGGAAGTAATTGTGGACTTCCTGGAGGTGCTGGGGCTTAAAGAAGCAGTTACTGCGGTAGGTGGGAACCGAACGGAGCACGTCGAGAAGGTTCAGAGATCGACCACTTCGACAGTCGCGTGGAACCATCCGTCTGGATGGAGGCGAACTCGGATTATCCCAAGGAGGGACTTTTTGTTCAGGATAACCGTATTGTACGTGAAAACTAACCATTTGTTGTCATTCATTGTGCGGTATAACTACATTTAACGTAGCTCGCTCTTCGCCTCTTCACGTGCATCGCCTCACAGATCCGTGCTTCCGGCCGGCGAGTGGTGGTGGCGACTCCGCGTGTTCTCAAACCTGACGAGCAGCGATTGTGGCTCTTCTACCTAAGACTAGGGGCGGACGCTTTGCTCGTGAGGAGCGCGGGGATGCTGCACCAGCTACAGCTGCTTGGAGGTCCTGGTAAGTTACAGCAGCTTTAATGGCAATGGCAGCGGGGTTTGTGGTCCGGGTGCAGATGCGGTTAGGTGAGTGAAGTCCTGGGTCCTGGGGCCCGGGGGCGGGACATGGAACAGAGCATGGTCTTCCCTTTCCGTTTTTTACTTCTATTGAGATGCATGTAAGGTCAAAGATGCCAAGATTGGTCTCCTCAAGCGTATTTCATAACTGGCTGGTGAGAAGACGGCTACATCCGTCCACGTCGGCACATGCTGGTGCGTGCCGTCGTACGGATTAGCAATCCAGGCCTACTGGTTTTTGAGTCGATCCCGAAAACGAGCTTCTATTGGAAACCCAGGTCACCCCCTTCCTCTCTGCTGCCTCCCAAATCCTTCCTTCCGTACGTCGGGGAACACCGTCGTCTTTCTGTCCAGGCGCTGCGGTACCAGATGTACCCTATCCGATCCCCGCACTGGAGGGTGATTTCAGCCTCAACGCAGCCAACGTCCTCTCGGCGTCACTGCTGCTCCGAGGCAATGATTCAGTGGAAACCGCCATGGAAATCGGCGCCGGTACTGACGCCTCCTGCAGTGGTGATGGTGGCGCCACAAGCAATACTGCCGACACAACGAGAGCAAGTCCCCCTGCGTGGCGTGGTCTGAGCCGCCTGGCTCCGACTCACGACCTGCATGCTGCACAAATGGTGGCCCTGGCCGCCGGAATGGGCCCCCGTCGGGCACAGCTAGAGGCCATAGTGCACCAGCACCTCCCCATTTTCCACACGGAGCACTGTGTCTTTTGCAGGTGCGTATTAAGTCACTTGGTGGTGCAACGTAACGTAACGTTATGAATCAACATGGGCATATAGGCTCAAGGACAATTTGCTTAAAGATATTTTAAGGAATGCAGGTCTTCATCTTTTGCGTACCGCATCTTTTCCTCACCTTTCCCGATACTGATGTAGCGGTAATGTCTCTCGCTGAAGGTTCCTATCCAGCGGCAATAGCTACAAGGACTGCGGGCACCCGTGTGAGACCCACCGCCTGCATCTGCGGGACGACAACGGGGCGGACCATTTGGTGCTGGCGGATATGGGCTGCAGAAACACGGTATTCAATGCCAAGGCGCAATCCGGTGGGTCTCTGGCTAGAAGGGTTAGGATTCTACTGTCCATTATAGGCCGCCGAATATATAACCCGATGCAATAAGCTCCAAGCTTAGGGCTGCCGGTTTGAAACCTATTTGCGATATTCCCAAATGAATTATCCGCTAGTTCGGATAATTTTTATTATTACATTATTTGGATACCCGAGATCCTAGGCAGACATCATCGCTCATAAGTATTTCCCCCGATGACATGTGTTTTCGGATGGCTATCATGAGTAAAACTAACCGACATGAGTTGACGAGTGAGTTAACCCTCTTGGGTTTCCACCTTGGTCCGCTCCAATAGGCGTCTTTTATCTGCGCGACCTGCTCCGCGGGGGCTTCCGTACAATACGTATAGAGCTGGTGGACGAACAGCCGCAGTACGTGGCGCCACTGCTGGAGGGATACCGGTGAGGGGGAAGAAGAGGTCGTATCCACAAGGAGGGAGCAGTCTTCACCACAATTCATTATTGCATGCCGTGTGTCTTAGTCCTTGTTCGTCGCTTCATTGGGTGTCGTTTTATGGTTATGCAATTTTACCGAACAGCCGCAGCTATCGTGGCAACAACGGCAGCAGTAACAGCAACACTTTCATTGTGTGACCACTCCTTTCATCATCTTTCGCTAGATGAGATCACCCGTCCATCTCCGGGGCCTCTCCCACTCACCCGGACCCTCCGGTGGCGAGTTCCTTCAAATAAGCCGCTCTTGCTTCGTCCCACACCCTGCATCCCAATAAAAAATGTATGGCACATGCAGAGATGTGATTCTGGGCCGCCGCGGCCCTGGAGACCTGTGGCGCTGGCTCGCAACGTTGCCAGATGCCAACGGTGCCGTACACGGTGTGGACGCGGGCTCGCTGCAGGTGCAGAAGGAGCGTTCCAGGGGTGGAATGAAGCCCACTGCGGCGGTGCTGAAGCAGCAGCAGCAGCAGCAGCAGCAGCCATCGGGGTTAGGAGGTAGGCTGGCGGAGGCAGGCAAGCGCCAATAAGCACGACATGGAGACCTGAAGCAGATGCTGTTTCTTGCTTCATATCAAGAAATATGGGGCTTTGGGCCGCAGTAGGGGCTCTCTGGCAATCCAAGTTATAATTTATAGTGGAACGGTTATAGGTACATGACGGAGAGTCTAACGAATCGAGCAGAGGAGAGGTAGTTCCGTGAGTCGAGAATTGTGCCAGAAAGTCGAGACTTTTACCATACGGGCGGGCTACAGACGAGTGAGTACCTGACACTGGGTAATGCAGGACTTGAATGCAAAGCGCCAATAGTTTGGTATTTGCATGGATGCAGGTTAGCGAGTATCAGGGTGTGGGCCTTAGGGGTTTCGGCCATGCAGGTAGTTCTAAATCGTTACGAGGCATACGCGATTAGTTTGGCACCGCAAAGCGAAAACGACGCGGATAAAGAAATTTGCATAAAGAAGCTTGGCAGGAGTGAAGAATCGCGTTTGTGTACAGATATTTATTACGTGGCAGAATTTCTCGCCTCATATACCGTGGCTGAGAACAGAGACGTTATACACGTAGCGCATGAATAAATGTAAGTGGCTAACTCGCCGCTTCGCTGACCTTGCTGACTCACTCGACTACACCACCGTCCTTTGTTATAACGCAATGATCGTACATGAACGTACATCCGCAACATAGACGCAACATCCTGTGGTGCCCGCCGACATGAATGGGACCTGTGCCAGCCGTAATGCGAGCGAAAGGGGTTCTTGCCTTACTGCAAGCAGTCACCATTGCTGGTGTTACTAAACCCTGCTGCGTGTGACTTCAAGTTTCCAAAACGAGCACGCCAGTACATATCAGCCGCGCGCCCATGGGAAACGTTATGGAGGAACAATCCAACCTTCGCATATCCCGTTTGACGCAGTAGCACGCAAGGCCCCGGAACCGTGCTGCCTCGCGCATTAGGATTATTAATGCTGGGAGCACAAGTTACGAAACCACCTCCCCCAAAATATTTGAAGTCGGTCCATATCACGGTTCTGCTGGCACGGTTCTGCTGGCATGCATACGGAGCTCTGAAAATCCTCGAAAAGGCCGCGTATCCATATGGACCGGAAGCTAATGACACACACGCGCGGTAAGGAGTTTCTTTGAGAACAGCCCAGAAGTGCTGGCGGAATCTCACCTGCCCTCATCGCTGCTGCTATCGGGCGGCAGCAGCGCCGTCAGGAATCACTTAGGCCAGTCCCGCCGAACACCTGCAAGACCTTCCCCGCGCTCTGCACTGCACACTCTAATACCGGAAATCGTTTCTCCCGCGGGCTCTACCGCCGCTGCTGGGGCATTTGTCCAGCTGGTGCTGCCACCACCCACGTGATCGTGTGCTTCATCGACCGAATCACGATTGAGCCACGGGAGGGTCGTATCGAAACCAGCTTCTGCTGCAACAGCAATAGAATCGCTGCCGCCGCCATCGCGGCTGCCAATGCCCATGATGCCAGTATTTGTAAATCGTCGGCCAATAGCTGCCATATCCCTACAATCCACTGCGTCTGACCCATGGGTCACACCAGTCTCCGACGCTATTAACCACGATGGGCCTATAATTCCTTGGGTTGTTGTCGTGATGGCAACTTGTGATTCATCCAAAGAAACAGCATTCCCGTTCCGCCTGCACCGCTTGGGACTCGAACCGAAGACCGGGTGGTGGTAGGTGGTGTGGTTCGGGCAGTAGCTGTTGCTATGGATGCCGTCGTACTTGTTCTCATCTGCAAAATGCCTTGGCAGGTCGGTGGGAACCGCGACATCAACACGTTTGGAACCTGCATGCAACACCATGGGTCTCTGTGGTGGCGCCTGCACCTGCAGTAGCGGCTCCTTCCAGCGACTTCCACAATCCGGTGATCTAGCGGTCATCAGGGTGGCCCTGCTCGGCCCCTCCATGACACCCATGAGGTTATGGAAGGCCCCCACGCTGCCTCTTGTTGTCGTTGCCGCTGCAGTGCCACAGTCTCCTGCTGTTGCTACCGCTACCTGGCCTTTGTTGGTTGCTCCTGCTCCAATTCCCACGCCCGCTCCCGTTGCCATTCGCGTATCGGACTGAGAAATGTCACATGGCACAGCTTCCTTCCCATGCTGGCCTGCGTGGTGAGCTGCGAGTGCTGTTGCTGGGTTCGTCTGATGCCATATGGCACCACCGTCGATGTGAGCTCTGGTAGGACAAGGGAGCAGCACTGTCTCCGCGGGCGGCAGAGGCGCGCCATTATTATTGCCACCTCCGCCACCGCTCGCACCGTCCCCACAAGCTTTATCTCTATCCACCCAGAGATGTAGCAAGCCGCTTAACGTGCCTGTTCGTGGTCTCCACCACTTCTGGCGCTGAACCTCCCACGCCCGTTTGCGCACTGTGCTACCCACCATATCCTCCGCTGTCGAACATGTCCGCCCTGCAACTTCACAGTCCACCGCCTCCTCCTCCTCCTCCTCCTCCTCGAGGGAAGCCGCGGCAGGTGTCTCAGCTCGTTGGGGGTTCCCTAGAATGCCTGAGAGCGTGGCGATATGCGGCAACCGCCGAGTGAATGCCGGTGTAAAAGGGGACTCCTCGGGGCGCTCCAGGGCCGCCACCGTCGCTGTTGTTACGGCCATTACCGTTGTTGGTTCAGCGGACGCTGTCTGTTCAAAGGGCACCGTGTTCGCTGCGGAAGTGCCGCAATGGACTGCACCTCTTGACCCCATCCTCACAGCAGCAGCAGGCGCAGTACCAGGATTGCTGGCAGCAGCCACAGCCGTGAAGTCAACAAGGGTCTTCTCATGGCACTGACCTAGCTCAATTGATGCATCGGCGATGAAGCTATATTGTGCATGTTGGTGGTCGCGTTTCATAGGCGTTTCGGAATGAGTTAGCCGCGGTGCGGCTACGGTGTCAAGAATTACCCTGAAGATATTGGAAGCAGCAGCCAGCTGCGCTCCTTTACCGTCACCTTCTTTATCCTCTACTGTCTCCTCCTCCTGCCCTTCCATATCCACGTCCGTACCGTACTGGTCTCCGAAACCGCTGGCTAATATAGATTCCCCCATGCCCATTAGCCTCACTCCCTCCCGCCACGCGTTGGCTGGTTTGGCCGGCGTCGACGGCAGCAGTGGAGGCGGCGATGACGCCATTAGCCAGGCCATCTGTGCGGCGATTTCACGTTCGATGTCGTGCGGCCGCTCTTTGCCCGCTCGCTCCGAAACCACTATGGACATGGATCCCGCCTGATCTGCAGCAATGGGCCGCGTGGCGCGCGGCTGCAAAGCTGCCAGCGCGGCCACCAGCTCGTTGCGGCTGCTGTGCAACGAGTACAGGACGTAATGTACAGCGCGCTCTTGCACGGCAGCAGCAGGCGCCGGTGTGGCGGTTCGCACGGCGAGTATCCGACTTGGCATGCTGCTCGCGGCGGTGCAGACAGTACCGGGAAGCGTACCAGATCGGACCAGAGCGGTCCAACGCGGGGGTCAATGCACGGCCGAAAAGACAGAAGCTGTTCAAACATGCAAAGCGAAGATCGAAATGCCCCAGTCAATCAGTACATGGTCAGTTAGGAACAAATACTAAACAATAACCTCTCGGTTGTTATTATTACGGTTTCGAACTGTGCATCTTTATTTTTGTAAAACGTTTTGGGCATAAGACAGCCCAGGTCCCCAACGGGCCCGACCTCCCCGACGCGCGGGGTTCGCTCCCCGCTGCAGCAGGGACCCCTCATAGCGTGGGTCGGATGAAATGGGGGTGATCATATGACGCCATGATCGGTATGATCCTCAATATGCCTAATCGCATAGGCCACAGCGCATACCTCGCGTACTGCTCCCGTATACGCTGACCGAACGCCTGGGTTGACGCACGGATGTACAAACAACCGCAGTTTGCAGTAACGCTGTTTGGATCTGACGATGCAACCACCGGCGGCAGTCCGCCTGGACCCTCGCTATCATCTTGTACCATCACGCTCGACGATGGCAACTGCAGCTCCAGCCGTTGCTGCTGCTGCTGCTTCGTTCCTCGGTGCGCAAAGTCACGGACGCCACATAAATGGAAAAGGCAGGACGGGTCATCCGACAGAGGAAGCCCCGGCATAAGCAACTCCAATTCTTCCCGTCTTTGTCGTACAAGGTCCTCGTTGGCAAAGCCATACTGTACCGAAGTATGAAGACGGGTGAAGACAAGAGTACGTCATCACATGTTTGGCACTGTCTAAATGAGCGCAGGAGCTGCCCCATTCACAACATGGACCACATCGTTAGATTCGCTGTTGAAGCTCCGGATAAAAATCGTACGATCCGCGGCTTACGAAACCCATCACCGGTCCTCCTGGGATTCTGCATCCGCACGTCATGCGGCCCATGGGCCATGGCATCTCACCTCCTTGAAACGCTCGGGGGGGCAAACGTACAGGGGCTGTCCGAACACCTCCCCCGCCATCGCCAAAAGTTGCTCTGTGCCCAGAAGGTCTGAAGACAAATACACACGTTTTGGAAGACGTGATGATACAGGCACGCCACCGTGCGATGCTGCAGTAGAGGTAACAGAGGTGATAGTAGCGGCAGAAGCGCCAGAGTTGGCAGCCGCAGTGCCGGCATAGCCATTTCTGCCAGCGCAACCCGACAAGCGGGAGATTAGCTGCGCTGCGTGCCGTACAGCTTCCTCGCGACTGGGGAAATCCTGTAGCGGAATAAATATAAAGAGAGTACGCAAAAAATATGTATTCGCTATTTTATGTACAAATTATCTCACCCATGCAGCGGCGGCTAGACAAATTTCAAGCTCGCCGTTGGTGATGCTGACTGTCACGGAGGCTGCGGAGGCTGCGTGTCCAACACACAACAGCAAGATCAGCGTAGGTTTCTCCAAATGATGAGAAGGCAGGCTCTTGGACAATAGTACGAGAAGTCGTACGCTGTCTCGACTTAGGGGGCAGATGAGGGGGAGTGTCATTCGCCGTATTGTGACACATTCTTTTACGTTCATCTGCCTTCGCTGCCTTCATCTGCTCCAGCCGCCCTCCCAGTTGCAGAGTGCCTGTCTACGCCCCATACGAGAATGTGTCACGGCTGGCCACTGGCCCTAAGTTTCAGCACTTCAGCAATTCATGTGGCCCTTAGCATTATTAGAATTTTGCATGCAGGAGTCGCTTGGTTGGTATGTTCTCAGTCGTACGTGCCCAGCCAATTAGCAGGGCGGCACTAGGTATGGGAGGCGTGCCAAGCCGAATACTGGTCGCCGGGTTGGATTTGAGAGATGGATTGGAGCACCGCTGCCTGCCACCGCTGGCTCATATATTACGACTGTAACGAAGGAATAGAACCTTTATTAGACTTGGGCAAACTACTCCAGACCCGCTCATCCGTGATGCGTAATCCAAAAAAAATTAAGTAATTCCTAGGGTTTACTGTTTCGTATCCACTCAAGGCATAGGCGCATACCAGGGGCAGGTCAGCAAACGTGCAGTCCAGGTAGAGCAGGTCCAGGCTTTCCGAGCGGCCGCAGACGCAGCCACAGCCAAAGTCTAAATTCAGGCCTGAACTGGGACATAGACCCCGGGTGGACCCGTAGTCACACTCACACTCCGCGCCGCGCAGGGTCTCTTGGATGGCCCGTACGACACTGGATGTGAACCTGTTGCCGCCCAAAGCAGGGACCCCAACGGGATTTGCCGTAGAAGGGCGGCTTCAAAACATGTCGCGCTGCTGTCAGAACATAAGCGTGTCCTCTCAGTGGTGCACGGAGAATACGCCCTTCCCCAAAAGAGATTGTTAATAATCGGCCGAGAGCCATGCATTCTCACCTTAGATAGGTTATTTTTTGCCTTTCTAACAGCAAACCCTGAGACCCCAAATCCAAATTCTTCATCCGAGTTCAGTATTCAGCGAAGACGGGCGCACGGGAAGGAAGGTGACATGCCCAATTTCGCTTTACCCTTGACCTCCTCCTCCGGGTCTCAACCCACCTGCAATCCCCTGTGTGTAGTATGTTGCCAAAGCAGCCCTGGAACAACAGCATGACGGATCCGGGACAATGATTGGCGTCCAAGGGGGTTACGGTAAAGGTTACAGACCGGTAGGTCAGCTCCACGGGCACGCCCGGGTGGATAATGTGGAAGCGGTTGTTTCGGCCAGCTCCGGGCTGCCGCAGCAGCAGTAGGCGGCGCGTGAGGTCGGTGCAAAACACGTCCACAGCACAGTTATCGATACCATCGGTGTGATCCTATCACGGGATTGGCGCAGAAAGGGAGGATATGTTAAGAAAATGGCATAGGTTATACGGTTAACTAAGGGGTTGTCTCTATGCGACATAAAAAACAAAACTAGGCGACGCGAGACCGGAGGACGAGATGCCACTTGCTCACCTTGTGACAATGTGTCAAAAAATGTGGCTTGAGCGCCGCACTGCCGCGTTTGTTCCACGAGTCAACGACAAAAGGCAAGCATTCAAGCAAGGTTGTCTGTCTCGCTGATGCCGCCATGGCAATAAAGCGTGCGGAAAGCTTCAATAGGTCCCTGGAAGCCCCGTCTCCTTATTAGCTATCAAATCTGAGGATGATGAAACCAAAGTGAATCCTCTACGCCGCGATGGTACCGGTAAAACCAGACGTGCGCAGGAGGGCGAACGAAGATAAGTATCACCCGGGCTTTAATTGCCTGGTAAATAATTGCGGTAAATAATTGGAGGCCATTTCCCAGGTTAACTTGGGTTCTGAGTTATCGTGATGTCCACAGAAAGATTTATCCCATCAACATGGGCTTCTGTTGATGCTTGGCGTTCAATCCTGGTGGCATGGAAGCAATTTCTCGTGCAGCACTAGCATCCTGCCGAGGTCCGTTAGGATAAGGCCCAGCTTATGCAGTCGCTATGTAGCCGTCCTGTCTCTTCTGTGTCTGGAACATCTTGAGATTTATAAAAGCTGCAGATCTACATACGGATTACTTACGTATGGCAAGCCGATCTGTTTCTGATTTGCACCGTGCAGATCTGACTAAGCCCGTCTAAAACCGGGGAAAAAGGAAGCAAGAGTAGGGAGGAGCAGGGACACAAACGGTTACCAATTACAGGAGTGCGGTTACATCAGTTTGCAGACGGCATTAGGAAAGCAGTCTCGGCCAGTTCCGTGGGCCTGTTTAGGAATAACAAGATCGCGGTATGGCAGGTTGCCACCCGCATCCCAATTTTGCATCCGCCTTTCTGTTAAGCGGAAAGCAGGTGTGGACGCGCGTTTACCCCCCGTTTTCAGGCCAACACCACATTGAAAAAATGTGGTGAATCGCGTGATGAAGTGAGCGGTGCTGCATATATATATCCTAAAAGGTCAAATATCGAACACCAAGACATCACCACAGTAACAAAATAACACCACAAAAAGCGCTGACGAACCTGCCTATTTTAACAAGCAGAAGTCCTACAAAATATGAGCGCAAAGGCGGCCAGCAGGTCTCTCCGCTCGCTGTTCTCTTACCGTCGCGCGAATCGGACACCATAACGAGCCACCAACAGAAGAGGCTTTTGGGATGTAGCAAAATAATGACCGTCAATCCCACCAGCTACCATTCTCCACGATGCGTTCCCGATATCAGTACACAAGCTTTCATGCGCCCTTAAAAGTAAAGCTCGACCGCAAACTCAGAATCAAAACCAAATCACTTCAAGTAAAAGCGAAGAGGACGCCAGCAACGTGCTATAGATGTCCCCGATTTGTCCTTTGCGCTTAGGCATACATCTATACATCACCACCACTGCTCCGCCTGTATCTCATCGATGAACGCTTAAGCTTTCGGTGCACAACAAAGGTGCCGCAATTTAAGAGATTATGTCATCATACGTCATGTCCACGCCCTCCCACGCCGTCATATAATCTGTCTCTTAAGATACATCGAATCAAGTCAGTCAGTCTGTCTGTTCACCTAATGGTAAAGACCACCGCCGCATAAAACCGGTGAAATTGCAAACCGATCCCATAACCATCTTCCCCGTTACCCGAGGCAAGTCACTTGAAATTTAGCAGTCCATTCTGTGGTAAGGACCGCCCCTCGGAAGCCTGTGTCTCTCCCGCCACATTTCGCTGTGTCAAACCGCTCCATCGCATTACCCGATGAAATGTGTTAAGAAACAAAACCTTATGGATGCCAGCCAGCGCGCCTCACAAGCTCATCTCACTCCTCCGAGGAATCTCTGTGAAAAGCCGGGTGCACCAACCACGCCACCATCCCCACTGCCAGGACCACTACTATTCCTTCTGCTGCTACTCCTCTAAAAACAGTTTCCGCGCTTGAGACAGTCCTCACCCTCGCATCCCCATCCGTGGGTTGCCGGTCTCAGGCAGCTTCGGTCCCAGTTGCTTGCCGCCAGTGGATTCCGATAGCGTCGTAGTTGATAATGTCATCTTAGTGCTTCCGTGGCCTCACCAAAGCATTTTGTTTCGACCCGCACGACGAGAGATCCGACTGTCTCCACTACCGAATGATAAAGCGAAACTGACAAAAGTGTTTCACTGAATCAAATCACCTCATGCACTTGAAACCTCAACACAGACTGTTCGAACCAGGTTTATACAATCTTTGCCGTACATATCTGCTCAACCACAACGACGATGACAAATGACCACCAACAAAATCATGCAGGGCATGGCACGCTGGGGTCCCCTGGCGACACGCCGTGAAACCAGCAGAACCCCTCAGCGGCCTTTCTCCATGGCCGCATTCAGACCTTTTCTAGGGACGGAGCCGAATCACACAAATCAAGGCGATCCGTGGGTCCTGAACCAAAAGGCAATGCTCTTTCCTGCAGCACTACACTCCCTCAAGCTCTTGCGTGATACCAGCGGATAGATAGGCAGATAGCTAACGCGTTTCCTGGGGCATGGCCGGCTGCGGCCACGCTCCCACTCCAATAATATACGCCAGCAGTTACTTGGCGCTCACATTTTGCAGTGTGTGGTGCAGAAGGGAGCTTGAAACAACTGCTGCTGGGCCAGCAGCGCACCAACGCCTATCGCAAGATGCTGCTGCCTATTTAGAATAGGGTCACGAGGATCCATAGCCGCTCGTGTATGAGGTACAGAATGTATTTTGACACGAACTCCGCTGCGCCCATCTCAATAGCTTCGTCGAGCTAACGTAGGGCCAGCAATGGAGGGACAGGATTATCAGCCAACTGACATTAGTATACTCTGGAAAGGGCCTGGCTTTCCACAGTTTCATGCGCAAATAGAATCCCACAAATGACCTATGAAAGCAGCTGTGCCCTTTGATGCTTACACCCACACGAAAGTGTACGGGTGAGATAGGTCAATCGGGCGATATCGTCTTGCAGATCATGGCTAAAGGGGATTGGCTGATATAAGTGCGTCTCACACTCAATAGGACTTGCAGCGTGTTGCCACAGGGATGCGGTAAGCGACCTGGCATGATCCGGTTGTGCACTCACCGTTGCGTTGAAGAAAGAAATAGTGAGAATAATGGTCGTCGCTGTTGAGAAGAAGCGCCAAGAGAAAGCCTTCACAATGCTCCTCAACAACGAATCGTGTTGTGGTCGCGCCTGTTAGACGTTGGAAAATGAATGAGCTTGCAAAGCAAAATGTATGCCCAAAACGAACGGCACCTTCAAGACAATGATGACGTCACACCGGGAAAGCCCTTGTCTCTCGGCCTACCTTGTCTGCTTCGCTGCTTTGAGCTTGACGGGCTGCTGCAAGGCCAGCCTGAATATATTCAGGGAAAAGCAAAAACGTTACTGCCAATTATTGCAGCCCAATATGAGGAAGCGCCGCCCGGGCCGGTCCTCCGACTCGTCAAGCTCGAATCTGAAACAGTAATGCCTTGTAGCAGTGTATAATATATCACCTGGTATCCAGCCTCGTATGCACTCTGCACCTCCTCGCTTACTACCATGTCTCTTTCTACTACGCTCAAAGCTGCTGCAGCCGGGGCGCTTGGTTTGTTCTTGCGGCTCACAGGGTCAACCGAACGCTCCAGTGAAAGAGCACAAAGCAATCGTAAGGAGCGCCGCTGATGTTGGTAGCGCGCCTTGCAGCCGAGCCCGTGGCATGGTTTCAACAAGAAAGAGGCCATCCTGACGGATGAGTATAATGTTGATCTCCTCACGCCCCCTAGCGAAAACGAAAGCCACTAGGTAAATGCGCTGAGTATATTTGCCCCGCCCCGGGGTTTTGTTGTGTGACCCCATGTCGCTGTACGTCTTGCCGCAAAAAGTATGATTTGACATTTCGCCTGACCCTCACATATCCTAAGCATTTCACTTATGTACTCAATTGAAGGACGGCATCAATTGGGCAGCGACAGATGATGCGCACATCAACGTTGATTATTCCTATTTCAAGTTTGCGTCATGCAAGACGTGATGTTTCTTGAACTGTGTAAAGGTTGTAGGAAATATATAGAATTTATCATGGTATTTATCTCATGGAATTTATCAATTAACTGCTTGGAATAAATAACATTCTTTTAGCTGTGTTGTGGCGCTGCAACTGCAAGCCTAAGTTTTAAAATATGAAGCTTCCTCCAGGATACGTGGCTGGAGTAGGCGTCCAAAAAGCCACAGCCTATGGCGGCCTTGGCCAAAAGCTTATGGAGCGAATGGGCTGGAGTAAAGGCCAAGGACTTGGCAAAGAAAAGCATGGGATGAAGGAGGCGATTGAAGTGAAAAAGAAGGAGGATACTTTGGGGGTGCGTCGCCTCTGTGCCTTTCGTCAGCCGCCGCCGCCCCCACGGTACCGTGTTTTCAAGACCTTTATGGCACTATTGAACTTTACAAGTATGCATACGCCTATGCAAAGCAATTTATTGCGTTCCGGGCATAATTGTCCGCCGGTGCCACTCGTAATCGGCCCGCTGCACCTACCTCACTAGGACGTGTATGTGCCGCGTGAATCACGCACCACGAGACTCAATAGGTTCAACTTTCGTACCATTTGCCACACTCACCATGTGACGTTTGCATCGGCGGAACCTGGTAAAACCAAGCACCCTTCTTCGGTAGCCGCTGCCTGTAACTAACTGTTGCCAGGCATTACTAAGGCAAAACGGAAGTGCGTGGTCTTAACTCTTTCCGTCGTCCCATATAAACTGCCAGGCCCACGGGCATCCACTCCTTTACCGCAAGTGCATCGTCTCTGATTCGGACTACTGTCGAACTGACTCCCATTTCCGTATGGCTCCTTAGGTGGGCGCCAACGCCACATCGTGGAATTGGGAGAACAAGTACTGGGAGGACGCTTACAACTCCGCCATCAAAAGCATTAATCATGTGCGTGTTTGGCATGGGTCGGGCAAACTGTTTGATCTGGGCCAGACAGCGTGCCTGATCTGGTTCCTCAAACATGCTCACTCCTCGTATCCTGTTAACAGGAGACAAGCAGCAGTAGCAGCAGTAGTAGTGGCAGCGGACGTACTGACATTGGCGGCGACGGGACGAGCAGCAGCGGTAGCAGTGACAGCGACAGCGACAGTGATAGCGGCGGTGCAACCCGGCGACGGGGCAAGCGCGCGCGCAAGGGGTCTACGACAGCCCAGGCGACGGTGGCGACCGTCAATCGTGACGGTACAGTGGCCTCTGCGAGTGCTGCAGAGCTCCGGATAGCAGCTGAGCTAGCAAAGGACCCATGGGGCAGGTGAGGGCCCGGTCCGGTTGATTGGTTGTGGTATCTCCTGGGGTTGACGTGCCCAGCCCAGTGGATCTTAGCCGTGGGGCTGACATGCCAGGGCACATGGGCTGACATTAAGGATGGGGGGATATCACATCTCCATAAAGGTCAACGGTGAAAGTGCGAGGGGCGACGATAGCAGCTTGGCCTACTGGTGTGTTCCAGGTGGGGGGGCCGCGCCGGCAAGATGGCTCGCATCCGTGCCCAGGAGCAAGAAGAGGCCGACCGGGCGCGTGCCAAATTGGGCCTGCCACCGGTGTCAACTACGGCAGCCCCGGCAGGCTCGGAGTCTGCCGACTCCAGCAGTAGCAGCAGTAGCGACGAAGATAACGACGGCAACAGGCCGAGCACCAGTGGTAGAAACGCTGCCACTGTCGGCGGTGACAAGTCCCGGGAAAAAAGCAAAAGGAAGGTGAAGGCGACGGCAGAAGAAATGGAGAATGGAGAGAAGAAAAAGAAGAAAGAGAAGCATGGAAGGGTCAGGACGGAGGGAAAGAAGGATAACAAGGCTGGCGGCGGGTCTGCGGCTGCCAACGGCATTGGTGCTTCGGTAAGACGGAGGAGTTTTACAGTAGAGGTCGGATGGAGCAGTCTTTCGCTTCTCATGAGCCTAGTGGGGCCAAAGGCCCTCCCATTTGTGTCACTTCCGATCATCGGGCGTTTGTAGATTAATCATTCCGGTTGAATTCGCGTTCCGACATTGCCCTGGACGTGGCTAATTTGATGTCTGCTTGCTCTGTTTTATTGCCTTGCACAATTCCACCTATTTGCCTGCATCATTGCCTTGCCTGCGCAGGACTCCGCTGCGCCGAGGAAGGCTGCGCCAAAGCGGGTGGTGATGGTCATTGGCAACGACGCAGCGATTGCGGCGCGTCTAAGAATGGTGGGTATCTCTTGTTCCCAACCTTCGGTCATCCTTTGCTCCTTTTACGTTAGCTGAGCTTGCTTCTGTTACATTTGTTGCATCCATACGCTATTTCACCACCTATGCATAATGGCTCTACTTCAGTTGGTTCGTCGGTCTTCCACGATGCCTATACTGCACTAGTTCAGCTCCCTTTCTAGCACCACGGTCGTCAGGATGACGCCTCGCTCGTTATAGTGTTCTGCTTCCTTCCTTCGCCTGGACTGGGCAAATGTTTCCACATCCACAGTTTGCATCGTTCCAGCCCACGCCAGCCACCGGTTGGTGGGGCGCCAAGATGTTCGTGAGTGCGGGCATGCTAGAGAGTCTGGAAGACGAGGCAGCATGCGATCAGCGTCTGGCGGATGCGGCGCAGCGCCTTGCGGAGGACCAGGCAGCGGGCCGTGTGGCATTGGCGGGGACGGCGGCTGTTGCGGCGGGGCAGCGGCGTGGTTTCAACGAAGACGATCAGACCGCTCTCTACATGCGGGTGCGGGCAGGGGAAACGGGAAACGGAGGGCTCAACCAAAACAGCAACGAACGGCTAGGCAGTAGGGGCCGAAACGAGTATAGGGAAGCGGAAATGTGGAGAGGAGCGGGGTTGGTGGTGCTGAGGAAAGGCGCAATAAGATTGCGTGGGGACCATGAATGGTTCGCTTTTGGGGTCATGGAGTAGTAGAGTCCTATCAACTCCCGAATAAGGCTTGGGTTCCTCCCTCTCCCTCCCACTCTTTCCCAGCGTCCCCCCTCTGTTCATCGCTGTCTTCTGATTCGCAGGCCCACGATTTCCAACGTATGGGACGCCGGGGCCTGGGCAAGGCCGAGTTGAAGGTGGGCGGTGCGAAATGGGAAGGAACGAAGAAGACGTTTGACGACGAAGAGGAGGAGGAGGAGGAGGAGGAGGAGGGGAACGAAGGGGAGGAGGAGCTGCAACGGAGCGGCGGCGAAGGGGAGCCCAAAGCAGAGGCAGCCGTTTATTATGAAGGGAAGGTGGGCGGTGATGAGGAGCAGCAGACAAAAAAGACAAAAAAGAAAAAGAAGAAAGATAAGGAGAAAGCTGACCGTGATCCGGCAGCTCATGAGGACCTGCGACCGACTGAGAAACCGGAGAAGAAAGCGAAGAAGGAGCGGGGTCGGCAGCAGGAGCAAGAGCGTCAGCATCAGGTGGAGCTGGAGGCAACGGCAGCGGTGGACGGCGCAGTAAAGAAGTCGAAAAGGCGGAGATGCGCCGATGGGACCGCAGTGATGGCTGCCGGCAAAGCCGAGGAACGGCAAGGCATGCAACAGCAGGACAATGCAGCAGCGAATCGGAAGCCGGCAATTCTTGTCTCAGTTGTAGAACCGGCTTCCGCCGTGGCGGTGGCCGGTGATGGCGCTAGCAACGGGGTTGCAGTTGCTGCCAAGGCGGCGGCTCCGAAGCCGAAGTGGCTCAAGCTTGCGCGAATGGTATTGAAAAAGGTAGGACGGTGAGATTCGTAACCGTTATCAGCGTTTCTATGGAATGGAAAGCCACATTCCTATGGGCTCCTTTGACTTAGGCACCAAGTTAATGTCAAAACTCTCCTGACCTAAGTTGATCAGCTCTCGGGCCCGTAACGCCCTATCACCATCTCATCACGCTGACGCAGTCCGTGGAGCGGCGTGTCAAGCTACAGAAAGTCGTTGCGGAACTGGTGCAGCATGCGGAGGAGCAGCATCGCCAACATCGCCACCACCATAAGCACAATCTTGATCCGAGGGAGTCCGGCAAGAAGTCCGGCAAGGCCAAGGTGGTGGAGGCGGAGGCGGGCACGGCAGGGTCACGTGATCAGAACGGCAGTCCCTGGGATCACGATAGCGTGCGCGAGGCGCTGGAACGCAAGGTGCGAGATGGAGACGCGCTGCTGAAGCGATGGGTATAGGGTTTGGGGAGTACCGGATAAGAAATGAATGCCTCTTGAGGAAGAGGATTTTAAGGCCTCGAAATTGCGTATGACAAGCCTTAAGAGATCGCATTAGTATGTTTTTTTTCACCTCTCGCGCGTGGTGCCATGGCCGCAGGTCCGGAAGAGCAACAGCGGTTTGGCCATCGACGGAAAATTTCTTACAATGGTCGGTGCATCGTGACTTGATACGATGGCGTGCACGTATTGCTACCCATGTGGCGATGAAGGCGTGCCACGATGCGTCGCAGGGGCCCGTTTCAAGGGGCCATGCCTGCCGCCGACGTGGACACGGTCTTATGGCCATTAAATATCGCTTCATTTGTGGCATTATGGGTTCTTACGCGATGTGGCGAGTTGGTGTGTTAGCGTTAGTGTCAGCGTTTGGGCCGTACAAGGAAAGAGGAACATGCGACTTGGATCATGATATATTGTATTTGTATAAAAGAATAAAAACATGCTAATCGGTGTGACAACAGTGACAATTGTGTTGTGTGTTACAGGTGGTTTCAAATAAAACTGAGCGGAGAGGTGGTTCTGTCATTTAGTGAATAATCGAAACGCTACAACAGAACTTGAAAGTTGCGGAAACAGAAAGAATGTTACATGCGTTGTGCCTAAAATTAATTTTCCGCGATATCAGTATAATGGATCCTTCTTCCCGCCATCTGCCAGAAAACTGTCATGAACTATGTTATAATAGCATCATCTCAACGCCACAAGGTGAAAAAAACACTAGAACCTCCTCAGCGAAACGATATGGTCGATAGCATTAAATTGATGAAAATTACTAATGAGTGAACGAACGAGAATCTCTGACAAACAGAAACAGTCCTCGATAGCGCATCCTCAAATGGCTTCGACAGGTCCGGCCGAATCTCCAAGGAAGCGAATTGCAACACGTTAAATCCACCAAAGCAACTGTTAATATTATATCCGTACGTGCCCCTACGCTTATCAATAACACACTTGCAAACGAACTTGCCGCCCGCAGCTCGCGATTTTAAGACGCTTTAAGACGACTACACGTCACCAACCTGCATTTGATTCCTCGCTACGTTCCCCCTTTTGGGGCCCAAGACAGATTTGAGACACTTCTCGAGCAATATCTCGGTATTTCTCTCCCGTCACTCCTCGCATTTATATTGTACATGTCCAAAATGTACACGTCATATACACGACACTGCGTGTTTTCCCACACCGTCCCATACCGCTAGCACATCGGAATTCTTCGTTTCCTCTTTCTCTGTGATCCTCTGATGATCACGTGCCTATCTCATATAGTCACTATAATACAACATGAGCCAAAAAAAGCCGCCACGGGTCTCAAAAGAGATCGCAACGTTGAAAGAAACACGTGATAACCAATAACCGATAACCTGTGCTTACCTCTGGGAGCCTTTCCGTTCCGCGTCTTCACATGACGCCCTCACCAGCTCTCTTAGAGGGCAACTAGTTGCAACTTCGACAAGCTTCCACTCGATATCACATGGCATGGCGGACGGATATACGATAAAACCATTCTCGAGACATGATGTTATGTTTCAAAAAATGTCGTTTCCCAAACAGGCAATCGCAGCATCCCGACCTACGGCTCGGTTCAGCGCGGCGGACGTTGAGTTCCTAGGGCCGCCAAATCCAGATCAAGAGATCCACGAGTGATTTTAAGGGAGGTCGATGCTGGAGAGGCTGGCGGAGGAAAGCGTGAGGTTGTTCAGATCCTCCCAGAACTGCGCCACGGCACCATGTGCATGCAGTGCCGCAGTCACGTCCATCGACGGCATGTGCCCAGTACTCGCACCAATCACACCGCCCAGCGCTGCCGCTGCGCCAAGGCTCACTGTCATCGTCGCCGCCGCTTTCGCCGCCACCGCCTTTGCCTTTGCCTTAGAAGCGGAGACAGCGCGCGCCGATGACATATCACCAGCGGCGAAGGCAGCGGTGGTGGCGGAGGAGGAGCGCCTGGATTTGCCATGTCCGCCAGACATCTTGTCGGCGCCACGGCGATTGCCTCCAGCCCAGCGGCCGCTGACGGGCCCCGCCTGGCCGCGAGGCCGCCGCCGCCGCCGCTGCTGTTCCTGTCCCCAGTTGGCGGCTGCAGCACCGATGGGCGCAGCTTCCGCCACAACTGATGAGCATGACGATGCAGAAGAAGCGGCCTCCATGGTAGAGCTTGGCAACGCGGCCAGTGGTGCTGGCGGCGGCGCTGCGATCTCTGTGGTGCTGGTGACAGCGGTAGCAGCAGCTGCTGGACTTGCCAAAGCCGACTTCGGCTTGTGCAAAGGCCGCGGCAGAAGTGCGCAAGCACTATCTTGCAGGGCGGATGATCCAACGACGATAGTAGCGTTAGTAGCAGCAGCGTCGGCTGTGGCAGCCGGTGTGGCAACCGCAGTTGCGAGAATGGCAGGCGATGACGTGGCCTGTACGCCCAGCAGGGAGTTCCAGACCTGCATCGGCGACTCCTCTATATTGTACGGCAATGCGACAAACATGTCGTTAGCTTCGCCGGGCATTCCTAGATGCGCTTGCCAGACCGCCATGGGAGTCTCCACGGGTCCGTAGTGGCGTTGTCCCAGCTGTTCAATGGTGGGCGGCGTGGCACCGCCATCGCGATTGCCTGCCGCCATTGACCCATGGGTCCGCAGCAGAGCATCCCACACAGTGCGCGGCGTCGAGTCAGCAACGTAGGGCACCTCTTCTGCTGCGGCGATGTAGTCCTGAACAGCAGCAGCAGCGCCAGATGACGAGGCCGTAGCGGCTACAGGGTTGTCGCCTTGCCTGATAGCCTCGCCATAGGGCTGCTGGGTATAAAGCGTAAGAGCAGGTGCCGGAACTACAGCCTGCCTGCCGTCGCCGTCGCCGCCGCCGACGTCGCCGACGCCGACGCCGACGCCAGGCCCAGCCGTCAAGATGCCGATTACAGCAGCGATGGCTGCCGGCATAGGGCCCATCCGGCGGGCTCCCGACGGCCGGCTGAAGAAAGGAGACGACGGACCAGAAAGAGTTGGAGTCGAAACCACTCCAGGGATGTCTTCCGGCGCTGCCGTACGCGATGCGCCGCCAGAGGGTCGGCCAGATGCAGCGACCGGCTGGGTGATCAAGTTGGGCTGTGGAGCTGCACCGGTAGTGCCTGCGGCGGCGACCCGTGCCAGGACGTCCTCTAGGGGTTGTGACGGCGACGCCACCGCCGCTGAGGCGGCAGCGGCAGAGTCCACAGCTGCGTTTACAGTGCTCGTGAAGCTGAAGTTGTCGGTGCTGATGGTAGACTCCTCCACTGCCTGCACGGGGGATGACAGGAAGGGTGCATCGCGCAAGCGCACTCGTTCTGGAGCCGATGGCGGCGTCGCCAACATCGCACCGACCCGTGCGCCACGCTGACGAGCGTACTCTTGCAGCGCTCGCTCTGTCAGGCCGTGCTGCTGTGAACAGACACCGAGTACGGCAGCATCCTCTAGCGTCAGATTAATTGACGTACTACTGGCGTCGTCGATAGGCAGCGAGTAGACAGCATCACCGACGAGTGCTGCCGCGCCCGAAAACCACTGCCACGGGGCAGCCAGGCTGGCAGCGGCTGCGGTCGCCAACGGCCGGCAGGCGACATGTTCAACGACGGCGCTGGCAGCGGTTGCACGCAATGCAGCGAAGAAGTCCTGCGGGAAATCCTCAAACATAGCCATGCAGCGCCAGTACGGAGAGGCTCGGGTTTGCTGCAATCCGCGGTCGGCTAGAAGCGAAGCCGGGCAACATGCGCTCCACACATACGTGTTGGGGCCGGCGGGGGTCAATGTCGCAGTGCGTTCCGCACCGGGAGCCGCCCGCAAATCCACCCAAGTTCGGCTGGCGGTGGTGAAACTGCGCAGGTGCGCGAAGTCGGGGTCGCGCTGCCTCAAGGTGAAGCGGCCGCGCCACACGATGCGGCCGTCAGGCTGGGGCCGTTGCTCCGGCAAGGGGTCAAACTGCATTCGTGGCGAATCACAAGACGATCGTTAATTTGTAACGTTAATTCTTGGGAAACGTTTTCTTAACGTACTACAGATTCAACAGTACCACATGAACATTAATAAAACGTTGTCCGAGCAGCCCGCGTCAATGACGTGTTGTCACCTCGTCGCGGGCCCGGCCCGCCCGGCCCAGCCATAGCACAGCTAGCATAGTCTCAGCCCATCGGATGATTAGACCGCATCGCACCTGCAACCGTTTGACTGCAGAGTTGGGGCCGTCTGCGCCCACCAGAACTTTGGTCCTCACTGTCCGTACAGGGGCACTCCCGGGTGAGGCGGCGAAACGTAGCACCATGCCGTCGCTTCCTTCGCCGCCTCTAGTGCAGGTCTCCACGCCGCTTACGTAATGGCGGCCGAAAATCTGGATCTCTGCACAGGAGTGCACGGGGGTGGTTTGTGCTGCTTCGTCAAGTCCCACGACGTTACCCTGTAGTAGTAAACCCTAAGTATCATCCGCCCGGCTTTGGGGCTTCACTTCACTTCAAGGCTCAAGCCGCCGAAAAGGTCCCGAGTTATTCCACCATTCCGCCGCTCAGAATACAGTATTGATTATTCATTTCTGTTCTTTAAATAGTAAATCCCTACATCGCATTTTATCGCATCGCAGAGCCTTAGGACCCACCATCAGGCAAGGCCTCCGATAGCGCCTCCCGCAAGTCGTGCAGCGACACCACCAGAGGGAAGGACCTCGGATCCGGCTCTGTGACGGCGGACGTTTTCTTGCCATTCCGTAACCCACCCGTTGCGAGCTTACGGCGGCTGCCGCCGACAGCCCCCCGTCCGCTGCTGGAGGCAATGTCTGCTGCCCTGGATGCAGCGACACTCGGTTGGCCCAGAGGGACTCTCCGCACAAGCTCGCCCTACGGGTGTAAAAATATTTCATTCAACTTACACTTCTCATCGAGTGGGGCATCAAGTAGAGAAAGACGTTTTTTGAGCCAGCTGTGAAAAAATAGGTCCCGACATGACGGTCATGAGCATTGAAACCCGGCATGTCGGTGACGGGGGGCCAAATACAAACAATTCATTCACTGCAAAATAATTCATTCACTGCTCCTCGCAGTTGGATGGACGCACCTCAAGGTCAAACCAGAGGGCCTCATGCACGGGGGAGGCTAGCTCCGTTGTGATCCTGAAGTACATTGAGGTACCCGGGCAATGGAAAATTCGAAAACCTTAGCACTGAGCAGCTAGGAACGGGAGGCTGGTGGTGATTGTGCATACCCGAGGATACCCGTCTCACACACCCGCGGGTGTCTGTCTTCGCGTTATGCAACCGCATTCAGTACTGTCAGGCAGAGAACAAAAGCTGCATAACGCGCAGAAACCTGTTCTGCTCTGCCAAACCATAAAACCGAAATACCAATGTACCTTTTGAATAGGTTGGCATCCAGTGACTTCAACGCGCGCAAGCCGTTCACGGAGAGGAGGACCCCCCCGTCGCATGCAGTTGGCGGTTCGGAAGCGGTATCAAAGATCTGCATACGCAGCACACGAAAAACCATGCAATGGCCAACCCATTCAATTTATGTTAACAAATACTAAGAGTAATATGCATCAAAGGCAGGCATTAAGGAAGTTCGCCGAAAACTTTTCGGCCACCCACACAAACCACCTATGGCCCAGAATAGGACCAACACAGATCATCAAAACATTATGACAAATAACATTTTAAAATAGATGCGATCGGTTAAATTATCTAACGTACGCGGGAGGGAAAAGCTACCTTACTCACCATGACCCTTGCAAAAGGGTTGGCCTTAGATACCGCCAGAGCCGCTGCCAAGCCTGCAACATCAGCTCCAATTATTGATGCATCAACAACATCATGCCGGGGAGAATCAGGGACGTTTGAATTTCCTTCAGCTGTGGCGTTGGAGTCCCTTGTCGTCGGCACGGCAGCGGCCTGGCGTTCGGCCACCAGCACAGCCCGGCATAAGACATTCGGGGAGTGATGCTGACCGACGGGCAAATCGCTGGGGAGGCTTCCGGCGCTGAGCCCCGGCAGCGTCGCCGCGACGGAAACATCCGCCGACGCCAACGACCGACGGTGTCCAACTTCATTCGGTATGGCAAATGAACGCCGCAAGGCAGAGCATGAATGGATGGAAGCATGTGCCAATGTACCGCCAAGCGTCCCATGCCCACAATAACGCGTCATTGCTTTGTGTTGGTGATTTGGGAGTTGCGCAGGTCCGGAAGTGATGAACTTTACTGTCGCAAATTGCTATATTAAAGATATATATTCAATCAGGTCAAAAGATCTTTTACACTTATTAATGTTCAAGCAGGCACTATGCAGGCACTGATGTCGGAACGCTGAATACCACACGCTGAAGAAACTGATTAGCGATATCGAACTCTAAATATGATAAACCTTCGAAAATTTGCGATATGAATATCATTCAATGAGTTTGTCAGGATCACGATGCGATGCAAGGTTGCAAGGCTCGAGTCGTAAATTAGAGGACCTCCAACAACCTCCCACGGATCGTCGGCCCGACACCTGCATGGAGATTGTAACCAAGAACGCTTCAGAGTCAATGGTAAATTAGGGTTCTATTTCCATTATCCTTTCAATTCCTGAGTATGAAAATTACGCATGCAGTTTCGCACTGTACGATGGTGGTTGAACACCCTAGCCATCACAGGCTTTGCAGCAAACATTTAAACATATATGTTTAATATGTAAAGTTTCAGCACTGAGAGAACCTCAGAAACTCCAACATCCGTCCCAGCAGTGGCAACGCAGCAGATCCCTTGTCTTCTGATGTTCCCGCCGTTATGGCCGCAACGGTCCTGTCCCGTAGCTCCTGTAGAAGGCCACTTCCAGCGCAGTTATTGATGCCGCTGTCTGGTCCCTGAAGGCAACCGCAAAGTGGACAGGCGCTGCCATTAGCAACTATCACACCCGTAAGTTGCTGGTTCCTACACTCCCCGCTAAGCGTCTGCTGACATTCTCTTCCACATTTCCACTTCTTCCCCCTCTTAAACATGGTATGTGGTTCAGTATACCAAAAGAATACTTTACGCTGATGACTGCCTTCTTCCCTCTTGGCGACCGCGGGAATACGCCTGCATCCCCAGCTTGATTGATCAGCGTGAGCATGCAATGAAATCCGGCGAGTTAGTACGTACTGGCCTATATGCAGGGCTTCAGACACATTATGCGCAATGACCCCCAGATGGTTCATGTGGAACTTACCAATCCTTGAGGGCCTCCCACCCCAGTTCCAATCCATGCGTGCCAAGGACTCATGTGGACTCAAATGGTCCACCCTCGAGAATTTGAAGGAGTTTGCTAAGGGGCAGCAATAGCGCTTAAATGCTGCCAGGTCGCAAAAAGCGCTTTTCTCTGGGTTACAGTCCTCCCACCCCTTCCATGCAAGGTGGCCATTGCCATGGCACATCCCATGGCTTTGCCAGCCGTGGCCTTGGTGGTGAATGTGACACTGGCTGTGGGAATGAAACATCCGTGCCCATCACTTCAAGCCATGCCGTGGGACAAAGGCCATCACTGCTTGAAATGGCAGTGCAAGGAATATGACAAGGGCAACAACGGCCAGCAGGTTAGCCAGGTAGTTGCCCATGGCTGCACCCCAGCAGGCGGCAACCATGGTTTGGCCAAGCCTATCCCTCCATCACCGCAGCTTACTTCCTGCTCCAAGTGGCAACTATAATGTGAGTTTCTCAGAATGAGAAGGCGGGTTCTTGGACGATCGTAGGTGCAAATAGCGTGTAATGCCGGGGGACGAATGCCTGTCACGCCTGATTACCGCCCCACAAACACACTAGATGCGAAACACTCACTTATGGGATGGGCTAGGGCCTTGAAGGGTGCTCGACTTGGTTCCACGATAGGTCCAGTCCAGCTTGTAGCTCGTCCGCGGGTTGTAGGAAGGGCAAACCCAAAATCCTACCAACCAAAGGGCTTGAATGGCTGATCAAAGCGCCAGTACACGGCTCGGCAAAGGGCTTGGCAGGACTAATCCGTTACAAATCGGTATGAAAAGCGAAGGAAAGTTTGACTTAAAAGCTTGGTCTGTTACGCTCAAGAAGTACTAAACGCTTCTAGAGCCAAGTGACAAAGTTCACTTGCTCTACTAGCCATAATATACCTATTCGACTGCTGATGCCGTACACGTCATCGCGACAGTCGAAAGGTCCAAAGCGCATCATGACGAAATCCGAAAACCACATTGGGTAAAATACGCAAAATTGATCCACACGAAATAAACAATTGGGAAACAACGGCTAAATTGATACTGTCGTCCTACCTGCCACATTATCCTGTCGTACAACCAACTCGCCCCAGGCCCGATCCGGCCATTTCCCAAACATTCTTGATTAAGTCGTACGGAATGGGCCAATTGTCTGGCCCCTTAAGCCCCAATTAGTTCGTTATGCTGTATCCTCTTTACGATAGCCTGAGTACCGCGTGCCGTCAGCGACGGTGCCACCTGTCATGTTCAGTCACCTAATCCGTCGTGACATGCCCCCCTTACAGCCAATACAATTAAGCACGCTCCAGAACCAATGATAACTTTAGAAATCTATTCCCATCATCATTTCCATCCCCGTCTGTGGAAAATAAGCAAGCAGCTCCGCACTGTACGATGGTGGTTGAACACCCTAGCCACTTTTGTTAACATTCATCCCATGCAGTATTGCCAGCAAACATTTATACACATGTGCTTTACGTCTCAGGCTTCAGAGCTGAGAGAATGTCAGAAACTCGCCGGACATCATCGCCCGTCGCATCTACAGCCAGCACCAAGAAAACATCATGTCCGTTGGGCAGCCCGTTGCCAGAGCCAGCTCCGTGAGCAGCTGGTAAAGGCGCAATAAGCGGCCGGAAGCGAAGAAACCTCAGCAACACCTCGGCCAATAGCGGAGCTTGAAGCAGCTGGGTCAGCTTGATGCAGCGAACCTGAATGCACATAACCGCAGAAGAAACGTGGCAAGTTGTGGGATGTGAGGCAGAAATACATGTCGCACGCACGTTAAGGCCGGTATCCAAGGTCCGTGCGGTGTTCGGCGTGACCTAACCTTGCGGAATTTTGGCGCCAGGGGCTCCCGGCGGATATTATCCAACATCCGTCCCAGCAGTGACAACGCAGCAGATCCCTTGTCTTCTGATGTTCCCGCCGTCATGGCCGCAATGGTCCTATCCCGTAGCTCCTGTAGAAGGCCACTTCCAGCGCAGTTACTGCTGCCGCTGTCTGGTCCCTGAAGGCAACCGCAAAGTGGACAGGCGCTGCCGTTAGCAACTACCACACCCGTAAGTTGCTGGTTCCTACGTACACTCCCCGCTAAGCGTCTGCTGACATTCTCTTCCACATTTCCACTTCTTCCCCCTCTTAAACATGGTATGTGATTCTGCATACCAAAAGAATACTTTACGCTGATGACTGACTTCTTCCCTCTTGGCGACCGCGGGATACACCAAAGTCCGTGGGATACACCAACCGGAGGCTACACGGACAGCTTGCAGTCTGGACAACCTTAGACCCCCTTGCCTTCATGGTGCTGAATGCTAACCCTACCGGGCCGTACAAGTTCCAGCACGCCAGCTGCACGCTATTAGCGGCGCTAGGATTTGCCGTCGCGGTAATGCTGAGGCGCATGCGGCGGCAGGGCGGCGAGGGCATCGACAGACGGAAGCCTAGCACGGTATGGCGGTCCGGGAAGCGGACTCCAGCGCGCTGGTCCAAGGTCGTCCAGGCGTCCAGACGACCTGCATAGTGGAAAAACCCTTAGGTAACTGAGCTCTAATCCAAGGATGACCATGCATCTCAGGCGAGCACCATCTCAGAGAGTGGAGTATATTTATCTAAAAAGCATAATGGGCACGCTTTTGATGGCTCTGGTGTTTCCTCGTCAGTCGTGTGTGTATGTGTGTGTGTGTGTGTTTTCCCGACCGCAGTGTACATTGCACGCCTTCGCCCCTCCCCTTGCCTTCCGTGAAGTCCTGTTCCGTCACAACCTCTAGCCGCCACTCCGCCGGGTCTCGTTCCGGACAGTCATTAGCAGACACGAGCTCGTAATCACTGACAATAACGGCCTGCGGAGCAGTGTCCGGACAAGTGCGCGAGCGGACGAATGCATCGACCCTGTCTCAGTCAAATACAGTAACATACGGGCCAATGACTTCACCACCACGCGCATAGAGCCATGCGGTGCACACCCGGCCCCATAGCCATCCGGACTCATTTCATCATGAAGTAGCATCCAGGTTTCGGAACGTTAGGTCCCAACCAAGTGCCATACCTGTTGGTCGGTGGGCATCCGGTACTCGACCCAGGAGCTGCCACCCACGCCGGCGCCGCCAAAGTCCAGCCATTTTGTGGTCGTACAACCTGAGATGCGCGAGCTTAGCATTAGCAGGAGAATATGCAGGAAGCCTTTTCCCGCGATTTCATTGAAGAGCAATTCGTAAGTTACTGCCTGGAGGGCCGTTCCATCATTGACGAATAAAGGGCATAAAACCTGTCCACAGACTTTCTATCGTATCCACGTATCGTATTCACGTATCCACCATTAACGCCATGCCTATGCCGGCCACGAAGATGTAATAAAGTCGAGGTCATGATGGCCCCACCATCGAACAGGCGCTCCACAACCTCGGCCGTCTCGTTGTGCCCCCGTGCCCGGCAGGCTCCACCAGAAAGCCGCCCTGCTGCGGAAAACTCTGCGGGGAGGTCTGAGGGCCCATCGCCAGCCAGCCGGTAAGCAGTGGCTGGTCCGGTGGGCGGCCGCTCTGACGTCGCTTCAGCAGGCCGCGAACCTGAAGAACCTGCGTGGTCACATCCACAATTGATGCCGCCATGGTGTTGCACGTTGTGGTAATTAAGAAAGGCCAATAAGGTATACTTGAAATCGCGGTGCGGTCTTTCGCGCGCACCAAACAACTCAATCAACCAAATCATCGACAAACCCGGATCCGATCCTGTCTGGTCCCAGACGCCATAGCCACTACCCCTTACCCCAACCTACCTATTTCGCCCCGCTGCTGGCGCCACTCGAGGGATCCCGTCTGACGGCCGGGCAGCGGCTGTTGAGAGCCGCCTTGACCCGTGGGTCGCATACTGCGGAGCAGCTCCTGTGGGATAAAGAGTTCCAAGTCACAAAACGTAGATAGTTACCTGTTCTATGTTTCGGTCATTCGTCCGGCGTACCGAACACGAAACAGCGTATCTTCCCCGCGATAGCTTTCGCCCATTGTCCTTAAGCAAAGTGGTCGCATTGGAGCTCAAACACCATCGTGCCTTCGTTGCCTGCCTCTTCCCGCAGCCACAGATCACAGCCCGTATCCTGCGTCTGCCCATATCGTCAGCCGCATCATCGCCTTCGGTTGCTTACCATCCGTTCTGCTGCGTCGCGTCCCAGCCACAACATCCGCTTTGGCAAGATCCACTCCGCCCGCAGCATAGTGGTCATCTCGTCCAGCCGTCTCGCCAACCAGCGCTCCGGAACCAACGTACGGCGATGCAGGACCTCACGCCACCTTCGACCGGGGTTTGGGACCAACCGGCAGATAACGAGCACGAAGCAGCCAGGGAGCAGGAGAGCAGGAACCATCAGCAGATAACGTTTACACAGCAGCCAGACAACCAGCTATAGCTGCATCATCACGCAAATAGCGGCACACAAGCATGCATCCAGAGCGCGGTTCTACCTGGGACCCCAAACCTCCTCTAATACTCCGTGCCGTCACGTGCCGCCCAGTATACCCCGCCCTTCGCAAGCACTCTCCTGAGCCTTTGCGTTGCTCGTTCGGTTTTGGGGGTGCCGAGGTGCCGTGATGTCATATCACGCCTCACCGCTACAGCTACCATGCGACCCTTACCGTGACGTGTACCGCTTCGTTACGTCGGTCACGCCCCATGATCCCGCCGCCACCACGTACGATACCGCTTTGCCCCAGCCGGTCTCATAGAGCAGCGATTGGTCGTAGCTCCCCTCGCATGCGTCTAAATGGACCCATCTGTGACATGGCGGTAAGTAACATTGGGTTTTGCCACAAGGCGATCAGGCTTTGGTTGGCTGTGGGGTTCGTTGGGAACCCGCAAGTATGTATAGGGGCCAAGGACGGCGTTACCAGCTTAAAACGAGGAACAATAAACATCAATGAATATGGCCATGTGTCGGTATGCTGAAGGAAGACGGAAAGGAGTGCCGCTGAAAATCACACAGGGCTCAGTTAGGCAGAGCCGAGAAGGGATGAAAAGGCAGAGCGCCGCAGCGAAGGCTGGAGAACAGCCGCTCTCGAGCACCCTGCCGACTCCGTGCATGGCGTTGTTACGTTTTACGCAGGTGAGCTCGCACTGCGCGATTTTGAAACCAAGCCGTGCCGCACCTGCGCATGCTGTGGCTGTAGTACTCGGTCCACACGTGGTCAGACCAGTCGCTCACGTAGCGCGCGGTGAGGCCTGCGTGCATTGCAAAAGCAGGATAAGTGAAGCAGAAGTAACAACATCTGCATCAGTAACAGTAACAGTAGCAGTAATAACAGCCGCGCTGTCATCGGACTCACATAACGGAACTCATTCTCGGTAGAGCCGCACCCTGTCGTTACCGCAACCACGCAGCCCCTACTCGCCACGTTCATAGCAATACAAGCATGGAATCAGCCCTACCTACTTGCCCCAACCATTATCCCGTGTCCTATGAACCCTCCCGCCCGTCTCTGGATCGTAACACCCCGTGATCGCACTCTCACATGTCCCATGGACAGTGACCCTCACATCTGACACCCCACAGACAGCTCCTGCTCTCCACAGATCCTATTGCTATCCTCAAACAGACTGTATCCTCAAACTTGCATCATCGGTCCCACCATCAACACCGCCACACTACCACCACCACTAGAGCCACAGCCACATCACTTTCACCATCCTGTGCCCACCTGCCGCGCGGCAGCAGAGCAAGAATGCGTTCGCCCATTCTCCACATCGGCCCCGCCGGCATCCCTGCTGGAGCAGCTTTCCCGGGTCGTTGTAACGAGGGAACCGCGTCGCTGCGCCGCACGCAGAGCAGTAATGCAGCTCCACGCGCTCCGCCATGCCCGCGCGCTCGTCTGCCAGCGGCTGTGCGGCACCCCCGGAGCGGGTAGCTGTGCTGCCGCAGCGTGAGCACGGAAGCGTATCGACCTGCAACATGGATTTCGTGGAAATTAGGGTAAGGGCGAACAACCACCCGCATAGCGAAAGGAGTGGACGAAGGGAGCTGGGTGGAGACACTGTGGCATGGACAGATGGCCAAACAAGAGATGAGGTGCCGACTGTGCGACACGGAGGTGTTCATTCCATAGTTACAGGCATTGTGTTTTTGCAGTGTCGTGTGGAATCCATGGCGGTGGGTATGGCCGAGGCAGGAGCGACATAAGCAACGTAAGCACCGTGGGAATCATGTGCAATACCACCAGCAGAGACGGTATCACCATTAGAGGCAATATTACACGCATTAGCAGGAGGATCGAGGGGTATATCTGCATCAGTAAATCAGTGCCAGTGTCTGTAGATCATTGCCAGCAGCAGCCCTCACCCAGGTAAAGAACTCGGTCTTGAACCACTGCAGCAATTTCTTGGCCAGAAGGTCCTCCTTGGCCGGCGCAGCTACATCGGGCCCCAGCCTAGAGGCCAGCGCCACCTCCGCGTCCAAGGCGGCATGCATTCGAGCTAGCGGCATCACGGCGCGTGCACTGTCCTGCAGGGCCTTATCTTCACACTGCGGTCAACGGTTGTGAATGTCGTGTGAACTTCATGTTTAACTGTGTTTCCAGAGGCACCATGTCGGTCGTGACACCACCGTGTTGTTGAAGGGACAAACTTATGAAAAGCAATCCTACCCGCAATGCGGTATCCAGCATTGACTGTAGACGCGCGTCAAACCCTGCAGTGCTGGCGGCTCCGCCACGTAGTTGCGACTGCTGCAACTGCAGCTGCGCCTGCATAGCCTGCACCGCGCGTATCTCCTCCTCCTGCAATTGGTGAGAGGAAGGAGTGGGGTCAGCGGCGGATGTGACACAACAGAGTTTGTTGGCATTTAGTATGGAATATGGGAGTGGAAAAGCGAGCATGCCGCCCCGCTAAGTAGAATAGGGAAAAACGTGGGAGCTGGAGGCTCGAGAGGGGGAAAGTGGGTCTGTTTAGAAGGTAAGCATGACATGTGACGGCGGCAAACAAAAATGCAAGATGCTGATAGGCGTCGTAGGAAGGTTAATGGTCAACCTGACCATATTCTGATACGTAGGTAAGGTGCTATTACATGAGCACATGGATGATAAACGTGAACTATAGACAATGTAGTGGGATGAAGGGGGCTTCGAGCAGGGATATCCGGCATGTTCCTTAGGTCGACAGGACGGGGCAGGTCCGGTGGCGATGGTCGTTTAGACAGACCGGCAACGGGGCCCTGGGCAGAGGAGATAGACAGTCCCTAAACAGCCTCCCTCCAAGGGACAGATTCTATTAACACGCGGGTTGTACTTGAGACGAGTTTACGCGAGTTACAGGTGAATCGGACCTTCTGGGGCCGTGACCATGCTAAGCAGGATTTATTTTTTTGAATTTTCGAAGGAGTAGTGATTCGGTACTCATTGAAATAAACTGTAACTGCGCCCAGATGCGGGTAGCAGCACGGGCATGTCCAAATTGAGGATTTGTGTTGAAACGGCGTGTCAAAGTGAGGAACAAACCTGAAGCATCCTGGCAAGAGATTCATCCGGATCCATTTCTAGCAAGAGCTCGTCTTGTTTCTTTCACACGCGTCCACCTGGGTGTTACCGTAATTATTATAGATTACGTTAAAGAAATAACGCTCTGTTATGCATGTGCGGTTCTACGGTTTAAATTGGCATCAAGTTTTACAAATGCTGTCCTATCTAGGTTCATGATGTTGCAAGCTTACGTATCACTTCACTATCTGTTTGCATAATGATAAAGCCACGCAATAGGGATGGATATCGATTCCATTGGCTTCTGGAGTTTATACAATACAGAACTTCAATGCTCATTTCCGTGGTAGTGTACGGACGCAACCGAACCACAACTACTCTGGTGGTCGAACACCTGGCCATGACAAATTTAGCAACATCATACAAATTATTAGCCAGTGACATCCCTAGTGATGTGCTACTTATTTTTGTGGTCAGTTGTGGCTGAGTCATATTTGTCCTTTCTCCCCACCCACTCGTTTTGACGCTACAATACATCGCAATTATCACGTCACAGAAACTTCTGCCGAGGTCATTTAAAATATACCTGTTCATGTACACGGGCTGTCGCAGCTTAAGTCGTGACGCTCGGGAGGAGACATGCACTCGCTGCCTTGCGCGAGTGGTGGAGAAGATGGTGTATGCTTGGCACTCACGCAGCTTTCAAAAGTGAGCATGGATGTTTTGCAAGTGATATTCTGGGGCTTCTATTCCACGGTGTCGCCGCGTGGCCCTCCCAGTGACCGAACGCGTGGCCCCAGGGCGTTATAGTAGATATTTGACGCGGTCCGTAATCCTGTAATTATACAATTACCCTCTTGTATGTATCTTTTTCCAGGAGCTTTTGGAGAACGATGCCAATGGTCTGCAAGCAGGCGGATGTGATAGCAGCGATTGTCTGTTTTGTCAATATCGCTCGAACAGCCCATTTCACCTCAACGCTTATGCCGGAAAGCTAACATCTCTGCTCCGAAAGCGAAGCATAAACGGCATGGCGCTAGCTTCCCTGAATTCGGTGGTTGAAACTTCAACTGACCCAGGCGCCGCGCTGTCCGCAGCTGTGGCTGCCCCGACAGCCAGTGGAAGCAAGCGCCATCGCACGGCATCTAATCACGGAATGACAGCCGCATCTGCAGAACCGGTGTCAATGGGGCCTGCACCTGGGCCATTCTCCAACCCTGTTGGATTCGATGCTGCGTCGGCCATGACCTCAACCATCACCACAGCAACGCATCCGAACCTGCATCCGTCCATAGAATTTCCACACGACTGCCAGACAATGTGCGCTGGACGTCGATGCTCCACCCGCATTCTTCAGAAACCATTTTCGGAGGCAATCACTGTTACGACAGGCGCGGCTGCAGGGCCATCGAAGCCGGCCGGTCCAGACCCGATCCAGGTCGCGGGCGCCAGCACCGACATCGTAGGCCTTCCCCATGAGCACGTGGCATTGGTTCACGGCAGCAGTGGCCTGGGTTACAGGCCTTTTTCAGGTGCTACGGCGGCGGCCTCACCGGAGGCCACCCCAGGGGACGAAAGCCATCCTGATCCCGGAGACAGTGCCACCATGGCGCGGCCGCTATCAACGCCATTATGGGACTCTGTGGACGCTCCGGGGCTGGTCCCTTCCTCCGTAAGCCTCTCGCGCCTCTTGCAGCCTCGCCGCCACCACACACTCACTCGCCATCAGCTCCGGAACCACCATCAGGTCCACCAGGGCGGCCACCCCCATGTTCCACCGGAGCAGCAGCCAAAGCTCCAAGCTGACACCAATCAGGAAAGATTGCTTTCGCCAAATCATCATCATAATCAACAGCAGCGACAACGGCACCGGCTGTTGTGCGGGCGGCCGTTGCCCGAGGGCTGGACCCTCAAGCCGGAGTGGCTTCATCGAACGGACCCCGCACCGGCGGCACTGCGGGAGGTGCTCCGGCTTCCGGCAGCTGCGTCGTTTGGCGCACAGTATGGCGTCCGCCGCGGCGCTCGGTCCGGGCCGCAGGGTCACGCGGGTAGCGCGGCGTGTGGGGGTTCGGCTGGGATCGTATGTGCCATGGACTTCTCGCCGGACGGGAGGCTGGTGGCGGCTGGTGGCGTAGACAAGCAGGTGAGCAAGGCCCGCTTTGATGCGTGATGGGTCACGGCCCTGAGCAAATAAGCGCCTGCCATTATGTCCGTTGGCCTAAACCTTACCGTGTCCCCCATGCTGCGGTGCAGATCCGGCTGTACAACCTTTCCAGTGTGTTCGGAGACTTGGATTTAGAGGATGAGGACGAGGAGGTGTACGACGAGTATACAGATTTGCAGCTTCGCTGTCCGGGAAGCGGAAGGTGCAGCGCGTCTCGGACGAGTGACGTTGAAGACGGCGGCGGTGTGCGGCGCCTGCGTAACCAGATGCTTGCCAGTGGCAGCGGTGGGGACGGCGACGAGACGGAAGATGACGACAACAATGACGAACAGTACAACTCCCTGCTCACTGCTGTGCAACGAATGCCATCCAAGATCAGCAGCATGTCGTGGTCACCGTTTTTGGTGCGTGCCGTGGGACGCGATGCAGGGGGTGTTGATACCCACATTCGGATTGGGTGCTCTATGTCCCTGATACGAGGATTTGTGCCTCCTGTCCCTGTTGCTTCTTTTTCTCTTCTTCATGCACGGCTGTGATACGCCCAATAGACCTCTATAATTAATGATCGTGCAGAACCAGCATTGTAGGTTTCTTCGAAATCTGTGTGGCCAAAGTCACGCAATATCATTCATGTGAGTTTCTGTCCGATTCCTGACCCGTGCTTGACCGTCCGACTTCCCTTGGCCTATAGGACGGTGTCCTCACCGTTGGAGACTACGATGGCGTGCTGATGCAGCTCCATATTGCTTCCGGACATCAGTTGGCGGACGTGGATGTGCACGGAGGTCGCAAGATATGGTCGGTGGCACATTCCTGCCTGACCCCGCACCTGGCGGCGTCCGCTGCCGACGACCGCTGCGCGCGGCTGTGGGCCGGTCGCGGTCTGTCGCAGTGCGTCGGTAGCTTGCAACCCAACTCCCGCGCCTCCGTCTGCTGCGTCGACTTTTCGCCAGTGTGCGACCACCTGCTGGCGCTCGCATGCGCAGACCGTACAGCGTACCTGTACGATATGCGGAGCCTTGGCCGCGGGCCTCTGGCGGCGCTACGGCACCATTCCCGCCCCGCAAGCTACTGCCGCTTCCTTGGCAGAAATCGGCTAGTTACGGCGGCGACGGATGCATCACTCGCCCTTTGGGATATCTCGGAGGCGATCCCGGCATTGACAAGTTGTACCCTTCCACAGCCGGGGATGCCTACAACAGCCGCAGCGCCGCAGCTGGCGGCGATGGATCTTACATCACCTCCTCTGGTCGTGCAAGAATACGGCCAGGCGCAGCTGCCGTCGCTGCATTCGCAGCAGAGCAAGGGGGCATTAACGACATCGGCAAACGAAGGCATGTCGCAGGGAGCAGGGTCGGTGATGATGTCGGTAGCGGAGCCTTGCCGCTGTCCTGGAGGCGGCGGCAGTGGCGCGCAGGTCTATGCGGCGGTGGGGTCAATACATGGCAGCAAAGGTGAAGGCGAAGGTAGTAGTGGCATCAACATTGATGGGGAGCCCTGTCGACATGTAACTGGTGGCGTGACGCGGCCTTGCCGAGTCTTCCGGGGCCATCGAAACGAGAAGAATTTCGTGGGGCTCAGTGTGCGCGCGGAGGATGGGCTCCTCGCCTGTGGGTCGGAATGCAGCCGGGCTTTCGCTTATAATACCTTATGGTCAGACCCGCTGGCCACCCTGGAGGTGCCGTGGGGATCCACTGGAGCTTTAAGCAATGGCGGCGGCGGCGGCGGCGGTGTGGGGTTTGTCAGCGCCGTGTGTTGGCAACCGTGGGAAGCAGCGGCAGCACTTGGGCTGCCGCCACTGCTGGCGACGGCAACGTCACTGGGGGCAGTCAGCATCAACGTGTTGGCTGCCTTACGTTGAGTTGCTGTTGTAGTATCCCCGTCTCACCATTTGGCGGTCTGCCTGTGCGTGAGTGGTGCGTGAGTGGTGCGTGAGTGTGTCCACTGCACCGGGTCTCCGGGAACATCCCCACGGGTCGTAGCAGCATTGACCGAGTGCATACGGCGGAAGGATACCTGCCTTGCGAATCGCGTGGGGTCGATTACATTGTTCTCCCCCCCTGGAGTGTTCTTAGGGTGTTTGGCGGCATGTAGTGGATAATGGTAAACCTTGGGCAGCAGTCGCCCTATACGGCCACGTACTCGTGGCGTGGAATCGTCGACGCGATATGAGCCTTGGGTCTCGTTCACCGCGCTCTGTACAGGGAACGGTAAGAGCATGTAACGGTCTGCCCTGGGGATGAGTGTGATCCGAGCTGGCTAGCGGTGGCGTGGTTACATGTGTGGGAAGATTGTAATAGCTTTGGGGGTTGCAGAGGCAGGAGCGTGTACAGTGAGGACTGCTGAAGGCTAGCAAAAGGGCACGGGTGCTTCAACGCTCTCTGAACGGGACAAGGCCGGCGTATTTTTTTAGTATGGATACCGAACCCAAGAACCTGATGAATGATCGGACCTGCCTTAAAACCGAACCATTATATCCGAGGCTGTGTGCCCGTATACCTCTGTATATCTGCCAGCGCTACGAATGTGGTTTGAGCGTTGCGATGGGTGGGCTTCGGAGCGGAGGGCAAATTGTGTTAGGAGGCATTGCGTTAAGGCACCGCACAGCACTGTATTCGGAAGCGAAGGGGCGGCAGGAGGAGCGGTGGCGCGAGTAGGGGGGGGCAGTAACGTGAAAAGCATATGATGGAAAACATCGTTGAAGCTGCGTCCGATGACATCTTGTGCGTTTGATATCGCACTGCTGTCTCTGAACCGCTTGGTTGGTAGGTGTGGACGGTGACATAGGAGTGAGCGGTCAAATATTGCATCTATCATTTGTACTTTCTATCATGTGTGAACTCTTCACTTCACGGATTCGGGGAGCTCTCTTAACGTACGTTCGGCTGGGGACGCGACCAATTAACACAACGGCACATGCTTGCGGATTTATGCATATGCTCGTTGACTTGAGTTTGAAGTTTTGTTTGTTCACAATCAAGGTGCTCGTTCCGCTCAAATCGTGTTTTAAAATTCATTTCACAATACTACCTCAGGGGCAATTTTCCTGGTATGTAACAGAATGTCACGTGTTAAAATTGCATTTGCTAATATGCGCCGTACAGGTTGCAATTGCGTACTGTTCTCAACTTCCATGTACACCTTGGTTATATCATCAACTGTGGCAATCTATTCGCCGCCAGCGAATGTCACACGTGCCCATGTCGCACAGCTACGACGTAAACCCACAACCCTCAGCGACCACTAAACACTCAATCGCGGTTAATGTACAGGCATGAAAGCGACTGACCTTAGATTTTACCTTATGCATTACCAGCGTTAGCAATGCACACGGAAGGATGGAAATATTTTGAAGACGCTTTATTACGAAATGCAGCATGGTCAACTCCACAACGTACACCGAAACTGCAGCCTTTCCCGATCTGCACGCCGTTAAGATCACCAGCGCAGACTGAAGCGCAAACCAGACGGACGGTGCTGTTGCTCGGCTGGATGGAAAGGCGCATCAGCCGCCACAGGCTTGGGTACTTGTCTCTGTAGCGCTGCCACGTGCTGCCTTTCTTCCTTCACCTGCTGCTGCCATTGCGGCAGCTGTTGCCATCCCGTATTGCTCACGTGGCCGGAAATGTCTCGCAGGGGGCCCAAAGCAGAGCTTGATACACCGACCCACGGGTCCGCAGACACGTGTCCCCGCGATTGGGACTGAACAGTGACAGGCCACCCGACAGCTACGGCACCTCCGAAACCACCAAGCTGCGGAGGCTGGGGCCATTGCCTCGGAGGCTGTGGCACAGCTGCGGAAGCTGGGACAGTCATCCCATGCCGGGTGACAGGCTGCACGCAGTCGGGTTCACAGAGTGCCTCGCTGCGGTTCGCCGCTCCTGCTGTCGACGCCAAGGCAGGTGCAGACGGAGCAGCCGGTGCACCAACGCATGGCTTGGAAGCTCTTTCCTCAGAAACCCTGCGGTCAAAGACCTTTCCATACCGGGGTGGGGACTGCACCGACGGTGCCACCGCTGCCGCCGTGTCGCCGGCGACTTCCTGCACGTTCTCGTGCTCAGGCGCGAGAATCTTGAGCGCAGGGCTTACGCTGGAGTCGCTGTAGCGCCTGGGCCGAGAAATAAGACTCGGGGAGATTTGCAGCTGCAGTTGCATCCATTGCATGGCAGCGCGCAAGCGTACGGTGGTCGTGTTTGGCGTGAAGGATGTCTCGATTGACTGGGGCCCGGTGGCTTCCGGCAGCGGTCGCGGCTCCGATTTATTTGGCCTGTCGTAGATCACGTCGCGGCGTGGACTTGTGGTTGAGCTGCTACGTGCGCCCACAGTTGCGTCCCCCCTGGACTGAGCGACCGGGACTGGCAGTACGCTCTGCCGCGCTTCTTGCATCTGATGCGCGTGCTGGTACGTCCCGAAAGGGGCAATGTCCGCATCATCATGATGGAGTCGCCGGCGGCTTGCGCAGCTTTTAGTCGCCGGCACCGGAACTCTGAACGCGCTGTCGACTGGTGGCGTGTTCTGCCCGGCGAAGCAACGCGGGCGAGTCGCATCACCCTTCGAAGCCGTATGAGGCTGCGGTGTTAGCAAGGCCCGGCAAGCCTGCTGAACGGCGGCCTCCACGACGCCTCTACAGAGAGGAGTCGGGGAGCTGGCCTGGCACGGAGTGTCGGTTAGGAACCCACGCCCGCTGTACTTCTCGACGTATGGTGTGATGAAAGTCGGAAGTGGTTGTGTTGGAGCTTCGCGCGGCACAACAGCTGGAGGTGCTTCTGTCTGCGTATTCGCGTCTGCGAATTCTCGCCTGAGTGGATTTTCGGCACTGCTTCCAGTCTGCATGCAGAAGAACATCGAAACCTGTGATCCAACGGATTCATTATAGAAACTATAGATAGACAGATAGATAGAAACCATGGATTGTCGCAGGAGTAAAAATTTCCAGCGGATGTATTATAATGCCATTTAACGTACCAACAAGATCTGGCGAAGCGCCTGCGTATGCATAAAAGCTTCATCAAGAGCCTCCTTCAGCCTTGACGGCACTGACTCGTCGGCACAAGGCTGAGGGGACGGCGTGGTGTCTTCTTTGATTAACATAGCCTGAGCCATGTTTATTTTGTTATTTAAAAAAACACAAGGCTGGTCATCAATGGCTGCGTTACTTATTCTGTCAGGAAATGTCAATGCGTTGGCATTGTAGCAAACATGTTTCGTTGTTTCCCTTATTTAATTAAGGGTTCTGAATCTTAATACTGTACCCAAGCTTGTTACTATATTGTATTATGGCTCATTAACTGAGCGCATGAGCCAAAGCCTTTTTTCTCAGGCATCTGAATCCGGGATCCATGCTCGTGACACCTTCACAAATGCCCAACCGGTTGCACGCGTAAGATATAATAATGCGCCAAAATTATGACATGAGTGAACTACGCATATGGCTCCAAATGATGCTGGAGCGAAGAAATACAGTGCACTTTACGAATTCTGACATTCAGCAATGTCGCGACACGTCCTTAACGTGCTTCGCGTATCTAGGCTTCCGATATATACGCAGCTCCACCTTGAGGAAGCGTTGTTGCGTGCCACCAAAGACAACTGGCTCATCATCAATGACGGCGCGTTTAATCCAGCTATAGTGGTTGGCATATCAGGGTGAGTACGTTATATTGCAAGGAAAATAGATGTCAGCAGCGCGGATCCACTTCTAGACCTCGCCGTGATTGCCTAGGGTTTGGGCGTGTGATATCCCCATCCCTCGCCCAACATTTATCCGGTTTGCTTGCAAGCCCACGTAAGGTGGATGCTTTTCGAATAAGTATTTTGCAGAACCAGAATGCTGTCTGCCAGAGGTTCATCCCGCCGCACAGCCTCCTTTTAATCTATCGTACCATGCACGCCCTCCGTGTCCTTGTGCCGTTGTCCTTCTCAGTCGGCCGACAGAGCTAATCAAATGCAACGAGGCCTTACGATACGGCATACAAGCTATACGGCGTTTTACAGGCGGCGGCACGGTGGTGATAGACCATGATACGGTCTTCTGCACCCTTATCATGGATGTGAGTTCGTGGCTTACAGCAAGCGCAAACCAAAAGAAACCATTCTTGTTTGGAGAAGGTCCCTCGCCCTGCCCCGTCGTGAATGTCTTCTATACGCATGACCCGTCAGCCGCTTTCCAAACTGATAGGCCTTAAATTTCGCTTACCAGAATCGTTGGCGTCCGCCGTCTGCCATTACGATCCTGATGGAAATCAGGGATCCGTGCTACCCCACGTAGAATGCTTCCCGCAGCCCATCATGGCCTGGACGGAGCGGCTCTACCGCCCCGCCTTTGCCGCTGCTGGCTGCCCCGACTTTGCGCTTCGGGAAAATGGTAGGTGCCTGGTAGTTGCTGCTCCGGTCATCCAGTCTGTGTGCACTGCGCACTGGTCCAGGTCCTGATGTTGGATGAACGTTGGATGGGTCGCTTGATCTGGACATTCTGTTCCTTCCTTACTGCAGCATTACGAACATAACCGCCACGTCCATACACATCACGATTTTGGGTTGAATGGATGATTTCACCAAATGATCATGTCACAGACTATATCATAGCGGAAGGCCGGAAGGTGGGCGGGAACGCTCAAGCCATCACGGGCCGCCGCTGGTTGCATCACACTTCCTTCCTGTGGGACTTTGACCCAGAGCGAATGGGACTGTTGCGCCAACCTGCCAAGGCGCCGCAGTACCGCCAGGTACGTGTGCGGTGGTGCTGCGGTGTGTGTGTGTGGGGGGAAACGCAAGGAAAAAAGCGGAACCTGTCACAGGACGCACACGACCGGCAAGCTGGACGAAGGCGGAAATAGCATCGCAGTACTCGTTTCGCTACGTTAGTGGGAAGGGGTTGTGGCTGAACTATAGACCTAACCACGGAAGCCCTGAGGAGCGTGTGGAAGATAGGGATGAGGCAGCATGTGCCGGCCATACCCGTGCAGCTCGCCTTTGGCTCCTGCACTCTACCATTCCGCCCCCTCGCCTGCTCTTCCTTCGATCGACCGACAATACTTTGTCGTCGTCTTTGCCGTCCTGCCTCCGATCTTGTGGAAACCGGCAATTGGCTGCATCTAACATCCCACCCGCCCTGACCTGGCTACAGGGTCGCAATCATTTCGACTTCGTGACACGTCTCCGAGACGTACTACCCTCGCCAGGTTCCCGACAGCGGCTTGTGGATGCAGTCGTGGATGCTGCGGCGAACCTGGCAGGCATTGAGGTCCAGGTGGGAAAGGCCTGGGGGAGCGCAACGGACGCGCTCTTATAAACTTAGGGTGATACCTGATGCGAAATTTTCACCTGCGGAGTTCCTTACTGACGATTACGAAATGGAAATTGCTGAAGGAGAAGGATGGCGTCCCCTGAAAGATGGGGAATGCACTGTAGGTGCTGGGCAGGTTGTGGTGCAGGTGGTGCAGGCACTGTCATGCACCCGGGGAAGGAGGATGTGAAGTGACAGAAAAACACCCCGTTTGCTGGTAGAGGAATTTACAACATTTTGCCTCGGTGTCTTCCCAAGAAGATTTAAAATCCTGTAAAACGATCTCACCCACCCTCCTGGGCATGGCCTTTCAGGAGCGTACTTTGGCGGACGCTGCTGCAGCGTTGCGGCAACCGCAGCTGCTGCTCGGTACCAAGCTGCTCGATTTGCGAGAGTTCCTGCGACCAGGCGAGGGGCCGAGCTAGCTGAGCTGATTGCGGGGCTGTGAGGTATGCCTGGAAGAGCCGGAAGAGGGTGACAAGGCGAGAAGCGCACATGCGTGTATGTGATGCGTGTATGTATATGTTTTGAGTGATGGGCTCTGAGAAGAATTTTGTATGTATCCGAAATTAGTGGACCCAGTCACAGAAAGTCACGGCCAGCCAGCATCGCACGTTATCATCATCGTAATCATCATAGGTGATGATAAGCGCGTCGTGCTTATGCTTAGGTACATGCGCATGAATATACCTTACGTTCGAATCGCACAGCGAGAGGAGTGAGAAAGAGAAAAACGGTGATCGATATGGTTCATTCGATCGTTGCCAACCGCTTGTTTCGGAGCTTGTCATCGTCTTGGGATAAAGATGTGCGCGTGCTGCGCGTGCGCGCATGCGCCCCAATGTGGGCTATCTTGCTTGTTGGGTGATCGGAATAGCAGGGCCTTGTGGAAGCTAGCTAGCCAAACGGCAGTAGCAGCTGCGGCAACAGCTTCAAGTGAAGTGTATATATAGCTAATAACTAAAGCAGGAAGGTGACAACTTTCCCAGACACCGAACCGCGCAACACGACAGCCGCAAGGCTCGCTGTTTCCGGAGCGCCACAGTAGGTGTGGCTGTCCTTATTTGTTGCAGTATTCAAAAGGGGTGGGTAGTTGCAAATCGCCATCAAGGAGCCGTGCACACCCAAGAGAATGACCTTGGCAAATGCGAAGTAAGGCCCTGGCGAATATATAATATTATTTACAACCAACCTGTTAATACAAATACTACCATCAGTTGCCGCCGGCGCTTTTCCACAACTGTGTAGCAGCACGTCTATCTGAAGGAAACTTTCGGCACGCCTTTAGCGTGCCACCTGCCCCGTTATATATAGAGAGCATGGCATCCTGTCATATGTCATCACGGTTCACCAACCAGCGCCGCACGGACCCAGGCACAATCAAACGCCTCCGAGATAGGTGGTTGGCACCCAATCTAGCTATTTGCGAGCTCAATGATGAAGGCTTAGCATGCAGAGCGGCACCTAAGCATTTACGACACATATAAGTATTGAAAGAGTGTGCGACTTGCTGTTTGATGATATAATTCCTCACAAAACGAATGCATCAGCCGTACACCTGACGGATGACAAGGTCAGGGTAGTTAATATCGACTGACGGTTGGTTAACGCGTATACATCACATCCACTGTAAGCCTAAGTAAGCCGTGCGCCCTAAATGATTCATTCAGGGGGAGCCCCTCTACGGAGCCCCCTTGCGCTCGCTTCGCGAGCTTACTTAATCTGATAGCTTATGTTCCGCCCTGCACATGGGATATCAATACGTATTCCACCTGAACCCGCCGACCGTGCATGTCAGTGCATGTCCATGAATGCATTCAATCAAATCGTACCAGGCTTTGGCGTTCGTTACGAGCATGGATGCAACTTATATGCAACAGACCCCCCACATACATACATGCAAATAGCGCACTTAGCGGGCGTCGTAGCAACGAACAAGACGAGTGCCGGCCCACCAAACAAAGCGCGTGCTTTCCAATCCTCCTTTCCATATCTTCGTCCGTCTGAATGCATATGGTGGATATACATAAGAGCGATGAGCACGAGTGCAACATCGATCTGGACATCCATGCAGTCCAGCCACTAATAATGATAACTATCAATGCCGCCTAGTCCCAGCCTAAAATTTCGCATTCTTCATAACCACGTTTCTCCAAATCACTTACCCCGCCGTACACGTACATTCTCTATTACATGTGTGCTGCTGCTGCTGCTGTGACGGCGATGGACTTGTCAGCGCGTGCATGGTTTACTGATTGCCAGCACGGCGCTGGCACTACTCATCCTGCAGTCAGGCCAACTTGCCTTACTGGACGCATGCACATCATGCAGGTGCCACTGTATGTACGTTGGCTTGGCCCTACCTCGGCTGTTACACGTACATAAATGCTTTATCCCGTGTATGACCCATGCCCTGGGCTTCCGATGCATGGTGGTGCATAGTAGATATATTATTCTGCACAGCATTGGCACATTGTCCACAATTGGTGATTTTCAACCGCAAACCATTATGCCATGCCTTACGGACTGCCAAAGCTACTGGCAATAATGATAGCGGCCGACTTATGACTGTAAGGCCTTTGTGCTGATGTTATTCCTGCTGCTGCTGCGATAGCAGCGATGGTGGCGTCAGTTGCTGCTGTGATGATGGGATCTGTTGTTGCTGTAGCTGCACTCCAGCAGTGTAGAGGTCGTCACATGCCCTGCGTGGCGGGTCGTACGAGGATTGAGACCGCAAGGTCCTGGTGCCCACAACACGTCCAGCCACCGATGACGCCATCCCCGGAGCTGTGCCCGGATGTTGCTTGCCACTGCTGCCGGTTTGGTCCCCCACGATCAGGCTGTCAGATGCCGGCAGTGTGTCGATGTCATCATCAATAATGGTGCTATTGGCTTTGCTACAGCTTTCAGTCTCTGATGAGAGGCGACTCTCGGCTGCAAATGTGGGATTCCGCAAGCCTGCGAAGAATCCCGAAGACCTCTGTGTCATCCCCGGCTTGGATATCTGCGGCCTCAGCGCAGGCAGTCGCATGACGAGGGAAAGGCGGCTGCTGCTGCCACCGCCACTGCTGTTCTCTCTGCCAAGGCTGCCAGCATGCGCTAATGACATGGTCCGGGTCAGGCGTGGTGTTGATATTCTTGTGCTGCCATTGCCATGTTGCGTATTGAAGCTCACGGGGGCCACCAGCGCAGTAAAGGGCGAAGCTTGTAAGGATGGGGAAAGATCCTCAATTTCTGTGCTTGGAGCTTCGAGGGTCATGCTGAGTACAGACCCACTGCCGCTGGGAGACTTCCGGTATCCAGGGCGTGGAATGAGGGGCTTACCAAGGCCACCAATTGCTCCGAAACCGCCATCTTTCTCCTCTTCAAGTCGCTGGAGCCGGTCATCAACATTGGAGATTTGCCGGGAGAGGTCATGAGTGCAAGCTGCATGGAGCATGGGAACAGCACGTGAAGGTATAAATGCCTAGCATTTCAAAGCGTGAATGCGTGCTGTGTATCATGCTCTTAATTAGCAAAGGGCTCGGGAGCTAACGACAGATAATAAGGACTGTTACTTATTATCATGATACTACATGTACTCGCTTAGGCAGGGTGAGCGAGGGTTTGATACATCGATGCTCCGTGTGAATGGGTCCGCGATATACGACACTGTCTAAAAGTGTTCAAACAGCAGGACCATGTTCCATGCAGCAGTCTGCATGGGTAATTGTTCAGCTTCGCCGCGGCAGTAGCCCCTACCTAACCCTCGGCCTAAGCGAATTAAGTTTGCGATGCTGCCGAAACAAAATGCTCATCTACATCTTATCGGTGTGCTTACCAACGACACCTTGCAGCGCATCAGACAACTTCTTCAACACAATTTCCACCTTTGTGCTGAGCTTGACGGCCACATCGCTTACCGCCCGGCTTAGGGCAGCCTGCATGGCTGGGATCTGTGCGAAATGACATCGGGCAAATCACACAAGACGTGACCCACGTGAATGGCTGGACAGGTAAATCAAACATGTGTCGGGGAGTGTTGCAGCAGGGTGTTATCTGCTGCCCATATCATCTAAAGCTCAAGTACACATACTAACACGCATCATTACTGTCTGGCTGCAAGGTACTAGCATAGCTATACATACTAGCTAGCCATACATACCTGCAATGGATTTTGCATTAAAGACTCAAGTCGCGCCTCGGTTTCTGCCAGCTTCTTTTGTGTCTGTGCCAGGTGCTGTTCTAACAGCCGTGCCTTCTGCGATCCACCTGAAGCGCTCTGCTGTTGACCCGTCTGGCTCTCGAGCCATCCATGGACGATCATGTCACAGGGGCCATTATTGCGGCCGTTAATATTGCTATCATCAAGTGTTGCCAGCGCGGCGGCAGTCACACTTGAGCTGCTCCCGCGGCGGCGTGCATCTATCATACCCATCCGGCCCTGGCTTCGACGACCCTCAAGTGCCATTGCCAAGGCCACGGTAGCACTGCTGGTAACAATAGTATCGTTTTCCTTCATCATGCCCATGCCGGTGTCAGCCAATAATACCAGTGGGTTTTGTTGCAATGAGACGCCCGAGAGTTTCCTTCGCCAAAGCCCTACACCTACTGTAGTCGGCTCGGGTGATCCACTACGCGTATGATGGGTCATCACTGCTGCTAAAGGATCCAGCCCCAGAAACTGTGGCTGAGGGGGCATGAGCATCATAGATTGCAATAACGCATGGCCAGTGTGTTGTTGCTCTACACTTTCCTGGCTTGGCTGCCAGCACGAAAATTCTCCGCTTTGCCTGCTTGTCAAGACCCCTGTGCCGTCATGACCATCTGCAAGCTGTAGTTTGTCAATGCTGGTGAGCATTGGGGTGCTGTTATGGGTCATCTTAGCCGAGCCAGGGATGCTGGCCACCCTGGGGTCGCTCAATATGCGACTGCTAAAGGAGTTCGCGCGTGGCAGAGCAGCAGTCACAATGGCTGTTGCTTCGGATGCTGTCTCGCCCATATCGACATGACTGCTTGCAATATTAATGGTCCGTGCCCTCTGCAACTGCCGAAACAGGGGTGGAAAGCCTTGGCCACCATCAGGTCCACCCCGCCGTGCTGTTGTAGAGCTCGTTGAAATGCTTACGTTGGGATGTCTAGGTCTTGCAGACATAGAAATGGATGTTGCAATTGTGCGTTGTGACTGCTGGTCTGCTGGCAGCTGGGTGCAGGATGCGTCCATGCAGCCGTCCTCTCGGGGTAATGCTGCCGAGTTGCGCTCCAGACTTGGGTCTATAGCAGCGGTGCTTGATGATGATGGCATGCCGGCCGGGGCTAGGACCACATGCTTGATGAGGCTGCGGCGGCGATGACCAAGAAGACTGCCTCCACTGCTGGCCCCAGCTTCCTGCACGACTGGCAGGGCTCCCATGTCCCCCCCTGGGCAAGATGGGTTCGTTGCCTTAGTAATAGGCTCAGCTTGTTTCATGCCTTGCCCTGCCACGGGTTGGCCTCTTGGCTCTCTTGTCTTCCTCTCTACGAAGTTCCTGATGATCCTCTGTTTTACATTACTTAGTGAAGTCAGGGAAATGCTTCTGGATACTAGTGCAAAATCTGTGCTGTGTTCTGGGACATTTGCTTGCCATTTATGCGGTCGGCATGTTCCCATGCCTTTTGGAACAGTGATGGAATCTTCCCTGCTGTTGTCTGGCTCTTGGCTGCTGCTGTCCCCACCGCTGTGGCGGGCCTTGCCATCAAAATAATAGCCGTCTCGGCTCTCAGTGGCTTTCTCATCCCAGCACCTGTGTATGAGTTTGCCAGGAGGTGCAACAGCAGCCGGCGCACTCTCATCAGCAGCCACAGCTGCTGCTTCTCCTGCGCTTGTAGCTGATGGCGTTGCTCCGATGCCTGCCGTTGAGACTACTTCTGGTGAAAAACCTAGTGGGTAACATGGCGTATCATCTATGCTGGAAGCAGAAGAATTGTCATTGCCAACATTATTCACATTATTCCCTGGCTGTGAGTCATCATCACTGTCCATGTCGTCGCTATCTGAAGCTGTCTGCGACTGCGACTCCTGCTGCCCCGCTGTCTCCCGTGCCGCAAGTGCAGCAGAAAGCATAGAGTGACCAATCTCATGGTCCTCCAGCTGCACCATGGCTCGATTCTTGACCAGCTGTGCGCTTTCCGGGAAGTCCGTCATAGCGTCCTGTGCACAGCAGATAGACACGGGAAATATGCATGCGGTAGGTTGGAGCAGGTGGTGATCTATCCAGGCTGGGCATAAAGCAGTGTGCAGGAGCAAGCAAGCAAGAGGACCCCACGTAATAATGAATAATCATAAATAAAACCTCGCTCGTGTATGGCCGGGATTCGGCCATAGCGGGAAATGGCTTTGTTTTCCCCCCTTATATAAACGCCAGCAAATAAAGTGGCTTGTCTGCATGTAACTTATGCCTTGAGAGGGCCCTAACAAATTGACTTTATTCCGAGTACGGCACGGTATGGCCACACGCATACCGAATTGGGACCAATTCTCCACCCCCCCTATGCATTGCGTCTTTTGTTTATAAACCGCATAAACAGAGCCATTCGTGCATTAGGCCATACCGCCTTGCAAGAATTTAATAACATATTCATCCCCTGTATGTACCCCCTGCCCTGTGCGCTATCTAGCTAGTGCATCTTGCATGAACGACTACAGAGCCGAACAAGATCATACGAAAGTGTGCTTTATGCGCCCTCTTGAACTTGTAATTCTCCTTTGGATGGCGAGGCATGCATGGCCAGCCATACGTAATAAATATGTGGAAATCTTCGGCCTGTCGTACGTAGTGTCCTCCCAGCCAATCAAAAACACCAACCTGAACGTCGGACCGACTAAGCACTACCACATCTGTGGCTCTCAGTGCAATCGCACGGTGTGGTCGCGGTGTACACACGTTCATGACCCCCAGTTCACCAAAGTGGTCACCCTGGCCCAGCAAAGCCGCCATACTGCCATCAGGTTCTAGCAGCGCCACATTGCCTTTCCAGATGATGTACATCTCGTGACCCACATCATCCACGTCGTACATCAGGTTGCCTGGCATGTACAGCAGCATACGTAATCGCTGAGCTAGCCGGGATATGAACGGCTGCTCGCAATAAGCGAACAACTGCACCTGAATGTATGCGGGAAGATGGGCAGGCAGCAATGGTAGTTAGTAACGAACGAAATACACATTTCCTGCATGTTTCCGTATTATCAATTAATATGCCCCGCCGATTGCAGACAATGGGATAGGTTGGGACATAACGCCAGGATAATCAGCGAGAGCTATAAAATAAAAGAGTCTTGTAGATAGAAATCGAGCGCCGAAGAGCAATGCTGCTCGAGATGCCGAGCAGGTACTTTTGCACCTTAAAATGTGCTCTTATTTGCCGTACATTTTAGGACCAATAAGGTTGAACATCAATGTGGACGTATTTGTACACGCACGTACTTACCTTTAACAGGAAGGGCTTGAATACGCTGGACATGACCTCGGCATGCAGCGCTGATGGCAGCTCCGACAGCAAGGGCAGGCCCTCCATTCCTGCAATGCACGGGTGGATGGGTTGACATATATTATCTCTATGTGCAGATGAGTGCCTTGGAGGGACGCTGGGAGAAGGGGCGGAGTAAATATGGGATGGCAATAAATATATACAATATATTAGTATAAATATCAGTATATCAGGCATTGCCTGATTGAGTGCAAGGTACTTATTATTATAATATACTAAGCAAGAAATTAAAAGAAACCGCATGCACATGTTGGCACGCGACCAATCAGATCCGGCGGACGTAGCGTGGAAAGCTGGGCTGAGGTGTAGCACCTGCCTTGAAGGCATGCCCAGCCCGCATGCCCAAACACCTAAAACGAAGCCAGTAGCCTTTATTAAAAGCCAGACCACGCACCCATCCACCCAGGCATGCATGCATCCACGCCTTGCCCACACACCGGGGTGGTCAAAGCGCTGCATGAAAATAAAATGATCATGCACCCTCGCGCGCAGGCCATCTTTTGCACCCTTATAGCGCAGCGCGTCTTGCATCATCACGGCACGTTGCTTGTGGCGTGACTCCATTCCCCACATGTTGTTTACCAGCATCGTCACACCTCCCATCTGCAGGGGCAATCAAACGATTTATCATGTAGGTCGAATACTCGTGCGTGAGAAGTCTGCCGTGGCTGCTGCGCATGCATGTGTGCATTTATTGCAACTTTGTGGTGTATGCATGATTCAAGTATGTAGGTGGCCGAGAACATTGAATGGTGGCCGAGAACATTTACCATCTCGTGTCCAGTGAAGTGCGTGTCCATGCACAAGACAGGGACCGCGACCGGTAACTACTCACCACGATGGCGTACATGCAGGCGCCCATGGACAATAAACACACTGCAAAGATTCGCTCCACATCATTGTAGGTATCAGGCTTGTCACCCAGGATGAGCAGGAAGCACCGATAAAAGGCAAAGAGATAGATGTCCCGGTCGGACCAGCCAGCACATCGGATGCCGTATATCCAGGGCCAATCTGTCCATTGATAATAATAATAATAATGGCCCACATTTAGGATTAAGTCGAAACATGGGTTGCTTAGGTGCACATGTAAAGCCCTAAGTTCCTGCGTGCCTGTCAGTTTTATAGGTTCGGAAAGGGCCGTTTTCATCATGCCATGCACGAGCTATTACGAATAAATGTAACGGCAGCATAGCAGGGAAACTTTCTGTCACTGTCTCACTCGCAATTTTAGGCACGATAAATTATAGACCCTAAAACCCAACCCTAAACCCTGTGGAAATAGCTATGAACATTATTTCCGTAAGTTTAGCATGTGCATTATGTATTGTTATATAAAATGAATTATAATATATAATATATGTCATGATTCTAATAATTATTATATATATATATAATATAAGCTGGCGGGCGATCGACCTAGCTCACCGTGAAGTTCTTGCGACAAGTAGTACCACAAGCAAGCAGACCAGTGCGTAATCATCACCATGATGAATATCAACTTGATAACGGCCATCAAATTTAAGAGCTTTAGTGGCGTTAGGATCTTGAGATGCCTGTGTGATGAAGCCGCGGGCGGCAACGCACGCATCCCGTTTGTATATCCATCCCCGAAAGCAACAATATTAACAGTATGGCATCGTCCTTAATCAGGACTTTGAAGGCAATAACGCGCAAACGGCAGCACGTGGTAGCCTTTGGTGCAGCTCCTAGCGTTTCTTATAAACACACGCACACACATATTATGCGCAACCTGCGCAACTAATGAAAGGTCTGACGACGCTAAACACTTCCTCACGCATGCACTGGGATCTTAATGATGCGATAATATCGGAACGAAGCAATCTCACGCATACCAGCCACGACTGTCCTACAAAAAGAAGTCGAGATAGATTATACTATAGGAGAGTGATTCCCGTCTTTTGAGCAGCTAGTTGTCCCCTTTTTCTTAGGTTCCTTCTGTGTTGTCTTGGTGCCCCTCTATGCTATCTTAGTGGCCAGCCTAGAGCCTCTGATTTTGTGTTTGCTCTTGCTGACCTGAGTGAGAGGGGGGCCACGTGGCAGGACAGACAGGCAAAGCCACGTGCCCCTCCCCTGCGCTGTGGCTCGGCCCGGTCAGGACCCCCGGTCGGTGCTCGTCTTTGCAGGGCGAGTCGCCCACATTGTAACACCCCTTAATAATAGATTTTACTAATATTAGTACCCCTTCTTTTCGCTTCCCTCTCCCTCTCGCTCTGTTGCTCTTTTCGTCCGTCCATCCATACATGCGCATGTCATCTCCTGCTCTGTGATCCGTACTTCATTACCTGGCGAGGTGAAAAAGGCGAGGTAACCGGAGGATACCCAGCCAGTACATGTGGACTTGTCTCGGGCTATCACTTTGTCGTAAGGTGGCCATGGAGACGATTTCTTCCAGGGGCAGCGCAGAGACCAAGTCGAGCAGGAGCATCCCTCGCGTGTAGTGTACCGCAATTAGGCGAGGTGTTCGGATGAGCTCGCCGGTTTGGGTGATGTATGCAGTCCTGCAGACGGCGGTTGGTGGAAGTAATTACGGAACACATACATCGCAAATGCCAGGTCACACAATCAAGAAGATTATTACACCAATAATTGTTAGTTTGCTTTGCGGTGGATGCATGCGTGACACGCATTGCTTATCCCGGTACGCAATCTATCTCCCATTCAATCCATAAATATAATAATAAATAATACTAACGATAATGATAATGATATAATAATAATAATATAGTAGCAAAACAGCAGCTGGCGCAAAACGTATGTATGCAAGTATGCAAGAGCGATCGAGCCCCAAAAGCAAAAGCTGTGGACAAGGGACAGCTGAATGCCCCGGAGCGGAGCCAATCGGACACTAAGGGCCACAAAAAGGCCTACCTGAAGTGAACGAGGATGTCGAGGCTGGCGAATGGATGCGATCGAAAGCCGAACCGGTAGATTCATTAAGGGATAGACATGCGTACATGCGCAATGGACATGAGTTATTAAGTTGATTGGTAGGGGGGAGGGTAAAACGTACGTATGTACATATGTACATACGGAAATCTAATTTGCAGCGCAAGAGCCCGTATTGTGTCTTCACGCTTCCAACCCGTGGGTACATTATTAGTGGGTACGTCGTTGTCGTACATACGGCACATACACACTATCACAATATGTAATTACACAACGATGCGTCATGATGGATGATGAATCGTCTCCAGATGCGTGGGTTGCTGCTGCAGTACTACTAATCGCTCGCTATACGTTACTATACTACCAGCTAATAATAATAATGATAATACACACACCATTTTACCACTACGATTATTACCATAGTAGATTATTCGTACTAAGGTTATTATTATTATTATTATTATTATTATTATTATTATTATTATTATTATTATTATTATTATTATTATTATTATTATTATTATTATTATTATTATTCGTAGTACTAGTATCATTGTACGTTACCTAAATATGCATGTGGTCATCCAGTTGAGCACACGGACAGCATATTGGCTCCTCCAAGACTCGAACGCGACCATCAACGGCACATTTATGGCTAGGAACAAGGCAAACAGGAGCGTCCCAACCGACCATCTGATTTTTGGCAGAACGATGGCACGATCGAGGGGCCCAGGGGACAGGGCAGGGCGCGCGGCGTGCGGCAAGTATTAATAAAGGACGTCGGTCAGCAGCTAAGACTTGCCTGTAGGCATCGGTGGGACAAGCAACATGCATGGCTGGCGGAATGCAGGTGCAGCCCAAATCAAATTGGAAATCGTGCATCGTATATATCCAAACCGCAACACCTACCAGCACCGGTTCATTAGCCAGATAATTGCATAATTGCATAAGTGTTGATTATTACGTTTGAGTTTCTGGTTTCGGCATTTTTGGTTATTAGGACTTCAAGGTAAACCTTATTTACATTATTCGTGTGTGAAAACCCGCCGCCCTAAACCCAGCACGCAGCGTCGGTTAGCCACGCACGCAGGCACGGCAGCCGCCACCAGCAATGCAATGCCCTGAGACCGTTTCGCACGAGGTGTTAGTTTCAATCTATGCAAAACCAAGAATGGCGTTCATGATGCTGGGGTTATTCGAAGGCGTTGATGACACATAGGTATATATGTGCGTGTTGCTTTTAACACCAGCAGCAGCGCTCGCTCCGTACGAACGGACATTCGTGTAGACATGCAACGAGCCTGGCACAATCAATCGGTTAAGAATATATTGTGCAGCGTCGACGTAAATGTACGGATGCTGGCTTGCTCCAGTCACATACGTGCATGCGTATATATACGCACCCGATTCTGGCACCGCTAGTTGGCAGCCTAATGGGCAAGGCCCAGTCCAGCACACATTCCAGGCGGTCCTTTAGTAAAAGTGCCAGTAACTTTATAAGGTCAGCTGCTGCCCGCAAGTGGCATGTTCCCCGCTCGAGCGGGACGACGACTAGCGAGATACCACGGCTTGCGGAAATGCCCGGCGAGAACTCTTCTATTATATTTCCCAGCTTCATGTTGCTATATTAAAGATAGACATCTAGCAATATGCTATGAACATCGATACAAGTCCGCCCAACTCCGAGCTTGACTCCGAGCTAGACGGATCGAAAGGTTTTTGAAGCGTCAAAAACGAAATGTTTTAGTCATTATGTAGGATTTTATGAGAAACCTTGTGTTATTGCAGAAAACAAAACATTCGAGGATGGCGATTCACGGCATTTACTGGTACGTCCTCAACTGGGCGCACAAAAACATTTATTAGCCATTTCATATGAGTTAGCTGCAAATATTGTATTAATAAAGGAACTCTAGATGACCTCTACATCATTAGCTATGAGATAGCACGCCTGTGACTCTTGAAGGCCGAAGGTCCGCCGTTTAGCGAATGAGAGCAAATGAGAAGCATAATTGCAAATTTATGTAATTCACGCTAACATTATTTGCCATAGTCCAATGCTACACAGGGCTTGAACTCCTTGTGGGCCATTACTGATAATATCTGAATAATATGTATGTGACCTTTCCGTGGACAGCGAGATGCGCACCATACCGATACAAATAAACTATAGCAAGCAGCCAATAAAAATAACTACTTAAATATTTTGAGGCGTTAGCAGGCTCCATAATGTATGACTGCTATCGCATTTAGTCCAGAGCTGCGCGAACGAGTCGCCGCTCGCTCGGTGTTCGGTTCGTAGACCCCGCCGCGCCATTATCAAACCAGCTCGCAAATCGTGGTGTGCCATTTACAGAAGCCCCATGAATTTCATTTTTAAAGTAACCTCCTGCGATCATCAGGAGTGTGCTTGTGTCGGAGCCTCGCATGGCACACCGACGCTAGATCCTCGACAATTCTTATCTTCGCTCGACCGCCAGCTGTGATGTATGTATGACATTGATTAATGCAGCTCGTTGATGCTGAACAGAAAATGCAGTTTTGTGGAAACACCGCGTTGCTTGCTGTATGTGTGCCAGTGTGTGCATTTCTTTGCAGCTTTCATAAGTGCTATCTATATGCAGGGCCTTGACTGCATCATTGCTTGCGCACGTGCGTAGCATGGCGACATCTGGGCCGTAGCTAGGTTTGTCACGGGCCACACCTGTTAGCAAAACCCTAAAGCAAAACCCTAACTGCACCGAGGAAGCAAGGGCGAGGATAGATGGAGACATACAGTGACATATACGGCACGGGTTGCTGGTTGTATATGTGTGTGGGATAGGGGGGGTTTGCTTCACCCATGGCCACAACGAACCTGGCAGTTCCTACCTTCCCCAGTATTTGGGGGCATCCTCACCCATTCACCCACGCGGACTTCTCCGAAATCAGTGATTTTCCCGGCATATATTACTGGCATCCGGCTGGCACCGGCACCCGCCACCGGCATCTATATGTAAGAAGGGCCAGCGTTATTGCGAGGGAGGACAAGGGATCGGATGGAGTGGAAAGGGCAACAAAGTGATGATTCCGTCAGAGAACGTGAAATAATTCAAAGAAACATCGATAATATGCTGGATGTCGCCCAAGACTGCCCAACGAAGTAGGTTCAGGTCTGATTAGTGCATAAACATGCAGCACGCACGCACCTAGCCCGCTCGATAGTTTCTCCACTTTGATTTAAGAGCAGTGTTTGCTATATTTCCTTTAGGTGTATGTGCGGCTTTGCTTGACAGATTATTGCTTGTGCACTGGCGTAGGTCAAAATACAAATTGAAGCATACATAACCTACGTAAAAACACGCGAGTCGACATTATAATTGCTGCTCCCGATAGATCACACAAAAACATGCATTACTGGAGCCATTGCTCATTCCTAGCCATACTACAACGAACCAAGCAAATCGAAGGGCGGGTAAAAATCGCCGTCTTGCTTGTTGAATGCCAAGACGCCATGCCATGAATCAATCGCATTTTGACAAGCAATTATGAGCCATGTCATATATGTACGACCATGGGTACATATATATGCGGCACCCTGGCCGATTGCCTGCGCGCAGCAGTAGTCCAATGGCATGTCAGCACTGCAGCGGGGGAAATAATAGGGTGCGGGCTTTCACGCGGGTAGGGCTCATGCTGCGCTTGCTTGCTGCCTGACCGGAGAAACGCCGGCGGTCGTCGGGAAGGCATACATCATGATTCGACAAGCAAGCAAGAGTCTTGGCGCGTCGCTTCCTTTGCGGGATGGGTTCGCACAAGGTGGGTCAATCGCTTTACCACATCAGAGCAACGAAGCCGTAGGAAACCGTTATGCGGTGCACCGCACAAACGGCATATAATCAGAACGTCTGTTGGGTATGTCATTCGGTTTGCACATGTTTGAACATCAACTCTAACAAGCACGCTGAACATTTTCCATCACGCCGCCACCTCGTTGATGGCGCCATCCAATATATGATAGTTTGGACAGACAGCAGTTGTCGACACATTCAGTTAATGGGCTGCATCTGTTCACATTTCGCCGCCATGCTCGTAGGGACCGTATGTACGGCATCATACCTGATCCTATCCACCGTCTTCAACAGCCATTTCAACTTTTCCGTCAATGATTTCAAGTAAGTGAAAGTCATGCCAACGACAGTTACGACAGGTGCCTAAGCTGGCGCAAACACACTTCAATCAGAGCGAGATAATGCGTGTCCCTGCGGCATATCATTATGATCTCAACTCTTCAGCAACGTAAAACATCATTTCATTAAACTATTGATAATTCTACTAGCATCAAAAACAAATGATATCTTCGTGCCGAATGCGAATTTATATATATGTATATTTATATAATATTATCATGTCAACGTCTATATATATGGTCAACGTCTCTGCTTGACTCTGGAAAATAGGGCCTGGGCTGCCTTCCCGCGCAATACCATTATCTATATATTTTTAGTGTAGTGCAGGATAGGGGGGTTTGGCTTCACCCGTGGCCACAACCTGGCAGTCCCTACCTTCCCCAGCAGTATTCACCCTCATCCGCGGACTTCTCCGAAATCAGTGATTTTCCCGGGTTCAGCACCCACCACCAGCATCCAATGGAATGCTGCCGGATCAACGGCGGCATCAACTCCATTACTGGTCAGCTCGCAGGTCACTTTAATCGGGGTCTGTCACCGTCCATCTTTGTGGGGGCACATCCACCCTCAACCGATTGGAAGGATTTTTATCCTGTTTATCTTTATTTATTATTTGTGTAACTACTGATCTGGGAGTTCACGCAAGCCTGCGCATAGCCGGCGATTGGGTGCGGGATACGGCCTTTATTTGGCCGTCATCCATATCCAAACGAAAACTGTACTTGATACGGATGAACCGAAGACCGCAGCTTGGATTTATAAGCCATCTTGTTGATAATCCTGAGTACCGAGATGGAGACAGATCGCGAATTCCTTCGGTTACATACTTATTGTGGATGGAGAAAACAGGATAGAACAGAGCTATATTCAGCAGAGTCGACACTTCTGCTCCGGAACCAAGTGTTCTGGTCGTCCGGTTAACACTCCCCCGCGAACAGAACACTCTAGTGCCAATTCCTTCTTAGCGAACTCCCATGCTCAAACGAAACTTAGCAAACTCCGCGAGCGGTAGGGGCTTGGTCAACACATCAGCGACCATTTCCCCTGTAGGGCAATATCCAAAAGATACTAACCCGTGCTCCTCCTTTTCACGCACGAAGTGGTGCATCACATCGATGTGCTTGCTCCGATCCGAAGTTATAGGGTTCCGGATCAGACTGATGGCCCCTTGGTTATCATCCCAGATATGAACCGTCTTGACCGGGTATCCAAAATCCCCCATGAGCTTACGTAGCCACATGGCTTCACGTGTGGCAAACGAGGCTGACATATATTCCGCTTCCACTGATGATGCTGCTACGGTAGGCTGTAGGCGACTCTTCCAGCTCACAGCTCCACCGTTCATCATGAACACATAACCGGTGGTTGACCTCCGGTTATCCCTATCGTTGGCCCAATCAGCGTCAGCGTACCCAAACAGCTGCTCGCTGCGGCTATAGACTATTCCATAAGTTGCGGTGCCCTTAACATACCGCAGCACTGCCTTAGCGGCCTCCCAATGGGCCGGTACTGGTTTCGACATATACCTGGCTAGCCTATTGTTGTATCTCTGTTATATCCGCCTTAAGCAAAGGCTCGATCGAAAGATGACCAGGAGCCACCTCGGATACTACCCGTAGATACCCCAGGATACTACAATTATCCCCCCTTTAGGCAGGCGCGTCCTCGCGCCAGAGGGGCCAGAGTGAATCACCACCCTAAGACCTCCACAGAGTTCATTTCCTCACGGCCTGGTGATGGGGGCCATCAATTCCCACCGACCAGTGCAACCGCCCACTCCATAGACAGGAGGGGGATTTGAACCCGGGTCAGTCTTAACCCGCTCGATACCAATTGTTGTATCTCTGTTATATCCGCCTTAAGCAAAGGCTCGATCGAAAGATGACCAGGAGCCACCTCGGATACTACCCGTAGATACCCCAGGATACTACACCTATAAACGGCTTGCGCAATGTCGGGCCTGGTCACAACTGCCAAATACATCAGGCCGCCCACCAAAGCACGATACTTGGTGGCGTCCTCAAAAGGCTCCTGTTCAACGACACCAATCCCTTGCGCCGTTAGCTGAACCAAGTTAGGCTTCATAGGTACAGCCTCCGGTTGGGCATCAGCCAACCCAAAACGCTCAACAAGGTCAAACGCATAACGCCTTTGAGAAATTTTCAGTTCACCTCCATTGCGCATGATTTCCATTCCAAGGAAGACCGACACAGCTCCCAGGTCACGGATATCAAAACTTTTAGCGAGGTATTGCTTCACTTCCGCCATGAGACTTGCACAATTGCTCGCAATGAGTAGATCATCGACATGGGTCAATACACGGACAACGCGTGAGCCAACACGCTTGATGAATAGGCTTGGGTCGGACTCGGAGATCTCAAACCCATTTGCTGCCAAAGTGGCTTCTAGCTTGCGGTGCCATGCACGGCCCGCCTGCTTTAAACCATATAAAGCTTTGATAAGCCGGCATTTTTCCCCCCCTTCACCTGTAACATACCCGGGGGGTTGCTCGCAATAAATTTGTTCCTCCAACTCACCATGTAAGAACGCTGTACGCACGTCCACATGGTGGACCTCCATACCCTCAGCCGCCGCCGAAGCCAAGAATGCTTGGACAGTGGCATGACATCCAGTAGGCGCAAAAACTTCATCAAAATCAACTCCCTCAATCTGCTTGTAGCCTTTTGCCACATAACGTGCCTTATAGCGTTCAATGCCTCCGTTGGCATCCCTTTTCAGCTTATACACCCATTTCCCTGGGATTACATTGGCCCCCTGTGGTGGGTGTTCAAGCCGCCAGGTTCCTTGCGCATGAAGTGATGCAATCTCCTCATCCATAGCCTGGCGCCAATGCACAGCTTCCAGAGAATTGATTGCTTCCTCGTAGGTTGATGGCTCCTTGGGTATGGTGGTGGCTGCTACAGTCACGTGACGTTTTCCAGGCTCCGGGCTGTACCGGTCAGGCGCCTTATGGGTACGCCTTGGATAACGGGATTCTTGCCCTATGTTGGCGTCCCCTCCCGCAGAGCCCGTACCGTTCCCTATATTGCCACCATCATGGGTAGTGCCAGCACCATTGCTCTTTCCACCACCTACACCTGGAATAACTCCCGACTCCCCCGCATCACTTGCAGAGTGCTCTTCATCTGAATCACTATCATCAGAAACGGTATCCATTGGAATATTTGTCATGTCTTGTTGCGGGTACTGTTCATCAAAACGAACATTGCACGAAACAACAACCTTGCGCTGTTGGGGCAGGTAAACACGATAGCCCTTGCTGCCACGCTCATAGCCAACGAAAACTCCCTTCTCGCAGACCGGGTCCAGCTTGTTCCGGTGCTGTTTCTCGCTGTACACCCAAGCAGTGCAGCCAAACACACGTAAAACAGACACATCCGGCTTGTACCCATGGAACAACTCATGTGGTGTGGCACCCCTGTCACTCACCGGAGAGCAGTTCCTAATTGCACATGCCGTCATCACCGCTTCCGCCCAAAATCCCTGCTCCAGGTTGGCGTCCTGTAGCATCGCACGCACCTTTTCAAGTAGCGTACGATTCAGACGCTCTGCACGTCCATTCTGCTCAGGGGTATAGGGAACCGACGTACTGTGCAGGATTCCCTTGTCCCAGAAAAACTCGCGCATACGAACATTGACATACTCTCGTCCATGGTCTGTTTGAAACTCACGCACCCGTTTCCCTGTCTGGTTCTCCATAAGGGTGAGGGCTTCCTTCAGCACGTCTGGGACCATGTCCTTAGTTGCCACTAGGCGCACGGTGGCAAAACCGGAATGCTCGTCTAGGATGGTCACCATATACCTGGCGCCACCCATGGACTTGATAGGCATCTCACAAACGTCCGAATGAACGCGTTGCAAGACAAGATTAGACACATTTCCTGATGGGGGGTGTGGTACGCGGGTGAGCTTAGCCTTGACACATGGCTCACACGTGCGCTTTGCTTCCGCAGCCTCCTTCACCTGGTCAGCGGTCACGTTCAGTCCCTTGACCATCCCTTCCTTGGCTAACCTGCCAAGGCCTTCGTAACCCAGATGCCCAAAACGGCGATGCCATAGGTCCACTGATTGCTCTAGCACTGCGAGTGCTTTTACCCTCTCCTGGTGGGCCTTGGTGTGTATGTTCATGTAGTACACACCGCTGTTGCCCTCGCTGAGGCGTCCTTCCATGACATCTAGCCACTCATGTAGGGTACCGTAGCCGCCGTATGAGACGTTTTCCATTTGGACGAATATGCGGCCGTTGTTAGCGAGAATGCGACATCCCTTCTTATCGAGACGTCCAGCGGACAGGATCCTTGTGATTGAATGTGCTGACTGACGTCATCAATAGTAGTTGCCAGCACAAAGGTATTGCGGCGTCCACCATCGCCACTAGTCCCAGAGTCTCCACGGTTGCTGCCTGCACGGTTACCTGCAGCTCCACGGTTTCCACCACGGTTGTAACCTCCTCCGCGATGGTTGCCACCACCGCGGTTGTTGCCTCCACTGCCCGCCTGGCCGCTTTGCTGTTCGGCGAGCCACTTGGGACAATTCTTCTTGAAGTGTTCCGTGCTTCCGCATTTCCAGCACACCGACATATTGTCGTCTCCTTGCGATTTTTGTTGTCGTGGATGGTGTCCGTATGACTGGCGCTGTGACGACTGGTACTGCTGCTGCCCACCGCCGGTGCCCCGGCGGTTTCCAAACACCAAGGCTGGTGTTGTTTCCTGCTTATCTTCTCTTTTAACCCTGACTTCCGCTGACAGGAGCGCTGGGCGGATGGTCTTGAGTGTGGCTTCGCCGAAACTGGCCGACGCCTCCAGAATGGCCCTTTCGGTGCGGTAGTCGCTGCTTAGACCATTTAGAACGCTTGCCACTATGACGCTGTCGGGGATCTTGAAATTAGTCGCCGTCAGGATCTCGTGGTATTCTTCCGCCCGTCTGAGATACTCATCCATGCTCTCGTCGTGTTTCTTTCGCATGGTAATTACTTTGGTGTGGTACTCTTGTTGTTGTAGTGCCATTTGCTTGACGAATTCGTCGTGCAGTTCGTCCCAGGCGACTGCCGCATTCGCCGCCTCATCAACTTTGTCCACAAAAACACCAGTTACCATCTGTACCAGCTCGGCTTTAGCTTCTTCGGCCTTGCTCCCGGACGAAAAGGGTTTCTTGGAAGCCGAATCCCACAGCTTCTCCCTGATCAGGTGGTTCCTTGCGTGCTTCTCCCATCGCAAGTACTCTTCTGTCTTCTTGAGCGGCTCAAACCGGATCTTGCCCATTTCAGTCAGGTCCTTAAACTAGGAACCCCTCTAAACCGAGTCTGCTAATCCTGCAGTGACTTCGCGCACTATGGCGCGGGGCTCATAACCTGTTGATAATCCTGAGTACCGAGATGGAGACAGATCGCGAATTCCTTCGGTTACATACTTATTGTGGATGGAGAAAACAGGATAGAACAGAGCTATATTCAGCAGAGTCGACACTTCTGCTCCGGAACCAAGTGTTCTGGTCGTCCGGTTAACACATCTATCCTTATCATTTCACAGTGCTATTCGATACCCGCGTAACCCGTCATGTTTCCATGGACCCGTTGGGACGCGCACTCCAGCCAAGCCTTACTAGCAGCTCGATTTACTGTTGATTGCTCATCGCCTCTATCTTGCAGGTGAAAACGGATGGCCGTTTTCGGCCCTACGCGTCCTGCGGCTCCGAGACGCTGCTGCTTTTCCTTCCGCCGCCGTGTTGCCGCGGCTTGCCCGTTTTGCTTATCATTTCATTTAAGGCAGCTGGGGGCAAGATCTCAGGAGCCCAAAACGCCGCTTTATGCCCTCCTTCAGCTGCGGCTCTGGGGGATAAGGCGGAGTCTTCCTTGGCAGCCGCATCCACGCCCACGCCTATATCTACGCCTATGCCTACGTCTGCACCTACAGTGGCGGCCACCACATCCCTTGCTGCGTATCGGATCGCTTCACAGCATCCCTGCTCGGATCCCGAAGATGGTGTCGAACCAAGAGATGTCGGATGAGCGCTGGGCACGTTCATGGGGATGCGTCGGGACCCACATGACGAAGTCGGCGATACGCGATCCCCGCCAGAGCGCTGCCGTATGGCCCCGCGCGCACCGCCTCCACCACCGCCCTCAGCCCGGCTATTTGCCCGGGACAGGAGGGATGGGCTGGAGGGTTCTGATTGACGCGCCTGTTGTTGCTGTCGTAGTTGCTGTTGTTCTTGCTGCTCCGGCTGGCTCTGTTGTTGTTGCTGCTGCTGTTGCTGCTGTTGAGCAGCGATAGTGTTGGAGGTCAGGACGGACAGGTCACGCGTGGATTGGCGCCGTCGGATATTCTTGCCCGCAGCGCGGTTCATGGTGGCTTCTAGAAGCGCTGTGTCCGTCCCCGCTGGAGCGATACCCGCCTCCAGAACCATTGCGTTGCTCCCGCCGCCACCCGGGACGCCCGCCTCGATTATAAGCTCCTCTGAAGGAAATGTCCTAAGACCCAACGTAGAGGATCGGCGGGGATGGAGGTTCTGCTTGAAGGACGACTGGCGCCCTAAAGCTGGCCGGAAGCTGCTGGCGCTACTGCCGGAAGCTGCAGCTGCTGTGGAAAGTGGCAGTAGCACACCCATCTGCCCGCCTGCGGCGCTTTGTGGTCCGATCAGACCTGCGAGTGCTGACACGGTGTTTCGTCTCTGCACCTCCGGCCCCTGGATGGGTGCATCTACCAGAACGGAGCCATCGCCACCGGCGGCTGCCGCTGCCGCGGCGGCTGCGACTGCTGGCGACCGCCGCAAGTTGCTGCCGCCGATCGTGAGCGCCGCGCCTGCGGCGGCAGTGGCTCCGAAACCACCGCTTTGTTCCTCTTCGAGCCGCTGCAGTCGGTCGTCGACGCCAACGACTTGGTAGGAAAGGTCCTCTGCGCCGACTACGGTCAGGTCAGGTGGGAAAAGATTGCGGAGTGCATGGCATGGATTGAACTCATGACATACCGGATGAAGAAGACTGTATGGCGGAACTCAGAAGGTGTGTCGTCGTTAGCGCAAACATATAGAGCACGCCCCAAATTGTACTGCGCCACCACGCATGGTTCAGGCATGAGGTTATCGGTTTTCTCTAATGCCATGTTAGCTATGAGGCTTGTGAGCAGGCTGCCCAAGCCAAGGAATGCAAAATACAACACGGCAGTTTCGGCAGCTCGGATATGAACGTGGTGTCCCAAGCAGCAGCTAGCTACCGCGTCACCATGTACGCAGTTGCCTGGGCGCTGCAACCCCCTGGGCGCTTTACCTGAAACACGTAACAACTTGCCCAAAAGTTTCTGTAGGACCTCCACCATTCGAGTATTGATCGCGTTGACCACGGCGTCGTTCTCACGCCGCACGACCGCCTGGATCGTTGGATCCTGCGAACCCATGCGCAGAGCATACACCAATGTGTCAACAGTTCTCAAGCCTCCAAACGTGGTAAACGAATAGATGGAAACCTAAAGTAGAATGTATGGTTAGTAAACACCCCATGGGCAATGGTCAATGCAACATATTTACTGCTTCAGGGCATTGCTCTACCAGTAAGATCGCCACCATCGTCATACGCCAATGTCGTGTTCGTCCCATATCCTGTTTGTATGTACCTAACCCACATCGCCCAGCACTTAACGGGGGGACACAGACCTTCAGCGGCTCCGTTAGGATGGACTCTAAATGCGCCTGGGTAGCAGCCAGCTGCCGCCGTGCCCGGGCCAGCTCCAGCTCCAGCATCAAGCAACGCGGGTGGCGACAGGGCTGTTGCTGGTCATTAAGCCATCCGTCCACGTCGCAGCACCCAGTGGCTTCCGAAGTCATGTGGGACAGCTGGCGGCCGGAGCCGCGCATCGCTGAGGCCCGGAAACTACGCCGGCCCAAGGATTGACCCAACCGTCGTGTCGTACTGTCCTCCGTGGACGCGCCAATTCCCCCGATAAGACCGTGGGAATCAAATGATGCCGCCGCCACTGTCGACGCGCCAGATGTCGTACCTGAGGCGCCAAGCTGGCTTCTGGAAGGCCTGCCTGATTTGCAGTGCCAGCGGTGCCCCAAGGCGGCTGGTGAGTTGGTGGTTGGGAGCGATTGCTGGTCGAACAGTGAGCCAAGCGGATCGTGGCCCAGGAAGGGCTGCGGCGTGACGAAAAGTAGCTGAGATGCAGTGGGAATCCGCTGCTGTCCGGAGCTGCCACGAATTATATCCCTGTCCATATCTGAGTTTTGTTTACTGAGCATTGGAGCATGGGCGGTCTGCTGAACCTGCGGGGCCCGGCCACCACCGCCGATGGCGATGGTGCAGGAATCACCGGGCATCGCGTGGGGCGGGGTCCAAACGGCTGGGCCCATGGGATTGGTGCTACTTCCAGCAGTGGTAGCCCTCATTCCGGCTCCCTGGCGCGCGCGCTTGCTCAAGTACCGTACGATGCTGTTGCCAGCGTCCATCGGGCGCTGCGAGCTGAAGCGGGCGCGTTCCAAGCCCACAAGATCCCGAGAGTTAAACGCGCTGAGAAGCGTCGTTGGAATCAGCGACGAAGGTTGTGGATGTTGTGTGATGACCGGCGAGGACGCGGTAGTGGGGCTAACCGGGCGTGTCGATGTAAGCTGGAACGGTACGACGGCATTTTCGGACATCCCGGGCACCGTACATGCTGTACCCGCTGCGTCATGTGATGCCGCTGCAGAACTAAACCGCCACTCCATTCCTATGCCGCTACGAAGGAACTGCTGCTCCAACCGCTGCCGCTGCTGCCGGTTCGATCCTCGGCCTGGGACGTGCGGATGCCCGGTTGACTCATCTATTTGCCTGCCCACGGTGTCATGCGGCGCGCGAACCTGTACATTTTCCGCGGGCAGCCGCGGCGCCCGTCGCCGTTGCACAGTGCTGGAAGTCAATGCACTATCCACCGTGCTGTGCTGCATGGCGTGAGGATTACGAGGGTACGAGAGTTCGCCTCCGAAGGCAATCGTTGCTGCTGGAGGCGCAGCGGCCGTGCGCGTAAGGGCCGCATAGAGGGAATCAATGGACGATGCAGAAACGCTGGGTTGGCAGTTGCTGTCAAACGGGATTTCAAGGTTGCCGGGATCCACGCTTTCTGTTCCATGGGCTAGATTGAGCTGGAAGATATCCTCCGTGGACTCAGCCACAGGCTCAGCTAAACCCGAGGCCCCCGAACCGCCGCCGTCTGGGAGATTGTAGGAAATCCGACCGCCGGCACCAACATCATTAACAACAGCGGCTTCAGTGGCAGTGACACCCTTTTCCTGCCCTTGCACTAGGCGCTTTCGGCGCATCACGCTGGCCATTCCAGGAGCGGCTGAGATTCTCGCTGCCGCTCTGCTCATTACGCTCAAGACTTGTCTCCAGGGGGAAATTCGTGCTTGATCTCGAATTCTAGACGTTGCGGAACAGGTGTTACCACCTTGGCTGCGTGGGGTGCTGCTACCGATGCCGCCCTTTCGAGAATGATGATCATCATTATCCTTGCCATGAGTGAACAACTTTCTGGCATCATCCCCAGCAGGCTTGCCGCTGGGCTGGCCCAAAGCCCCTGATGAGGGGCCGGCGGAGTCGTGGCCTTCACCATTGCTTCCGCCAATGTTGTCGGCTTGCTTCAGCTCCTGCTGCTGCTGCCGCTGCATATGGCTGGTGGCCATGGATGCGGCCCAGACCGCGGGCCCAATTTCGTGATCCTCCAGTTGAACTTGGGCTCGGCTCCTAACGAGCTCTGCGCTTTCGGGGAAGTCCCGCATGGCGTCCTGCGGACGTATGTCAGCAACGTATGTCAAGAGACGTCGGAAGAAGTCCACGGCCGCCAATCGACCCATTTCCATATGTGCAAAGGGCTGATAAGCGCCGTGCAACAACCTAATCCTTTTGCACCAATCACGCGATTAATAAAGCAAGCGATTAATAAATTAATCGATTATTCAGTTGATTAGGGTCGTAAGCTATACATGAATACTAATAGTAGTAATGAATCCAGAACTACCAATAGATATGCCGAGTCGCTAGTCTGCTAATTTTAAGCCCCAGGCATGTGCACTTGGGTCGTAATTGCAGGTTCGTAGCCCCGTGCATGACCAGCAGCCAGCACGTGTATGTCCCCCTATATACATGCACTGTGCACGCAAGAGGGAAGGAGGCAAGAATAGCGAACTTTCGACGGGCACACCTACACCTCCGTGATGCACCCGCGAGACTTGTACGTGCATTCTCGTCACTTGCACCCATGTATCTATACATGCATATACTATATGTATATGTATATATATACACACACACACATACCTGCAGGTCACCACGGCTCAGCATGATAATGTCAGCTGCGCACATAGCCACGGCACGTTGTGGTCGTGGTGTGTTTGTCGCCATGACACCAAGCTCGCCAAAGTGGTCGCCCTCGCATAGCAACGCTGTCATACATCCATCGGGCTCAGTTAGCGCCACAACGCCGCGCCAAATTATGTACATGTCATGGCCCACCCAGCCCACACCGTAGATGACATCCTTCGGCATGAACATCGACAGCCGAAGCCGTTGACACAGGCGCCATATGAAGGACCGCTCACAAAAGGTGAAAAGCTGGATCTGCACGCATGGACCGATGAATACATGGCAAGTACGTATGCAGTACAACACAGGTGGCGACGGGAGTAATGTGAACTACACATTAAGCAAAAGGCTCCTTAATTGCTTTCAGGTAGTTGCATGAGCCCATAAACTGCTGGTGCTACTTATGCAAGCTGGAAGCTGGCCACAAGAATGCAATATTTGCGCGACCCCTCTTCCTTTTCCTCACCCTCGTCAAAAAGGGTTCGAAGACGGAGGCCATCAGCTCTGAGTGCAGCGCCACGGGAAGTTCCGACAACATGACCACTCCCTCGGGGCCTACGTGCGTACAGCAGATCACAGGAGGTAAGGGTATAGGCCCACAATAACACTGGCCTGGAGGCACACTGTTGCTCGCCTGGAGTGGCCCAAGTATGACGATTCGGCAAGAATATATGGTGCCGCCATCGTCTGACTTTAGATTGAGTCGGCCAGCTGGGTCATGGCCTGGACGCTGTTTTCCATAGCTATCCTGATTACTGCTGCGGCTAACAATTGCTGGTAAATATTTGCAGAGGAATGATTATGGATTATGGTTGGAATTAAGTTTGTGGCGATTAATTGCCACATATGCCGATACCACCAACAACAACATCCATCCACAACTGTTGCACGAAATATTGATAACGCAGACATGCTTTTAAGCCTCAATTGATCCTCAAAAGCATGTAAGCGTTATATAACTCAGTTCGGGAGCTTGGGCAATTTAATTCGTACCCTTACGTGTTAATACTCAAGGAAAGATGTGGCCGCGTCCATTCAGCAGCATGTGGATAGGGATGGATGGATGGATGGATGTTACCCCGCTTATTACCGACCCGTATCCCACCGGCATGGGACATGACCATACATGACATGTTAAATTAGCCATACACAAGACAGGACCTGACAGGATCTGCTGTTGGGCAGGTCCTAAAAACAAGTCCTGCCTCACGGCGCATTTCTTGATCGGTAGGGATCACGGCAGGTATCCTAAGGTATCCATGGGTAGGATTTGGGATGACCAGTTGTGTTGTAGGTGGGACCCTAAATTCGCCGGATATTAATTATAATTAATAAAATAATAATATTAAAGTCTCAGGACGGGTACGACCCGCCAAGCACAGGCTTTCAGGACAGAGTTCCGTTCTAGGTTCAGCAGGTTCGTAGGCTCTGTCTGCCCGACTCCCCTCCAGGATGTGCTTATATCCTGTTTCGTAGAGAGCTGAAACGACTTCTGTTAGCTGTTTCTATAGTGTTCGATGTATCCCTGGAGTGACGGCTGAGCTGAGCCGTTACTAACAGGGTCAGTGGGTCAGGAGGTTACGGACATTCGTCGTAATGGAATTACGACGGATTCCTGTTCTAAACTTGTCTGGTTCTTTGAATTATAATTTCTTATAATTCCCTTATATCCGAAGGTACGCTTGGTGCGCGATTCTAGAGCTGTTATTTCGTAGTAAGATCGTCGCGGACCTCTAACCGAAAACAACTGTTTCAGTCGATTGGGAAGTTCTATTAGGAAATGCTACTTAGCGCATTTCTGTCTGAGTTCAATTCAGATGTTTCCGTTATATATTATTAAATCATCCGATTTAAAATATGCTATGCTACAACAAGTTGTCTGGACATCTTCCGATCGGGCCATTGCGGCGGAAGGCGGATACAACAGACATACAACACAGGGCTGCATGTCACTTTCAGCCTGCTGGGAGGAATGGGCACGTGTGTAGACAGCACGCACACGTTTTACGGATACGGACCTGGGTGCTCGTACTGCGCCATGTGGTCGAAGTAGGTGTCCACACGCGAACGTAAGTCGGCATCGTTGTCCGCGCCCTTGTATCTCAGGACATCATGTAGCATGGCGGCGCGCAGCTTGTGGCGAGATGCCATGCCCCACATACTGCTCACGAGCAGTGACATGCTGCCCATCTGAAGCCGCACGCACAACAGCCAACAGGAATAGGGATAGGATTCAGTGCTACTCCAACAATGATCCGTTGTTGCGTGTCCTGTAAAATGCATTGAAGCAGCATGTGGGACCTGCGTGTGCGTCGGTTGTGGCTTCCTCCAATGATCAAGGCTATGTAAAATTACCCCAGCTCCACGCAGGCCGCTTGCGTAGATTAGGCAATTAACGAATATCCAGTATCAATTCATCTTAACAGACCCTAGATAGGTTAAAAGCCCTCATTAGGAAACGTCGAGAACTTGCAAACTTATACGGTTTGCATGCATGGCTGAACCAGCAAATCCTTCGTAACATTCGGTTTTCATTCCGTAAAGTCCTTCCGTTATATGCCCGCGGGGTTATGGAAATTTGGAATATTTTGTGGATAATGTTCTCTGTTAACTGGCCCGTTTTATTTGTGGATTATACCCACCGTATATTTTAGGGAAAATAGACCCCCTGGTCTTTCTGGAGTGTACATGCTCAGCTTGGGTTTCTAAGGCTATCCCGCCCACCGCAGCTTGCTTCAAAAGGCCGATTGACTCACAACTATGGCGTAGAAGCAAGCCCCTAAAAATAGCAGCAGCAGCACGAACACACGTTCCACGTTATTATTCGTTGGCGGCCGGTCGCCCAGCATGATGAGGAAACTGCGGTAGAAGGCGTACAGGTACTTGTCCACATCACCATTGCAGTTGCCGTCGACAGTGAAGATCCAGGGCCATCTCCCTGACAAGAAATGCAAGCAGGGGCCTTGCGCCATCTAAAACACGCTGGATGAAGTGGTGAATGCATGAAGGTTCAATCATCTTACATAAACCCCTCGATGATGTACGCGTGGATATATATATATATACATATATGTTTGGGGTGTTACACTGTGGGCGACATATATATATATATATATATATATATGTGTGTGTGTGTGTGTGTGTGTTGAGTAATAATAAGCACAGTAGTTATGGCGACGCACCTTGGACTTCTGTGGACAGGTAGTACCATACACACGCGGCCCAGTGCGTCATTAGGAGCATAATTACAACGAGCTTGATAACACTGACCAAATTAAAGTACTTGACCGGCACGACGACATCCAGCTGGCTGATGTAATAAGAAACGGAGCGTTTAAAGTGGGTTTGGCAAAGGGGACTAGTGCGGAGAAAACACAGCGTGGGGAGGCCATTGCTAAATAATTTTAGATTAATCGCATGTGAGTTAACACATTCGTGGCGCGATGCCTCAAAATAACCGCTTGAAAGAATGCCTCTTAAATTCACCATGGCGGGTATCGCATATCACACACACACACACACACACATATAAACATATATTATATCAAGATGTCGTCGGCATCATACATAGTCGCCCACAGTGTAACACCCCTCCCTACACATACTCAATGCAAGCGTACATATTCAAGATGCACGTACGACGAGGCCCAAGCAAAGAATCTGCCCTGTGTTTCACCAATCGATGGTAGCATCGATTGCCCATTCGTTCGTTCGCCGTCATGCATCTTTTATATTTCAAGTGTCATGTGGAGATTTTGTGCTCCATTGCAATGGACTTTGAACTGCACGGGAGAATTAGTTAGACAATACGTCTGTTCGTATTCAGATGCCAAGGGAGCTCAACCCAGCTATCTACCTAGATGCCGACTGAAGCTGATCGCTTGAGGTAAGTAAAAACTTATACGTTTCAAGCAACCCACCTTAGCATGGTAACAAAGCGGGGCAATCGTAACAAGCCCACCCAGTATAAGTTCGTGTGGTCGTCGCCGTGCGTGAACACGTCGATGATGTTGTCCAGTGGCAGCGCCGAAAACAGATCCAGGACGAACATGCCGCGAAGGTAATGCAGCGCGATGATATGCGGGGTACGTATGATGTCACCGTGAGGCGTTGCGACGCAGGTCCTGTTCAGGATATCAGAGCAGGCCGGTACTAAGGTTGTTGTTGTTGTTGTTGTTGTTGTTGTTGTTGTTGTTGTTGTTGTCAATCGACGAAGCTGATTTTCATGAACCAGCCCTGCCTCGTGAGCTTGGGAAGACATAAAAAACGGCATGTTCGCCTCGAATAATGGAATCGCCACCAGTTACAAAGAGCATCCATCCGTATCCACTGGGCGCCGTTCTTACATTCGAGCGGAGTATCTAGGCGGCGCATCAACCTTATCCAAAAAATCATTTTCCCCGTTACCCTGATATGGTTGAAAGCGTAGTACCTGACCGACCTGAAGTTTACCAGGATATCCAGGCTGTGTGCCGATTCCATGGCGATTCCAGTGATGCATCCGCCCGTCCACCCGTACGTCGTCCATGTGGTCCACCGACGCGTCCAGTCGATCCCGCCACGCATCCATCCGTGTAAGCGATTAAATCAGAATACCATGTATTTAAAATGCGAGTAACTTATCAGGCAAGTGACAGGATCCACATGCACGTCAAAACAGGTACGACCCAGACTGACGGATGAGCCAGATGCGAGTAGATCAGCAGCAACGGAGATGGCGGAATATACATACGCTTTAGATAAGAGGTAGGCGAGCAAAACATCAATTTTAAGTAGAGGAGCTCGCGTGGATACCTACATGCCTGCTTAGCACGGAACATGTATGGCGAAACTAAGGTAATATTTCCTGCCTGGAGCCCTCGCCTCTGGCGACCCACCAAAAGCTCATCGTAGTCATCCAACCCAGCCAGATGACAGATGTATACTGCCGCCAGGACTCAAACGCGATTTGCAGTGGCACATCGACAGCACAGTAGAGCACTAGGGTCAGCATCCATAGGGTCCACCTGTTGGTTTATGAGTTGCGTGGTTAACTTATTCGTTGGTCATTATCTGGAGAAAGAAAACCTCTATGCATACGGTGAAGTGGTACTGATTGAAATTTGCTGCTAGCTGTATCCCCACTGGAAGTAGCTGACGCATCCGTACAAAATGCAGCAGGTCTGGTATGTGCGTAAGTGACGTACGGCAAGAGAGCGCAAGTACGTGAGGTCCGGAGGTCTCGGGATGTTAGCTAAATGGACCTCTAAGTTTCTCATGCTCCTAAGAAATAAGTCAGCCTTTCGTAATCCCAGCAAGCGGCTGTCATGGACTGGGAGGTAATATAACCAGGACCACACCATGGGCGCGCGGTCAAGCTGTAGTGGCAGGCCAACCCGTAGCTCCGGACCGGCACACTTGCTTGACGCGGACAAGACTCATGTACAGTCCTGCCCTGGAACGAGTAATCACTTACTTGGCGCACGGGTGGTACATACAATATTTTACGTTTTCGAGCCCATTGGGTTCACACCCATCGCAGAAAATGCCGATTGTTAATTTAGTTTGGTTCGCTAATATCGTCGATATCTATGTATCAGGTAGATTTACGAACACTGTGCGGGTCGCGCATCCACCGAAATGTGGAAAATGATGTCTCATGATCATTTGTTACGAAGCGCGTGGAAAATGATGTGTCATGGCCGTGCAAAACGACAGACAGCCGACAGACAGACTTCCGTAGAGCAAATGAGCAGTCATTGATAATGAGCCGCCTCGCAATCAGAACCTGAGATCTTCATAACATCATATGCAATTATCCCAATATTATGGCATATAGCAGAACCTACCATATACGCTCGGAGCTGGTAGGCAGCGCGACTGGTAGGACTCGGTCGACCAACCGTACCAGAAAATCCACGGTGCCCCATGCCATCCTCTGGAAAATGTTAGATGGCGCGGCTTCTTTCCTTACATTTGCGGCCATAGCATGAGCAAGAGGGCGAAGCGCTGACATTTCCTTCAGTTCCGCTTCCCAGTTTATTGCACAGCTGAAGTTGCTGGCAAAAAGCGATGCGAGCAAGGCATTTTAAAATCTTGCAGTATACTACGGTCACCATGCAGTTGTCATAAAAAAACCAGTCCTCAGGTCGGTCGTTTGGACTGACGTCACTAAATGCGACAAAAAGGATATTTTAACTAAAAGAAATACATATCGTAAAAAATTTTACTTTCAGATAACAGCCATCCTTACAGGATGGAGGTCGGCAATGCATGAATCGAGCGTCTAAAAGTCTGGAATGTTAAACAGAACGTATTTATTACGTTGCGCAAATAACGCACCAAAACATTTCAAAATAATTGATTTCATTATAGAGACAGGCGCAAGGGCATTGCTTACAAATTGCAAGTTAGGCGTGCCCACCGGCCACTAAGCCATATGCACTTCTTCCGTGTAATCATATCTTAAATAGTATCCCTACAATTCACAGAGAAATTCAAAACGTCTTTTTATTTTATTTTTGTATATTGTGAAACTTCCGTTCCAACATGCACGGGTACGGCACAGGAACGTTACGACGACAACGCATGGCGACAATGCTAATAGCGACCCACCATGTCGCTATCTCAAACTCAAAAATTATTCTCTACTTTAACCGAATTTTCTACGCTATATTGGAGATGAACACCTGGGAAGTACGTCGAACGAGCCTCCAGGCGCAGCACCAGCATATTAGCGTGTAAGCTGTGTGATCCAATGTTTACAATAGCTGTAAGGGATATTCGTGGAGGCAAAGCTTACCAACCCCAGTCACAACCCATAAAAATGCTTGCGCAGCAGAGGGTGCAACCAAGGCAACCGAGCAATTCCCGCCCAGGTGCGTTGGCCTAAACTCATTGAATCCTTTCCAAATAGCGGAATAACCCTGTAGCTTAGATCCATGAGGCGAATTCCAAGCTTGATGGAGTCTACTTGCACACATACAGGCAAGGCATGCGTGCGGCCTGCTCAGCGAACCGCAATTAAGGTAAGGCTTAATACGATGCTATGTTGGTGGTAAGAAGGATTCAGGAGGTTGACAAGCAATTGGTTCAACACCTCCTGTCGCCCAGACGACTGCGACGCTTAAGGTGATGATTAGCGGCGCGCCTGCAGCCGGGAAGGGGACGCAGTGCGCCAAGATCATCGACAAGGTGCGAGGGCAACTGATGGCTCAGAAACCCTTGTGTAACCTCACCTGCTCTCGATTTGTGTCGTTTCATCTAAGAGCTGCACAGACGCAACCACAGATCATTTCGTGCGGTGCGATTCATGTACGCAGTACAATCTGGTCCACATTTCGGTCGGTGATATCTTGCGTGACGAGGTAAAGAATGGCACGGCCGCTGGCAAGAAGGCGAAGGATTACATGGACCGCGGCGTGCTCGTCCCCGATGAGGTTGTGGTGGAGATGGTTAAGTCCCGCCTGGCCCAAGACGACGTGAGAAAGCATGGCTGGTTGCTGGATGGCTACCCGCGCAGCGCCTCACAGGCGGAGGCTATTGAGAAGGAGGGCATCCGTCCCGACCTCTTCCTTCTGATCCAGGTAATCGTTCCGCCTCCTCCGTCCGGTTGAGTTATTGCTAGGGCAATTATCAAGTTTGAATTCCGATTCCGTCCGGTCGGAGTTTGGTTACTTCAACCCAACCAAGAAACTACGAACATTCAATCGTACTTCGTAAACATGCAAAGGTGTGTGCAAAGGAGAGATCGCGAGGTCGCGCTGCCTAACTTGGCAGCTGCCATGCAGTTAATAAGCACGGGTAATAATACCCAAAGAAGCAGATCCAAGAACAGATTGGAAGACCCATATCGCAAGTATCAGCTGCTGCTGGTGAAGACGGCGCCTCAATCACACCGCGCTTGCCCCACCTAGTGGGGTATCTCCACGGGTCCACCAACTGCTCGTGTCCTGGTCATACTTTGGCTGAATATTATGTCCCGTCTTACCCGGCCATACGTATAATATGCGCTGTTTGCACGTGTGAACTGTCATATTTGTGATGTAACCCCTCATCTGCGATGAATGGTGCACTTTTGTGCCGTTTGAAGCCCATTCATGGAGGCCGCCCACTACGGTTACGGTTCCCCGGCTCAGCCACAAACTATCGCATCGAACGGTGATGAAAGTATTCAACCAAACCAAACAGTCTTCCAATGCCTTTTTCCTGGTTATCCTGGGCAGTGTTGTTCCTGGTCTTCATTGTCATAGGTGCCGGATGAGCTGCTTGTCGAGCGCGTGGTGGGACGGCGCCTGGACCCCGTGACGGGCGCCATTTACCACCTGAAGTACAACCCTCCCCCGCCGGAGGTCATTGGTCGCCTCCAGCAGCGCAGCGACGATACGGAGGACAAGGTGAGTTATCACGGACTATGTTGTTGGCAACGCGTCAGCATGGTGTCCCAGGAAGAAGGTTTCATATGATATCCGAAGCCGTGGAACGCAGGGAGATTGGGGTGTGTGTTTAGGTGGGTGAGTGGATGTCACTTCAGGGCGTATTAGCTGCACGTTTATGCGCTAGGCCGTGGCAATGACGCGACCACGGGCCAATGGGTCGCATTTTAACGACTTCGTGTCAATGCGTAGCACTTCTTCATCCAGGAAGGCACTACCTCGAATTGAAATGCAATTTTGGGAATGTAGCCATCGCATCAGGACTGGCCCATTATCCCTATATGGCATCTCCTGATGTTGGAAACCTCGTGCATTGGTGCCGCGATCGAGCCCCAAATTCCTTATCCCGATGCGGACCAACCCCTTCACTCTGATGCTGGCAACCTCATCCCGCCCCGGCCGTCTAATTCCTCCCGCCACGCAGTGCCGTGTTCGCGTGGCCACTCACAACGCGAATGTTGGCGCCGTGGTGGGATACTACAAGGACGTTATGAAGGAGGTAAGAGGGAGACACTGGGCTGAGGACCTACGGGAAGTGCACGACAGCGTAGCGGTAAAAGATCTTTGAAGGAAAATGACGTGGACGGTCAACGGAAGTGGGTCCAGGCAGGGCATGAAGGACCTTGCCCCTTCTCATTCTGTGCACCACCGCAGGCACCGATTGCATGGCAGCGACGATTCTTTATTTCTTTACATCTCCTTTACTTCCTTGCTTTATTCTTTATTTCTGTACTTCTCCTTTACTGCCAATTGCCGCGTATAGATTGATGGCACCAAGTCCATGGACGCTGTGTTCGAAGATATCAGCGCCGCCCTGGATAATGCTGTCACCAAAAAGGACCCCCTGTAGGCGTACTGCAAGGACCAACCGGCGGCTAATGAGTGCAGGGTATACGAATAAATTTGATATCGCGTGAAGGAATTTGGGGATTAATAAGACTTAGGGTTTAGGGCTTTGGCTTTTTATTAATGATCCTAAAACCCAACCTACCCTAAAAAGCACAGACTACTACTGCTGGCCAGCAGGGCTCTTTGCCAGCTGCATCTTCAGTTCCTAACACAGTGGACGGATGTTGGCAAAAGGGCGTAAAGTTTTCTTAGCTGTGGCAAGCTGGCTGGGTTTTGTGTTGGCCTTGAAGGCCAACTTGAGGGTCATGACCATGCTCGAACATGGTCTTATTATTTCCTGGCAAGCCGGTTAAGCCCTTGCTTGAAGCATTTTTGACGTTAAACTTGCATGTAAATCAATTTGATTGAAACGAGAGTGTAACCGATTCATTTGCTCGGGTAAAAGGAAGTTCAGGGATGACCTGGAAAGGTGTGTAGCTGTGGCGGCCTAGGAGAGATGTGTGTTTTGGTCCCGCCCAGGGCTCGCTGACTTGGCCACCACCAACCCAATCGAACTGTAAACTGAGGTCATCTTTCACCCGGGCTTCATGCCAATCACCGGTAATGGATGCATATGGAGGCCTGATCATGATCGCCAGACAACATCCAGAGAAGGGAAGTAGGGCCACAACTCGGATTTATGCACAATTAAGTAGATAACCTCCGCTCCAGTGTGTGATGACGGACACTGTTACAAATTAAAGAACGCGCCCACCGTTTGACTGGATTTGGCTGCGAATTCGAGGGCTATGGAAGAAAATCCTGCCTAGAGCAGAGGGCCCTACGTAAGTAAAGCCAACTAGGGCCGTATGTGAAACCAACTAGGTGCGCCTACCCCGTGGCCCTTGCATGCAACTGCAGTCGCATGCACTCCGTTCGTTGTCTTCATGCAACTCCGTACACATATCGTGCAGTACGCTCCGCTGCCGAATAAGTATATGTTTCATAATAACACATATTGTAATTTTCCTCCACCATCCGAGTGTGTGCCGTAGGTCCATCCAGGAGCCGTAGACATAACACAAATGCGAGGAAACTGCAAAAAATGAAAAGAAATCATATATATACGCATTGCCGTACGTAGAGGGATACTTTTTGTACGCAGATAACCCAACCATCAACCGAAAACGAACGTACAAGCCATAAGTTTCGAGCTGCCTGACAAGGATTAACACATGCTGATGTCCGAATCCATCGGCTAGCGACAGCTGGTGACAAAATTCTTCACCGCAGGCAGCGAATGTTCGAACCCACGCAAGCTCACGAAACTGCAATTGCGCGCCGGCATGCATCATGCAAAACGCAGGAAACCGCTTTTCCATTCGGTATACTGTACACCGCTGCGTAAATTAATAAGCCTTATATAACTTAGTTAGCTTGCGTAACTGCTGTTCGTTGCAATCCCATCAACGAACTAACGGATATCATTTTGTACAGTCAGTACTCATTTGCGAGATGGCAAAATACGTAATGGAGTGAGCGCCACAAAGGAATCAAACACAAACTTGTAGTCAAGAACACACGCATGTATACACACACGCGCGAACCGGTTTTCACGTCTAGGGCCTTAAAGAACACACACGCACAAACCCCCCTTTGGTCATCACCACGATCGTTCACATCACTTGAGGGCTTGCTCACATAACTCAAGGACGAAGACCTAGTCCTGACGCTGATAGTCCTGCCAGGCATATGCACCCCGAAATGAATCGTTACGGCATCTTGGCGCAAAAGGTTTGTAAAGCTGTTGTTCTCCAAGTACAAAATACTATTTTTTTCTGTGGATGGGCTTGCGTAAAACCTTATGACAGAAAGGGCAGGAAGGTAAGCGTTTGCGCGTCTTCCCGCGTGCAAGCAGCATGGGTGCAAACAATCACTTCATCTACGTGCCTAGGCAATAGTCACGCTTTATATGGAAATCCTGTTGGGACAAGCTCTCACTTTTCCAATTTACTAAAACAAACATCGAAAATTTGAATCAGTTTTGGAATCCAATACTGCCTAGCTACTGGATGATGGACGCGCGCGCTGGCACGCAGCTCCCCACCGGGTAATCTTACTATCAATTGCTTTCAAAACTGTAAGCTGGTGCCCTGGTTGTATAGGGCCCGCCTGTACAAGGCCCGCCTGTGCAGGGCATCCAACCTCCACTATGTTAGCTTCAGGCTGAGCTTTCCGGAACCCAAAACTCAAATCTCAGCGGAACCCAAAACTCAAAGCTCCGAAATCGTGTTCATAAGGGAGGCCCCCCAAGCGGCTGCTGCGCACGTTGAGAATCTTCTTTCAATACCGAGGTCAAACTACGGCGGAAGAAAAATTTCCGTTTGGTGGGGGTAGTGTTCCCGACTCCGCCGCCACCCGAGCCAGACCGGATGCCGTTTCCTCGCCGGTCTTGAATGCTGCTTCTACTGCGCCTGAGAGCGGGGCCGCTTCCAGATAGCTGTAGCGGCTGTTGCATGGCATCCTCCTTCACGACCGAAATCTCACTTGAAGTGCGGCCTCCGCCACCGTACCCGCTACCGATGCCCGTATTGCTTATGTCGTTAGAACTTACACAGCTGCTGTTTTGTACATCATAGCGTCGCGATCCATCGGCCTGAAAAGAAACCTGCTGCCTCTGGAAGCTGTTTGCGATGTGATGGTGGCGAGCCGCGTCGCCAAGTAGCAGTGGACGAGTCTGCGGTTCCGAAGACCCAGCGGCGCCCTCAGGCTGCACGCTGCCGCCCCCACCGCCGCCACCACCGTCACCCCCATGAACAGTAGCGACAGGGTCTGATTTGGCAATCCCTTCCGCCCCCACAGATTGTGCCGCCAAGATGACCCATGATGCCCGCCTTCCGCTCCTACGTAAACTGGCGGCTCGCCAATTGCGTACGGTTGGCGGGCCGTCAGCCGTTGGTTCTACGAGCGAGAGAAGTGACGTTGCTTGTTTCGGTGCCGTGGCGCTAGGGATGGCACCACCACCGCCATCACTGCCATCACCGCCATCACCGCTGCCAGTGTTGTCCAAGTCAGTCCCTTCCAGGCCTGAACGCTGACCCTGGCTGCTTCTGGTGGCCGGCGGCTGGGTTGGTTGTAGCAGCTGTAGTACCTCATGGCCAGGGGAGGTGCTCAGGTTGCTGTAAGACAGCAGCGATAGCTCCAGTGCGGACCGACGCCTCCGGCTGGTGCTGCCGACGGCGCGCTGCACCGTCGCTGCCAGCAATGCGGCGTCTTCCACCGTCATGGCCTGCAGCGGCTGTGCGTCGGGCCCAGTGGGGCCCCCGATGGCTGCTGCTGCGGCGGCCACAGCGATGGCTGGCGACGGCGTGCCGCCGTCGACCAGCGGCTCCGAATCTGCAAGCGTACCATACTCCAGTGCAGACAGTCGGCGTATGTGGCGCATCGATAATTGCCTGGTCGCCAGCAACCTACCGGCATCCATTGAGAACCGGCCGCTGGTGTTGGCATTTGGCGCCGAGAGGGGCAGCAGCACTGGCGGCGGCGCCTGGGGTCCCAGCAAACCCAGCGAGCCAACTGTAGAATTCAGGCCATCGGGTCCATCGTGGCTGTCCAGGGGGCCATCCGTGCGACTGCCGCCAGTGCGTCCAGCGTTCGACAGTCCGGCGGCCATTAACGCCACAGCGGCGGCACCGGTGGCGTGCTGTTCCTCCTCCAATCTCTGCAGGCGGTCGCCCACTAACGCGACTTGCAATGTTAGGTCCTCCGCGTAGGCTACCGGGGGCCAGGGGGAGATCGGAGACAGGCAAGCGTAGCAGGCGTGAGGAGGCGGCAGGTACGTCGCCATTTCCCAAAAATTCTACCACACATAGCCCTATAGAAATGTGGCGAGCGCCGTACACTCGTCACAAAGCCCTATCTAAAATCGGACCATCATATTTTATTATAATTCAGTTCTTGGATCAATTCAACGCATTCTCTCATGTTGAGTGCGTACCAGAGACTGTGTGCAGCATCGCATGTAGCTTGCGAAGTTGCGCCACCATTTGACCGTTCAGCCTTGCAGTCGCTGCCTCGACCTCACGACGTAAAGCCGCCGCGAAGGCCGGAATCTGCGGCAGGTTTGTGAGGGCGATGATGGCGGGATGCATCTTTCTGTTTCAGATCGTAATGCTCTCATCTCTTCACCGCACTGTTGCGGTGATGAAGAGAGGTGGCGTCCCGGAGGCGGCTCGCGCACAGCAGATAGACCTGTGAAGGTAGGAATCCCTTTTTACCACAATACATACGCTTGCCTGAACAAGATCATCCACCGGCCATAGGACTACGCAGTCCCTTCTTTACCTGGAGTGGGTTCTGAAAAACTGCATCCATCTGCCTCTGGGCTTCTGCAAGTTGCTCTTCAAGCACCTGACAACGGGCGGCGTCCCTGCTAGGCTGCCTGATCCTTGACTGCTCCGCTGACCAGGTGTCCACTGAGCTCTTCTGCTGTTGGTAATGGGCCCCGTTGTCGGATGCGAGGCGCGCCCGGTGGCAATTGTCATCGGGGCCTGATGAAATCACGTGCATGGACGAGCGCCGTACCTTCCGACCTTCCCACACAACCATAGGCCGCACAAGCTCCCGTGTGGTGCCATGATCGCCGTACGCCGCCGAACCGTGCGGATGTACGGATCCTTGTCGCAAGTTCATTCCGCCGCTGGCCGCGCCCGCGGCAGCTGCAGTGGTGGCGACATGGTAGCCGCCGTCATGCATGCGTCGGCGCAGCTGCTGCGCGGCGGCGGCGGCCGCCGCCCGCGTGGCAACGTCATCGAAAAGAGGCCCCAAAGGATCGAGGCCCAAGAAGGGTTGACCTTGCAGGACCAGCAAATTCGGAGGACGCAAATCCCGGTCCTCTTGTCCGGCATCATCCCGCATACTATCAATGCCGGTAGTACTTGACGCTCGAGATCGCGTGGACCTGCCACCGACGTTCGGACCGGCGCTCCCAGCTCTAAAACTCACCCTGCTATCTGGTCTCACGCTGACACCGCTATAGCCATGCATGGATCCGCCGTCTCCATTGGCCCGAAACCCGGTGGCTGAGCTGTCACCATCTAGAGCTCTAAAATCACAGACGAAACGGTCAATGGGGGGCTTGAAGCCCCGAATGGAGCCGTCGCCGCTTGTTCGGAATCCATGCAGAGATCCATCAGCCACTCCCTTGGAGTCCCTTACGGAGCCGTTGGGAACGTGCCTGGATCCATCGCCGCTGGATCCAAAGACGCGAGCCGAGCCATCCCCACCAGGCTTCAACCCATGAAAAGACCAGTCGTTGGCAACTCGGAGTGCACGGACCGACCCATCATTACCCGGCACTGGGTGATTGAGAAACCCTCTGCCGTTATCATTGCCGTTACTATTACTGGTAGTACGGGATTGGACGGAATCCCCACCTCCGCCCTTGGCACAGATGCGGACGGGGCTGTCCGTGTGGGTTGGTTTGATGACCCTGCGCAAGGGCGCCCGCACAGAACTGCCATCCGCAGCTGTAAACCAAAGATGTACATCGTCCCCCTCGGTCCTGTCCACTTGATCACGGCCCAACTCGTCGTTTGGCACATTGGTCCAACAGGCTTGGGTCCTGCCAGGTCCTTCGTATGGTGGTGGAGGCGCCGTGACGTTGCTGTCCCGGATTGCGTCCAGCAGTCCGCCACTACTGGGACCCGCTGGCTCCTCTTGTCGCCGCCGTAGCTGGCCCCTTACCTGACACGATTCCGGCAGTTGATGAGAACCCGATTCGGGTATGGACCCGGGCAACAGCTGCTGCTGCCGGTGATACTGCTGCTGCTGCTGATGGTGTTGCTGATGTAAGCGCGGGGATGGTTGGCCGCATTGTCCAGGGATTATACCACCCTTGCATTCATCCGTTGCGCAGGTCTGCGACCGCGCGGCCCTTCTGAGGTTGATCCTTCGCGCGTCCCCTTTGTCCCTTATGGCCTCTGGAATTGTTTCTCTCGTTGTATTAATACAACTCGGAGAGCCTCTAGGTTGGGAAAGGGCAGTGACAGCAGTTAATGAGAACGACCCATGGGTCTCTGCTGCGGTGGCGCCGCGACGTTCCGCCGCCTCCGCCACGGGACACCCAATCCCTTGTCCGCCACCGCTGCCACCGCTGCCGTCGGGGTCGAAGGTCTGTTGAGGGCGCCGCGCATCCATGCTCGAGGACTGCCGTAGGCGACGGCTTGCATTATTGCGAAGGGAATTCATTGAATCCGATACATCCGCTGCTGCCGCCGCTTTCGATGCCCCACCGCCGCTGCCATCATCATCGCCGCCGCCGCCGCCGCTGCAGCTTCTGCGGAAACTTACCGCTACAGGGTATGACGACGTCGATGGCGATAGCAACGCCAGCGACGATGGCCTTTCACTGGACGAATTTGCTGCTTGAAGCAGCTGCAGATTTTGGTGTGTTAATGAGGCCAATCTGGTAACCACTTCTGTATTCTCTTCGACATTTGCGGGGCCGGTAGCGTTGGCCTGCTTGACTGATGCGGGCGCCTGCGGGTGCAGCTCATGGTGTGGTGTCTTGCCGGTGGCGAGTGATGCCGCCCACACGGCGGGCCCGCTCTCGTGGTCCTCCAGCTGGACACGAGCGCGACCCTTCACGAGGTGGGCACTGTCCGGGAAATCCCGCATGGCGTCCTGCGGAGGTACGTTGGTGAGCAGGAACGAGGGGAGAGGGGCAACGACATAGATTCAGGCAGCCACCCCCGCAATGATACGGGGAGACGAGAAGGAGACGGACGTTGTTACACATGCATATCCATGCATGGCAAGGATATTCAAATAATAAAACGTGTTCAAATGCATAGCAATTGAAACGAAACTCTTGTTTGGCAAAGGCGATTGATGAATGATTCGCAGCATGTAGCATAACTAATTTCTGCATGCTTCACACTTTCGTTGATGCCAACAACGGGTTGACGCTAACAATGCGGTCCATCCGGACCTGCAAGTCCCAGAGGTTCAGAATCATGACGTCGCACCGCCGCAGCGCAACAGCTCGATGTGGTCGCGGCGTGCTGACGTTCATAAGGCCCAGCTCGCCAAAATGGTCGTTGTTGCACAGCAGCGCTGCCATGCATCCGTCGGGACTCGTAAGGCCCACGGCCCCCTTCCATATGATATACATATCATGCCCCACGCTGCCCACGTCGTAGATGACGTCACCGGGCATGTAGAGGGACAGACGTAGCCGCTGAGAGAGCCGCCAAAGGAAGGGCCGCTCGCAATACGCGAACAACTGGACCTGGGGACAAGGAGGTGTATGTAAATCGAGAGCGCGCGACACAAATGTCAATCTGATGTGAACCGATGCGCAGGAAAGCATGCGGAAAGGATTTTAAGATCCATCTAATTTGAAATCCACTAAATTTGAAATCCAACTCTTTTAAAATCCAACTCTTTTAAAATCCACCTATTTTAAAATCACCTATTTTGAAATATTCTGTTTTCTCCATATGCACTGCAATGAAGAAGGAAGCGGACCTACCGATAAAAATCATATGTGTGTCTCGTGGGGGGACTTGTAGTAGTCGTAGACGTACGGCACACACTATCACAATATAAGGTGCAAGAAGCACCCTGTCAACATCTCGAGAGGCCTTTGCGGCAATCAACTACTACAGGACTGGTGGGTGTGTACTATATATGTCATTTAACACAACTACTGCTTCGGTTCCCTGAGAAAGCAGACTGCGATAGACCCGTATAGACCACACGCACGAACCGCACCATACATGCAACCAGACCCAGGCAGACGGTTGCCATGATTGCGTGCATACCTTGATAAGCATACGCTCGAACACGGACGATAGCACCTCCGCATGCAGGGCCGCGGGCAGTTCACAAAGAAGAGACACGCCGTCGGAACCTGGAAAAGCGATGGCCGTATATTATACACACGGGGGTTAAGATCAGGAGCTCTACTATTAATTTTCACTGCTAGAGCCAGTCTTCAAAGATCTGCTGTATCTATCTATCTATCTATCTATCTATCTACCTATCTATCTACGTAAGTAACCATGCATTGGGTACAAATACGGCGTTATAGGTTAACATAACTGAATAAATGTAAATATATATTCAAATACATGATATGTGATATATATACATATAACCCTGTCTCACATGAGACGGAAGGCACGTACGCGTCTATCTGTCACGGCGAGATCCCGCCCCGCCGTTATCTAGCTATCTAGCTACGAGGTTTTCGGCCTTCTACCTCCCAGCCCCAAACCCGCTTCGTGTTAAGGTTTGGATTTTACCCGGATGGTCGAAACAGGCCATGAAATTGTAGTACTCATGCACTCGGATGCGCATCTCCTCGGGAGCGCCCTTGTATCGCAGGGCATCTTGGAGCATCGCATCACGCTGTTTGTGACGAGATTCCATGCTCCACATGTTGGTCACCAACATAGTGATGCTGCTCACCTGGAGATAGACCACGTCGCGGGGAAGCTGGTGAAAGAGCGGTGAGATAAACGAACGAACGAACGAACAGCATGCAACTAATAATACGTACATACGCACGTGCCCGGGACCACGGTGGTGGTGGCGTCACAGTAGGTAGCCCTATGTGCGCGCCTACGCCAGCGCATCACGTACGCGTTATTAATATTCACTTTGCTCATACATGTTATAGTTTTGTCCCAGCTCTGTCCAACTGCCCAAATGAATTCTGCCTGCCTACTCTTTTCCCAAAGGGGGTCAGGCGCGGTCGCTAAGAGGATGCGTGCGAAGGCAACAAGCAAGGGTGCACATACAATCAAGGTATTATTAGGGTTTTAAAGCAAGACTTGTTACCGTGCGTACGAATGGTTTCGGAGGTGTTTGTTCCGATATGTGTTTATATTATATTATATGTGTATGTTCCAGCATATGTGCATGTATACCAAAGCTGCATATATACCGCGCGGTACGGTATGAGAAGAACACTTTTGCATATATTCCTAAGTGGTGATCTCTGGCTGGGGCGGCAACGTGGGGGGTGTCGTCTTTCTTCGTACTACGATACCGCGACAGCGTACTACATAGTACTACTACACGCACCACGACAGCGTACAAACAAGCTCCCATAGAAAGTAGGATTACGGCAAAAAGACGTTCCACGTTATTGTATGTTTCTGGTTTGTCACCGAGCATGAGGAGGAAGCATCGGTAAAACGCAAAGGCGTATTCTTCCGCATCGGAACAGTGACGACACAGTACGGAGAAAATCCACGGCCAGCCTACCCAGCAGCAGCAGCAGAGGCGGGCAGGCAGGCACAATCTTATCTTCGTAGGGATACGTAGATGCATGGGCTATACGCCATTGTTCATAACGTGATGTGATTAACAAAATAATTTATAAAATAAAATACGGATTTTGCTTCTATCTATCTGTTAGATAGGTGCTGATGATGTCATGATAATGGCACAAATAAAATCCGCTAGCTAGCTCATCATGCATGCACCAGCAGCAGGGCTAACCACAAGAAAGAAGTGCTTGAATGTTACTGATATAGATATCATCGTGATGACATTGAAGATGCCTGCACGCACGGCGCAAATAATACAAAAAGGGGGGCCACTTGCAGGAAGCTTAATAATCGTGCTTGCGTGCTTTGGACATCTATGTACATATACATATATGGACCGAGGGTCCGGTCAGGACCCCCGGTGCTCGTCTTTGCAGTGTAACACCCCATATTATATATGCACGAGCACAATGTCGTAAATATTGCCGGCACGTCGTCGGTGCGTGTCCTGTCAGGTCCTGTCTATCAACAATTGATGATGTGCTATAATTGGATTCCGCGGATCGATTAATCAGTCAGAGGGATTTCATTCCTGATACGATGCACGCATGCATGGCGGATGCAAGTAGCAGAGGCAGCAAGAATAATATAATAATATGTGTAACTAATGATATATACACACAGAAAGCATATGCGGATAAAATATCGCAATCTATTATTGCTATCTAGCTATATATTATTATACTTTCCTGCCTGCTTCACGACTTCACCTACCAGGAACCTTCAACGACAGAAAGTGCCAAAGACACGCAGACCAATGCGCGATGAGTAACATCACCCCGAGCAGGCGGGCCACACCGACCAGATTGATGTACTTGGTGCGCGTAAGGGCGTTCACATGCCTAGCGGGCAGCAGCAGGCAAAACGGAATGAAGCGATGCAGAGCCGCCAATGCAAGCGAGCATGCACGCAAAGCAATAGCAAACGCACGCGTACTAACCTTATTACGTACGTCGTCGCAATGTTCCTTGCAACCCACATACAGTTGCATCGATTATTAGGTGGATGCATGCGTAGTTACTATATTACCGTATGGCTGCATGCTGGCCCTCACGGATGGGTTTTTAAAGCCGCCGGCAGATAGTCCTCATCACCTTACTTGCGCCTCCTTGCGCGTCTCAAGTAACCTACCCCCATTTATAACGAACTCACTCCCGGTAACTGATCGAGCAATCATTAACGAGCTCCAAATAACAAAGGCATAAAGCGATTTAAGGGTATCAGTCCGGCTACACAAACAAACAGGTCTCGTAAAGATAGGAATGGCAACAATAATAATATTATTACAATGTATGCCTCGTTAGTTGGTTTACAAAGACGTTAGTATTTCCACTTTTGCGTGGTAATAATTCCAGGCAAATAGTGGTACCTTCATCAGCATCGGTTCTTGATGGTTCATTCCTTAGCAGGCAGACGCAGGCGGCAGCAGGGAGTAGATAGTAGGCAGGGAGAGTAGCGGCTGTTCATTCGTTATTTGGCGCTACTAGCTACATACGTACGTACCTTGCGAGACGGAACAATCGGGGCAGCTTCAGGAGGCCCAGCCAGACCGCGTCCGTACTGAAGCTCGCCCCATGAAATATCTCGTCCAGTGGCAGCGCCGAAACCAAATCCAAGAGGAACATGCCGCGAAGGTAATGCAGCGCGATGAGGTGTGGCACGCGAACTAGATCTCCTTGACCCGTGATGTAAGCAGTCCTGCAAAGTCAGTTGGTTATCAGCAGTTTGTTCGTTTGAGGATTTCATCCCGGGACAACGTACAAAAAAGTAACATATATGATCTATCCCTTGGCTCGCGCTTATTATACACACACCAATAGTACAAAACCGTTTTCCAGGCACCTTATTAACGAAGTAAATTCTTTACCCAGCATGTATTTACCTGAAGTGAACGACGACGTCAAGACTGTGACGAGGGCATGGCAGGCAGGCAGGCAGGCAAGAAGGATAGGGACAGGGACGGCCAGGTAAGGGCTGCTTCGTTCGGTGGTAATAAAAAAGGGCTGGCAAATTTGCACACAGTACGTGCCGCGCCAGCTAATGGTTCCGCACATACGTACACGGCAATAAACACTACGTGCGTACGGCGGAAGTTCGCTCGTGCCATGCATGTGTAGTACGTACGTACTCACGCTCCCACGTACGGGCCGGTCTATCTGACGGATCGGACAGCATGCATTTCGTCATGTAAGGTGAAGGCATTAACCTTTGGGTCGATGCGGCAGTGGCTGGGACAACACTCAATCAACAGCGAGATATCTAGCTAGTCTCAATCAACAGCGAGAACTACGTAAAGGACGTAGCAAGGTAAAACAAGATGTTTTTATCCTAATGACCCACCAGAAACTCGCCGATGTCATCAGCGATAAGGCCATAACAGCAGGCAATTTGATCCAGCCGGTGAAGGCGATTTGCAACGGCACATCGATAGCCACGTACAGTACTAGCGCCAGCGTCCACAAACTCCAGCTACACGCGACGCCGCGATCAAATTGAACGAAGGCACGAAGCATGGCAGCAGCGAGAGTTAGCTAGTTCGCGCGTGCGTGTTAGCGCCGGCACGGAGACAAGGATATAGAGATGATTTCGGTAGCTAGGTGTTGTCTAGATGAGGCGGGGTCCATCCCCGACATAAGGGCCCTATACAGGCGACTACATGCGATGGAAGGTTTGAGCGGGACTCACGATCACACATACATAGGTCCCTGCAGTCCGTGCATCCGTCGAGAGCGAGAGCCACTACTGCTGCCGCGACTTCGCTTTCCAAATCCTTTCCTGTTCCACCCTCTTTGATTGGGTCCTTCAGTACATTTTGTACTGTACTGTTTTGTTCAGCAGTACCATGACCCTCAAGCATGGATCCTCCACTGCACGGCTGTTCGTTCGAGTGAATGTAGGTGGTAACGCACGAGAGTCCCCGCCCAGACAGTCAGCCCGCCAGCCTACGTACATACCATATCCGGCGCGGACTGTCCGGCAACATAACGGGCAGCAAAGTGTCCAGCACCCAGGCGGGAAAGCCGAACATGCAACCCATGACTCGCGATGGCCAGCTTTCGAAGCGGAACGGCTGCTGGTAGACTCCCCGGCTGACGACGACCGGCTTCTCTTGGCGTGACTGCAAATTCTCCAGATGCGATGGAGCCACATAGATTGCATCCGGAGATGCCATTTGTTCATCAAGGATTCCCAACACATTTTATCAGGATTTCCGGCATCGCCTACGTCAACAGCGTGTGCTCAGGACAATCCAGTACAGGTCGAAGGCGGACGTGGCGAAATGATGTAGAGATTTTTAAGTATTAATTGTTTTGATAATTTATAAAGCACGCGATTCTAGAGGGAAACCTATGTCGGTCTCGTTGGAAAAGCGCTGGTCCATGCACAGCCGCGTCAGTGGTCAGTGAGCGCTGCACAAGATCAATACAACAGGTAAATTGATTTTTTTTACATTTTCCAGTTGTAAATAAGTATGAGGCAAGTCTACGCCCACGCAACAAGTGCGATGAAGCGAGGAGACAAGGTCTGTCCTCAAGTAAAAATGACCGTTCCTTACAATTAGGTTGTCTGTTGCTCAGTTCATCCAAGATGACTATTCACCCGCGAAGATAGGCATCTTCTTTCGGATAGGATTATTATGTGTCCTGCACTCCGTATTCCTACCTCCAAGGAAAGGTACATCAAGTATTCCTCACCGCTTAATTATGAATATCATTAAAGTCTAAATCAAGTTAAAGTATATGCTGCAGTGCAATCATCGTCTGCAGGCGTTGGAAACGGTCTGTAATACTCGTGTCAGGATAGCCGACTAGCCGAGCTGCGTGGCTTCATTGAAATTACTAAACTTCCATTCCATTTTTATTTTTTATACCATATTATATGCTCAAAAACTAAAACATATGTTGGACCCCTCGCATATCAGATCGTGCGTTAGTACCGTATTGAGGTAATAAATACTTGGAATTGCGTTAGGATTATGTGTGAGTTTTACGCTTCCCGTTTCATCATACCTTCTCATCTTAGACAACAAGTTACAAGCCGCCGTTCGCTTCGGCTAAAACCTAATGCTTGCGAGACTCCGGTATTTTGGGCTCTGGTTTACTCGCTCGCGCCTAGCCGGAACCAGAATCTGCCTGGCTGGGTGCCATGCGCGCTAGCTGTTATAAGGAATAAGTAATACGGCCCACTCTGTCGCGGCTTATACAGATTATTACGTTTGAAATATGACACTACTCGATGGAGTGGAATGATTGGGGCGGGCTGAGACAGGTTGAGCTAGGCCTTGTCGGGCGGAATGGGTGGGATTCATAACATCAAAATACGCACGACGGATCGATGTCAACTTCGCGGTCTGCCTCGATGCCGAATGACGCAATCATGTTATTGTCCTTTTACAGAGTCGGAGATTTTTCCGATCAAATCGGTTTCCGGCGTTTTATTTTACAACAGCACCGTGATATGTAATAACGGCCATTAACGGCCCAGCCAGCACCGCACGCTTGTCACGCCGGATTACCGCCCCGCAAACACACTGCAGTTGGCACCGGCAGTCCGCGACGTTCATCCATTCCCGCGAAAAGCCGATGCGTACGTACGATGGGGCCAGCATGCAACTTTGAAAGGAAAAAATTCGGCCAATAATGAAGCTCGTCCACAGCTGGGTCGCACACATGCATGCAGGCACAACCCCGAGCTACAAAGCTGAAAGCGGACACTCTGCATGTCTCCATCTCTCCAACACTATCGATATTACTTGGTGGCTATCGATCATTACGTCATTACGTCATCATAGGAAACACACACCACATGATCTGACGTGTTTAAATAAAACTAGACATCAAACCGTACGATATGTATCTATCATAAACAATATACTATAACGTAATGAGAACACATGGAAATACCGGACAGGTGAAAGAACACAAGATAGGCTGGTCAAAGCTGGTCAACGAAAGGCGAATCTGCATCAACGGTACCCCAGCTGCCGACGCATGGAACCCAACCCAACTAACGCACTGCTGGGGCAGCCGTTCAGATTCTCGATGCAACATCTTGCGATCCACGATGAGACATCGTGGGCCGAATAAGGCCTGCGTGTCCGGAGTACGGCGGGCTCTCCAGCCATGGATCTCGTTCAAACATAACACCGAAGCTTGTCGAGCTTACTCAGCCCTCGACCGAAGCCATAAATCGCAACTCGCCATACAGTACCATCACCGCAGACGGTGGGCACGAATGTCTAATAAATATGGACACCAGCAGGGCCCATACACAACGCGCGGCTGCTGCAGGAGAAGGGTAGCACGCAGCCGGAACGCAAGTGCGTGTCGTCTCTCTGCCGCAAGCAATAATACATTGAACGGCAAGTTCGAGTTCAGGTAATAAAAGGGAAGGCACGAAACAAACACGTTTGATACGGCGGTCGAGGTCGATACTTCCTGGTCGCACACAGGTCATCACGCACATCAGCAGCTGCTGCACTTCTCTGCCAAAACGATGAACTTCCATCGACATCTAAGATCATTATAAGGGAGAGCCATCAAAACCAAACCCTAAGGGAGAGCCATCACGCGACGCCCCTAATAAACGACGCTGTTGTGGCACGTACTCATGTTCTCGTTTATATTATCCAACGCTAATAATAATTAATACACACGGGAATGATAGCATCCTTGGTTACATCAAGGATGTTATAGCGAACATCCAAACATGTCGAAAGTCCGGATTATCCTGAATGTAAGCTCATATCGATCAAGCACCAACCTAACCTCGTAACATGAGGTGAAGCATCTTCGCGCGTCAACCTGGAAATCAGGCGACATTGGCACTCAAAGATACGCACGGATAAGAACTAATAACGGGAATGCATACATACCCAGACAATACCAAGTGCATGCCAAAAATATACCGACCTGCTCATATATAATATTTATATGATATCCATGCATGCATGTGCCCCCGTGGACCCATAGCGGGTGCGTGGAGTGGAGTGCCATAACGACGGATTCGGAACAACTCCGTCCAAGGCGTCCAAGGCAGGTATGGCAGGGTTGAGGGTGCCTCCTTCCACATACCCACTCGCTCGTCATCGGCTGCTTTCAGCTTGGAGGCATGACGACCGACGAACGCCCGCGCCTTACGTTGAGCTCCTTATCCGCGGTGGCAGCAGTGGCGGCTGCAATGATTCCTGGAAGTGCAGGCCGCAGCCGTTCTGGGGAATCCAATTGAACAAAGCTGTTTCGAAGATCCGATCGCGATCCCAAGGGCTCTCGATCTATGGCGTCTCCCGCAGACATCCGTGCAAGCGCGAGGCTTGTAAGTCCGGTCTTCAGGATGCCCTGAGGTGTTCCCTGCTTCCAACAGCAGGTATTGGAGAAACACAGCGGGATGACAGATAGAGCAGCAGGACCCGACATAAGACGATATTCATGCTGTTTAGTATGCCGTACAACGTTCATTGAGAATAATAACAATGGAATTAATCGTCACCCTAAGTCGTTCACGCAGGAACAAGTGCGGCCTTAGAGCAACCTCCCACACCCTACCATGTCAATATTTGCAGTATGCATGGTAAAAGCCGATGCATGGCAAACGGGGATGTATTGCCGCCTAATACCCGGGTCTGGGCCGCTGAGCAGGTCTACGTTAAACAGCAGGCTCTACCTTGCGCATTGAAGAGCCGTAGCCTAAAACGTGAAACCAGAGAACCATAACTACCTAAGTATTAACTTGCGAATAAAATAAAAGTCGTAACATCGCATTACTTGGGGAGCAAATGTTCGCCAGGTGTGGGAGCCCTAGCCAGCGCTGCAACATCGGCGCACATATGACCAATGCCCTTTATATACAGCGTTTCCTACTTAAACCTCTAGCTGGCCTAACTGCATTCCCTTGAGTTCGAAAGTTCTCGGGCTTCATCACGGCTCACCACCAGTCGCCGATAGCCCATCCCATCTGCTGCTTCATGCCGGTTTTTACCTGAGATGTCGTACATAGTCGCGTACTAGCACTCCGCTTATTGCCGTGCCCACCACCACCACCGCCACCGCCACCACTACCACCACCATATGGAGCAGCGGCAGTTAGGCTTCGATGCCATTCCCGGGGGCCGATCTCCGAATCACCCAAGTACAACGACCCACGGGACATTGAATCCGCTGCCTTTAGATGAAGTTGGGACGAACCTCCTGATGCCATCGGAAGCCCACTAGCGCTATGGCGCGCCATTAATATAGCGTTCAGTGGTAAAGTGGCTGAAGAGAGTATTCCCTGATGGCCATGATGATGCAGCTTGCCGCTGCCACTGCCGACTCCGCTGCTGTTGCTGCCGCCACCGCCACCCGGCGTGCCTGAGACGGCGCCCCCCATGGACATGCCAGCCGCCCCGCCGGCCGTTGCCTTTGCTTTCGGTATGTCGCGAAAGGCGACACCCTGTTCGTCCTCTAGGTTCTGTAAATGCTCGTCCGTTGCCTTGATCATCTGTGAGAGGTCCTCCGCACGCACTGCACGTTCCGTACGTCGTAAATCGTGGCCCCGCCAACCGGTCACAGACGACGACGGGATGACCAGGAACAGTGGTGTTGGTGGAGACCCAGACCCAAAGGGCAGAGTGGGAGCACAGCAGGGTTGAGTAGGTTAGGATACAGTCCTGATTTGCGTTTTACATGTGCTAAGCAAGGCTTTGTTTCTTATGCATATAATAGTAACGTTGCTCCAAAAAGCGAAGTAATGGGGCGCAGAAGCGCACAGATATTCGAGCGGCAGGGTGCGAATGGATGGAATGGAAAGGAAAAGGGATTTTAGGGACTCACATCGACACCAAGTCAACCGCGTCCCCTTCCAACGCGCATTCCTTCGAACCGCTCTCTGCCTGGCCTACTCGCTGCCTGCCCTGTGGGGTGATTCCGTTCTGCGTACACCCGCCCAGCAGCCTTTCCCCGTCCCGCCCCGTCCCGCCCCGTCCCGCCCCGCCCTCCCCAGCCACCCAACATCTGAAACCCACCTGACATCTGATTCAGCAACTCATTCAGTTCCGACAGACGCGAATTGACGACGATCCCCATCTTATCTAGTGCGAGGCGCACCTCCCGCTGTACGACTGCTGCTACGGCCGGCACCTGCATTGTGCGTGCGTGCGTGCGTGCGTGCGTGCCGGAACGACAACACTCTTATTTTTTAGGCACACCAATCAAGTAGGCTCACCTGAGGACATCTGGATGCGGCAGTCTTCCCACTTAATTCGAAAAACCCTTTCTATCTAATCCAACAGCTGAAAAAGCGACACAACGATGATGTGTCGGGCTTCCTGTTACTGGGGTGGTCAGTGTACTCGCTCGCTCACCTTTAGTGGATCACGGTTGACGTCTGCGATCTGCGCCTCTAGCAGTATCACCCTCGCATTGGCCTGAGCTAACTGGGACTTCAGTGATGCCACCAGACGCCGACGCCGTTGACTTTCTCCGCTTGAGTCGTCAGATGACCAGCTGCTGTCGCCGCCGCCGTCGCCGCCACTGCCACCATCTCCGTCACTGTCCACGAAGCCGCCGCGGCTAGCTCGTCCGTCGCTGATCACAACACTGCCGCCACCACCACTGGCAGGGGTCACAGTGTAGCCCGTAGAACTCCGAGGGTGCCGGGTACCATGGCTCCCGTAACGGTTCCGACCTAAGCTTGTAGCGCGAGCCAGCAGGCGGGAGCTTTGGCGGAGTACACGGCGGTTTGGCGGTGGGGACTGCGGCTGCCCACCTCCGCCGCCAAGCAGCTCTAGGATGCTCCGGCTGCCAAGTTGGCGGCTAGAAGTTAGGGCCAATGGCAAGAACCCAGTTGCGGAATTCCTGGGGCTACAGTTCATGGGGGATAGCAAGCCAGGGGGTGCGAAGTTAGCGAAGGCGCTGCCTGCGCTGGGACGAGTATGCAGGAAGGCTCCTGGCGGCAGGGACTGCTGCAGGTGTGACGGCGCCAACATCGCTGCTATCCCGTCATCAAGTCCCTGTGATAAGAGCTTTGGCAACGTGCTTGCGGTGCTACCCTGTCGGTTGGCGCCACTGCCGCCCTGGGCGGCTACCTGCGGCTGCGAAACGCCCTGCACGCTTGATGATGATCCTGCTTTCGGCGGCGGTTGGGACAGCAGCGGGAACGGCGACTGCTGGAGTCCATCGGCCGACGGCTGTTGGTCGTCAGTGCTGCCGTACCGACTGCCAGAACGACGCGGAATCGCGCTGTTTGTCGATACCAGGCTTCCATCTCGGAAAATCTGCCTTTCTCTTTCTCGCGCCAACGGTCTCTGTTGCAGATCTTGCAAAGATGATGCGGATTGCGGCAATCGTTGGCTCCCAGCGCCCTGCTGACTCCCTGATGTTCCAGCCAAACCTGCAGCTTTCTGAATTTGCCTCCACACCTCCTCGAGCGTCGGCAGCACCGCCGGTGCTTCTAGTACTACTTCCTTTTGCTGCGAAGGCAGTAGTGCTCTCATCTGCTGCTCGGGTGGCTGCTGTTGCTCCTGCTGTTGCTGCTGCTGCTGCATCCCATCCGCGGACCCAACCTGCCGCAGCTGAACCTGGTGGGGTAGAGGTGTTAGGGAACAAGAGTGCCGTGAACCCGTCTGGCCACGCATCCGGGTCTCGGGGACTCCTGCTGGGTCCGTGGCCACAGCCCCCTGATGCTGCATACAGGCCGTGATGAGCCGGCCATGCCGTTGCCTGCCATGCTGGCAGTAGGTTGGGCTGTGGCTCTCCCCATGGTGTCGTTGCTTGGGAAAAGGCTTTACACCGTTCCCTTCGGTGTCGTCATCGCTGAACTCTTCCAGCAACATCGACTCCACCCATAGCTGCGAGGAGCGCTCCCTTACCAACTTGTTGCTGCTGCTCGTAGCTGCTGTCGATGGCTGCAGCTGCTGCGGCGGGTGCTGCGGGTGTGGCAGCGTTGTACCCGGCAGCATTGCATGAGGCCGTGCAGACCGTATGCCGCCAGCAGGCCACATGCCATCCTGAGAGCCCCCTGCCCTGGAGTTTAGGACTGACCTGTCAGAGAGATCTTGCTGCAACCCGTCAGCTCCGGAACCAGACTGTGTTGCCGGCGCTGCTACGATGCGTCGCTGTGTTGCCGTCAAAGTGTGGCCTTGCATGACGAGTGCTTGCAGTATGGCACTACTTGGCGCACGCATGGAAAGGCCCGATGAAGCAGCGAGAATAGATAGGTTGTCTTCTTCCCGCTCAGTAAACCCATTCACGGCAGCAGCGCCGTTCTCCTCTCCCTTTTGACCTTTGCTGTGACCTCGCCAAAAGGTGGTGACTCGTGCTCCGAGACTGCTAATCGCGCCACGGATTCCTCTTGAAGCTGACTCTGCCTGTGCGGCAGCCACCTCCGAGGAGCCTGCTGCTTCAGTGGCAGCAGTAATAGCAGCAGAGGCGGCTCGGGTGGTGACGGCGCTGTTTCTACAGCTCGTGTTGAGGGATGCTGGAGCCACCTCCAGGGCTTCTGCTAAAGGACCACCGCAACGCGAGTCTTCAGGAAAAATGGCGCCGGCATCGCCGCAGCCACCATTGTTACCATTGCCTCTGCATAATGGCGTTTCAAAGCGACAAGATGCGGTCTGTTGCTGTTCCTGCACGTCTGCCGTGGCCATCATCACCACTGTAGCCGCCTGCTGCCGCTGTCGCCGCCGCAGAACCGCGGGGGACTTCGAAGCCGTGCTACCATCTGCCACGAACAGTTCGGCGTCCGCCTGCTGCGCCAGGATCTGCTCCCACCCCGCCACGAACACCCATAGGCTATTTCCGTGTGTCTCGTGATCTTCTAGCCGGGTGCGAGCACGATACTTCACAAGGGCAGCGCTTTCTGGAAAATCCTTCATTGCGTCCTGTACGTATCCGGTGAGAGCAGCAGGGGCCCCAGCCAGGCAGGCAAGCAAAGGCGCAGACGCAGTGTTGCTGACATTGGCTAGCGAACTGTGATGAATAAGTTCAGCAGCAGAGACAGCATGCATTGGTGATGACAGCGTAAATTGAGTTATTGAATTAATGTGTCGGAAAGTGCGTCGTCGGAATGATGGTTAGGTCACTTAATGAAATGGAAGATAAATAGCCTTACTATCCCCCTGCCCCAAAGCGTCGCTGCAATCACACTGAATGACTGTGTGTAAGTTGGCACTTCGCGCAACGATAATATGGGACCGTATCCAACCACAGGCCTCCACGGTATCCATACACGCACCTCGCTCGGTCATCATCAGCTAAATAGATTTCAAGGCTTTGCACCACACGGTGTACGATATCGCCGTACACGTACGGCGTTGGTGTTACCTTTTTAGTTTCATACCTGAATATCCCAACGGCTGAGCACCATCACGTCACTGGGCTTGAGTGCCACGGCCTTGTGCGGCCGCGGTGCGCTTGCTGCCATCACACCCAGCTCGCCGAAATGGCCACCGTCACACAGCAGCGCTGTCATGCAACTATCCTGGCCCACCAGCGCCACGGCGCCCTTCCATACAATATACATATCGTGGCCCACGCTGCCCACGTCGTAGATGACGTCACCGGGCATGTAGAGGGTGAGACGTAGCCGCTGAGAGAGCCGCCAAAGGAAGGGCCGCTCGCAGTGCATGAAAAGCTGAACCTTGGATAAGCGAGGGCCAAACATTTTGCCCATGACATCACTATAAAGCCCTACAGGCAGCTCTTGAAGAAACGCCACACCATCCGTGCCTGCGAGCAGATATGGAGTGTTGAGCTACTCTGCTGCTAGGCTAGCAGTCGGCGTGCAGTAGTATTGGCCACACCGGCCTATGGGCAGGCCGAGAGGGGTCGAGTATGTCTTTCCTAAACAGGCAACGCTGGCCAGGTAGGCTAGGCAAGTACAAGCAACGTGCACGGGTGCATATATACGTAGGTGCTTGAGAATTTTACGTAAAATCAACTGTCGCAATTGTACAGTGTACGGCTAACATAAGCACAATGTGATTCCATGCATAAAGACCTGCTCATACGCATCTCAAAAGGCCTTTTTGGCACTCAACCACCACCACCACCACCACCACCATCACCACCACCACCACCACCACCACCACCATCACCACCACCACCACCACCACCACCACCATCACCACCACCACCACCACCACGACCACCACCACCACCACCACCACCACCACCACCACCACCACAACAACAACAACAACAACAACAACAACAAACACGCATATAGACACACACACACACACAACCTGCCGTCTTTAGCATATAGACATATGCCCTGCATGCTGCGCATGCGCCCACAGACCTGGGTGCTGAAATTGCGCCAAGTATGCGAAATACTCGCCCACTTGGTCTCGGACGTCTTCATGGACGCCACGGTAGCGTAGTGCATCATCCAGCATCGCCGCCCGTTGTTTATGGCGGGAAGCCATGGCAAACATAGAAGCTACCAGCAAGGACATGCTGCCGACCTTTAGGCAGGGGAAAAACGTAAACAACACCATAATCATTGTCATCATCATCGACTGGGTTGCCGACTGGGTTGCTGACTGGGTTGCCGACTGGGTTGCCGACTGGGTTGCCGACTGGGTTGCCGACTGGGTTGCCGACTGGGTTGCCGAGGGCTCACTGGATGGATGGTATCAATCTTGGCCAGATTATCTACGTAGGCCACGTGCATACGGTGCGTGTGTTCCTCCATGCATTTCCTTGCGTTTGCAATGTTTTGGAAAACACAACAAATCCACGTTGTAAGTTTTCCTGGTGCTACACAGTAGTCAGACACATAGTACACCATGTACCGTCCCGTGAACCTACGATGTGCGAACCACTTACTACATACTATACATATGCACATACACATGCCCCCCGGTGCTCGTCTTTATAGGGCGAGTCGCCCACAGTGTAACACCCCATACACATGCACATACGATGACCTTACCACTACGGCGTACAGCAGGGTACCCATAAACAGAAGCCCGGTGATAACAGCTCGCTCCAGATTATTGTGCGCGTCTGGCTTGTCACCCAAAAGCAGAAGAAATGCCGAATAGAAGCCTGGACGACAGGACCCGATGCGGGCCGGGTAAACGTGTTATTGCGTACGATAATCGTACTACTTGTTTTCTTTTCTCACGCTACCCTACAGGCCTATCTAATCATCGTTACCAACAGTAGATGATATTGGTTGCGTGTCATTGCTGCACGATTCCGTAGACAAACAGGGACAAACAAACACTTTACTTTTTATCTTACCTATCAAGTACTGAAGGTTGGCCGAGCAGGCGGGACATCTCACGGTAAACATCCATGGCCAATCTGTCATTAAACCGAGCAGTACAACACATGTATGTACGGTAATAATTACCACAATGATTACAGAAGCAACTGCCCGTGTGCTGCATTATATGCATATATAGGCCACAACGTGCTAAGCTGAGGTGGGCCTATCCAGGGTTTGATTAGATTACGAATCACCAGCAGTAGATAACCGAAACGGATAGGTCCTATCTATCTGTACACCAGCAGCCAACAGATTAACTTGGCACGGCGGTTTGTTCGGCCGTACATGATATCAAATAAATGAGATGCATGTGGTCGCGATCGCGGCACCCCATGTATCCGGAAGCTGAGGTAGCGCGCTGGACGGAGCTAAAATAAAAGACGTGCTCCGATACTGAACTTGATGATAAAGGGCCGCAGTGTAGCTAAGACGAGTAGGGTTGAGGTTTCAACATTATATATATATATATATATATATATATCCACTCTAACAAAGTATTACCATTACTGTTATTTAATACTATCATCACTTTTATTATTATTATCACGGCTACTATTACCCTTGTTGTTAATGTTATTTATTAAGCTGACCACTGTGTCACTGTAAACGTGGATTATGTTTCCGTATTAGCTCCGAAATCGCGATTTCCGTTACGCTCTGTACCGTTTTCGCCTCTAAAAGTGCAATAACGGTTAACGAAAAATCACCGACGCCTACAGGAATTGTCGGCTTCTGAAACAGGCCTCGTTTGCGAGGGGTGCATCACCAAATTCATCGCACGGGGTTGCACAACAGTACAATGAATAGCACACAATTATATCTACCGAAATCGCCGACACATTGACTGCTACATTTATTAATGACTCGCGCTGTTTGTGTACGGCAGAAGGTGAACGAGCAGTCACTTAATATGCAGCAGTCACAGCTAAGCTTAGCTCATGTTCTTTAATCCTTCATGCCATTTCTTGATAACTTTAAATAATCATAAATATTATTCCTTCTACTTTTGTAAATCATCTTATTTTTGCTTCTTTAGTGTGTTCCCGCCGCTGGCGGACGAGTCAACGAGTCACCTCACGCGCAAACCTTCGCATCGTTAGTTGGCCACCTTACCACGGATCTCTTTGTCCCTGTCCGCCAACAGACCTCACAATGACATATATAACATATGACATTTATATGCTTGTTAATCTGTCGTCCGTTAGTTGTAAGCAACCTTGCTTGTTACAGCTTGTTATTATATAGATATATTTATTTATTTATCCCTCTTGTGTCAGCTCACCGTGTCTTTTGGTATGGAATCCATAAGCCTATTACTATGACTATTACTATGATAAAATAATAATGACGATAACAATAATAATAATAATTTACCCCGGGTGCTCGTATTTGCAGGGCGAGTCGCCCATAGCGTAACACCCCCTTATTAAATAAATAATACTTGTTGTTGGTGGTGGCACATGTTGGTGAGGGTTGGTACAAGTTGCTTGGTACACATGCATTTGCCCACCGCACGTACAAGCCGACCTGGGATAGCTGTGCTTAAGTAATGCCAGAAGCAGCAAGCCCAGTGCGCCACCAGCAACATGAAGATGATCAGCCGACCCATTGCGAGCAAACTGCCAACGTGGCCGCTGCCCCTCATGAGTCTGCCGTACATTACAGGTCATCACGCACATGGTTACATTCTAGGTGTTGAAAACAGCAGCAAATCACCTGAAAACCATGAGATGTATAATTGATTCCATTTCATAATTATATATACATGCGATGAACGTTGGTAAAAAACATTGACAGTTGGGACGAGCTTAAGGCTTCAGGAATCTATTCTAGCTAGAACGGGGATCCTTCGGATTTTCCTTGTACAACAATATATATATATATATATATAGTCCCTCCCCTGCGCTGTGGCTCGGTCCGGTCAGGCCCCTTGGTGCTCGCCCTTGTAGGGCGAGTCGCCCACAGTGTAACACCCCAATATATATATATATATATATATATATATATATATATATATATATATTATGGCTTCATCAGCTCATTATTTACTGAGATGAAATTTCGTATGACCTCAGCAGTACGGGGTGCATCGATTATGTGGATTAAGCACGCACATAGTTTCTGGGGCTACAGGCAGGGGATGGAGGGCTGATGAATCGCGCACCACCGTGCACCACCGAGCCTGTCACTCACCGAATAAGCCGCAACAGCGGAATAAGTTTTAAAAGTGCCAGCCAGGGCGTGACTCGGTCGTGCCTGTGTAGGATCACGCTGAACGGGATGGCTGCCGCGAGATCCAATAAGAACATTCCACGGATGTATCTGGAAGCAATGAGGCGTGAGTCCCGTACCAGTTCACCTATTGGTGAAATGTACGCGGTCCTGTATGTACAGCAGGCGAAATACGCGACCTTACACGACGCCAACAGGAACGGTGGCTGCTGGATCCAACAGGAACGCAGAGGATCCGGCCACAGAACCAGGAAGGCGTAAAAGAAGCGTCCATACATACGCACATATGCATACCGGTGTCGTTACCGATAATATAATATATATATTCTTTTTCACTAACCTCAGGTTTACAAGAATGTCGAGCGATAAGCACGCGGTTGCAACCAAGTCGAGCATGTGAAGGGTCAGCAAGTCAGCTGCCTACAAGCAAACGATAGTGTGGACATCTTTGAATAAAAACCGCGGAGAGGACAGATCCCTAATAAAGCATGATGTTGCTTTAGAATCTAAAGTTCCACCAGTCGGTCGTCATCAACTTTTGGTCCATTTCATTTGGGGTGATCCTTCTGGATCCTCTTGATTCCGAATTCATAATGGCGCTGCCCGGCTAGCTAACGAGCAAGTTATAGTCCCCTTTGATAGGGGACGCCACCAAAATGAAAATTTATAAGGCACACCGATGCAAAGGCGGCATCCGGTACTGACGCAGCAAGTCTGCTAGGCAGCTTGCTTGACCGTCCTGAGGGCCCCGCCCCCATTGGCCCCCTTGATATGGGGCCAGGCTCGGCAATGTCGGTCTCCCACGAGCTCGTTCTGCACCACATTGCAGGTCACCTCTTTAAAAGAGATCTTTAGTGGTGCCACCACCGCAACGTACAGCACGACGACCAGCATGACGATGTCCCACCTGGACGGGTGCGATCGAGGCCGCAGTAGTGTTGCTTGGGATATATATAATGCATGAAAGATCTTCACCCACGCGTGCGCGATGGCTAGCTACCTGCTGCTACACTGAAAACCTCATCTTGCAATTTTCAAACGTATCTACATACATTACGTACGAGCAATACGTACGAACAATCATGCATGGTCCGTCCGTCTCCCGATCCAGTCATAACATGGTTGATGACAGCAGCACAATAAGCCCACGCCACTTGAGCGCCCCGTGCCGCGTGTGACCTTAAGGATTTGCACCAATCCGAATCGGGCTAAAACCAGGTACCCGGTCGACGTACGTGATTCGAGGCAACGAAGCTGGATGCATTAATGGAAGCGCCATATCCATCAGCAGGAGCGGGCTGAGGACGCGTATCTTTCGCCAGATGCTTCTCGGGTTAGTGTCCTCCATTCGATACAGTCGGCTGCCACCCATTGCTTTCGCTGCGTTGTAAGAGCCGAGCTTGTGGGAAACGTCCGTCAGGCTGCTGCTCGATAGGCTCTGAGATCCAGCGGGCGGGAACTGATGACTGTGCGGGCTCCGGAAAGCGGCATTCCGCGCACGTAAGCCCGGCGGTGGTGTTGGTACGGACGTAACTGCGGTATAATGATGGCCGTGGCGATGCTCCGAAAACAGAAACATCTCGCAGCGAGAAAAATCCTTCCGTTTCAAGGTTTTCTGCCTAGGAGGTCAGCTCAAATTCGTCGGGGTTCTTTCCCGGAGCCTGCCAGTCCAGTCCTCCAGTAATTGGACAAGGGCTGTCCTAATCATCATGCGCCATGGGCAATTTCTTATTTATCAGCATAAAATGTAATCCTGGCATGGGTTGTTTGCGTAAGCCTGGGCAGGGTCATAGAATGCATGCTTGAAGGTCCCGCTCGGGTGTGTTCGTCACATGGTTTCTGGACCCATCAGCAAGAACGTAAAGAAAAGTTGTGGTCGAAATAAGATTTAACCTAGAATACCATGTATATTGTTCATGGAAATAGTAGGACATCTCAATTAACGGCACACCAACCTTGGTACAGTTACTTTAGCGCCAAAGGACGCTCTGTATAGTCCTTTACGCATTTAAGGGTTGATTATTTTGTTGTTGGAAATGGCCGTCAGCGACGAGAACGGCAGTTTCGACCAGGTAAGAACCGTACAGTTATACTGTCGACTGGCATAAACGGTCGACGATTCAGGGAAGCAGCCGTCGACTCATGAATTTGAAGGCATTATGTGAAAAATATGTTACAGGTTTAATCCCTGGAATACGCCCAGTACGACTTATTTTGCGATGTGTGTAATAACGAACATGTGCCACTCGCAGACTTACAAAATTGCAACATCTGATGGAGATCAATAACACGTTCCTGCATTACTCACTTAAACGACTTAGAAACGGCTACCGGTAGTCTTCCCAGCCCTGGTCCATATTTTCGGACTTCGCAATTTCGCAAAGCAAGCGAGCAAGGTATTATACGGCTGCCTTGCCCATCAAATAAATTGCGAGCTCTTTTATCTATATCTATATATTTATATATAATTTCTTACGAATGATCGATTGCAGAGAAGAAAGTAAGTCTTTTCGTCTGTTTGGAAGCACGCCAGCAGTACTTCTGCTGCCGGCGGCTGAAACGGAGAGAAGTTGGGTGGTTATAACATAGAAGGTGCGCCAATCCCGGTTTTGGAAATTGGGAATGAAGTATGGGCTTGTGCAGGCTTGCTTACTTGCCGTTACGTACTTGCGTATAGTAAGTAGTAACAATAATATGAGCAGTGGAGGCAGGGGGAGGCTGCAGGCGCCTGGGTAGGAAAAAGATGATGACAGGATGTAGAAGCCGAACCAATAATGTGTTGCCTGTCAACCTGAGCCAAAGTAAGGAGCCACAAGAAATAACAAAAACTTGTGTGTGACACAAAGGCAAGTAACAATGAAATGATGTAATGGCTGCAAAATAGCCTGGAGTCCTCAGAACCTTTTTTTAAGCGCCCGGAGACTGCTGCCAATACGTATCAATGTGGCCCGTTGTACACTTTGTCTGGAGAATCCAATTTTTCTCCGTCGTACAGAGATTACTATCAGCCTGGCCATTCCATTGCACTGAATCCTTCAAGCCCGGTCCTCTAGCTCTCTATCTAGACACACACCATTGCCCCCACCCTCCTGGAGTGCAGTTCTGAAAAGGCCTCGCGAGATATATGCTGAGATGGTGCTTAATGCACGTTTTAATGTGCGTGTGCGTGTGTGTGTGTGTGTGTGTGTGTGTGTGTGTGTGTGTGCTGTACTGTGTACGAGTACTACAAATTCAGCCACTACACGCACCAAGCCCCCAGGGTCCCCTCCTTACCCGGCGCCCCCCCCCAAGCAGAGACTGCTGCAGCTCCAGCCACTCCGGCGGCAGATAGAGGCCCTTCGTCCAATTCTCATGTTCACAATAGACTGCTGCCACCCCACCCACTCCACCCACTCCACCCACTCCACCCATTCCACCCACTACATCCGTCCACTATAGATCCAAGAGCTCTATCCTCATTTCCCAGATATTGCCCCTGCTTAACATTGTTTTAATAAGTCCATGCAATCCACACAGACCCGTACTCCCTCCGCATCCTGCTGCCTTTCCGGTCACTCCCCACGCAAATAGAGCGCCAGAGTTCCCCCTACACCCAGCCAGGAGACTGCTGCCATTCTGGCCAAGTCGTCCCTAGGGTTCTTAGATCTCCTTCCACACCATAACCTTCCATACCCTAGCAATTGGCGATTGCCAGCCCGGCCATTTTCCCTAAGCTGCGAGAGTCCATTCCTTATTCCGCCTGGGCCCTATGCCACTCTGGTGACCATCTGCTACATGCATGCCATTTGTGGCTATTATTATACATTACTGATGCCTCCCATTTCCATCTCCCCCATCGTTACTTGCCTCCTTCAATGTCTCGCTCCATTGTTCCTGATTGCCATCCCCCGCACTACGTATTCCCCTCCTTCAATGTCTTTGTGTTCTGCGCCGACTGCTATCCCGGCCGCCCCCACGCATACCTGCCTGTTCTGTGCCCTCTTCCCAAGCAAGATAGAGTCCCCACAGTCTTTTCACACGGACACCATCATCACGCATGCAGTTCCTGCCTCACGCAGAGTCCCTGCGGGGAGTCCTTGTGCAGGCCGTGCCCCCATAGTTCCCAGCGTCCTGCCCTTCCTACGCACCTGCTGGCGGCGCACCGTACAAAGATTGATGAGTGCTGCTGCCACCTGTCTGAAAAATCCATAGAGTGAATATCTGGATCGATACATACATCGACCGATCTCACTAACCACGAAATATTTTATTCGGTTATACATTTTTGCCCTTTGCAGCCGTTGTGTCTGTGGGCCGTTGACCGTTATATATATTCAGTTAGCTCATCGGCAACCCAAGCAAATTGTCTTGCTTTTCGTCCGCGACACATATTCCTGGTACTCCTATAAAATTTCATAACTGATTCGTTTGGCATTCAGGCGTTTTGGTCGGGTCCATCCGCCCCGACACTCGCACAACTCATGTGCCATTCTGTCGACATGAATCCGCTAGACGCGTTCCTGGCATTCGCACCTTCCATCTTTTTTCACCTCTTTCGGCACATAGGCATGGCGTTGGGTTAGGCAGGACTGCGGGCCACCATGTACTGCTCAGTAAAGGTGTTTTATACGGCTACGGCCCACTACGGTCAACACGCTACGGTCAACACGGCAATTTCTAGGCATAACCCTCTTTGGTCCTAAATGGACCAATAATTGGTCAAATGTACAGATCTTTAGCCATTATGTTTATGGAAAGGAGTGAAGGTTTGATTATTGAGGCAGCTATTGGAAAAAACGGCTGAAGACGCGTACCTGGCGTACTGGGTTAACAGCTTCCTAGACCAAAGCCGCGAATATGAGTGCACACCGAGGTTGTCAAAGAGGTCGTATCATTTAATGCGGTCGAATTACTTATGTGAGCAGAGCGCCCTCCGAACGCTGGCTACTTCGTACAATTGGCTGTTGCACGGGCGGGTGCGTCATAGCTCCTACCTAATTTATCAGGCCGCAGGCAAGGAAGAGTTTAGAATTTGTCAGCTTTTGATGACCGGGAGGGGGGATGTTGATTCCGTTTCGACCATGCTGTTCAGCGGCCAGCGGCATCCACTGCTTCTCGGTCCGTATAGCAGCCCGCTTTGTATTTTCCAGAAAGGATTATCGATTGCAGGATTCAAATAGGGTACTTGGATCCTGCATGCATGCTCCCGGATCGAATATTCATCGGTTGATCAACGAATCCACCGTCGAATAGGTGTGACCTCTGTGACCCTGTGACCTTGGATGGCCAGGTAGATGCACGGCTAAACTGGTGCATCTGACAGGATCCGACATGCATAGCCAAAGATTCAACATATGCCCGATTAAAAAGGAGACCTTTTCGAGAGCAGTATTTCCGACGCCACCATAGGTATGGTGATGCCTTGCCTGCTACCTGCACAGCCTAAAGGTTGTGATCAGTGTGCGTGAACTTTGCTGAGTGGCGCCCTCTTACTATCGAAATAAGCTATTGTCTGGCATCATTACCTAACCAGACCCTCGGTAGAGCTCATGAGGCACCCATTTGCAACTGCAGTCATATTGGCACTGACAGCCCTGACAACACTGCACTGCACCAAAGAAAGGAAGCGCACAAAAATATTGGCCTTCGGCGCTCTGGCCCCCATGCATGTATGTGAGATCCCGCCGACTATCCTGGAGACTGATCGGCGCCACAGGGCCATGGCCCGTTAGCCCAAGCAGCCTTTGGGACATACAGCCTTGCAAGGTAGCAGGCAGCATGTACCTCTTACCAGTCCTTGATCCAGGCAGTTTCCAGGTGATGTAATGTTTATGCGACCGCTCCGTGTGCGCTTAACGCCAACAGCAAGTCCGAGGGCTGTTCCGTACGCCACTTATTCGGACCGAAGCGGAGAAGGGACAGCACACTCCGCGCGCAAAAAATGGGTCCCCAACATATGCTGGATAGCCATATATCATCTTGTTTATTAGGTTCGTTCGGCACATTTTCGAAAACCTAAAACCCCAACAGTGCTCCGAAGTCAAACCATCCAACGCACCGTACATACCCCACTCACATCCACTAGGCGATTACGCGCAAAGCCAGAGCCTTCCACCACCTGCACCTATTCCTATACCACGCGTCCGTTTAGGCGTCCGAGACACAGACACACGAGGACAGCTCCCTGAGGATCACCTTCTTGGCCTGCACAACGAACAGGCCCAATCCCGCAATGAGAAGACTGTAACCTTCAGACCTCCTCCCCTTCAAATCCCCTGCATCCCTCACAAAAGTTAACATCGACGACGGCCTGTCGGTAGAACATCCACCACGTGCCAAGGTCTCCATTCTGGAACTAACACACCCAAAGTTGGGAAAACTCGTTCTTACCGCGCTTTCTGCTGCACCGCTCGTGCCACTTTAGCCATGTCTAGATGCGGCCTCGTACGCTCCAGCCAAGTCAATTTTCCATCGGGGGTGGTGGGCAAGTTGAAGTAGAGGGCTGGTTCCAGCGGCACGTTGCCCCGCAGGATTGCTCGCTTAACTTGCGCGCGCTGCTTTACCAGCTCCTCAACAATCGCGTTCTGATGCGATCGTATCGACATTGGGCTGTTAGACGACGCTGCCTCCGCTCGGGCATTGGCCGATGCCAAGGTGAGCACCTCCGGCAGGGGCTCCACGTTGACGTAGCGGCGCTCCTTACCGCCAGGGCCAGGCCCAGTCGAAACGCGCACGGTACCCACATTCGTTGCAAAAATCGTATGATCTCGCCCCAGACCTACGTTCTCGCCGGGATGGAATTTGGTACCTCGCTGCCGGACGAGGATCATTCCCGGAAACACCAACTCCCCGTCAAACATCTTCATGCCCAAATGCTTCGGGTGTGAACCAACACTCTGTTTGGCTGTACCGCCAGCCTTCTTGGTCGCCGTGCGGTGCTGCGTCCAGGCTCCAAGTTCTTCAGAACCCTGTTGCAACGCCACGCCAGCAGCTCCACGCAAAAGGGAAATTGCTCCATGTTGATTGCTCCAAAATGATGGCAACATGGCACACCTATTTTAAGGATTGCCACCGTCCGATGCCGGTGACGAAAACGGCGCGGATGTAATATACAGCTATGATAATTGATATATCTGAAGGTAACTTATCTTTGCAACTTACCGTTTGTGTCTTTCCTCGGAGGTCACCTAAATCCGTGCTGCCAGATCCACCATCAAAGCCAGGGTTACCGAGTTGTTACGCTCACTCATTACATGTTACGTTACATCGATCGATTGTATTAGAATATTGCAGGTTATTGCAGAGGCATGCATAGTCCGTGTGACTTTACGCAATATGACAGCCAGCTGACAGCCATTGACCGGGACAAAATGACCCAATGACTTAACTCGTCCATTCCGTTTCCAGTTGCGGTTTTACAACTATAAAAATCATTCCGGGTGAACGATGACAAACGCGCGTATCGCGCGGCGCTGTATAGACTCCTTGAGTCTTGCAGCTGAGCATGTCGAACAGGCCATTGCATTCGGTCCAGAGGCACGCTATCTCCAGCAAAAGCTATCGGAACTGCGCAATTTGTTTGAAGAATTTCTGACCGGGCGCTACCAAGATGCAGCACTCGACGAAGCGCTCGAGGTAGAGAACGGTTGGGTTTTAAGAGGCGTATCAGCGCGCAACCGATTAATAGCGTGTAAATATTGAATCTGGAGCCGTTTAAACAGGTCATTGAGGCGCCTCTGCGCACCTTCTGCATGGACTCGCACAGCTGCTGCACGCTGGGACCGTTGGAGACGCTTCTAACAGCAGAAGAGCGGCTGCACAGCCTCGTAAACAGCTGTTTGCGCACACGCCAAGGACTTGCGAAGCTGCTGCAGCACGGGCAGCTTCCGACGGTCGTAAGGGCCCAAGCCAACTTGATATCCTCGCAGCTAAGCACCGTGACTGTCAACTTTGAAACCCTCCGCCGGTTACAGAGCCTGCGATTGCAGCTGCTGGAAGAGGTGCGTTCCACAACCAGTTCACCCTCCCTGATGCAATCTGCCTTCTTGTCAATCGGCGTTTTAGTCGTGGACGTCTCTGCCAGTAACCGCAAGGGTCGCTATGCCATCAATGCCTCCCACATTTCCAAGGCGATTTGGGTCCTGCGCTAGCGAAACAAGGCAATCTGAGTATGGCAACCGAAACTTGGAACCCTTTCCACTTATGTCACAATGTGTTATGTAAATTTTAAAGATGGTAAAGGTGCTATTGTCACATCTCGCAGGCCGAGCGTGTCCGCCTGGGCACTAGCACAGATGACACATTCAACTCCGAAATCCACCGTCTTGCAGCCGCCTGCACAGCCCAGCAGCTCGCCGCCGACTCCGCCATCCTTGCACGTCTCGTTAAGGAGGCGGACGCCACCCAGGACATCGTTAAATCGCATTTCCTGAACCTGGCCCTGCAAGCTCTTGAGACCCTCCGGGCATCACGCGGGATCGGGGAGCCGGAATCGGTGCAATGCACGTCACCGTTGGGCAATGGCCGCCGAGTCATTATGCAAGGCAGCGGCAACAGCGGTGGGATCAGCGGCAGTGGTCATCCTAGGCAAGCAACCAGCACCCGAGCGCCTTCAAGTCCGACGGCTGTCGGCGTGGCGCAGACCCTTGCGTCTGGGATTACCGGCGCCCTTGCGCAGCTGAACATCGCCGCAGTTCCACAGGCGGTTCGAACGGCGCAGCTGGATGCTCTGTGCCACGCCCTCGAGGGTCCGGAGCGGGTGCAAGTGACCCAGGTAGCCGTCCTAGCCTCTCCAAAGGCGGGCCAGACGGGCGTGGGATGTAAGGTTCTTGCTCTGTTTACAGTCCTTGTGCGAAATGACCCACGCGTGGGGCAGACTTTGCATGCAACTCGGTTCGGTTACGCTGGTTACGCACCACAGGAAAACATCTACATGCGAACTCAGCTGAACAGGTGTACATAAGGAAAAAGGAAGACCTACGCTTGAATTAAAGGACTGGATCGTATAATCTTAGGCTTTTGGGTAGGAGCGCGAGTTTTAGCCCGTAGCAGCCGTACATGTCCTGGTCCTGGCCGCCCACAGGCACTGACGGAAGAGGACGGCATGAGCAGCGTCCTGCGCCTGGTTGCCACAAGTGCACCAGGTCAACGGAGCGCCCCGTTGCGGCTCCTGGCCGCGCTGGTGGCCACCGAGCCGGCATGCTGCGGAGAGCTGCTCGCAGCGCGCGGCGTCCAGATGCTCCTGCACATCCTCACGGGTTACATCCACGGGACCCGCCAACGCGTGGACGCGGCGGTGCTGAGGCAAGTCGAGGCGGAGACGGCCACGGCAGCCATTACGGTCAACTTGCCAGGCAGGTCACACGCACGTAAGAAAGGCGGGCCAGTGGTGGGCACTCCACCAGGCTTTAGGCAGCTCATGCGGCGCGGCGTTGGTGCGGAGTCATCGCCAGTGGGTGTGCAAGAGCAGCAGCAGCAGTCAGGGAGTGCGACGGCAGGAGGAAATGCCCCTGCTGGACGGATCGAGCAGGAAGAGGAGGAGGTATGCATGCTGGTGATTGGACTGCTGAGGCAGCTAAGTTTGGAAAACGCGGTAAGATATGATTACGGGTCGGTGGCATTGATGGTAGGCTTGGGTCTCTGGAACTCGTAGCCTCCGATGAAACCTATGCGGCTCTCACGCCTGGAATTGACAACCATGCAGCAGCGGCACGTGTCTACGTTGCGTGTGGGCTGGAATGCACATCGGTTATTTCCTCTGTTCTTCGGATATGTGCTTATTGCGTTCTGAAATGGATTCTGCGCCGCCCCGGTTCAGAATCTCCGGGGACACCGAGGCAACGGCTACGGTAAATTGAATTTGGTTGATGACTTGATGTTTTCTTTCCATTAGGGACTCTATCCTCAAAGCTACCCACAACAGCGGGCGAGTCTCCTAATCGCTGATGCACGAGCTATACTTGTGTGGATGAATGTATTCGTCCTATATATTCCACGTACTGCGTGGTGCACATGTGACCTATATTTTAGATAATGTCGCGCCTCCTCGATCCGCAAATGCAGGCCGAGCTAGTGGCTGGGGGCGCGGTGAAGGTATTGTGCCAAGGGGTAAGCTTACCCGGCAATGGCCGGCTGGCGAGCGGTGCGGCAACGACTCTGTCCGACCTGGCGTGCGACACCACGGCGGTGGTACAGGTACGGCACATAGATAGTACTTAAGCAGCACACCAGATAGGGCAGAATTTCGACAGCTCGACAAAACCCATCATCCGCCGCTAATGAAATGTACGGGCAGTTAAATCGGGCTAATGATGAGGTTCGACGCAAGCTGTAAAACGCCCGGTGAGCAGTGCGTTTGTATTCAGAGGTGTACGTGTTTATGTTAACCTGAACATCTGGTGTTTCAAACGCTTTGTTTCATAGATGCTGCAAGAGCGCCTGCTGGTATCCTTGGCGGACCTGCGGCGCTCCAGGCGGGCGTCTGAGGTCGCGGCGGCGTTGGCCTGCACCGCGGCAATCCTAGAGCACCCTGCTAAGCTGCAGGAACAGCATCAGAACCATTCCCCTGGCCATTCGCAAGTTATTCAGCTGTGCACCGAAATGGGTCGGGCCTGTGATGCCGCCAGCGTGACCGCCCTCCTGGATTTAGCCGTGGAAGCCGCTGCAGCTGGCGAGACGCCCAACCGCAGCACCAGCGCGAGCACCAGCACCAGCAGCTGTAAGCCACGCGTTGCTTCCACGGCCTTCTCTGCGTGCGCAGACGTCGGGTCAAGAATCCGGACCTGTGCTGAGGTTGGCAGGACGTGAAAATACACATCAATTAGGAGGAAGGAGGGAAAAGTCTGGACCTTTTGGCGGGGATTTCAGCCCTGGGATCTCACGTGGCTGTCCAAGCCTTGGGATAACCAGTGGATCAGGCGATTCCCCAAAGGTTAATTCAAAGAGATATTGCCTGATCGCTTTAATAGTTTTCAACCGGAACGCCGGATACACTGTCAGTGAAGCAGCAGCAGTAGCACGGCATGCGGTGTGTGCATGTTTAAACCCGCCGGTCGCATCCCCGCAGGCCTGTGCGCTGCTGGCATGGAGCCAGGCCTATCGCGGCTGCTGCAATTTTGCGTTCACAACACAGAGACGCGGTCTGCAGTGCTGCGGCATAGCGCCGCGATGCAGCTACTGCTGGACCGTGCGGGGGTTGCCGAAGCTAACGCCATGGCGACGCTACGACGCGTTGCCAATGATGACGGATGTAAAACGGCGGTGGCACGGCAGCTGACAAAGGTATGACATGCAAATGCCAGCCATGCGTCCAGGCCCTGTGTTCATGTGAGATCTTCAGTGCACTGCAACTGTAGGCCGCGCAGCCGCTGCATTGTACAGATCAGAGTTACAGACGTTACTGGGCAGCCTGATGCCCTGAATCATTTATAGTGGTCTGCATGATGTAACCCGCATGTAAAGGAATATAACTGAAATGGGAGGCAGAACATAGTTCGCCAGCTAAAATTAAAACTTTGCCCGCGGGGTGCCCAGCGTAAGTGCGTGTGTTGGGGCCCCGTGCTCGGGTTAATCTGAAGGCCTCAGAACGCCTTTCGAGAGGGACCTTTTGAGGAAGGCAAGCTGGCTGATACATAAACTCATAGCGCCTATTATTCAGTTCTTCCTTTCCTAAGGAGCTTCTTGACCTGCTTCAATGCTGTTGTAAACCCTAAGCATTGAAACCCATGTTCGCAGTGCTGCAGCTCCCAGGCTCCGGGTTCTGGGGTTCTTGCATGCCTTTTAATACCGATTCTTCACTGTCCCCCGTTCCTGCGCACGCCCTCGCAGTTGTTAATTATAAAGTCAGCCACGCTTACCGTCGGACGCAACTGCGGTGGAGGTGGAAGTGGGGGCGGTTCCTCGGCTGCCGGCAGTAAGCAGGGGGAGGCGGCAGCCGTGACGCTGTGCCTTGCGGATGTGCTGCGCCCGGTCAGCCGTGATCGTTCTGTGCTGCGCTGGTCAACCGACGCATGCAGCGAATGTGAAGAGTGTGGGCTCATCCAGCCGCTCCTCGCTATTACTGCTAGCCCGGATGCCACCTGCCGGGCCGCAGGTAGGCATACGCCGCCGTTCACTGCTTGTCGTTACGCTTGTCGCCCGCGGACTCAGCTTTAACCTCCCGCGGTAATTACCGCACCGTGTACGGTGGCAATGCATGGTTATCGCATGATTATTTTGTCTGCAGGCCTGGCTTGCCTGCACGTGCTGGCGATGTATGGCAACCAGGCTGTCCGTAAGGCGCTGGGCGCCTGCGGCACTGTGATGGCCCTGGTTGATGCGGTCAAGCTTGATGGGGAGCTGGTACCTTCGGAGTCGGGTCCGCAGCATCCACCCATCTGCGAGCCGCAAACATTGGGACAGGCCGCTTCGGAGGCGCTAGCAGCCCTGGCCACCGCCTCGGACGCCCTGCGACAGGACATCGTCATGCAGGTAAGCTCTTTAATTGGCCCAAGCACAAGGACATTTATCATTGCCCCACTGAGCTTCAATGCACCTTCACATCTATGGATGTTCTCTTAATACCGCAAGCCCTTCCCCAGCACCCTGTGGCCCCTATTGCTTTTAAGGATTTCCCCGCTATTGCTTGGCTTTGTTGTTGCTTATTTTGCAGCTGGCCGCATTCCTGGGTTCATCCAGCCTGCACCTTGCGGCAAGTGCCTGCCAGGCACTCCTGGTCCTTCTGGAGGTCTGCCCCATGGCGGGCCCACTGCTGCTGGGGCACGGCGCCTTGAATACCCTGGTGGCGCACTTTCCCAAGAAGACAGCGCCCTCGCCCCCATATGCATCCGTGCATAACACCGCATCTATGGCAATGCCGGCGTACCGGTCCACCGAGGAAAGAGGCAGTATCAGGGACCCCGCAGAAGTGGCACAGCTGCTACAGCAGCGGGCAGTGCGGCTGGTATGGGTCTTGTGCCGCGGCGGCGGCGCCGCCGCAGAGGCGGCTGTGGTGGCTGGCGTGGCGCCGGTATTGCTGCAGCGGGCGACTTCGGCCGCAGGAACGTCTCTGGCACTGCGCGTGGAATCCGCGGCGGCGCTGGCCCCATTGCTGAGGAAGTCCGCAGCGGCGCGAGAGGCTGCTACTGCTTCTGGCGGGCTGCAAGCACTGCTGCATCTTGCTGCCGAGAGCGCGTCTCGATCAGATGAGATGCCGCTGTGGGAGGAGGCGCTCGGCGCGGTGGCAGCGGTGGCGGCACTGCATGCGCCGTGCCGCGTGGAAGCGACACGGGCGTTACGGCAGATGCTGATGCGAGGGACAGTGCGGGAGGTAGCAGCGGCGGCGGTGATAGTGGAGAGGATGTGCAGCTCAGCTGCGGGGCGGGAAGCGGTGCTGGCCGAGGACCTGGTAGACCCCCTGGTGCGGCTCCTGTCCACAGGTGAGGCAATGGCTCCAGACCAGAACAGTGGCTGTTACAATCCTCGGTGTCCTACCGCTTACATGACATGTCTGAACGACCACCTGTGCAAAAATGAACTACTGCCGCCCGTACATTTTAGAACGCGCTGCCAAGTTTCGGTGAGAGGCGGAAATATATTCCTGTATTCGTAATTATACGTTAAGCTTGGCTTCTTTTGCTAGCCAATCCCAACGTGCAACAATGCTTAAATGCAAAACCCCGCCCTGACGCCCAATCATCGGCTTGTCCAACCTTCCGTATGCCTTCCCTTACGACTCCGTTTCAGCACTCCCGCCGTTATTACTCCATGCAAAATCTGTGCAGTTCACCGTTTCCCTAAGTCCACCATCACCCTGCTTCCTTCATGCCTTTTTTGGCAGGTGGCGACCGAACTAAGGCCGCTGCGGCGAACGCCATCAGTCACCTGGCGGTGCCGCCAAAAGTGACGCTGCCTCCATGCGCCGCATTGCCCTCTGGTGGCAGCGTTCAGCCCCGCCTGGTGCTGATCCGCGCCGGTGCCATTTCAGCCCTGTTGGCGCTGCTGCGTGAGGCCGGTGGGGAGGCCGCTTCATCCGCCGCCTCAACAGCCTCCATTCCATGTTCATGTGGCACTACATCTTCTTCCGCTTCTGGGGCTTCGTCCCAGGTGTCTCCTGTCCATACTAATGGGGCGCAGAACAGCCCAGCCGACATGTCTCTTGTGGCGGCGGCGGAGGCTCTGGAGAGCTTGGCCGCTGGGGCGGAGGGCATTCTGGCCATCAGGTATGTCGTTCCTCAAGATGCCGCTTATGAAATGCTGGATGCCGTAGGTATTGTAATTTCAATGTCGGAGGGTTAGGGTTTGGGGGTCTCAAAACGCCGCGTGGTAGGTGCCGCGTTTCCTTTCAGAGGCGAGCTTCAAATGACGCACAACCAATGACGCACTTGACGCAATGGCATGGATACACACACTGCAGATTACTGCGCCTCAGCACGCGGTGCAGTTGTTCCTGGAATAAAATATCAACCAATTGGCGCCTTTTGTCAATTCGCCTGCCTGCCTGCATGTCTCAAAGCATTTCGCACACTGCGCTTCCCTGCCCTCTTAGAAATGCCGGCGGCGTGGATGTCCTGAAGGCAATTGTCGCGCGCGGCAAGCGACGGTTGGTACCCCCAGCCGTGGCCAAGGCCGCTTCTGCAGCCCTCCTGCACTGCGTTTGAGACAGTCGTCGCGGCGCCATCATGGCTTACAATCAGGCAGGCAAACGCTTAAAGAGCAAACCCTGAGTTTAGAAGGGCTCTGTGTACTGTTACCGTACAACATGCCATGCCTCTGCTGCAGTCCGCAGTCTGCAGTGCCACTCTATCCCCCTGGCCCACTGCCTGCGCTGAAGATGTCGGATGTATATACATCACCTCCGTCATGAATCCTTTGTAACGCCGCTGCCTATTTCGTGTTTTGTCCCAAGGGCGCCCAAGGGGGCTCTACGCTTCCACAACGGCAGCAGGCACCGCTTCGTGGTGAACCCAGTGGTGACCCAGATGCCCAGTCAAACATTAATGAGTTGCGGCGGTCGTCAAGTCTTCAAGGAATCACATCAGGACAGGACAGTAAAGCAGAGAGCTGTGCTGTGCTGGGCTACGTACCTCTGCTGAACGCGTCCTCACTATAACTCAGCCCATGCCATTCCCCCCTAACCACTCCATATCGGACAGCGTTCTTTATCACAGGTCTCAGCTAGCCGGTGTTTTTGCTGATTGGTCTTCCGCGACTCCCATAGTGGCCGTCATATCAGCGCCTACATCCACCACTACCGCCACCGCAGCCTCAGCCCGTTTCTTGACCCGCTGCACCACCTCCACTGGCAACGCCCAGGTGGGGTCGATAGGCGCCAGGCCAGGGTAGCCCATCAGTGACAAGCCCGCAATCCCGAAGAAGGTGTGGTACACATCCGCCATATCGTCAGGCCGGTCGCTGATACCACCATCCTCCTCGTCTTGACAGTCGAGGATGAAGCGGGTCAGCGCCTCACGATCAATCCAGTGAAGGTGTCCCAGGATGCTGAGGCAAGAGAGGCACCACCACGAGTAGCAGACCTGCGAACAGAGGAAGTTGCCCGGGAGGAGGCTGGTAATGGGAGAACCATATCGGCAGATCCAGCATCGATCCAGCATCTGGAATTTCAATGCGAGAAAATCGATTTTCGGGAAGAGAACTCCAGGAGGTTTTGGCAGGTACTCCGGGTATGCGAGAAAGGGACTGGACGTTCAGCAGTTGAGAGGGTCTTCAGGGCACAACCGCCTTGTTACCGTACGTGCGTTTACTAACTAAATTCTTTGCTCTGTAATTCTGCCATGTTGTCCTTACCTACAAACCAGCCGGATCCCGGTACTCCTTCGTGGCCTTTTGCAGCGCTTAAGTGCACACATGTGGTCTGTGTGTACGAAAGTGTGCCATTGGGAACAACTTAGTGAAACGTTCACTTACATCTTGCAGCTTCTCCGGCCGGCCATTCAGCCCTCCAGTCTTGGTTTGGCGCTCGCAGAGCCTGAGTGCAACAAGCATGCAAAAGCCTGAGTATACGAATTGTGGAAGAGGGAGAGTCCTTAGCCACGAACATCGTCAATCCGAACCACAATACAGGCCTTCCTCCTGCTCCGTGCATGGATAGGCGTATATAAGCCGACCCGCTAGAACCATTTACCCTGACCTTTCTCCATGCTCCGTGCGCCACCCCATGAGCTGTCATCCAAAACTCCGAGGCTCATAAGAGAATCTTTGCACCCACCACCAACAGAATAGATCCCTGTCCACTAGATGAAGGCCGTCTGCCAGTGAGAGCGCGCCGATGCACGTGAATACTTGACCAGCGTGGGATTCGTTACCTGAAGAAGCAGCGCCCACACGGCGGCAGACGGTAATCCTCCCGTGGGCGACAACACACTGAACACAGAGGCGGGTCCATGAGCAAACCATGATGAGACAGCGGCGTCGGGCGCACCAGTTCGACTCAACCCTGGCTCCCTACAGCTGCACTTCCATCCACTCTCATTCATGCGAAATGCACTCCAGAAAAAGTTCTGTCTGAACCGTACACTTCACACTAGCTTGTTCCATAACTAACTGTGGCGCGGAGTTCTTTTCGCATGTGAGTAAGGTGAAGGCATTCAACCTCAGGTCATCATGCAGTACCGTGATATCTTTACATCGTACGCCGTACTTAGAATCTAACTTTTTTCCTCCGTCCACCTTACCGGGTGTGCACCCAAAACCGCCGTCGAAGTTCTTGCAGCGCGCTATGAAGTCCAACGCGCGCGGGACGTTGATCAAGGAGGAACGACCCAGGATGGCCAAGCAGAGCAACGCACAGTACGTGAACCTGCCATAGGAGAAAGTACAAAGCTGACCTGGAAAGACAAGATGCGTTTGCGAGCAAGGCTGTGCTAAACGAAAGGCTAGGCCAGGTTGTCTGTTGGCCTAGAACAGTTATCCTCCTTGCCCTTATAAACGTTAGTTGAGTCCAGCCATGTTGGGCGCCAGCCGGACTGTTCTTCATTGACATTCGGATATTCCCAAACTCGACACTGGTTTTGGGTGACGACCCATGGAGTGGGATCCCCAATGTGTGGGCAACAGTACAGGGAGTGAGACACTGCAGATTGCGGATTTCACTCCATGTACAGTCATCCGTACGCCAGAACGAACCTAATACCCAGGGGCGCCGATAATACCGATGCCAGCAGCAGCTAACAGCAATGCCATCTCACCTTGTATCAATCTCGCCCCAGGCGTCACCCGCGAAAGACCCGTCAGGCTGCTGTAGGCCCGCCACATCTTCACCGGTAGCAGGTACACGACGCCAACACATACGCACACAAAAAGGTCACCCGGAACACAGCATACATGACATGGGATAGTGGTTAGATCACCCCAGTGATCGGGTCCAGAGTAAGAGGATTTAAAAAGCAGGGGGCAAGTGAGGGGCAAAAAGAATCAAGAAGCAGCAGACTCAAGATGCTAAAATCATGAAGCAAATATCAGCATAACGTCAGCAGAGACCGCCCGGGCATGTTGTGCCGGGTTCACCACCTGTGGCTGGCCCATTAAACGCCTGAAAGATTCAACCATCCATGGCGCCGCTTGCGGCTGCCGTCCACATACACTACCTCTGATCCATGTTTCTATGCCCCGGGTATGTGCTACCTCTCCCTAACCTGTGTTTCCTATGCCTGAGTCTGCTGCTTTCCTACTCCGCTGGCCTGACCTTAGTGCACACATAGCATCTCCGGGCTTTTCCCGTAAGTAGTATTCAGTAGCCGTGGTACGGGGGCACGTTTCCGACCCACTGCATGCATAATGGCTATGAGGCCCCGAACGAAACCTACGTTTCCGTTAACTTTGAACACGGTGTGAATGAAGCAAGCTCGGCATCCCTAACCGTGTGGGGTTAAATGGTAAGGAGATGTACCAATCCAATCACCATTGCTGACATCATCAACCAACCACATGGAGCGTCCAAACCCATTCCTAAGCCCCAATTACACGCTACCCAGCTCACAGGACGACACGATGTCAGCGTCCAGCTCGTCCAGCTTGTCGTACAGAGCCAAAATTTGTACGGCGCTGAGCGTATATAGCATGTGAGGGTCGTTGCGCTCGCTGCCGCCGAAGCCACCGCACGGGTGCTGGCAGCGTAGTACCCAGGACACGATGGCGTCTTTGTCCATCTCTTCCAGTCGCCCCATGAGGTACATGGCAGAAAGGCCCCAGTACATTCCGCTCATCCAGAAGTGTTCCGTGGCCACGAACTCCAGCTTGTCTGGCGTCTGCAATCCGTGGTGTTAGATAGGTTTTAAATGCTGGCTTTAAGTGGATTAGGAGGATAAGGGGAGGAGTTACGTTCGTTTCTTAGATGCACATGAGGCAGGTAGGGATAAGGTGACGCAATGCTGTTTGGGGCAGCGGCGGTGTGCCGTGTCAATCCTCTTCGGCGGTACCCACCCGTCGATGTGGTAAAGAGGACATTCCAAGTTGTCTGATGTTTTAACGTTATGATCACGTGACAGATGGCAAATCTGGACCATCGTGACCGATCAAATCATGCCCTACCTCCCACAGGCGAGAGAAGGACTTGATGTAAGCCGCATGCTTGTCTACCAACAGTATTCGGCGTTGGGCCTGCTCACCTAATGCTGAAGTTTCTTGCACGGACGTCATTTTCTAGAGGAAAATCTGTATGACTAGATAGGGAAGATGCAAGCAGACGGCAACGCACTTTCCTGTGAAAATCTGACCAAGCCTTATCGCTCTAATTTATGCAATTATTAAACTTATATCAACATCCAGGGTCATTCTTGGCCATTACGGTACGTCGGCATCGTCCATCATTACGTCCCTCGTGGAAGTTATTCCTACAGGATGTCATGTACGCGCCACAGTTTTCCTAGGTTAATTCTTGACACTATAACTCCGGAATCGTGCTGTATATTTTGCATTCTAATTAAATTACGAAGTTAATGCCTCCGTTATTGAGCCGAAAACGCCGACCGATAGACCGTTTGGTTCCCTATGCAAGTGCTAAGCTACCTCTTTATTGTTTGTATCATTCTGATTGATAAGCTGCGTGGGAGAGGGGAGGATTGTTCTGGCTGGAGTGGCAAGGACGTTTTGGCATAGCCAGCAGAGCTTCCCCCCGTGAGGACTACCAGCATGTGCGTTGTGATCTTTTTCTGTATGCCATTACTTTGGCTGCGTTCCTTTGGCCTCACCTTGGGCTTGCTTCTCACGTGGAAGCGTCTATGAAAACGCTGGTGTACGTTTTTCGCATAACAAACGGTATGCATAAACACGTGCAGGTTGAGCTTACCGGAAGGAGTTCAGCAGATTATCAAACGAAATGGCGTTTAGAGCGTGAGAACGCCAAAGCATGGCCTCACAGCCAGCTGGAGGCCAACGCCAGCATGAAATTTATCCAAATGGTCTCGTTCAGAGAGACCGGGAGGGTCCACGCTTGGAAAAGTCTAGCCGTCGGCCTACACTTGCTGCGGACGACGCGGACGCTGCGAACATCCTGCAGGCGTGGGACAGGGCAAGAGCAGCTCAGGATGCTGGTGTACAACGCGGTGTACACACGGACTCTGGGGTAGGGCCAGACCTCAACCGAGGTGCAGCAGGTGCGACTATTCTATGCAAGCTTTGTAGAATCGGATCTTACTATCGAACCAAAGGTGCGATCGATCAAACGCAGGCAGCGTGCTTGACGATGATTTACCGGGGCACTCTGGTCGAAGGCATCCGCCATCCTCTGACATACTGGCTCGTGGGCTTCTTGGTGCAATACGCTACCAGCATTCTTCGGTTCAAAGTTGTCGTCAGGTTGCCGCTCTGTCAACAAATAGCAAAGGTGTGTGTGCGCGTGTGTGTGTGTGTGTATGCGGAAAGACGTTTTCTTATAGTGGCCCAGCGTGTTCCACCGGTGCGTATTGAGAGTTCTCCCCAACCCACCCGTGACCGTAGGTATCCTCGGTGGCGACACGCCGAGCTCAGATGCCTCTCCGAGGGACTGGTGAGTCATATGACCAATCACACTGAGGGCAGTCGCTAGCTTGCCACACGTCGTCTAGGGCCGTCTGCTGCCCCTCCGCTTGCCAGTGACTCCGACCCGAGAGACACCCTTTTTCCCCGCAGGGTGCGAAGAGCTAAGCAGCGGCGAAACAGTTACAGTGTGCCACAATCTATAGGTATGTTGCGCTGTGCCGTGGGCGCGGCTTAGGCCTTGGGGACAAGGGGAAAGCGGGACCGGCGCCCCATGTCAACTTTAGGCGAGCAGTCGCGTAGGTTGTAACAAAGGGGCAAGCGCTGCAATTTCCTTCAGTCAGTGGGAATGGCCCACCGCCACTGTCACGGTTACACATGAACATAGGTTGCCGTCCAATAACTGCTATTACAAGCACTGACACCACCACCACTACTTCAAGCACCATCAAGGGGTGCAGCTATAGCGCATGCCTCCGGCCCGCACAGCACCCTCCTAGGCTTTTATTACGAGCTAATTACTGCGTGGCGCCGTGCTTATTCCTGACTGACCTGCCCTATTTTCCCCATTTCCATGCGGCTTCGGTGTCCTCGATATATCCTCCTTGACCGGGCTCCTTCCTTTCAGGTGTCCCGGAGTTGCCCCTGCCGGCGCCGGTTGCTTCTGTAAGCCACCAGGGGACACCGCAGTCGTCTTCTGGTGTGCTGCGGCAGGGCCGGAGGCTGCCGCCCCGACGCGCAACGCTGCAGGACCTTAAAGCCGATCTCCCAGCGGACGCGAATAGCAGCAGCGGCGCCGGCCCAGTGCCGCCGCAGCCCAATCTGTCATGGGCGGGCTTGGCCTCGCCGGGGCATCTGACATCTTCCCCAGCGCTCAGCCAGGTGCCGGGTTCACCGAAGCCGCACACGATATCTGGGAGGGACGGGACGCCGGTGAGCAGCAGCGGCCAGCACGTGACCCAGATCGGCGGCGCGGGAGACTCCCCTGGCGGCGCGGACCAGGCAGGAATACGGAGGAAGATCATAAAGATGATCTCTATACAGCGGACGAAACAGCGGAGCAGCTCAAAGCCTTTCGCACAGGTGACTTATGGAAGGGAGGTGGTGGCAGGGCAGGGAACTGTCTATGGGAAGAGGGCAGAAAATAACGTCTCCCGTCGCTGTGACCCAAGGGCATTGCGGACTTGAGAGAAAACCGCCGCAAATTAAGGTGCGAAGGCAGGCCCACACATGGAGAATGGAAGCCTGGGCTGTTGAGCGTGGCCAATAAAGGTCCTTGATCAATGGCGTGTCTGGCCCATGGCCGGCACATGCACGGCATCGGTTACCTGCAGAGTTGGCTTCCTGTGGTCCGGTGCACATAGAAAACGGGCCACCTGAAACCTGACGAGCCGGTAAGTGGCCACTGTCAAATGAAACGGAAGGCGCGGAGTAAGCCAGCAGGCATCCAGCCAGCTATCCAGCTGCCTGACCTTATCTGGGTTGAGCTAAGCTGGGCTTGCAAGGCGACCAGTTCCTCTGATACCAAGCCAGCTCGGTATTCTGAGCCGTACGGGGAGGTCGCTGAAGTGGCCCGCCGTGTGATGGGCGTGGATCGATTCACTGGAGGGCGTGGCCGCCACAGCGCTGAGCCGGCGATTTCGCTTTCAATGACGGGACAGGAGGGCGCATTGCCCGTCCATGCATGCTGGCTTCCAAGGTCCATCTTGATGACAGAGTTAGCTCCAGCTGTATGCATCTAGCTGCAGCTGCCTATATCCAGCCGCACATCATGCTGCGAGATGCAGCCAGAGATGCCATGCTACAAGTGCGCGCGTCCTATCCGTTCCATTCATGGATGCCATTCTGCCGTTCATGGCAGGATGAAAAGTCGCCATAGTGGTGTTCAGGGACCGATTTGTTCGCGGGGGACCGCGCGGGCCCGCGTGGCCCACGTGCTGGTTCGTGGGACCGTGGGCCGTATGAAAGCAAGGACCCCTGGTCCCACGGCCGTTGTTATCCATGCTCACATTAGCACCGTTCCTGCCGTCCCTAGATAGGAGCCATGACGCAAACACCCACACCCACATCCTCTTCCCCACAGGCGTTACAGCCAACTGAGTTGCAGGAGCTGCCCACGGCAGGGGTGGGCGATAGTGACGAGGACCTGGAACCCGCCGGGTCAAGAGGCATAACCGAGTCAGGGGCGGGGATCGGGGCAGCATCTGCGGGACAGGGGACAGCAGCCGTGGGACCTGCACAATGCGCGGCGCGGTCCACGCGTCATGACTCGGATGATGAGGATGTTGAAGATGCACGGCCGAGCGGTGGGTTCGGTATGGGTGCTCTCCAGGATGCCCTAGGGTTGCGGGCGGCGGTCAGGAAGGGTCAGGGCGGTAATGGTTCAGGACTTGCTCAAAACTCTTATTCCATGATGGGTCATCCCCAGTGTGTGCTGACCGGGCTCGCTGCTCTTCCTCCTTTAACCACATGAGCCTAATTAAAAACCTTACACGCCCAGTCAATGCCATGGGCACGATAACTAGGGCTGGGTGATAGGGCAACAGCGGACCCGGTCCGGGGAACGCAGTCCCACGGGAGACGCTCGGCGTCTCTGTGTTCATGCTCACGCGCGTTACGCAGGACCGCCTCCGACTGCCTGGAACATGGGCGGCGGCGTAGTGGGCCCGAGCACCAGCGAGCTGCGGATGATGGGCGCTGCGAATAGCGTGTCTTTTAGGAAGAGCACCACGAAGCAGGTGGGAACTCTAAACCCCAAACGCGAACGCTCACTTCCATGCTAGAATTATGGGGAAATAGGCTTTCCGCAGGGTCGGGAAACAACGAACCTGGTCACAAGTACTTGATGGGGCACTGAGGTTATTGCTTATTGGCAATGCGCAGCTGTATGTTCCAACAGGAAGCAGGTCTTAGGGAACCTAAGAAGTCAGCTGGAACGCGCACTGTGATGTTATACCTTGATTAGAACACACTCGCAAACTTCATCTGTGTGCTAAGAAAGGGACCGCCATCTTGCCGCCGGCCCGTGTAGTTAGGCCATCTTTCCTCCACCGCTGGAAGGATACTGTCGCCCTCATTGGGCCCAAGGTGTCTTGCCTTGACGCACTGTGATTCTGCCATCGCTGTGCAATCTGCACCGCCTTAAAAGCACTCTCTGCCGGCAATTGTGTAGAGTTATAGAAGCGTTGAAGGAGGATGATTGCGTTGGTGCTCAAAGCATAACCAATCCACGTTTGCCGTGATTAATCGCAGGGTGTATTGCGGCCACTGTCGACGCTGCCACCCTTCGTTCCGCGGCTGTTCATCGAGGACATCACGCTCAACCATGAAAAATACCGCGGCTTCGATGCGGCAGGACGCGACCTTACAGCCGCTTCCAAGACGCTTCTGCCATCCATAATTGAGTTGCAGGCGAGGCTTGGCATCCGTGATTATCTGACCCTATATCACTTGCGAAAAAACCCGGGATGTGGCTAGAGGCCATAGAGCTTAGCTGTAGACGATGCTGGGGTTGTATGCAGGGTTCTTCAAGGGGGCAGCTGTTTGTTCCGGGGTTCCCCGGAGCCCTAAAAATTCTTTTCCGGGAGGGCCCCCGGAACTCTACCTAGTTACGCCCTAAAACGTTCCGGGGGGCCCCGGAACGTGCACAAAACTTTCTCGGGACACAACTCGTGTTTATTACATGGTAAATATTAGACAATTTTCATACCTTAATAAAGAAATACATTAAATTGTTTTTCTGGCAGCTGTCGGTTTTTGCTACCCATATACCCACGGCAATACCCGGCATCAGCAGCTTATAACTAACACAGATACCAGCTTCCCTAGCTCTCTTAATCTGCTTCATTCTCTTCCTCTCCATCCGAGATATACTTAGTATTTTGCTTGCTTTGAGCTAACACTCGTTGGCTTGGGAAACGTAGGAATTTGCTTGGCTAGCTTTACCCAAAATGTCAATGCTAGAAGTCCTGTGGGTAATGTTCTTTTGTCTAACTGCTTACAAATTAGCTTATAATTTATCCTTAGCTAATAAAAGTGTAATGTGTTTTTTGCTTTTCCTAAGCGTCAAGCTGTCAAGCATGCATCAGTAATCCCCGGAACATGGCCTTACTTTAAGAAAATTTTCTCCGGGTACACCCGGAAAAGAGCCTTTTTCTTCACGGGGCACTATTTGTCTGCCCCCGGAAAGCAGCACTTCACACGTCATGAAATTCCCGGGGATCCCCGGAGCAGACCCAACACTTTTACGGGCGTTTTCCCAAAATTCTAAAAATTTCCGGGCCCCGTCCGGGGTGAAGTACCCTGGTTGTATGAGACAAGAAAAGAACGGGCCGGGATGCATGAGATCATTTGCGAATGCACTAGCGTGGCTTAAATTTGGGGCTTACGTGGAGGCCATAGGTAGGTCCTGTAGCGGGCTTAAGGCATCCCTCTGGAGGTTTAGGAACTTGGGGGGGAAAGGGAGATTAGGGTCAGGCCAACGAACCCATATTGGCCAAGATGATGTACGTCTCTGCGCGCTTTCAATGTGAGATGCCCCAAAACCGAAAACCCCAAAACCCCAAAGCTTATGAATCCGAAAACCCTAAAACCGACAGGCGGCAGTTATGATTGCGGATGTGACGGGCTTCACCAAGCTGACGGAGATCCTTTCAAAGAAAGGTGAGTACGTATGTCTTAGGGTTATTTGACTCTGGCTTCGGCATGGGGTATTCCTGAAGAGGACGCACTCAATGGTTGCATGGCGCACCTTCTTCAGCCATCCTCGCAATTAACCCTGGAGCGGGGACAAACGCACGCTATGGTCAACCACTCACCCGCCTCCGTCCTGATCCGTAGGCACCTCCGGGGTGGAGCTCCTGACTACTTGCATGAACAACTACTTTACGCGAGCCATCAACATGATCATGGCCTTTGAGGGTGACGTCGTCAAGTTCGCAGGGGACTCAATGATAGTGCTCTTCTACCCAAATGAGCACGAGCGACGCCATGCCGATAAGGGCCTGCGCGCCTGCACCCTTCGCATGATGTCGTGTGCTCACCAACTTGCCACCAAGTTGGGGCACATGCGTATGAAGATGAACGGTCAGGTGGAGCCTGCACCACCGCCTACACCGGAGCCGCCGGGGCCCGCCCCGCCACCGACGGTGCCGCCGCCGCCGCCACCGCAGCAACAACAGCAGTCAGCGCTAATGTCCGTGCCGCTGCCGTCGGCGCTACTGCCCGGCGTCAGCAATATTGGGTCGGCGGAGATAGATCCAGGGGCCGACGGGATTCTGTCTGCTGGTGCAGGAGGCGGCGGCGGCGGCATTGACGGCGGCGGCGGGGCCGGTGCTGGGCCATTCAGCGGTACAGGGACGCGCCGTATAGCACACGGCGAGTCTCCAAGGAGCAGCGCAACGAATCAGCCCCTGTCGCCGACGGGCGGCGCAGAAGAGACCAGCTTCGTCGGCACGGATGCCTCATCGCGGGTGTTGGACGGGCCGGATTTTGGGCAGGCTGGCAGTAGCAGCGCGGGTGGCGGTGGCGGCAGCGGTGGCGGCAGCGGCAGCACTGCGCGCAAGCGCGGCAAAAGCTGGAACTTGATGGCGAATGTCCTGAAAGTGAAAGTGGCGTTGCCGCGGCGCAACGACGCCTGTGCAGCGCCAGGTGTGCCCTTTGGCGACTTGGAAGTGACTTAAGCGTTCACGGGATTGTCACAATAAAGTATTGCAATGGTCCTGGGCGCAGGCGCATGGGTCGAAGGAAACGAGGAAGGGGATGTTAAGCTTGCAAGGACAGGGAGTTACGACGGGGCACCGTTCAGATTTCAGCTATATCGGCTTGGCTCTCCTTTTCCTGCCACCTGTGGTTGAGGACCAAGCCGCGCGGCCGCTGCACTCAGCACGGTGGTGGCGGAGGTGCTGGTGCTGGTGCTGGTGCTATTGCTGCTGCTACTACTGCTAACGTTTTGTGTTGCTATATAACGCAGGGTCCGTGTCCTCGGCGGCAGCTACCTCCAGCGGGCCCTCTCGGGCTTCATTTGAAAAGAATGAAGCAAAGCTCGTCAATCGCGTGTCAGCACGAGAGCGTGCTAAGACAGACACGGGCCTAGGACTTGCCTTGCGTGGCGGTGCCGGTCTGGGCGGCAACGGCGCCGTCGCCGCCACCGACGGCGGTGCCAGCGGTGCCAGCGGCGCTGCCGGACTGTGGGCTGGCGGGGAGGGGGTCGTGCGGCGGGAGATGTCGGTCGCAACCAAGCTCAACCTGCCGCCGCCATTGCGTCCGATGCAAGCGCGCGCAAGCACGATGGTCTCAACGCTGAATGCCATGGGCAGCGTCGGAAGCGCTGCTGGCACCGGCGGTGCGCCTCCTAGTGCGCCGCTGGCGACAGGAATGTACATGGGCAGCGGCAATGCTCTGGTGGGCTTAGCGAACAACACGCCAACGTCAGGATCGCCGCGGAGCTTTACGGAGCAGGTGAGCACGGTAGGCCTTTGTAGGTACGACGATAGCCGTCCGAGTCGTACGGTAGCCGGCGAAATACGAAAAGGTAGGATTAGTGTTAAGAACCCGGAAGTAGAACTAAAATCAAAAAATACCAGAAGGAACTGGATTAGGCGAATGGATTCGAGGAAGCAATAAAGGTTCGCTGCACAGCATGACGAGGATTTGGAGGGAAATTGTGGGTGTTAATGAGGGACGAGCTTCACCACGACTGGGAGAGGAACGAACCCGACGCGGTCAGACCGGGCTTTGGGTTCCCCTCATGAGCAAACTCTACGTCCATCTGGCGCACCTTCGTTGCCTGTCTGGCGCCGTGAGTAGTAGTAGTAGAGCAAAAGCACTGAAAGTGTCTTCAGAACAGCGCGTGAATTATAAGGCCTTGTGGCATATTCTGTGATACTTTCCGGAAAATATGCTTTCCGGACCTTAAATTGATGTAAGACGGAGTTGAAACCCAAGTGCACTGATCACTATGCTGAATACCTTTCAGGCGGCCACCAGCGGGGGCTCCTTCCGCCGCGCCCCGCTGGCCGGGCGCAGCGAGCGACGCGCGACTGGCGGCCCGGCGTTGAGCAATGTGGGACCCGGCACCGGGGACTGGAGATCTAAGCTCCAGAACCTGAGCACAGCCATCGTGAACGCGGGGCCGGGCGGCGGAGGGCCGGGGTCTCGCGGTGAGGATGACCCGCTGGCGCCGCAGCGGAGTCGGCTGAGTGAGAGCACCCGGGCGGTGCGATGGGACACTGTGCAGGTAGGCAGCAGGGAATGCTGTGGGTCCTGGGAGGGGCTGGGAGGAGACGGCGCGTTACTGGTGGAGGCGCACGCTGGTGGATTACGGTAGGGTTAAGCATGATGGGACGGGACGGGCCCGAGCTGGAAATCCCGGGTATGGGTATGGGGGTTGGCTGGGAGGAGATGGCGTCATGAAAGGAGTCTTGTAGCTCCTTAGCTTAGTTCTTGATAATCCTCTGTGGGGTGTTCTAGGGGGTTACGGCTTTCGGCATGTACCGAGAAAGGACACCTTTTTATATAACCGAAATAACTGCCAATGCACGTGCATATTATCCCCTGCAGGAGGAAGAGGCCTTGGACGAGGACGAGGATGGAATGGTCGGCAGCGACCAGGAGGAAGAAGAGGACGCCAGCTACCCGCCGATCCGACCGGACTCGCAGGGCGGCTCCAGCTCTTCCAGCCCTCAGCACGGCCACATCAACAACACGCGCGGCAGCGGGCAGAGCAGCAGCGGTGCGGAAGGAGGCGGCGGCAGCGGTGGCAGCGGCGGAAGCAGTATCGGCCCTGCTTCCTTACCGTCGCCACCGCCACTGCCGCCAGAGCGGTTGTATAGTCCTATCGGGAGTCAGAGCGCTGGGGCCTCGCGAAACCCACACGTTGTGGATCTTCGGAGAAAACTGCTGCTACGGGCGAGTCAGTCAGATCGCGAGGATCTGCAGCTGCGACGGGGCGGTGGCGGCGGCAGCGGCGGCGGGACGCAGCGGGATGAGGGGTGAGTGATGGCTGAAGGGTGCACTCGGCAGTTGGTTAGTGGTTGAAATAGGCTGTCAGTAGTAACCGTTGTGACAAGGGGACCCGGGGAGCATGGGATGGTACGTCAGGGCATTGATGGTGATGATGGTGGCGGTCGCTTGGGGGTTTACTGCCCAGTAGCTCAACGTTGTTGATTCTTAAGTGAACATTGCCACACGCCCACAACCCTGGGTAGGTTGGCGACCGGGCCAGGGCCAGTGGCTGAAGCATCAGATGACGTCACAGTCGCTGTGGTTGGCCCTGCGCCAATGCCATACGACGACGACGAGGCGTCGTTGTCGTACGATGTTGGCTCGGCATTAGCGGCGGGCCTCACTGGCTCCGCCGGGCCCAGGTCTTCACTCACTGGGCGAAGCCCAGGTCCGGGACCTGTGGCAGAGGCGTCCGAAGATGTCGGCCGTGGCAATAGTGACATTGAGGGTATGGGTTCGCTTCACGGCGGCCCGCCTTTGGAAAATAAACAGGGCAGTTTTATGTCGAAAGTGATTAGCTGGTTCGGCGCCAATGCGCGGAACCGCGGCGGCTCGTATATTGATTCCTTTTCGAATGTGATAGCGCACACTGGCGGCGGCGGCGGCGGCGGTTCCGGTGTTGCTGGTGGCGGCCACGCTGGCGGCGGCGCCGTTGGCGGCGGCGGTGATGCACACTCGGATGCGCAGGGCAGCCAAACTCCCAGCGGACCGGTCTCTGCCTCAAACTCCTTCAACTACACGACCGGACTGGCGGGCATCGCTCGGATACCGCCACCAAACCTAGGCCCGGGCAATGGGCCGCTAGGCAAGGCTCCACGGGGGGATCCGATCATGGAGGAAGTCTTCAACTCCCGGCTGAGTCTCAAGGTGGGAAAGAGACGGCGATACTAAAAGAACAGGAGAAGGAAAAAAAGGGCTCCGGGGCGCTGAGGGAGGGAGGGTTGGGACACTGCGGCAGCGGCGGCTCGGTCTATATTCTGTCCGCGATCCTCTCTTGCCCTCCTCTGCTCACCTCTCTTTTGGCGTCATAGTTCGACCGAACAACCCGGCCACCCGCCCACCAATCTACCTGTGCGCCTAGCTGATGCAGGTTTCGTGCCCAGGGCACCCCTTCCCCGGACATCAGGACACGTCCACTGCTTTCCAGCCCGCCTCGCTCTTCCCTTCCTGCGTATTTCCTACGTCAGTTTCTAAGCTGCCCTCCCCCATCTTTTCCCTGATCTGATTCCTATTCGTGTGTGCTGGGAGCCATAGGTGATGACCAGCGCCGGCAGCGTGTGTGTTTTCCATGTGGGCGGCGGGGTGGACGAGGTGACGGACCCCACGCTTCCCGAGATGCCGCGTTGGGAGTTCTTCATCGGCGACCGCCCGCTAGCACCATTGCTTGATGCTAATCAGCGCCGCCGCTGCATCAGCCAGGTGTGCCTGTCCGTGTGCCTGTCCGTGTGCGTGTCCGTGTGCGTGTCCGTGTGCGTGTCCGTGTGCCTGTCCGTGTGTGTGCGTGTCCGTGTGCCTGTGTGTGCGTATGTGCGTAGACGTAGTGTATAAACGGGGTGATCTTGGCAGGGTGAAACAGAGGGGGGTGTTCTTGATCCTTCAAGAACTGAGCCAAGCGTACTGGGACGTTGGCTTTCTCTTTTTGTTCCCGACCTGTTTCCCCTCTGCCGCGCGCGGGCTCCTGTGGCCCCGGGTACCTACCCCGTCCCCTACTTCTCCCTTGCCCCCTCCTAGCCTTCCTAACCATTCCTGGACCCTCCCACTCCGTCCTACTACCACTCCACCCCTTGCCACCGCCCCTCCTGTGGGCCTTCTGCCCTCGTGATAGGTGGCAGCCATTGAGGATCGCGCCACTGCGGGTTGTGTTGTGGCCAGTATTGAGGTTGTGGAGCTTATCCAAGGAGAGTGGGAGGTCCTGCCGCTGCCGGACAGCGTGTGGAGGGTTATAGGACCGGCACAGCCGACACCGCAGGTGTGCCATTGCACATTGCTTGTTGGGGGAAAGAACACGCGTAAATCAAAAGGTGGTGAAGTGCATACATGCACTCACAAAGAAGCTATTGGAATGGCTGAATAGCTACCAAGTTATGCGGCCTCTTTCGGAGTATTTACCCCTCCTTCCACTGCCCACACGCTGCACCTTTTGCGCAGGCCCATTTACGGCTCAGCCACACGAGCGTGCGGACATCAGCCACCTCCCATACCCCCAACTGGCGTAGTAGTGACGTGGGCGTAGGGACAGGCATCTTGGTGGGCAGCTCCATCCTGCCTCATATGGCGGAGCCTCACCAGGCGGCGGAGGCCCCGCAGGCAACAGAGGCGATGGAGGACCTGGCGGCTCTGCAGGTGCGGGTCCCTACTGACATCCCTCCATGCTCCCTTAGTCCCTCGCCAAACACATGCAATGATAGAACTAGCCCGCAAGGGCAGTCCATCCCACCCGTGAGCTGCTCTCACAGAGCTAGTGACGTTCCCTCTATACCTTCAGCTTATCCTTATTTTTTGTCTTCCCTTCTTTTCGTCGGTTGCCCCGCCCAGGCGTTGCGCATGACGAGCTCCGTCACCAATGGCCAGGCCGGTGGCGTCCCCAGCTCCGCAGGGCAACCCTCATCGGGGCTCGGACCTGCGGGTCACCAGTCCCTGGCCACCTCCCTTAACGGCAGTAGCGACCGACCCACCAACGGCAGCGGTGCGGAGCGGCTCCGGGCCGCTGCATGCAGCCAGCCACACCCGCACCCGCACCATCACGCCCTGCAATCTCCATCGTTGTTAGCGTCTGGTATCTCCCATTCAGCGCGTTTCGAGCCGGCGGATACGGCTGCCGGGATACGCGACAGCATGGAGCGCGCCAATTCCGTGCCGGCGGCTGCCGCCAGCCAGCTTATTCAGTGCAACTCAAACTCGCAAAGTCAGCTGCCAGCGCACGCCACCGCCGTCTCAGGCTCACATGCGAGTCAGGCTCCAGCACCCGCGGTGATAACATCGCCCCCGCCGCAGCCAACGGTGACGGGCGCTGGCACCTACGGCAGCACCGCAGTCGGCTCGGTGGGCGGTGGCGGCTCCGCCATAACCGCGGTGGCGGCAGCGCAACTGCCGCCGCGGCTACGCCACGAGTTTGTGAACCAACCAGACCATGTCCAGCGGCGCATTGCGGGGCTCCTTAGGATGCATGTGCTAGGCAGCGTGCGTATTCGCGTAGAGGCCGGTCACCTGGACTTCATCAATGAGATCCGGCCGCTTACGTGTATGTTCCTGGGCTTTCCCAGCTTGCTACAGCCCCGAGATGATGTGGCGCACCGGGATCAGGTCCAATGCGTCCAGTTCGCCTACACGAGCGTCCAGGCTGTCATGCGCAAATGGGACGGTAGCTTCCTTCAATTTCGCAGTGATGAGAAGGGCTTCGTAGGCATCTGTGCATTCGGCCTGCCCGGACATACGCACGAGGACAACCCCGCGCGTGGGATCCGCGCCGCGCTGGAGCTCGCGAGCACGATCAAAGCGGGCGGCCATACCGTTGCGATCGGCGTCACTACCGGTGACTTGCTGTGCACCTGCGTGGGGGCCCGCAAGCTGCGATCCGAGTACACGGTTTTTGGAGACGCGATTAATCTGTCAGCGCGCCTCATGGTCAAATGCAAGAAGGACCCGTCCATGGGGCAGGTGCGTCGGCGTGATTGGAGCGAACAATTTAATGGGTGTAGGGCAAGGCTGGAGGAGAAGTGTGAGTTGGGTATGAGGTGGTTGGCTGGACAGGGGGAAAGGTTGAGGAGGTAAGGAGGGGGGCATTGGAGGCGGGGTGGACGGGTGAGGACGGCATTGGGGTTCGGGACGGCTCCTGTTTTCTGCTGCCGCAGCTTCTACTACTGCTGGGACCTTCGCAAACAAAAAACCGCATTCTCTTGAAATCTGGTGCAGATCCTCTGTGACGAGCCCACGTACGTTCGCGCAAAGTACCAAGCCTCCTTTGAGGAACTTGAGCGCCTGCCTGTGAAGGGAAAGGCGCAGCCGGTGCTGGTGTACAGGTAAGCAGCCGGGAATCCACAGATGACTTCACAATAGAATGATACGCATATACATTGTGCGTTACATGTACTGTATGTCTGCTTATACAAAACCTTGGTTGGAGTCAACTGGAAAAGATGTATGGCAGCCTGAGGTAATGGCCGGTGTGTACGAATAATACGAATGGTATAACTGCCGTACTGCTGGAGACGGCTACTGCTGAGCTTGATGCCGGTAATGTCCTGGTGCCGCTGACATTTCTTCTATGCCTGCGCTGTTTACGACTGTCTTTGCATCCTCTGCATCCTCATTTAACATCAGAGTGGTGGCCCACGACGCCACCGCTGAGGCCCAGGCGGCACAGCAGCGACGCGAGGCGGCGGAGGTCAGCAGCGGCGAGCGACCACTTATCGGTCGAGATGCGGAGATGACCTTGACGCTGAATCAGGCGGCGAGCATGATCAGCGGGCTGTCGCACGGCGGTATCATTATTATCGAAGGCAACACAGGTAGCGGGCAGCTCAAGGGGCCCAGGAACTTGTCTTCTGAATCTGCATGATGATAGCATATAACACGACATTATCCCCTATGTTGCGTTTCATGCGTACTTGGGCCCATTGTCTTGGCATCTGCCATGGGACGGCATGGGACGACGTGGAGCCCTAAATTTGAGTGCATGCGGGCGTATCATGGGTGCTGAGCTCCTGTTGCATCTTCCTTGCACCGTCGTGAGCACGTTTTTCTCTCTCTGCCACTGCCTCTGCAAATCTACCAGGCATGGGCAAAACAAAGCTGTTGATGGAGATCCGCAAGAGCTTAGAGCGCATCAACACGGACACATCCATCAGTTCCCGGCCCGCCTTCCACATGTTGTTTGGAATGGCTGACACGGCCAACAAGTCTCAGAAGCTGCACCCCTGGCGCCGCGTGTTCCAGGCAAGCTTATAACCATTCAAGTGAAGCAAAGTGTTTGAGTTCGAAGTGCTGACGCTCTTTAGATCACAACGGATCCGGAACATGGAACCAGAATAGGGCTTGGGCTTGGGCTCATGTAGGGCCAGGGAAAGAGAGTAGGGGAAGACTGGCCAGACCGGGGTAGGCATCCTTAGTCCTGGAGGCCGCGCAAATCCCTTGGGGTAGGCACTGCTCGTCTGAGTCTTGGGCAATGACTCGTGCTTTCATTTGCACCGCTTTTTGCAGCGCAGCTTTTGGGTTCCTGCATCCATCTCCCAATCTCACACACTCTGTTTCCACATCCATTACCTCCCCTGCCATCCCCGTGAGGCCCCCCTCCATATATTCCCCCTGCCCTTCATGCCTCCCGCTACATAAGGAAATAACTGAGCTGAACTGAGACTCGGTGTTTACGTTCCTGGCTGGTCCCGTTCACCTTTTCAGGAGCTGTTCGCCCTGGACGTGAAGCTGAAAAATCTTAGCGCCACCAGTACCAATTCCGCATCGGGGGCCATGTCCCAGCAGGGACAGGGACCAGGGCAAGGGCGGCGGACGGGCGGTAATGGGACCGAACCCTGTGGTCAGACTAGCATGGCTTGCAGCACACAGGGGCGACGGAGAGGGACGGAGGATGGCCCGGGCTATGCGGTGTTCACGGCGCTTGGGGAGCGGCTGAGCAGGTACGAGAGGTGGCGGGTTTTGCATATACGGTACAGCGAGACTGGCCCCCAGAAGTGAGCCACGCGACAGGCATTATTTGATTCTTGCCAGGGTGGCCTGCTCTTTGAAGTCTGCCTTGACTATCCTTGACCTCTTCTCCTCTTCGCCATCTTCCGACACTTTCCTTCGCCATTCCAAAACATTGTTTTCGCAGCTTCCGACGTTTAACCCGTCTCCGTTGTTCCTATCTTGCTCTTTAGTTGGCCCCTTCTGCCCGCCTTTCCGCTCTCACAGCCCCACGCACCGCGGCCGGTGCCATGAAACCTATGATTCATATTACCCACAACCCGTATGCCACCTCCGCCTCCTCCTGCTTTTAAACACCTCCGTGAGGTTGACGACCTCTAATTAGCGTGTGCTGGGAAGCATTTTTGACAGGGAACTTCTATCCCTTCGCCACGGTAGCTAACTCTCCCTCCTTAGCTCCCACATCCTCCTGGCCCCAACCCTCCCACCTCCATCCGTAGGGTGCCTAATTACGACACCGAGTGGCGGCAGCACCTGGCAGAGCTGCTGGACCTACCACTGTGTTCCATCCCGCTGGGAAGTTGGGAGACGGAGCAGGCGCAGTACGCACGGCACAACCATGCGGCGACGCAGAGTCAGCAGGGGACGGCGTGTGACCAGGTGTGCGGCTGTGCGCATGTAAAGGAGAACATTGCGAGGTGAAACAGAAAAGAGACATGAACAAACAAATTAAGAGATATGGATAGTGAAGGTTATTAGGATAACCACATGACCATGTATATATGTGCACTGAAGTGGCCCCAGCAGGGAAGATGGAAACAAGGCACGGACACCCAAAAAGAACAGAAAGCCATCATTAGGGTTGGCAGAACCAAAGACAGGATGGGTTATCGAACATGTATTTGATTCAATAGCTGAACCGTCAGGGTTAGAAGGCCTCAATGGTGTTGCTGGCAAGGGAACTGCGTTAACAGTGTTAGCGGGCCGGAAATGGCGGATGGAGAGACCATATCATACGGGGGCCCGGAAAGAAGGAATTCGGTAAACAGCAATCAATTTCGGGAAAAACGAGTTGGGAGGAGGAGGGGAACGAGTGGAAGGAGGAGGGGGAAGGAGGAGCGGGAAGGAGGAAGGGGTGGAGGAAGGGGTGGAGGAGAGAAAGGAGGCCATTGTGTTCGCTTACCAACCTGCTGCAACCCCGACATCGTCGTTCGGCAGGCTGAAAACGAGGGGCTGGAGCTGTCGACCACAGCCGGCTCACCCGCCGCAGCCCTCATTATCGGCGGCTCTACCACCAATGGTCTAGCCGCCAACGCTTCAATGCTGATGGCGCCTGAGGTTCGGGACATAGTGTTGTCTCCGTCCCCAACGGGCAATGCCAACAACGTGCTGCGGTCTCCGCCGCTGGTGAGGAGCGTGGCGTGCAGGGCGTGTGTCGTTTACGGAAATGTGTGGAGCACCCCTGGAGTTGATGGAGTACTTGTATAGATTACGTTACGTTCAGTCACGTCCACATCCATGTCCTCATCCACTTCCACATCTACCTAATGTCGAAATTCTGTTCTGCTCCGAAACCATCCCAATTGGCCCCATGCAGTGGCGCGCCCCCAGCATGCGCCACACCAGCATGACTGTTGCGGGCACACCTCCCGTGCTGCTCGACGCACATGCGCACGCAAGCACTATCAACATTAACTCCGCTGCAGCGGCGGCCGCTGTCGCTGCTGCCGCTGGTGGAGGCACCGGCGATGCGCAGTCGCCGCCTCATGGCCAGCCGCCGCACAACAGCCAGGTTGGGGCACCAATACGGAAGAACAGCCTGAACTTCCTGGTCCACGTGGTGCAGGTGGGCTGGCTGGGTCATTGAGCGTGGCCCGTGGGTCAGTGAGTGACCGCTGAATGGTATTTCTTGTGGGTTTATGCGATTCTTCGTTCAATTCCTAACAAAGCCATGGGCGTTTTGGCAATTGCGCTTGTGTTTGCTAGTTTGTTTGCCCTTCCTTTTATTCGGCGTGCGGTCATGTCCGATCCGACGGATCAGATGCTGTGCATGTCGCCGTGAGCTTCATGAGCCGAGGGGTACACAGAATGTATTTCGCCCGGTGGTGAAATCTAGATCTGTTTTCTGAGAATTATATTTTGCGTTAATCCTTTTTACATCTTTGATTTTCATCAACACGATGGAAATACGACAAATAGTCCTCCCGATGAACCGTCTTGACAAATCTTCCGAAATGGTCTCCTTTGGCGCAGGAGTTCATTTCGCTCTACGGCCCAACGCTGGTGCTCTTGGAGAACTTGCATGACTTCGACACCTGGTCCTGGCAGTTGCTGGTAAAGGCGGCGGAGCTCATCCCTGCAGACTGCATGATCCTAGCCACCACTCGCCCCAATGACCTGCCCGCGGTCGGCTCGAGCCACCACCTTCACGGCAAGGTGAGTCTGCGGATATGCATGGGGCATGAATGGGCATGTGTGGTACACGCGTGGGACGGATCGCTGCGTGAGGCCGGCCCTAGTGCTGTTTGGGCGACACAGCGCTGGGCGGGGGTGATGACGAAATTATGGCTGTAGTCGATACGCAAGCGTGCGCCAAGACTTGCCGTGGAGCAGCAGAGGAATTTACGTTCTGCCAGCAGGTAAGACCCGGCCACATCTGCGCCAAGGGGACGTTCTTTCCGGAGGTAGTGTTGTGTAATTACGGTTACGCGACTGTGTAATTGTCATGGCTGCGTGATCGGATTTTTCGCAGGCGGCGCTGTACCAAAAGGTAGCCATGATGTACCGTCACCTGCTGAAGCTGCCCGCCGCCACCCGTATCGTGCTGGAGCCCTTCAACTTCGCACAGACCAAGAGCCTGATGCAGGTGGGCAATTGGTGTTGAACGCTGCTCCCTCTCAGACGTCGCCTGTACCATCGACCCGTCCCGTTGCCTTGTCCCCCACCGGCTTCGTGCGCTCTGCTGGTTTACGCGCGTCTGTCCTGCATTCTTAGGTGGTGTCAGATGTGAGCTATCCAGACCAGTACGTGCTGGCAGTGATGGAGAAGACGGGCGGCATGCCGCTGTACATTGAGAAGGTTACCGAGTTCTTGTGTCAGAGCCAGCGGCCCTGGCTGCCGGACCAGGGAGGGGAGTTTTCCGCCAACGTCAACAAGATGATCCGAAACCTCAATTTCCAGCAGGTACGGCCAAGTTATACTGTACGACACCGCATCAGTCGGCACGGTCCTAACGTCCTGAGATAAAGCGTCCGCAACTGCGTGTGATCACCCCCATCACCATCACCATCACCATCACCATCACCATCACCATCACCATCACCAGCGCCATCATCTTCTCCAAGGACCAGCGCCATCCCCCCAACATCCTCACTAATGACCATCCCCACCACCATCCCGACCAGGTTATTATCGAGCGCATGGACCGATTGAAGCCGGGCATCCACTTGACGCTCAAGGTGGCCTCCGTGATGGGGCAATGGGTGGATCTTGACATCCTGCACAAGTTCTATCCCATCACCAAGAGCAAGGAGGAGCTCCGGATGCATCTGAAGGAGCTGGAGCGAGGTGCGGTGCGAGTCGTGTCATAAGTTGTTAACGCTTAATGGAAGCGGACTTTATGGAAGTTGAACTTCTGATTAAGTGCTGACTGCTAAGACTGTCATGATGATTAGCAAGTCTGCCGCAAAACCAGGTCGTGCACACAGGGTCTTGGGGGCAATGAAATGGCAGTGAAGATGCCAACTGACTGTCGCGCGCGCGCGGGGTTAATACCCTTCCGCCTCCCGCTCTGCGAGGAGTAGGGATCTGATCTGCTGAAAGACGTACCCGCCTCTTGTAACATTGCCGGTATGTTCCCCACCTCACGTGCGCACGCGCAGGCAACTTTCTCAAGGCCACCGATGCGGAGGGCGTGTGGGAATTCAACATGGTGGAACGGGACATTGTGTATGAAGTCATCCCCCACTACCAGCGCCGACGGCTGCATGCAAAGCTGGCGCAGGTGGGTCGGGAAAGCAATCGACCCTGCCTCAAGGAAACGATCGAAGAATGAAGCACAGATTTATTTTAGTTATCCTGTTATCAGCCTATTTGTCGTGGCGATATGGGCTCAAGTCGTGTTTTCCCCGTCGCCGCCATTACCTCGACGGATTTTGCGTCTGCCCCCCTTCTCCCTCCTCCCCCTCCCCTTCTTCCACCGGCCCACCCGCCCGGTCCCCAGGAGCTGGAGAAATCCCTGGAGGAGCAGCACGTGGCCACCCTCACCACCATTGCCTACCATTGGAACCAGGCGTGCATGGGACACGAGGTGGCGGAGGTGGAGTGCTCGCTCAAGGCAATCGAGTTCTGGTGGGTGGGGTTAGCAGGAGACCAGCGCGGCTGCAGGCGGCCCCACAGCGCAGCCGTGTTGGAACGTTGGCTTGATTTACCTGCTGGCCATGCCGGAATTACCCTATTTCTTATTCAGTAATTATATTCCTATATATATGTTGGTATGTTCGCGCCCCGGCTCTTTCACAAGGTATCTTTGCATGTACCGCTGCCAACTTCACGGTCAGAACCTTTTCTCCATCTCACCGCAATCGTGTGGTTGTTCGCCCATTTCGCTAACCACTTACCTTTTTGCTGTTCACTTCGTTCCATGTGCGGCCGCTCCCACGTTCTTCACGACTCATGTTGAAGGCATCGAGCGGCGGAGGCGGCATATTCGGGCAGCAGCCTTATGGAGGCGTTGAAGCTGTACCAAAAAGCGGCTCAGATTGCGGAAGTGCTGGCGGAGAGCATGGGTGGCAGCATCATCGGGACCCACCATCACCACCACGCGCTCATCAAGGGGTGAGTTTCTGCATCTCGTGTATTTCTTTCATTCCGCCTCTTTTCGCGTTTCTGCGCTTCTACCCACTTCTATGCGGATCTGGATCTGGATCTGGATCTAGGTTGCTGCACATATGCATGCCTAAACTTATGCAAGTCTGTGAATGGTATACCTCCACAAGAGCATTTGTGTTGGTGCCTGTTGGTTGTCCATGTTGTTGTCCATCTTTACGTGTCAACGTTCGGTCGATCTTGTGGCCTGGTCCGTCGGTTTCACTCCTGCGCCTCCTGGCCTGCGTATAACGGAACTCCGACTTGCAGGCGCGACCGCCCTGGCGGCACAGACGGCGGGCCTTCTGGTCCCAGCGGGACAGGTCACGATGGCAACAGCGCCGACGGCCGTATCGACGCTGCGGACCAATCTTTCACTGCGGTGGGCTCAGCCTTCCGAGGTCAGCTCAACTGGGCGCTCATCAGTCGCCTCAGCCGCAGTCAGTGGGAGAAGTCCATGGCGTCGTGCTGCCTCGGTGAGAAATGAAGGGCGGAAGAGAGGGATGGAGAGGGGCCGCACAACGTCGCCGTAGTGTGTTTACCCGAGATGCTCATTGTTGCTCACATGCTGGCTTCGCTTCGAAATGTTTGCAAATTAGCTGTCGTATCATATTTCCAGGATTGTTTTACCCTGTCCTAATGCACCCTGACCCGACTACCAGGCAGCATCTGCATTGTCGGTATGCCAGCCGTGCTTGAACTGTATGAGCGTGTGCATGTGCATATTGGACGGTCCATCTCGGAAGGTCCATTCACGCCTTCTCCTAGTTCGCGCAAGCCATCCCCCCCCCTCACACACACACACACATACACACACACCACACCCTCTCTCCTTCCTTCGTCCCATGCCGCCTCCAGGTATCGTGTTGCAGCATCGCTACGAGTTCAACACGCAGCTCGAGTACTGGGATACGGAGGACTATTTCCGGCTGCTCACCGAGCACGCCATCCGCGGGCTGATGTTGCTGGGGGCTCCGCACCCAAATGAGCTTCTCAGGGAGAAAGGAGGTGGAGGCGATGGGAGCGGCGGCAGGGTGCTTGGCCGCGTGTGCTGCTGCTGCTTTCGAGGCAGCAGTGGAGGTCCCTCCGGGCAGCAGCACGGCTGGCACTCGGGGTTGGTGTTGCAGGTATGGTGGCCGAATGGCGGAGTGGCGGAGTGGCGGAGAGCGTTGGGGCCAGTGGTTCCTGGCTTGTGGCTTTTGTAGCTTAGCGTGTTTTTATTGCAGTTTCCGCCGACGAGTTACCTCGAGGCCACCTGCCTATCTGCTTACCCGCCTGTCTGCCTTCCACTCCCACAGGACAGCGATGTGCAAGAGATCCGGGACATACTGCTGGTGCTCATCATCGCGGCGGAGCACTACAGCTTACAACACGACGGCGGCGAGTACACCCGCTTGCTCACGTTCTGCAAGCGCGTGTGCAAGTTCTTCAATAAATGCAGCGAGACGGGTGAGGGGGAGAAGAGAAGAAGGCGCAGGGGAAGAAGGCGCAGGGGAAGAAGGCGCAGCCGCGGCTGCTGTCCTCGCGACGGAAAAGGAACGCTCTCGACGCTCCGACGAGAACTGTGTGCTGTGTGAGAATCAAATTATTATTACCGCTCCCGGCCACTTTTGTAGTAATTTTGAATGGTCGGTCTATTTGGGTGTTTTGGTACGATGTGAGGTTCATTACATCCACATATTTCGATGTTTCTTATATTCACTAATCGTCTTTGTGACCACACCCTCTTTCTAGCCACACTAAATCTATCTCTGCATACTGAGTCCGCCCTCGTGCCTTAACTTTTATCTTGGTGCTCATGTACTTTCGATGTGAGCGGCGTTTTCCCCATATCTTAACATCGACAGAAAACCGTACACGATACGTTTACCCCGTACTATGTACGTCGTGACGCCATCTCGCCATTCTCCCCATGCTCCGGAATTCACCTGGCCGCCCGCAGGCACTGACCCCTTCCTTGACATCCGCACCGCCTGCTCGTCCCGCATCAAAAACTACAAAGCCAGTCGGGCCCTCCAAACAACTCTAGACTTCGGCGTCAGTCAGGAACCCGCGCTTGAGGCGGCCGCGGCCCGCAACGCTGCGGTGGGTCATCCGATGGTGGGTCCGGAGCTCAGTCGGGCCGTGCTGGGATGGCAGCGGCAGGGCACGCTGGGCCGGACGCATAGCTAATGCAGGTAACGACCATCAGTGGACTAGTGGGTGTGGGACGCTGGCGACCGCGGCCGTTGCTGCTGTCAAGGATCGTCGAGGGAGGCACCGCCGTCGCCATTTCAAAGCAGGTGCCTTGGGGTTGCTGACGTACCACCGAGCACAATTTCCTCCCCGCCCCCTGATCGGGTGTGTGTGTGTGTGAGGAAGGAGCTCCTCCACCGTCGGGGTGGACGGAGGGGGGTGGCTCTGCGGCTGGTTTCAGCTGCCGACTTAGCGTAGAGCACGTTATCGACAGACTGACAGACAGACTGACAGACAGACTGTGAGAAAGCGGTTGTCTCTCCGGGAAACAGAGCGCACAGCGTGACGCTCCTCTGATTAGCCAGCCTTCATGCGCGCAAAAGCTCAAATGCGGTGGCTTCATTCGTTCTTGTGATCTTTGGACGAGAGCAGTGATGGGTAACGAACTGGCCCTGCCCTTATACGGCACTAATGATAACAAGAGGTGTGTGCCGCATTCATAGTCATCAGTGCGGTTGAGGGACGAAAAGGGAGAGGGACGAAAAGCATGAGTTTTACGGGGCTTTGAGTCGGTCAGATATCACAGGCGTCACATGTAAGGGCCCCTTTTTAGGAGCCCCTTGTAGGAGTTAGCAAGCGGGTTGCTTTGCAGCTGCTGTAGGGGTTTTTAAACCCTAAATTATCGGAACGTCATCGGGGCGGTTAAGAGGTGGTTACGGTTAGTTTGCAACAGCGCGCGGTAGTTGGAGTATGGAGTAGGACCAGCGGATGAAGTGTGGGTAGCGAACGGCGAAAATAGTTTTGCGCGGGCGGTGGCGGTTTGTGAACGCAAACTAGCGATCAAGTCATGGCGCTAGCTTAGTGGGTAGATGCCGCGGAGTGCTGGCTGGCTGTCGGAAGGTGAGGTGTCGCATGATACGAGCATGATACAAGCAGGTGAAAGCGAATGAAAGGGTCTACGAGGGGGGGGAGGGGTGATGGCGGCCTTGGCCTTCACAGCTGCGCCCTCGTGTTGGCTTTGGTGCGTATCACCTAAATGACATACAGCAACATCGCGATGCAGCTAATCCTTTCAGCCTCTCATTGTTAGGCCGTTTTTGCATCCGCATCAAAAATTAGGTATCTGGAGATAGGGGAATCTCAGTGAGAACTGAGAGCTCCTCCTTGCCTCCTTGCAGAGCCAGGAAAGGGACGTGGTAGTTAGTACGGCATTACCGTACAATGTACGGGTATCTGAAGGAGTTCATCTTAATTGCGCGTTTGTAGGCTCCGGAAGGGCCAAGAGGATCTTTTCTGCATTGCTTCTTTTAGGGTTTGTGCGTCTAAGAGAGTACGACAGTTTGATAGTCTGCGTACGATTGTGATCGAGTCCATCGAGTCGTAAGATTTGAACGAGACGAAGCTCAGTGTCTCTTGAGGGCATTTAGCAGGGTGCCTGGCGATCAGCGACTTCCCTGACTGACAATGCAGGTAGTTGAGCTTGTGTATCTTGGTTGTATTGCTATGTACGGATGGATGAATCATGTATGTGTAGGTGAGCGGCGGCTCGGAGGCATGAGTGTATGACCCACGGGTCTGTTTCCATCATCCACACTCGCGACTTGTGTCGCAGCATTCGACGAGACTGACAACATGGCTCGGTATGCAGCGCAGCGCAGCGAACCGAACGAGTGTACGGCTTTGGTTATGAGAACGCGTACGTAGTTCCTCACGTTCCCCCTCCCACTTGGCGCATCGTGTGATTCACTGCCTCGTTATGTGATGCATGGTGGCGGCCTAACTGCAACACGGCTTAGAGCGACTGATGCAGGCAGGCAAGCAGGGCTTTTAGAGTTTCGTGTGCATTTGCTGCAATGTTCGGTCAGTGACTCATTGTGCGGCAGATGTACGGACTGGCGGGGGGAGAAGAAGGACCCGCCCATTCGCGGGCTTGGGTTTTCCACGAGGCTGAAACACAGCCGGATTGCAGTGTCGTGAGAGGTCTGAAACAATCGTCGTCGTCAACATCATATGCCTTTTTCCGTTGGGTCTGCAGCTGTGTGTGTGTGTGTGTGTTTTGGTAGGGGGTTGGAACGGGGGGGGGGAACGGGGAAGAACAAGATATGATGCGTCCGTCTCAGTCTTAGGACTCACACAACGTACGATGTTGGGGAGGCGGAGAGGGGGCGGGTCTTCAATGCGAGGCAGGTGTGTTGCTATTTCCATGTGCACATTATCGGGTTTTATCGGGTTTACGCCGTATTGGGTAAATAGTGGCCAGCCTTTCCACAATTGTTCATTCCTACAATGTTCATCCCAAGGCCGCGGCGGCAGGGAGGCAGCGTGCTAGATGCTCGGTGGGCTTTTGACCGGTGGTCTCTCCAATCATTCGCAAATCCTTACATCTGTAATCGGCGAAATGCACATCGTGGGACAACGCGTGTATGTGTATATGTTTATGTGTGTGCGTGTGTGTGTTGCATGTATAACTGGGCCTGTCGTGTTGAGTATGTGTGCGCATTTTAGAGCCCCAGGTGGCTCTGAGTGACATGATGCTGCTACCCGTGTGATCATTCCCACACAAGAAGACAAACGCAAGCCCAGAAATGATTTAACATCGTCTAGCCCCTCTTGCGAGCGGGAGATGAGCAATGATGGCCAGGGCCTCGACGTGTCGGTTGGTCGATTGGTTGTCTTCAGGGGAAAAGGCGGCCCTTTGTTCGCATGCGTTTGTGCATTGATTGCTGCATGACTGCGCAAGGCATGTCCACTGAAGCCCTCCCCAGGCGACGTGTACGACAAGAGCGGCTGTTGGTATTGCATGTGTGCATGCACCAGGCGCGCGCGCGCACGCGGGAGTGTGTGTGTGTGTGTGTGTGTGTGTGTGTGTGTGTGTGTATGAGCGTATGTGCGTGCTATTTGTGTATGTCCCGTGTGATCTCTTGTTCCCCTCCTGCACGCCCTTTCCCTCCTACGGGAGTTGTGGGCTGCCTGCTTCGGGCTGCCTCCTTCGCTTAGCAGGGCATAGGCCGCGCACAATTAGTGTGTACGGTATCTCGTACATTACGTAGGTGTTACGAATTGGGAATCCGTGCCTAGCCGCACATTTTGGCGCAGACCGGTCGCTCTTAAAACACGCGTGATCGCTGTCCCGTGATCGTGTGATGATATTCGGTCATTCGGTCGCGCGCGCGCGTCTCAAGCTCGGCGGAGAATTGAAAGTATCGCCGAGTGATGAGTGTTTCTCCGTCCTCGACCAAAGCAGGGGGCGATGCTGGCGGGCTCTCTCTCGACCTGCAGGTCGGTGCCTTGGCCCCAGGCCCTGGATTGGCCCAAACGGGGAAGGTGAAGGGAATGTGAAGGGCGTAGGAAAGGCAGATGGAAAGGCAGATGGAAAGGCAGATGGGGGCCCGAGGTGAGGGCAACTGTGCAGAGCTGCCTGCTGTTGGAAATGATCCAAGATTTTGCATGCTGCTCAGGAGACTTGCTCAGTTCTGGATGTTAACGACTGTCCAATCCCGCCTTCCGTCTTATGTCCGTACGTTGCGATGATCCCATATGGTCCGATATATAAACTGCCTCCGATCGTGCATGGACTCAACTTTTACTAAAAGTGGAGTGTTGTTGGATGCAGCAGAGTGTTGGACATGGTCGGCTGACCCCTTGCCAAATACTTGCAGATGTACGATGGAGGGGATGGGGTTGGGGGAGGGGGTGAGTGGAGAATCGCTCATTTATGTGATAATAAATACTCTAAAGAATAGAATGAAATCTGTAACATGGCCATCGCCACAACTCAGCACAGCACAACACAGCATGTTAGCAGCTTTCTGCCGTTTCTGACTCCGTTTCTCATCGGTAGCTGTCTGCGGCCCCGCTTAGCGGTGTGACTTGTTTGACCTGAGTGTGACTTTGGTGCCATAACGATGGAACCTTGTCGAGGAAATCCGACGACACAGACAGAACTGCTGTCTGAGTACTGACTGACTGACTGGCTGGGTAGCATATCCCAAAATACATGAATGAACAGAACATATAGAGGTATAGCGTCCCCAGTGAAAAAAAGAAAGTGCCGTCATGACTAAGGGATTACGGCCATCCGAGACTTGAGTCGCTGTTTAGGTGATTAGTGGTGAGTAAAGAGGGTTCAAATTGCACGATTTAAAGAGATGATTAAAATGCTATTAATGCGCGCGCCTTGTGCGCACCGCTTTCTCCAAGAGCCACGAGCCGATGCGCGTCTTCTGCGATACTGGGGACGACCTATCTAAATGAACTACTTGACAAAAATAATGTAAACTGAATCCAACCGGGAACCAAAATGAAACAGAGCAAACCGCGCGATGATATTTAGTCTTAAACTTTAGTCACCCTGCGTGTCAAAGTGTCGGACTCGTAACAAATTTCTTTCACACTTCCCGTGTGACTTCAATACGGACTACAGGTAGCCCTTATTGTTTTTTAGAGGAATGGGTTTGCAGCTGGGGCTTCAGTTTCGGACGTACAATCTGGTCTGGCCTCCCTGGCGCTATCCGAACCGGCCAAAGCTTCACCAAACCCTCCCCCGCCTTGCCCCCAACATCTAGGCCCGGACTCCTGTTGCCTACTCCGAGAGCACATCCACTCCTCTACCTCCTCTACCAATTTCGATCCAAGATCGTTCCCCTCCCCTGCGGCTCCACCTTCCCCAGAGCCATCGCCACCGCCATAGCCCTGTGAATGGCCATACCCATTCAGGTGCGCGTTCTGCTGTCCGTACGGCAGTTCATCAGGGCCCCCTCCTGCCGGCTCTTTCGCACGCTGCCGCACGACGGCACCCCAGGTGCCGCTGCCGCTGCCGCCGCCGCTGCCGCTGCCGCTGCCAGCCGCCGCCGCTGTCGTCGATTCCAGTCTAGAGTCCGCGAGAGGCCAACCTTCCCCTTGGAACTCACCACAAGGCGCGGCCTGCCGTACGAGGCTGCCATGGGGGAAGAACTCGTCGGAAGGTGCTGAATTGTGGGAAGATGGAGGAGCAACGTCGGCGTCGGCGTCGGCGTCGGCGGTGTTGGTGTTGGTGATGAAATCGGCGCCATCGTCGTCCATGCCGAGCTTCTTCAGCATGAAGTCAACCCTATCAAGCAAGGTAGGAATAACCACGAAATGAAATCAAATCAAGCAAATATGGATGGGAGAAACCCGTGTCAACGGTATACGACGGTATCAACAATTTTAACGACAAACAATATTACTAGATAACGACGAAAAGGATTTTAACGATTTTAACGGGACGTTGGTTTTCTTTTTGGATAATGAACCTTAAAACACGTCATCCCAACACAAATGGTTTCTATATTCGTAGAAGGCTCACAAGCGAAGGTCAATGTCTGTGACTAAGTCAGCCTCGTCGGCCGTTGACCGACTGCTGACGTAGACACCAGTGCCGCTGCCACTGCTGCCACCGTCACCGCCACGGTCGCCCGCATCGCCGCCATCGCCGCCGTCGGAGCCGGCTCCAGGGGTCATAGAAACCGACCCATGGGTCCCTGAGAAACGCAGCAAAATCGTCCAGTCAAGCTGGAAACCAATATCAACTTCGAAATTATGCTGTGTCAGCAAACCCAATACACATGTGTATCATGGGCTCATGGCCTGACGACGGAAGCGTTCCACCTCCAGCCTTCATGAAGCAACGTCCTATCCTATCCTATCCTATTAAGCAACCATCCTATCCTATCAGTCTATGTGTTTACTATTATCAAAACTTTATATTATAAAACTATTTAACAGTAAACAGCATTAAGTACCTTTCCTATTTTAACTCCTCCAGATAAAAAACCAGGAGCTCTCACCTAAGCGGGTAAGGACCCGAGTTGCCAATGCCCGTCCTTCGACACCGGCGGCGACCTTCCCTTCTGTGAGGAAGGGATTCTCTTGCTCCGAAACCCGGGGAGACAGAAAGGGATTGCTCGCGGCATGGCGTTGGCAGGGCCCGGCACCCGTGACGTCTGATGGCGGGTGGTTCAGGAATGGATTGACTGCTGCTGCCGCTTCCATCGGCACCAGGAAGGGGTTGTGGTCGCCACCGCCGCCACCGCCGCCACCGCCGCCGCCGGCAGCTGTTGTAGCGGCGACGGTGCGGGGTGGGAGATCAAGGAATGGGTTTACGTAGGTGGCGGAAGGGGAGAGGAAGGGATTGTAGCTACCGCCGCGTTCCAGGCCCCCCCCGCCGCCAGCGCCATTGCTACCGCCGCCGCCGCCGGCAGCGGCAATGGCTGAGGACGAAGGGTCCATGAAGGGATTAATGTAGCCCGTTGCTGCTGCTGCTGCTGCTGCTGCCTGCAGCTGCCGCCGCTGCTGCTCTTCCTTCTCCCACGGCTCCCTGCTGAGCTTCACGGCCTCCACGTTGCGGTACTCGGGTAGGATCTCCGCTTTCACGACGCAGGAGCTGACCCGCTTGACCGTGTGGTCACTGCCGCGAATTGGCGGGAAATATTTTGGGATATGGGGTAAAGAAACACGAATATGTGTGTGTATGTGTGTTTTCTCGTTGCACCTTTTTCACAAAGAAGTGAGAATCCATGAGAAAGTGTAATTACGACAGTCGTTCCATTACCCGGGCGCATACCTACAAAAACGGCTACACCTGTTCCTCCGTACAGAAACCCAGTTTGATAATACTGCTCACCGCTCCTGCTCAGGCCCGCACGTCTGATGACCCCTTCCTTGCCCTCGTTTAGCTCGGTCCACTGGATCCACTGGATCCATGGATTCATACCCGGCTTCACTGGGCTACCTGATTGCCCCAGTCCCCTTGAAACCCCCCCTCCCCTCCCCTCCCCTTCCCGCCCCTCCTCCTCCCCTGCTTACTCACTCCTTACTTAGGAGCATGTGTCCCCGCAGGTGGGCCATCTGGCTGAGCGGGGTCATACCCCGGGGGCCCACCATGTTGAGGGACACGTCCAGCAGTCTCAAGGTCGAATTCACTTTCAGGACCTCCGCCAGCAGCGCCAGACCTGGGCGCGGGTGCGGCCGTGAGAGTTAGCTCTAATGTACGGAACGAGCTGGTCGAACAGGTGTCGGTGCTTGTCTTTGTGGGGAAAAAAGATGACGTTAATGGTAAATATACTTGCTACAGCCTCCATCCACACAGCTGAGCTGCAGCTTTTCATGATTGTGCTGTGCCCCCATAGGCTCCTGTGACCCACGGGTCCGTTGTCTACAGATCCGTCGACTTGCGGTTCCTAACACGTTCACTGACCCAGCCACTGACCCAGCCACTGACCCACCCACTGACCCAGCCACTGACCCACTCACCGTGTGTTGAGATGTGGTTTTCGGCGAGCCCCAGCTCCCGCAGACTGGTGTTGCCCTTCAGAGCGGCACCCAGACAGAAGGCACCCGCGTCCGGCACCTCACAGCCGGACAGAATCAGTCGCCGCAGCCGGCAGGCGCCCGGCGGGGGGCCCGACACCACCGACAACGATAACGATGATGGCGTGGAGGCAGAGGAGGACAGCACCTCCGCCCAGGCCTTGGCGCCTGATCATGATGAGGCGAGCGGGTGGCGACAAGTCAAGTTGGCGGCAAGTTAACGAGGGTCGCGGGAGAAGCGCGGGAGATGCTCATCGGGCACCGGGGCAATAGAAGATTGAAATGGGATGATCCTCTCCCCCCACCTTCCTCGTCCCCCACCTTCCTCGTCCCCCACCTTCCTCTCCCCCCACCTTCCTCTCCCCCACCTTCCTCTCCCCCCACCTTCCTCTCTCCCCACCTTCCTCTCCCCCACCTTCCTCTCCCCCACCTTCTCTCCCGCTCCCACCTTCCTCGTCCCCCACCTTCTCTCCCCCACCTTCCTCATCACCACCCTTCCTCGCCCCCACTCTTCCTCGTCCCCACCTTCTCGTCCCCCCTTCCTCTCCCCCCACCTTCTCTCCCCCCACCTTCCTCTCCCCCACCTTCCTCGTCCCCCACCTTCTCTCCCCCCAACCTTCCTCTCCCCCCACCTTCCTCTCCCCCCACCTTCTCTCCTCCCCTCCTCCCCAGCCTTCTCTCCTCCCCACCTTCCTCTCCCCCACCATTCCTCTCCCCCCCACCTTCCTCTCCCCCTCTCTCCCCCACCTTCCTCTCCCCCCACCTTCCTCTCCCCCCACCTTCCTAGTACCCACATTCCTCCGTCCCCCACCTTCCTCATCCCCACCTTCCTCCGTCACCCCACCTTCCTCGTCCCCCACCCTTCCGTCGTCCCGCCCACTTCCTCTCCCCCCCACCTTCCTCTCCCCCACCTTACTCGTCCCCCACCTTCCTCGTCCCCCACCTCCTCGCCCCCTACCTCCTCGTCCCCCACCTTCCTCTCCCCCCACCTTCCTCTCCCCTCTCCACCCACCTTCCTCTCCCCCCACCTTCCTCTCCCCCCACCTTCCTCTCCCCCACCTTCCTCTCCCCCCCACCTTCCTCTCCCCCACCTTCCTCTCCCCCCACCTTCCTCTCCCCCCACCTTCCTCTTCCCCCACCTTCCTCGTCCCCCACCTTCCTCATCCCCCACCTTCCTCGTCCCCCACCTTCCTCGTCCCCCACCTTCCTCGTCCCCCACCTTCCTCTCCCCCCACCTTCCTCTCCCCCCACCTTCCTCGTCCCCCACCTTCCTCGTCCCCCACCTTCCTCGTCCCCCACCTTCCTCTCCCCCCACCTTCCTCTCCCCCCACCTTCCTCTCCCCCCACCTTCCTCTCCCACCAGCGCGTTGAACGCGAGGTCCACGTCTACCAGGGAACAGCCCGCCCGCCGAGCCGACGCCGCCAGCAGCGCCGCCCCCCTGGAGCTGATTCGGTTGTTCGCCAAACACAACGTCGCCAGCGCACTGCCACCGCCGCCGACACCGGCCCCACTGAGACCTGGGAGTTGGGCGCGATTTCGCACAACGAACCTAACCATAACGAATTTTGCACAACGAATTCCCGGCATTTGTTCCTGCTGCTATTTCTACGACTGATCGCTGAACGATAGTGAGCGTTTGAATTTTAGATTTAAAACATTAGTGGGACAAGGTGAGGGACGAAGGGGTTCGTTCAGATCGGGAAGGATCCTCGCACCTGAGGTGGCGACGGCGAGGGCCGTTACCGGAGCCAGTGGCCCACGGGTCAGTGCTTCTACCGCTGAGTCGTCCGCGCCAGTGCCCGCCAGGTTCAGACTTGTCACATGCGGGGCGTACGACAGTGCGCTGCATAGCTCCCGTACAGCCTGCGAAGACCATGTCCGAAGGCGGATGATCATTATGCTTTGTTTATGACGGGCCGATTTATTCCTTCTCAGTTCAGCCTGTTGGTGGTTGATAGTTGATAGTTGGTAGTTGGATCTAACGTGCGAAATGTGCTCAATGCAGGAAACGCAAACGGAGGTTTTGGGTTGGGGTTGGTTCCTGAAGGTTGTGCTCGTACAAACAGGGACCTTTACCTCGGACCCAAGCTCGTTGTACGACAGATCTAGGTGGCGCAATGACCGTACAGTTCGCAGCATGGCTGCCACTGCAGGCACGCATTGCCGTCCCGCGGCGTTGTACGACAGATCCAAGTGCGCAACCCGGCTGGGCCGGCTGGCTGATTGTGTGTAGCTCCGGACCAGAGCCTGCGTGTGACACAGTGTGTGTGTGTGTGTGTATGGGTATGGAAAAGGGGGAGAGGGGCCGGGTTTAATCCGTCACGACAAGATCGCAACACCCCAGCATACAGGCACCCAACCACTAACCACCTGCATTCCGTACCTCCCACCTCCTCATCCCCCTCCCAGCACCTGGCAGAGCTCCTCCACGCCGGTGTTGCCAAGTGCGTTGCGCGACAACTGAAGGACCTCCAGACATCCCTGCTGGTCAGCCGCCACTGCGCACAGCGCCGACAACGCTGCAGGCCCTTGGCAGTACCGCATCCTGATGGAGGATGCCGTACGCGCCGCAGATACGGAAGGGCCGTTGGGATTCTGTAAATGTATATCGTGTGATGATGATTCCCTCTGTGACTGCGCGATATGGGCTTTTATTTTGTACGGCGTGCACAACATGGCAACTGGTGGCAATCGTACATAATGTATGTACTACTTCATGATGTAATATGTGATATCATAAACACTATACATTTTTTAAATATAGTAATACATTACTTAAATGTATTATCAATAAATAATATTAATTATATGATATAATATGATATGACAATCATTGACAAGGGGCAAGAACGTACAAAGAAGTACGACAGGCGATCGTACCGCAGGGTGGTGAGCCGATTGTTGACTTTCATGGCGGCCGCCAGCGCGCTCCACCCGCCCACACTCGCCCAAACTGAGTCCAACACCAGATTCGTCAAGTGCTCCGCCGAATGGAGCGCGTCGCTCAAGTGGCCTATTCGTGTGAATGCAGCATTCGCGCCAATGTGTACTGTACAGTACTCGACAGTCATAGTGGTTGCGTTCGCAGTACGACAAGGACTCAGACATACGTACATAGTTGGTTAGTCGTTGAAACAGCAGCAACCTCTTTTAGACGGGAGCAGCCAAACCCTCCCGCTCCATAGGACCGTGTCTCCCAACTGGGCACGTGTCCGGAGCCTGACTAATCATCCGTACTTTTCATCTGATCATCGATCTGCGCCAAAAATAAATAATCATCTTCTCAGATCATTGGAACCGCTCCAGGGGGGACTTAGGGTTCCCTCATACGTTTCAGAACCGTACCTTTCAGAAACTGATTATTGGCTTCATTACATGTATTAATCCTATTACCTATTTCTCCATATCATCACAGGTTTTTAAATTTTGATGCTCAGGCTCTGAGGGTCTGTGTTGAGGGTTTGTGCGGGCTCTTGGCGGGCTTTCAGGCGCGCCCTTCTCCTTCTCCTTCTCCTTCTTCTTCTGCTTCTTTTTTTCTTTTTTTGCCTCTCACTTTTTGCCTCTCACTTTTTGCCTCTCACACATTAGCTCACCCATGGCCTCATCATACAGGTTCAGCTCTTTCAGCTTCAAGGTCTTGAAGTTCGGAAAGCCGCTCAATGCCAGAGCGAGACAGCGTCCCAGTACTTCATCCACATCCAATTGTCGTACGACCAGAGAGGAAACTCCAAGCCGTGCGGCCTCAGCCATGGCCGCCTGCAGCAGCGGCTTGAGCTGGGGGTGCTGCACTTCGCAGCTTTGGAGCGCTCCCCAGGATAATTCTAGAGCCTTCCAGCCTGCATGATGCGCATGGGGGACCCGGACATAACTGGGGCAATAGTTGGAAGGGTTGACGAGGAGGCAGTAGCAGAGGATGAGGGTGGGCAGCAGTACAACATCTGCAGTAGCAGTTGCAGTACGGGCACATGAGACGTGTCAAACAACAACAACAACAACAACAACAACAACAACAACAAGAACGGCTGGTAAGCGTATGGTGCGTATTTAAAGATCCTCCCAACGGTCCGACGGCGACTGAGACTATATCCATCGGTACCTACCTGTCGTGCAACTTAGCCAATTCCGTAGCTGTTCGTCTGATATGCCAATTATAACCTGGCTGACCTGATGCGACCAAATGGCAACGTTGTAGGCATTTGGTTATGACACGGTGTGTGCGATGAGAAGGGCGATGGACTGCCCATCCGACGGACTAGCCGCACTCAGCACTAACCGGATCATTGGTATCAGGCTTCGGCGGCGGTGCTACACTCCACCAGATTTCACCCTCGCGTGGTGGCTTGGGTGCAGGTTCTGTGGCCATCTTAGTTTTACGATTTACCATGTCGTTGGACTTGAACGTGACGGCATTGCCTGTGGGGCTCGGGTTTAAGTTTTAAAAATGTACATGTAAATTATGGCACAGATTTACTGGCTCAAAAATGCCATATCTGCGGAGGATGTCATTCTTAGGTCACACTGACATATTTCTCCAACGATTTCAGTGCATTCATAAGTATTATACTAAGCAAATATTGTTCATGACGTATTTACATCACATGAAAGTTAATCGGGGTTTCAATCGGCTCCGAAGGCAAACTGACGAGCATGACCAAGACGTAGTGACTTACACCACAGACACATTAAGACGCGCACATGAAACTTGTTATATTGTGTCGTCCATGGAACTGATATTTAAATGTCGGACATCGATACGCCTCCCGCGAGATGGCAGTCCATTGAGCCTTGGGCGTGGGAAGCCGGTTTTGAGTTGGGATAATGTGCTCATCAGCAGAAATCACGTCAAATTGCATGTAAAACATGACGGAGAGGTGCTAGATCTGACTGTCACCGGACGAAACGCGATTGTCGTGGAACGACAAGCGAAAGGTAAAAGGTACATTCATGCATAGCCAGGCAGACAAAATTTAAATCCAATCGAAATGCATTTATAAGCCTCAACGTCTTTTACGTTGTTTCAACGCAACGCAGAGGGAGACGGTTGGGACGTAGTGACCGTTGTGGATCCAGGGGCCTCCACCTTGTTGCCCCTGGGCGGCATCTCAGGTAACGGCATCTCGGACAAATCTTGGTCCCGGGTCCCGGCAGCCATCCCGCCTTGTACTGGGGCTCGCAGCTGGGGGGCAATGACGGCCGCGACCCAGACCCGTGCGCCGTTACCGGATACGGCCCCAAACGCAATACCACAACCCTCTTTCGGTTCCATTTCATTATCTATCCATCTCTCACACATACACACACACATTCTCCTTTTCCTCCCCCCCCCCCTCTCTCTCTCTCTCTCTCTCTCTCTCACACACACACACACACACACTCACACACACACTCTCTCTCTCCCCGTCTCACACACACGCACACACACCCTAACATTCGCTGCATTGGGTTGTTCACAGGCGGCCACATGTCCGCCCTCCCTGCCACTTAGGCGTCTTCCTCCCTGTGTCCACCATGATTCACCCTGTTCACCAGGGAGCCACGGGACCCGCTTTTTCGTACTTGGCGCCCGGGAGGAGTCAGCTGTGGAACTGCGGCCCACAGCAGCACCAGCCAACACCACTGCCGCCGCCGCTGCTACTGCTGCTACTGCCGCCGCCGCCGCCGTGCAGCAGGAGGCGTCCCCGCACAGCGCAGCAAGGATGGGCGATCATCTTCCACCTAACCCCTCGTCATCACCGCCGGCAAAGCGACAGCGCGTGAGCGCTGGTGGTGTGCATCAGCTAGATGTACCTCCTGCCGTCTCTGCAGCTACAGCCTCCGCAACCGCTGTAACGAAACCAACACCACCGTCGCACCCGGGGCTTGGTTCCGGAGGCAGTGTCGGTGCCCGCGCTGGCCCCTCATCTTCGCCAACTCCGGCGGCGACAGGTAGTGCTGCAGCTGCTGGTCGGGGGAAATCAGATGTAGCAGCAGTAGCAGCAGTAGCAGCAGTACCATTATCTTTTCCTGGGTCGATAAAGTCCCCCCCACCCGGGAGGATACCCAAGACGGCATTGGCGGCAGCCGCTGATGATATTCCGCCCGCACGGGGACAAGGTCAGGCAACACGGGAGCCCGGAGGTGCAGCTGTTGCGCCACAGGGCGTCATACCGTACGATATCGAAAGCCCCGTACACTTGCTGCGTGTCAGGTACGCAGAAGCCACTATCCCGGGGATCCTCTACAGCTGCTGCTGATGCTGCTGCTGCTGCTGATGCTGATGCTGATGATGATGATGGAGTCAGTCGCCAGCGCTGTTTTTGTTGAAATCCGAACAGCGGATAAAAGGGGTTTACCTTTTTATAACCATTCGGGTAGCACGGAGGCTGGCATGGCGGTACGGCAGAGACGGTACGGCGGGGGGACTTACTTTTTTTAACACCCGACCCTTCTTTCGTGGGCCTTATATAGCTATCCGAAAAGGGATAAATTTCTGAGAGAGAAGGATCTTTTGTATTATTTTTATCATTATTATTATTTATTATTATTATTGTTGTTGTTGTTCCAATTCGTACATTCTTATTTTTTTCCCCATGCAACGATTTAATGATAATTATGAATGATTCCTGTCCGTACATCCGTCCGTACATCCAGGGGTTTATCTCCCCGCTACAACTTCGGCTGCCTGGGGGCAGATCTCCGGCAGCTGGTGCACGGTGAGCCCATGCAACTGGCGTTGGTGTCCAACTACATGATAGACGTCCCCTGGCTCTTGTCCTTCCTACCCGACCTGGCGAAGGCGCGGCAGGTGAGTGTGAGATAAGAAGTGAGCGTTTGAGGGCGAAGAGGCGTGTGTAAGTGTAAGTATGTGTGTAAGTGTAAGTGTGTGTGTGTGTTAGGTACAGCAAGGCTCAAGGGAGCTTGGGACATGAGACCGTACCGGCAGCTGCGAGTACTCCGACAGGACTTCGAAATTCAGAGGTTTTAGGGTTTTAGGGTTTTGAGTGCGCCTATGCTCCAACTTCTCTGCCGGAGTTCCCACGTTTCAGGTAAACCCGCTCCGAAACCCCGAGTCGCTTCCCGGGCATTTTGGCTGCTCAGTCCACTCAGTTTATTCTGTCCCTGTCCGCTCCAGAGGAACAGGCAATCCCGGTTTCTTTACTTCTGCCCGCCCAATGACATTAAAAGATACGACATCAAACCGCATATTTAAATTTATATGTATATGTATCGATTATTCCGTACTTATTCGTACTCCGATTGAATTTCGATTCGATTTTCGTTAGGAGTTTGCCGCAATGCGTCCACACATTCTTATTCCCCAACTACAAATTAATCCTTTGTTGCAGCTGTTCATAGTCCACGGGGAAGGCCCGGAAGCGGATGCGGAGATGCGGCGTCAGGTCGCTGCTGCCGGTGCTCCGCACGCGCAACTTCACCGGCCGCCACTTCCCATCATGTACGGCACACACCACTCCAAGGCGTTCCTCGTCTCATACCCACACGGCCTCCGTCTCATCATCCACACTGCGAACTGCGTCCAGCCCGATTGCCACGACAAGACTCAAGGTCTGTGGGTGCAGGACTTTCCGCGGAAAGCCACTTCTGTGACAGCGCCGGCAACATCGATGTTCGAACGCGACCTCACCGCATACTTTCGAGCGTTGGCGCTACCGCCGACTATGGAACGCCCAGTCCTCGACGCAATCGCAGCACACGACTTTTCCCATGCTCGTGGCGCACTTGTGGCCAGCGTGCCGGGTTATCACCGTGGGGCCGCTGCCGTACATACGTATGGCCATATGCGGCTGCGGCGGTTGCTGGAGCAGGTGCCCCTGCCGGCTGGCTTTGTGGGCAGTAGCAGCGGCAGTTTGGCTGAGAGCCGTACGGCAGCGGAGTTGGCATCGGTGGAAAGTGCCGTACCTAGTGAGGGCCTTGTGATCCAATGCTCGTCCATGGGCTCCTTTGACCAAGCATGGCTCGTGGACGAGTTGGGCGCGTCACTGGCGGCATATCGCCGGACGGCTCAGCAGCAGCTGGCGTCGCCGCCGCGGCCGTCAGGCCCACCTGGCTGCGGGCCGCTGCCCCTGGCGGTGGTTTGGCCGACGGTCACGGAAGTCCGCAACAGCTTAGAAGGCTGGAACGCGGGTCGGAGCATTCCGGCGCCAGCGCGCAATGCGATGAAGCCCTTTATGGGTCGGTACTACGCCCAGTGGGGCGGCGAGGTGGTGGGACGACAGAGAGCCATGCCGCACATCAAGACGTACGCGCGGTGAGCACTTTTTTTGGAAGCCCTCGTACGGGACATCTGGAATTTGTGTTGGTACTTTGCACGTACATCGTACGGATATATACACCGGCCAATGGGTTCATACCTGTAGAGGCATTTTCTGCGTCTACTGTGATGATGGCTGCCTGGAAGTACGGCGCTTGGGTTGAGAAATTTCTATATTAATTCCTCATGTACATCTTATTTATTTCTTAATTATTTATCTATCTATCTATCTGTTTATTTATTTATTTATGTTAAACGGCTGCAGCATGGTTATTGCAAGTAGCTAGATAACTATCTAGGGCTGTTTGATGTGGCTGGATGCGATGATCCGTTCCAGTGAGAATGAAGATTTATGGTGCCGCGAAAGAAGGTCACGATACTTGTATACGACCCACGGGTCATGCAGATATACCAGTTTCATGCCGTACTGTACGTATGCCGTGTACGTACAATGTAGGTACCGCGGGCAGCAGTTGGCATGGTTCCTGGTGGCTAGTCACAACCTCAGCAAGGCGGCGTGGGGGGACCTGCAGAAGAACGACACCCAGCTGATGGTATGCAAAATGTAATCACTGATTGATCTGAGTGTTCACTGATCCGACTGATCTGACTGAATGAACACGGAAGCGTGTCAACGTCCGCGTGGAAAAACGCATGTCAACGCTCGCGTGGAAAAAATGCATACGGCCCAGCTCTATTAGTTTATTTGGCTGGCAAAGCAGCGAACTGTATCTCGTCATGTCGATTGAGGAGTCATGTCATGCCCGTACAGATTGCATCATACACCGTACACTGCGCGCCTTTGCAGATCCGGTCGTACGAGTTGGGCGTGCTCGTCACGCCAGCACTGGAAGCGGCGTACAGGTACTCTTCAGCCTCTCGGCTTAGCGATCTGGTTCATTCAGATTTAAACAATGCAGGATGAAAAAAAAAATATATATATATACATATGTGTGTGTGTGTGTGTGTGTGTGTGTAAGGGGTGTTACACTGTGGGCGACTCACCCTGCAAAGACGGCGGACCGAGCCACAGCGCAGGGGAGGGGCACGTGGCTTTGTCTGTCTGTCCTGCCGCGTGTGTATGTATAAAGTATCCCTTTGCATTTGTTGAGTTGCATGCTGTGGCGGAAGAGTAATCACCAAATACGGGCATCGGCACATGAGCACATACTCCGTCCTCACTCCTATTTCGCTGGGGCCACCTGGCGCCACTACTTCGCTGTTCGAATTTGGTTCACTGCAGGGCCTCATCGCAGTTTGGGTTCTGCTGCTACGCGGGCAAGGCGGGCAACTTGCAAATGCAGCCGCGCCAGCACCAGCCAGCGTCGACGTCGCCTCCGCTGCCACATCAGCAACAGCAACAACAACAGCAACAACAACAACAGCAGCAGCAGCAGCAGCCCTCACAATCTGTTCAGCGGGAGGACACCACCCCGCCCCAAGTTCCAGGCGTAACTGCCACTGGGGTCACCTTCTGTAGCTTTGCCACCAGGACCGCCTGCGTTCCACCTGGCGCGTCCCTGACATCGGATGCTGCCGGAGAACGTCCCCGCGGCGATGGTGGTGGCGTGACCTGCGTAATCCCGGTGCCGTACTCTCTACCACCGATGCCGTACCGTGCTGGAGAAGACAAACCTTGGGTGGTTGATGTGCCGCAGCAAGGTCTTGACGCTCTGGGCTTGCCCTGGGGCGCGCCGTACTCGCATTATGGCCACATTGAACAACCGGACTAACTGTAGTAACGGAAAAAAGCCGGTAATTCGACAGCTGCATCGCGGGAAGTAAAAAACATTTCTAATGTAAATCCCTTGTGGGGCGAAGCAGCCCGTTTATTTTTTCAATTTTCTAGAGGGACTCGGCGCCGGCTCCTTTTAAAATCGTACATTCAAAATCCTTCGCAGCGGCGTGTTGCGTATTACCGTGTTGCGAAGTAATACGTCCAAACATGCACCGTATCCATTACGCCGGACAAACCCCCTCTAGGAAGTTCGCAGCATTCTCGTGTGTGTTCCGCACGTATGGACCGTTTATTGGACCGTCGGAACCAGTGGTGTTGCTGCATGTGCTGCCCGTCATAAAACAGGGGCACCCCCTGTCCTGAGACACAGCAGACCACAGAAGGAGGCCCCTCCGGAATGGGAGAAGGTACCGCAGCAGCAGTGGCATTAGCAGTTTTTACCACCGAAAGGCAATCAGCTTTTGAAGGATCGTCCAGCCAGATCTGTACGGATGTAGGGCAAATTAAGTACTGTGATGAAGAATTTGCCGCACGTGTGATGCGCGTCTGCGAACTGAAGTCGTCGTCGGTAATGATAATGGAAATTGGAGCCGAAACGAACCTCCAATGGCACTGATGAACATGATCAACGAGACATCGACTCACTTCTGCGTGTTCGTAACAGCAGGTGACTCGAAACTGAACACGTAAGGCCCAACTTGGCAGTTTACTGTTGAGTACGAGAGCTTCGACTTAACCTTTGTATTAACGGGGCTAGATTGTTTCCGTAACTACACTCGAACGTTTACTTACGTAAATCCTTGCCTGTTAATTGTGTATATGCTTTCATATGAAACTAACTTACGCAGTCAGCATTTGAAAACTTTAAATTTGCGTTAACGACGTTAAAATGGGCGCGACATTCATATGGCAAGACACTTTAACGCCGCTTCCCAGTAAAACTCAGGCACAAGAAGTTCGTGTGCGCTTTCATTTGCTTAGTTTGCGGGCTGTTGATACCGTTAAGCAAGCCTTTACCTGCCAATTCTGGCTACAGCTATCCTGGGATGTTGCGCTGCAAGATGATAAGGCAGAGCAATATCGCGAACTACAAGAAGATATCGATCAGCTCAATAATGTAAGCTTCTTAACTTTTCGCTCGTTCGTTCGTTTGGTCCTTCGGGAAATCGGGATATAGACTTCCAGCAGCAAAGCCGTTATTCAACTATCACATAACATAATCCATAATGAAAATTTAAAATTTATATTTGTAAATGACATGTCCGTAATGAATGCGTTTTGTCTGGGCTCTGTCAGTTTCTGCTCTCTACTCAGATTACTAAGAGATTGGATTATTAAAAGTATCCCGCCACGTGCTTCCTACAGGCGGACCGTGCAGAGTCATGTCAAATAAAGAGACTATTTCCGTATCCGAGCTTGACGTTCATCAACTACGGAGATGAACTTGTGTTGAACAAACGCTTCGGAATGACCGGAACCGCAGACTCCGGCGTAGTCCGCCTGTACTGCGAGTAAGCGCGTCCCTGCGCATCCTGGCCCGGAGACGTGTCCGGTCCATCCCAGTTTTATATGTGTGCTTTGAGGGGGTTTTGAGGTTCCACGGACGCCGTCGGCACTCTCACATACAAAGAAACCCCGGGCTGCCCGGAGCCCACTTAACAAAGCACAAGGCCCTTGAAGTCCCAAAGCCTGGCCTGGGCTGAACACCTATTATCTAACCACGATCCGTTGTTTCCGTACAGGTACAATGTGTCAGGGGAGTTTTATGAGCGCATGGAGCTCCAGAACTTTCCCTTCGACACTCAGCACCTCCACATCGGGGGCGTCTTTTTGGACTGGCCCACAGAGACGCTTGAGCTTGTACAGGATACGGGGCGCTGTAGCGTCTTCGAAAAAACTGGTTTCGTAGCATCCGATGCCTGGCTGCTACTGCGGAACCCAAGGGAATACGAGGAGAAGTACCAGGCCTTATGCGAGTCAGTTACCATGATCGGTGACGGTAGTGCTAGCCTGACTGGAACCGCGGGCGGAGTAGTGCCAGAGCTTGAAGAAAGTATTAACGTCATCGTTGCCCACCCTGGTGGCAATAATACCGACGCGTCCTGGCAGCAGCAGCAGCAGCAGCAGCTACAGCCACAACTGAAGGTCCCGTCGTCTCCCTCTTCACAGCAGCAGAAGCTGATGCCGCCCCCAGCATCATCCTCTTCTTCTTCCTCACAGCTACAGCAGCCGTCATCATCAAAGCAGCTACAGCCGCAGTCCTCGCAGCCCAAGCAACAGCCTAAGCCGTCTAAAAAGGAGCTACAGCAGCAACCATCATGGCGCAAGGCCATCCCGAACGGCATCCAAACGCAGGGCCGTCCACATTTAGTGTGGTTCGGCATCTTATCACCGAAACTTGAGACGGAAGCTCAGAACGCGATGATGCTGTTTCAGGGCACCATGCCCGGATCGCGCTCAACTGACGACCGGGAGTTCAGGACATTCACGGCCGTTTTCCGCATTGAACGGAAACCTCTGACGTACATGTAAGTAGTCTACCAAATGTACGACGTTTCTTTGCTAGTAATGTGTTTTACTCGATGAAGTGCAGCGCGCTACGGAAGGCGTACGATACGAGAACGATCATGGTACGGATATTTGCCAGGGAGGGAGGGCAGATGAGGGATGGCAAGATATTAGCGTAATACCTAACATTAAGTGTGCCTTTTGTGATAGATTTGTCGTACATGCATGATCTTAGTGTCTGAACAGACGGACAGGTCGACTGACGGACACACATACCGACCGACCGACGGACGGACGGATGGATGGATGGACAGACACAGACAGACTGCGGTACAGCAGGTCAAAATTTATCCGCATGTACATATACATAAATTTATTTATTTATGTTTATATTTATTAGCTTTTAACTTGTCAGCGAATTTATGCTTGTTTATTTGTTCGGCTTCCCTTCCTCTAATCTGCGCAACCGGCTGCTGCTACTGCTACTATTTCCCTGGCTGCTGCTACAGCTGCAACGTGGGCATCCCGGTCTTCCTGCTTGTGATGGTGTCCTTCATCGCCTACTTCTTCGCCCTCGACGACCTTGGCAATCGTACGAATGTAGCTCTTGCGGTGCTGCTCACCCTGGTGGCCATGAAGTTCTCGACGGGGCAATACTTACCTCCCACTGGCTACCTGACCATCATGGGTAAGTAGCCAGGCAGCAGATCAACAAGCTCTTCACTGTTCTCACATCATGGGTACATACAAGACCCTCCCCGTTCCCCCTCCCCGTTCCCCCCTTTTACCACCTGGAGAAATAGCGTGTCCTTCACAGTGACGGCGACAACATGCGCGAAATGATAGGAATGTTGTTGCGGTCATAATTTGGCAGCCCCCACATGACCCCCCCTGAGCCATGGCATCCTCTGATCGTCACCACATTAGCTTAACGGATATACACTCGCGACCACCCACAGCATCAAAGTTGCTCAAGATTCGGATGCTTCCGAATTTCTTACACCAGGCGCGATCATCTTGTATGTGGCGGTCATCATGCTTTTAATTATGAAATTGCAAAATGTTGGAGTTATGATGAAAAAAACTATGACATGCTTTGTTATATGCTCTCGTAATGCCCAATAATCTCCGTCTTCCATCATGTCCCGCGTGCTGAATAGACGTCTACGTCCTCTGGGGCTTTGTATTAGTAATCGGTACGGCGATCTGCAGCCTGACAACTTACAACCGTCTATCCCTTACGCTGGAGGGTGACATCCTTGATGACGGCAGTAGCAGCAGTAGCATCGACGGTGCGCGCTCTTTCAACACCATGAGCGGTGTAGTGCTGGTGTCCCTTTGGGGCCTACTGCACGTGTACTACATCGTCAAAGTGTACTGCATTCGTACGAACTGGAGGCGGAAGCCGGCCACAGACAAGGAGATTTTGCCACCTTGGCGACTCAAGTGTCGGAACTGAAAATCAACTGCCGGAACTAATAGGGACCACTCATTCCTTGTGTCAGCTGCGTCCGTGACTCTCCGACAACATGTCCACAACAAGATCAGCAGGAACGTGATCGTGCTGATAAAGGCAGCTGGTAGAAGTAATTGCTGGTCAGCCTGCTGTCGTCTGTAGATGTGTTCAACTTGCCGATGACCTTGTTGAGTTCCTTCGATGAAGCAGCTCCCTATCCCTCCTTATCTCGCTCCCCGGTTGATTGCCCTTGTCTACGACTTTTACATACCTCGATATAAATTAAGAGGTGTGGGCGACTTGCCCTCCAAAGACGAGCACCGGGGTTCCTGACCGGACCGAGCCACAGCGCAGGGGAGGGGCACGTGGCTTTGTCTGTCTGTCCTGCCACGTGCTCCCCCTCTCACTCGGACCAGCAAGGGAAGAGAAACACCCAGAGGCTCTAGCCTGGCCACTAACAGAGCACAGAGGGGCACCAAGAAAACACAGAAGGAACCAACGGAAAACGGTGGGGGACAACTAGCTGCTCAAAAGAAGGGGATTACTCTCCTCCACTCAAACACAAAAATGACCTGGCAAGAGCCTGACAAAAACATGATATATGTACATATGTACATATATCCTATTTACATTGTACCCCGTACAAAATGTACGTATGTAACATGTGTGCGCGTCTGTGGGATGAGCTGCTGTGCGTGACGCTATGCAGGTGGCTAAAGAACTAAAGTGCCAGTAAGCCAAAGAGAGGCAGCGAATAATCGAACAGAGGCAGATATGTCATCGACCCGGAATAATGGGTACTTAAGTGATTAGATGCGTTGAAGTTGGATTAGCGGACTTTTGTGATGATGTGCACTGCTGTACACCACCAGACTGTACCCTTGTTGTCGGCTCGATTGGTTTGGGCATAGGGACAAAGGTGTGGGTGCGCCCTGATGACAGGCTTTAGGCAGGAAAGGGCGCAGCAAGCCTCTCCTCAGTGACTGTTGTATTTCTGTTATATCCGCCAACTAACAAAGGCCTGGTTGGAAGATGACCAGACTCAGTCGTCATCCCGGATGTTACCCGTACGTATCCTAATCAGGATACTACGGAAACCAGCACCACTGGTCAGGGCTGCTTGTATCGCATCATCAACTCCCACAACCCCACCCTTGCCCCCACTCGCTCATCACTGGATGTAGTATTCCCACTTGCAGTTCTCATGTTCTAGCCTTCCTGTCAGTGTATGCGTTCATTTCCTGTCAGTGCATTGTCAAGGGCCAGTGCCAGTGGTGGTATACATATATATGTCCCGGACCCCCGGTGTCCCCGGTGTGCGGATTTCAGAGCACATGATATTACAAATCTTTTCCTCGATGAGGAAGTGGGTCATACTTTCACACACTCCGGGCCGCAAGGCTGCAGTAGCAACCGTGGTAAGCATGCAACCCAGCTACAGCGGCTTGCAGCAATTGCACAAGTTCTGAGCTGTTGGGGATTTCTATCTGGGGATTATTTCACCTTTCCCTGAATGTATGACAGTGCTCTATTGTGGGTTATTTGCAGCTAATAAAGACGTGGTAAGGTGTTAAGGTGTTTTGCCTAGCCTTGGCGTGCAGCCTAAAAGTGTCTCATGGCTCGACCAAACAATTTTCCCTACCCCTCCCTTGGAGCGTTAAGTCCAGCTGCACGAGTCACATTCAGGGTGGGAAGATTGTTCATCCCCCGAGCCTTCTTCCACAGTCCCGCTAGTCACTACAGTGCTATTGAAGTGCGAGGCACCTCGAGGATCTGCAGACTATCCCATACCATATGCGGAAGCGCATCACTTTCGGCTCTTCTTGGCCCCTCCTCCAGATTTCTGTTGGTTTCCAGAGCCCCCAGTGGCCAAGCCTGCGGCTGAGACCAGCTGTCCCGTTCCCGGCGCCGTTGCCAATTGGCTCCTGCCCCCCGGATGATTACGGGCCTGTTGTTGGCTTAACCGCAGCATAGATGTCAGGTATTGCCGTCGTAGAGCCTCCGCACCAGCTGCATCACCATTATGTATCTTGGCACGACAAGCAGCCTGGTAGAAAGACTCCAGCACGGGGTGAGCGCGCGTGCCAATGAGCAGCATCATGCTGTTCAGGGCTGCAGAAGTGAATTTGTCCGCAGCAGCCCAGTCACCCGCCTGCAGGACGCACAAGGACCCGTAAGAGCACACAGGATCTGCGAGAACAGACATTCCCACCGGATCCTGTTCACAATAACAAGCAACAAGTAGAAATACACAGCAGCTGAGCTTGTCCAAGCTACAGCAAAAATTTGATCATGGTCGTTTAGTATGCCTTGACGTTGTGCCTACAGCGCGTGCCGACAGCGCCTATAGCAATCCTAAGACGCGCCAAGTTTGAGTTTTGGGGGACGTGCGTCATCAGGTCATATCATGCACTGAGGAGGCAGCAAGCCTCATATTCTGTGGAAGCATCTTAACAAGCGGCCCCATGGTTGCTTATGAATCACAACACAACTAAATGACAACCGCTGACCAAAAGCACCGACCCAACCCGAGCCTTGCCCAGGTAGGCCTCTTGCGGCCACACCGGAGGCACCTACCTCTTCTGCCAAGTCTGCAAGTGATCGGGCCAGATGAACCGCCGTTTCCTCCCCGTGTCCGTTGCGCTGGACTATCAAGTCAAAAAGCCGCTCATAGAGTGCCCTTGCCTCATCTGCATCGCATTCGGTAAAATCACGGCAAGGATGAGGCAGAATGGTTATCGGGTAAGACGTGTGGGCTTTCCTTACAGGTAGAAAGATAGGGACACAAGGGCGCGGCATAAATATATATATATATATATATATATATGTATATATATATGATATACCGTCGCCGACCATGACTCACAAATACAACCAGCACTCTGTACTCCCCATGGACTCCCCAGCCGCCTTGCTTCCAGCACCAGCTGCCCAATAATCCTCCCTACCCTTCTTCCCGATGGACCGCAGACAGTTTGCGAGGCTGAAAGCTGGACCCCCGCTTTCCCGGCTGTCCACGCCATAGAGCTCATCACACAACGCCAACGCGGATCGGAAGGCGCCCTCCGCAGCATCTGCATCCTCCCCCGCCATCATCTCCAGCCGCCCTAACTCAATGTGCGTGCGCACGATGGCGGTGCAGGTGCGGCGATACATCGCAGCAGCGGGCAGCTCCTCACGGCCCTGGCTGCTGTTAACCACGCTATCCTCAGAATAATCCTTGCCAGGCTCTTTAGCATCCTGCACAAGACAGCGAAAGCTGAAGGACTTCGGCCACGAAATGGGCAATACACAAGAAACTATGGTGCCCATAACTGTATAACATGGTATAAATTGCGGCTTAACAGCGTATGAGGAGTCCAATGGGATTCAATTGTAACGTAGAGCCGTCGAGGCCACATGTCACATTCAGTGTGGCATGCATTGATTCATCTCTCATCCTTTTATGAGATTCCACGCGCGCCTGGTTCAAAGGCACATCACACTGTGCCATGAACACGAGGTAACCATACAAAGCCTGTAACTATTTTTTCATTCATTCCTGCTTGGTGCAGCTCACATTCACAGCCGCTGCTGCCTCGAGCGCCGTCTTCTGGGTCTCAGCCTCCGCCTTCAGCTGCGCCAGGGCCGCCTAGGGCGCACGCAGGGGGAGGGCTAGGCATACAATTTCATATGGCAAAACAATCATAAGAACAGACATTAGCAATGCATCTTTGCACGAGGATTCTTCCTAGAAGCCGCCAGTGGAGATCCTCATACCAGAAGTGGAGATCCTCATACCTAGCCTCAAGGTTGGCCTAACATGGCAGCCAGGGGTGCAGCGTCCTCATGTCCAGCGATCCCAACAACAAATCCCTGCCCAGCCTCCCTGGGCCCATGTCGCTGTTGTTTCCCTTACCCTCCACACCGCTCCCACCTGAAGTAGCAGCCTGGCCTCCCGCTGGGCAGCAATCTCCTCCTCCTTAAGGTCTTCCTGGCCACCAGCACCTGGCTCAGAAGCTTTGCGCATCGTGAGCGTCTCAGTGAGGTTTGTGCGGGCAAGCAGTGACAGCGGGTGCGCCACACCCATTTCAGCAACCGCCATAGCGTAGCAGGACCGGTGGAGCTCTATGGCATCGGAAATACTGTAAGAGCATGAGCGCGTATGTTTGAAAGGCGAGGGCAGACCAGGAACATGGCAGACCAATGGCAATCATAATTGGGTACATGAGGGCGGTAATTTCTGAATTAGCCTAAGTTATGGCTCGCAACCACAGGCAATGCTATGATACGGATTGGTAGTGCACATCAAACAACTTGAGCCAGCTGTGCAAACAGTTCTGTGAAAAAACGCAAATACGTATCTTAAAGATTGGCGACACAACCAACATTCTGACATTTGCCCACATTCATTCATGTTCGTTCATCAGCCATCACAAAACCTCCCAATAGCCTTCAAATTGCTGTCACCCAGATCACCACCACGTCCACAGAACCACACAACATACCGGGCGAGCTTTTTGTACACAGCTCCCATGTTATTGGTGAGCTTAATCGCCATCGCCCACTCGCCTGCCGCCCTCGCCGCCTCCCTAGCCTCGCCCACCGCCTCTAGGGCCTCCTCCCAGCGGTTCATGCCGTACAGCATGTCAGCAAGTGACGAGGCCACATCCGAGCGGTACTGGGGCGCAACAAGGACAACAGTATTAAGAAGGTATCCAAACAAAACTACAAGCAAATACAAAACAAACATGTTATGCTAAATCAGGAAAGAAAATTTGCAGACCAGAAATACTGAAGAACAGGAGGAGCTGCTGACGAGTATAATCATTAGCCGTGATGGTCGGATGATGGCAGCTGGCCTCGTCTAGGGTAAGCAAGCTGGAAAATATTGAACGTTAAGCAAGCGGCCGCCAAGGTCGTGAATAAATGTTGAGAATGAGCGGCACACGTTGATATACCAGGGGAATGAGAAAGAAGTAACACGGCCGAGGGCCAGGCGCTTTCCTTTCTAGCAAGAAAGGCTCCTCCCACTCCCCCATTTTCTTATTAACTATGCACCCTGACCCGACCAACCCCAACCCAACCAAGGCTAGCCAGCGGACTGCGCGCACATACCAACCGAACGAAGCATGGTCTACCACAGACTCACCTGAGGGGATGGACGGCGGTAGTATTGTAGGATGGAAGTAAAGATGCACATGCGGCAGGAAAGGGAAGAGAGTAAGCGCAAGCAAACTGGAGGCTATGCAGGCAGCACAAACAAGGCATAGGGATGGGAAGAATAGTGCGCCCGAAGAAACCATGCAGCTGAGGTTATTAAGAAACATAAGAACCACAATAACGAGTGAAAAAGACGGAGGAGGTGACTGGTGATGCTGGTGAGGGATTTTTAGGGAAGAAAACGTCCGACATGCAGGACAGGGAAGCACAGGAAGTTCAGGCAGATAGAGGAGACAAGTCAGGTCGCACGTCACAGGGAGAAGTAACCAGACAAAAATTCAAAAATACAAAAAGGGAAAAGTCAAACGAAAAGGGCAAGAGCTTGCAGGGGCATACGAAGGAACAAGAGGTGAATGTGAAGAACAACATAAACAATTTTCATTACCGTAAGTACCCTCTTGGGTAAAACAACACCCATGTCAAACTTCCATATCGGATAAATACAGCCAAGCGCCCCTACTCCGTCTCTTCAATATACTTTGCTCGTTGACGTCTACCAGATCCTCCATCACAGCCACATCGCCACATCGCCACATTGCCACATCGCCAACCTTTTTCGTCAGCTGGGTAATAATATAGGAACAGCCACACCTTTGCTCGGTGGGGTCCGGTCCGCAGCTTTGCCAATGCTTTTTTCGCCAACTTGACACCCTGCGCCCTGTTACCATGAACATTCCACGCAGTCGTTGCAGCCAGCAGCAGCTGCTCGGCCTGTGAGCACCGCAAGTCGTCAGGAGAAGAAAAGGTGGATGGGCACCAGCAGGCTGGCAAGACGATAGAAAAGGAAAGCCTAAGCACCAAACCGTGTAGCACATTTAATCCATGAAACATGGACGAAATGCATGCTTGCGCATTACATGAAGACCCATAACCGTCGGGAAGCCACAGAAGCACATTCACAACAAGCGGGACGTGGCTGGACGCTCAAAGCAGATGCCCAGCCAAGGCTGCAACATCAGTTTGCGATGGGCTCTACCGGATTTTGGGGAACTCAAAGAGGGGTTGAGGGCGCAAAAATGCAAAGAATCTATTACCCTAGGATATTTCCCTTACTAATTTACAGCGTGCAAAATTTTAATTCAAGTATCCTAGAGACGACTGACAATGTACAAGCCCGGCAAAGTTCCTGTACGGCAAAGGTTGGCGGCCTGTGGGCAGGTTTCACTGTTGACAAATAAGCGGTAAAACGACTCGACAACATTCATACTAGTTCGGTATAAATTGTAAATGGGTTATTGCCAGTGACACCTTGATGGTGGGCAAGTTGAACGAGCGCGAGAATGAACGCTGCAGACCTGTGATCATCTCAAACGAGCGCACATAGTCTTAGATAACGGAACCGCAGCTGGTACCCAGCCTAGGCCTGTAGCCCAACTGGTCCTATGTCGATACCGCTGCTACAAGTTTAAACCAGTGAACCTGGAACGCAATACGTGGAAATATTACTACTCGGTTTGGCCAGAGTTTACTCATTTTAGCACCCACCTCCGCTTCTACCTCGGACTGTGGCTCCACCTCCTCTGCCGTCTTGCCGTTTTCTCCGTCATCGACCTCCAGAGCTGTTCTGACAAGCGTGGCAGCATCCAGTTCACCACGCTACACCCGGAGCAAAAACGATGCACAAGCGTGGATAATACACGGTAGTCAAAACCAGAGCAAATCAGTTCAAGGCGTCATATGTCAAGATGTTCAAGGTGTCATGACATCGCAGGTTATGTTGAATGTCGCAAATGCGACGTTGGGTTGCTTCCTTCTCAGGCAGAAGGGGCAGAAGGGGCTTGCTCCTGGGGGCCCGCTGTACATCTGCTGCGCTCTGTTGGGCTGAAGGGAGCCGCTACTTACTATTGAAGGACATCCTCCCGAATAATAATGACCGGAATCACCATCCATTGGCGGTCCTAGCGATCCAATAAACTTCACCAAAAGGAATACAAGCCTAACAATGTCACCTGGTCCGCCAGTGCAGTGCCCGCATCATCAGACACTTCAGATATCTTCCCGATGTCAGCAGCCGGCAGCTCCGGAGCTGACTTGTCTGTGACACCATGCTGTTGAATGTGGCTGAGCTGCTGGGCCTCCTGTGCAGTACCGATAGGCTCCGCCTGTGCTTGGTCCTCCTGATCCGCCATTTGTCTTTCCTCCAACGGCTGAACATGAGGACTCACAGAAAGGCCTCCATTGGGGGCAATGGTGGCTGCAGAAGTCTGAGATAACGATGGCAGCTCGGCCATCAACACACCCGGCGGGCCAGACGTGTGCCTGACGGAACCGTCTGCAGCTGCTGCTGCAGGTGAGCAGGATGCAGCCACAAGAGGCGGGCTTTGGCCCTCGATGGTTGCAGGACCAGGCGCCGATGTGTTAAAGTCCTCAGGGACCGACCGTTCGGGTAGTGCGCATGCAGCAGCTGAAGTTGAAATGTTGATCACGTTCTGCTCGGCCATCCCGGTTGAACCTGGACTTTCGCACAGGACTGGCTCATGCACTGGAAACGTCTCTTCCGCTGAGGCCAACGCGGTGGTCGTGGCAGGATCAGAGGCTGCAACCGGCTTATTTGACGTGTCCTGCAGTGGAGGTGGCGAACACAATTGCGAATTCCCTATCTTGGTGCTTACTTCTATTGGGGCTGCGACAGGACGTGGCTTTGATCCCGCACGTAGGGTACTAGCCGGCACAGGGTGCGCCGGGCGCAGGCAACGGGACCGTTGTTGCATCCATGCAGGATGTCTTGCCGGGTAAATTCATCGAATTGCACGATTTAGTAATACTGGGCTTTGTAGTGCGACCATTTTTGGAGAGCTAGCCTCTACCGAAATGGAGCTGATCTTCGGAAGTAAATGCTCGATGCCATCAATGGCAATTTGATTATAAGCAAATGATATAACAAGCCATCCATTCTCACCTGAGGACATTCTGATAGTAAAGAACCGCTTCGTGCGGTGTGAACTTTCTTCCTGGCGGCTGGACCCCTAGCTTTCGCAGCTGAGGATGATCTTGAGATAACTAACGTGACCGCAGCAGTTACACAGGCAATGCCCAATCCTATTAAGGTAATGGCCGCTGGCGGGTTTCCCCGCCGACGGTCCGGAGCGCCAACGCTCGACACAATACCTATTGTCGAAAGGGATCCTGCATCCATGACGTTGCGATGTAAAATCACAGATGAACGCTCTCCAAGCTGGCTACCTGAACTTCATAACCCGGTTGGGTGTTACGACTCTTGGTCCCTACGACGCTTGGTCCCTAAGCTGTCATAACGAGCTCGAAGAGTTACAGCCTACAATTAGGTGGTTAACATGAATCAATTAGGATATTCTTTAAAATTTGCACGCAAAAACAAATTTATATAAATTGCAGTTTGACGCTGATGATAAATTTCTGGAAAGCGAATAGGCAGTCGCATCGGAACGCACACGAAAATCACGTCAGTTCGCTTGCGTAAGTGATTTGTGTTAAACATGCGAATCTGTTAACACGAGGTAAACCTCGCAGGTGCCTAGGGACAATATAAATATACCTGATAATTGTCGAGCAAATAATTGATTCATTGCGTTTGGAGATTTTGTAAAGACATCATTTCCAAACGTAGTAAGCTCTTCCAGCGATCAGTACGCGAGCGTACTGCAATCGCGATCGTACGCACGGAACGCAAGATCTAATGTGCAGCAGCTTGCAAAGAAGAAATTCCTAGTAGCCCATAAATGATATAATAATATGACTTTTCGACAATTGGGCCTGCTTCTATTTTGCGCATTTCAGGCTTCTTTAGGACTCAGCACAGCTTCAATGCCACATAAACGGCGGGGGGGGCCCGGGGCCTGCATTTACTCCCATGGACGGCGCCCGGGAACCACCAGGCTGCACCACGTGGCCCCCGCAGCACGGCGCCTGATGGGTTATGCTCAGCCCCGAGCTCCCTGCGCGGTACGAATGTCCCCCCGGCTCATCGGCGACGGCTGCCACTGGCGGCGGCAGCAGTGGCAGTTTAGCGGGGACGACATGAGCGGGCGATGTACATTATTTGGACCCCATGGGTTTCAGCAGGAACAGTACAGCAGGAAAGGACATCGGTCTGACCTTCAACACGGCGGCATTACCAGAGTCACTGTTCAGCGGGTCCTGCTTGCCTCCTATTGTCGCCGCTGATGCCGCATGCACACCTGTACATGGTGGCAACACAGGAGAGCGGCCCACTGGCAGATTGGGAGGCGGCAGTGGGGACCCATTTGGGTCGTTAATACACGCGTAATAATAAACCTGATGTCCATACACATCGTCCTATTAGCCGTACCACCGCTACCACTGGGTCATCGGGGGGCCGCTGGTGCAGTATTAGCCCCAGTAGTGGTAGCGGCAGCAGTGGTGCCATCAGGCTGCCAAGCAGTTCTCCACGCCCGCCGCCGCCAGGGTTGTACATGAGATGGGACGAGCTGACTCCTCTCAATACGTAAGGAGCCCTCACTGTAAAGTACTGTATGTGCACAGGGTTTATGTGTGGGCAAAGTCTGTTCTGGCGCTCTGGCTGCTGAACTACTCCTGGTTCGACAGCCCCACACTGTTGTATCACCCCCAACTAGTGGTAGTGATAACTACCGGTTGATAGGAAGAGCAGAGCATAGGTACTCTGAGCTTAGTACGGCAAGTCTCCAAAAAGAACTGTAATCCCTAAGGAAGAGAAAACAGAGCTATGTATTAAGGAAATACATAGGATCAACCAGTGAAACCGAACTCAACTGAGTCTACCAGTGACAGTGTCACAGTTGCACTAGGGCATGCAACCCTTAGCCTCTACATATAAGCATATAGAGGGTGTAGCCACGGGGCTACTTACTTAGCAAGGAGCTAAGGCCGGTACCGTAATACAACAACTATTCCCCCTTTAGGACGCGGCGTCCTCGCAGCGCCCTCGTGCACGGGCTCGAGCTGCTTCAAGATCAGGGATCAGGTCAGGGGTAAAGTTCTGCGCAGGTTCCCAGCTGTTTTGGTCGGAAGAATAACCCTTCCACTTGACAAGGTACTCATGCACCAGCCGTTTTCGTTTCTTCCCGATACGGCGAGCACGGTAGTCAAGAATGCGCTCAACCGAGTAGAGAGGTTCGTTGTTCAACCAATCTACTGGTGGCGGTCCATCAGGACTGGTCCCGGGGTTTCCAGAGGAAATATTGGATCCATTGGTAACCGACGTATCTGGTGCTGCCCTGTAAGGACGCAGCAGAGACACGTGGAAGGTGGGGTGAATACGCATATTCGAGGGAAGGACAAGCTCGGCCGCTGCCTGACCAACCATGCGTTTCACAGGGTAAGGTCCCACCCATCGCGGCAAAAGTTTGCGCGGACCTGTGGCAAGTTGCCGTAGGTTTTTAGTACTGAGGAGTACGGAATCACCAGGCTTGAAGGTGGTTTCCTTCTTACCACGGTTGTAGTACTCAGTGGTACGCTGCTGTGCAGCCTCAAGGAGGTGCTTAGCTTCATCCATGCGGTCATTATACGACCTCACGAAAGCTTTGGCAGCTGGGGCAGGCACATCCAACTCCCGAGCAAGTGGAATTGCGGGGTGGAAGCCATAGTTCAAGAAGAACGGAGACTGTCCCGTAGACCGGTTAACAGCATTGTTCATGGCAAACTCAGCAGCAGAGAGGAAAGTATCCCACGCGCGAGGATTGCTGCCAGCGTAAGTACGCAGCATGTCACCAAAGGTGCGGTTCATGCGTTCCGTCTGCCCATCCGTTTGGGGATGGTAGGCAGTGGAAAGGTTCACACGAACATTGACAAGGTCACCCAGGGACGCCCAGAACTTGCCACCAAACTGGGGCCCACGGTCAGAAATGACCGACTTGGGTATGCCATGCAAACGCACGACATTATCAAAGAACAGACGAGCCGTCTGCTCTGCAGTCACCGAGGTGGTGGTAGGCGCAAGGTGCACCATCTTGGTCAAACGATCAACCATGACGAGCACGGCATCGTTCCCCCCCTCAGACGGAGGAAGACCAACAACAAAATCAAGGGAAACACTCTCCCAGGGAGCCACCGGAATGGGCAAGGGTTGAAGCAACCCTGCTTGTTTACCGGAAAGTGGCTTAGAGCGCTGGCAATCGTCACACTGCTGCACAAATCGAGCAGCATCCTGGGCCAAGGAGGACCACCAGAAATTGCGACGTGCTAGCTCCACCAAGCGGGTAACACCCACGTGTCCAGCCAGGGGGTCCTTATGCAAGCGTGCAAGGATATCCCGGCGAAGAAGGTCGTCGTTAGGCACGACAATCTGGCGACGTTCACCATCAGTGCGGATCCATAGGCCGCGCTCCTGTTTATAGGGCTCAAGATTGCGGGCATCCTTAAACCAGGAGTCAGAGGCATATCCCTGCACAATGCGCTGTGCAAAGCCAGAGGTAGTGACCTCAGAGGCAGCAGATTGACGTCGAGTGACCACAGAAAGGATCACGGCATGCAGGGATGGATGGCGACTCAATGCATCGGCAACATTGAGGGATCCGGAGAGATGCTCCCAGGTGAAGTTGAAACGTGCCATGTATTCCAACCAACGCGCCTGGCGGCGGTTAAGGGTAGGAACGCCCTGAAGGAAGGTCAAGGGCTTATGGTCTGTCTTTACCACGAAGGGACGGCCCTCCAGGTAACAACGCCATTCACGCAAGGCATGAATGATAGCCAGAAGCTCTTGCTCACCGGTAGTATAGCCCCGCTCCGCCGGAGAGAACTTCTTACTGGTGAACGCAATGGGACGCCCGTTCTGCACCAGAACAGCGCCTGATCCTTGCAGCGAGGCATCAGAGATGAGCTCGACATGAAAGGGCAAGGAGTAATCAGGAAAGTGCAGCACCACGTCATTAGCAACAGCGTGCTTGATCGCATCAAACGCAGCTTGGCAATCAGGAGTCCAAGCCTCAGGAGACTGAAAAGCGTCTTTGCGAGTGAGTGACGTGAGAGGTGCGGCAAGGGAAGAGTACCCAGAGATAAACTTACGGAAGTAATTGGTAAGGCCCAAAAACTTGCGCAGCTCCGGCAAAGAGGTCGGAGTCGGCCAGTCCTTTACGGCAGCAGTCTTACGGGGGTCCATGCGGATGCCATCGGCAGACACCACATGCCCCAAGTACTCCACCTGGGAAAGAGCCCAGTAGCACTTGGACTGCTTGGCATACAGCTGCTCACGCCGTAAGACCTCCAGCACCTGACGGAGATGCTTAAGGTGTTCCTCCTTAGTCTTCGAGTAGATCAGGATATCGTCCAGGTAACACACGACAAACTTGTCGATGTAGGGCCTGAACATACGGTCAATGACAGCTTGGAAGGTCGCAGGGGCGTTAGCCAAACCAAAGCTCAGGACCGTAAACTCGAAATGACCAAAGGGGGTACGGAAAGCCGTCTTAGGAATGTCAGATTCCAAGATACGGATCGGATTATAGCCCTGCTGCAGGTCGATAGAGCTGAAGTAAGCAGAGCCACGCAGCTTATCAAGCAGGTCATCGATCCGGGGTAAAGGATACCGGTTTTTGACCGTAACGGCATTAAGGCCACGGTAGTCAATGCACATGCGCAGTGTGCCATCCTTCTTACCCACGAACAAGATAGGCGCGGAGTAAGGGGAAGTGCTCGGACGGATCAAGCCCTTAGCAAGCAAGTCAGTAACCTGCCGCTTTACCTCATCAAGCTCCAAAGGGCTGAGACGGTACATGGGGCGTGAGACGGGTTGCGCGCCAGGCACCAAAGGAATGGTGTGATCCACCGGTCGTTCCGGCGGGATCCCTGGAAGGTCGCGGAACACATCTGCATACTCCGTGAGCAACGCAGAGACTTCAGTGTCCTGCGTGGAAGTCTGAGCACCAACAGAGTTGAGCCGAAGAGAGGGGCGCACTAGAATGCCATGAGCACCCTTACGCAGCATACGGACAGCTGCTTTACGGCTAACAGACTCTGGGGTATTCTTGGTTTCACGCATGGCAGTGATAACATGATTGACCTGAGGAGCGTCATCAGGAACAGCTTCCTCTGCGGCTGTAGGCAGCCATCGAAGCACGCAAGTTGCTGAACCCTTAGACAGGCGAAGGGTGCGTTCCTCATAGTCAAACGCGGCAGCATGCTTCTGGAGTGAGGCAGAGCCTAGAATGAAAGATGCGGCATCTGTGAGGGTCGGCAGCACATAGGGCTGCAAGCAAGCACGAAAAGAGCCTGCAGACACCCGCAGAGACACCTGCCCCAAGATGGCTTGCTTGCCCCCGTCGGCTAAGGAAACCGAAGACCACGGGCAAGAGCGAACAGGCAAACGCAAGCGCTGAACCAGTGACTCACTGATAAAGTCGTGGGTAGCACCCGAGTCCACCAAGGCGGTGAAACTGAGTCCAGCCGTTGCCAGAGAGATAAGAGGAAGAGATGAACCTGCAGTCATAGCACCCGACGCAGCTACCAAAAGGGCAGAAGTGAAAGGATCAGGTGACACAGGTGTGTATGGCTGCGGCGCATCAAACCATACCTCTGCAGGATACGGGGTGCCAGGTAAAGCAACCTGCTGGCCTGAAAGGTCAAGACCATTAAAGAGACCCGTACCTGTTGGAAAGGACCGAACCTTGCGCATACCTGCAAGCTCAGCAGAGGCCAGACGAGCTACATGCTGTGGCAAAAGAATACCAGCTGCTGTATCAGGTCGACGCTGCTTGCAGGTGCGGTAATGACTGAGCAAGGCCCGAAAATGATGAAGTGAGGAGGGGATCAGAAGGACGGTGTGCCCACCAAGGTCAGCCGATGAGAGGGGACGTCCACGAGGTGCCAAGAGGTTACACGTGGAGTCAAACCCAGCCTTGACAGCCAAGGCGTCAAACGAAAACCGGCGACCAACAGCGGTCTCAAGGTCAGCAAGGACCTCTGGGCGCAAGGCGCGCACAAAGCTACGCACACCCGAACCTATCTGTCCGGACTTAGAAAACCCAGGCAAGCTCTCCTCAGCACCAGCCTGGGCAAGGCCCTAGTGGCCATTGCCTTGTGCCGCGGCGGCACGAGCCTCAGGGGGACGCAACGTGCACTCATCATATGAGTGGCCAGCAGCCCGGCAGCAAAAACAAACGTTGCCCCCTGCCTCCTTACGCAAATCCCTCAAGTCACCACGGGTGAGCTGGCGACCGTACCGGTTATAGTACCGGGTGAGCTCACGCTCCTGATCGGCCGTCAAGGACTGCGGGTTGACACCACCACCACCACGACCCTGCTGGTGACCACGGCGGTCCCCACGCGCATTCCCCCTGCCTCCCGAACTAGGACGCTTGCCACGCTGACGGGGACGAGACGCTGAGGAAGGGCCGGCGCCTACGGCAGCAGCGGCAGCCTGCGGTGCGTGAGCGCGCACACGCTTAGCTGGGGGCTCTCCATCAGAGGCCTCCATAGCGTCGTCTCCATCTACATCCTGCATAGCGATGGCATTAGAGCGAACACCAGAACGGAACCGGCGCTCAGCGAGGATGCGGGCCTCTTCGCCAGAGGCATGACGCACAAGGTCATCGTAGCTGGTGAAGGGTCTACCCTTTTCGTCAGCTGCACACTTAGGCTGCAGGACACCAGACAACCCTTGCTGAAACCAAAACAGTTTCTCACGAGGGTGGATATCAGGGATATCCTGGAATAATGCCTCAAGGCGGGCATGATATGCAGGGACATTTTCACCAGTCCTCATATAGAAGGACTTGTCAGCAAGCTTCTGACGAGCCTCCTGCTCAACCGACAGAATTTGTGGTGCAAAACGAATGCGCAAATTCTCTAGGATAGATTCCACGGTGAGCTGAGTCTGGGAGAGAGACCACTCGTCATACCAGACCTTAGCATTGCCACGCAATGCCTGAGACAGGAACAGACAGCAAGAACGCTGGTCCTGACCCCACGGAATGATCCCAAAGAATAGGTTAACATCCCGAATGAAAGCACGAACCCGGGCGGAAGCCTTCTTAGCATCTAGTTTGTCATCCAGCATCAACGCCGGAGTTGGCAAACTGACCCGCGGAAGCTCTGCAGCCGAGTGAGTCGTAGACGGACTCTGTTCCGCAATAAGCAAAATAGGTTGCCCGTCGCGCGTGCGCCTGCTGGGCGTTTGCGTGGCTGGCACAGGCGGCGCAGCAGCAAGAACGTTCACAGGTTCATTAGCAATTCCCATAGAAGGAACATGATTTAAAGTGGTTTCATTGCCACTATTGGCTACGGCGCGACCCGTGTGTTGGTGGACAGCATCAGGCAATGCACCAACAGCTGGCACAGCTTGCCGAGCCTGAGAACCAGAAGCCATTGCAACAGCAATAGGACGAGGATTAGGTAATCCGGAATAGGTATTCACGCGATTACGTCCTCCAGCCAAGGCAAAGAGAGATGCCATTGTAGGTTACTTTCTAGGAAGGACCCAGAAACGTACCCTTCTCAAACGTAAAGAACGTTTGCGTTGCAATATCCACTCCACTGGAGCGTCTGATATTGTGCAACAAAGGTGCTTGCTCTTCACACGAAGAAGCAGGCGAAATCTCGCCGTCGTCTGCAAGAAGCACGACTTAGCCTAAATTTTACAGCAATAAATATATTATGAAATACTCTATTTACCAGAGTAAAGTGCAGCTTTAATCGCTTCCAGGTTCAGACTAACGTCCATATCCATGATTAGCGAAAAGCACAGAAAGAAGTGTCCAGAAAGACCGTCTCGCTACCAGTTTTGTTGTATCACCCCCAACTAGTGGTAGTGATAACTACCGGTTGATAGGAAGAGCAGAGCATAGGTACTCTGAGCTTAGTACGGCAAGTCTCCAAAAAGAACTGTAATCCCTAAGGAAGAGAAAACAGAGCTATGTATTAAGGAAATACATAGGATCAACCAGTGAAACCGAACTCAACTGAGTCTACCAGTGACAGTGTCACAGTTGCACTAGGGCATGCAACCCTTAGCCTCTACATATAAGCATATAGAGGGTGTAGCCACGGGGCTACTTACTTAGCAAGGAGCTAAGGCCGGTACCGTAATACAACACACACTGGGGCCCCCCCATGGGGCTGATCTGGACCAGGAGCTGCAGCCGCCACTGGTTATGTACGGAGTGTGCAGTGCAAAGGGTCTCCATGTCATCCAGTTATCATCGACAATATTGATGGCTTTGATGCCCACCAGGGACACTGGTTGCACCATCATGTGCAAATGCACACATGCACAGATAAGCAGGCAAACATGCAATAATGCGTCACAACATGGTGAATAGTCATGGCATGACGTCCCGTTCCTTCAGTAAATCTTAAGTGCGAGTTGTCGGACTATCACCTAAGAACCCGCCTTCTCATTCTGAGAAACCTACACTTTTTATCCTCAGTACGTTACAATTATAACCTAGCAAGCTGAACAGCAGTGGCACTGATCGGCCTTTTGGACCAAAGGCCGGCCATGACATTCCACTTGAAGCCACTGGTACTTGAAAGCACACGCTTAGGAGATTTGCCCTGCATCTCAATCATCCATCCACCCATTTTGCCATTCTTATCACCCCTGGGTCGACTATACACTCACACGACCGAGTGGGAAACCGTAAAGTTGTGCTCCTGGTGGCATCTCCTGCCTGGGCCTCCTTGTCAGCTATTCACCATGAGCTTGACGAGCACTGGTCACATCCCAGGGACCCTCTTCCCGCGTCTTCACTCTTGTAATTCGCGACAAGTCCAGCATCATTACATTTTATTAACGGTAACATTGTGGTTGGAGAAAACAAAAACTGTGTCATTATAAACTTTAACGGCATACACAAATGTAGCATGTGCACTCGGGCTAGATGTAACAAGCTACACGGCCGTGTTCTCCGTGTTCCACCTGGCCTCTTTGCATAGTGGCAGGGGTGATCCCTAGCTACTTACTACCCGCTGCCTCGTGACATGCCCTCCATAAACATGTCCCAGCCTAGGTGCGCACGTGGAATACGACAACGCAGAATCAGAGTTGCGACAGTTGGAAGGGCAAAGGGACGAACAGCTGTGAGAGGAAATGCAGCGCCTCTTGGCCGCAGGTGCACCCTCCCAGCTGGTGGCTTCTGGGCTGCGTTGCAGTGCCTGCATAAGCTTAGCCCGGGCCATGCACCTGGGGTTGGGTGTAATCGAGGATATGAGTGCTTTGTCACGCCTGATTACCGCCCCACAAACACACTAGATGCGAAACACTTACTATGGGATGGGCTATGGCCTTGAAAGGTACTCGACTGAGCTCCGTTGCGCGCCTAGACCAGCTGATTCTCGTCCGCGGGTTGCAGGATCGGATTCCTGCCAACCAAAGGGCTTGACTCGTAGTCCTTTGCTCCAGACACGGCTCGGAAGGGGGCTTGGCTAGCGTACACGTTACACTAGTCGGCACTTAAAGAAAATAAGGCAAAAATAACATAAAGTTGGGTCTATTACGCTCAAGAAGTACTGCGCTTCTAGAGCCAAGTGACAAAGTTCACTTGCTCTAGCATTGCTAATATACCTATTCGACTGCCGATGCCGTACATCTTCGTCGTGACAGTCGAAAGGTCCAGAATACCTCTCACGGACTCCAAAAATAGCAGTAAATAGAACTCACGGAAATAGTCATTAAGACATAAACAGATTGAATTATGGCAAACTTATGAGCGTCATCACTCTACCCGCCAAATAGCTATGCCGTACAACCAGCTCGCTATATAAGACTCGCTTGACCCGGCTATTCCACAAAACATTCTCAACTCAGTCATGCGAAAGGCCAGAAATCCGGTTCCTTATCTGATTAATAGTTCTCTTATGCAACTATTGGTTTTGTTATGCCCTTTTGCCCTTATGCGGCCCTGCATGTCGCATGCTACTATTGACCGCGCCACCTATCATGTTCGGTCACCTAATCCGTCGTGACAGCTTAATTGACTGTCCTGGGGTTAATGGCTCTTCTTCGCTGTGGACCCTCCACACGTGCACTCCACATTTACGTAACTGGTGGGGGCCTGGCACCGACTAGAGGAAAAGTGCTGCACCGTGCTGGCGAAGGTGGCTTGTGCTTTCACAGCATCGTACGGAGAATTTGTACAGCTTAGCTTCTGGACGCTGTATCGTCTTCGGGCGTGCTGGCGGGTTGGGTTGTGGCCACCGATCCGTCCCAGGCCTATCAGGGTGCGTGATGCACCATTTCAGCAGACTGACTTTGTTCATGCAGGAAAAGCTCTCACTATCGCGTTTTATTTGAGTAGGGCATAACCCATGGACACGTTAGTCGCTGTTACTTAGTGGAACAAGTGCCCAACGGCCAGGGACGGAGGCATTGTAGCCCGTGAAGTAGTTGCCTGTTTCCATACTTACAGCCTGCACATCGTGGTTGGTACCTGGATGGCAGCTTGGCCACACTCATTCCAGCTTGGCAGCTTGGCGAGAGAAACACACCGAGCTATCCGAGATTAGGGCCAGCTAGGTCATGTATGATGTCTGTGAGTGGGTTTTCGTTTGGCACTGGTGGCCCCATCGCACTGCCAGGCTAAGCCTGAATGGTCCCGGCACACCTGAAGTCGCTCTTGGTGACGAACGGAATCTGGTCCATCTCTACACGCCCTCAGTCACTGCAGTGGTCGCAAATTTCCCGTGCCACTGTCCGCCCAAACTCCCCAGGTCTTCTCACCTGTCTGGCCATCGGTTGCTGTCGTTGGGGCCGCTGGCGCCATCTCCATGGTGGTGATCCCAGGTGCGTCAGGACTGAGCGGCAGGGCCGGTGTGTTGTATCACTCCTTCCAATCGCCCATTGATTCTGCGGAGAACCAGGCTTAGTGCATCATGCTCGATTATACCAGAACGTACCAATCGAGGCAGCGGAAGTCTTTGATGCGAGGAGTTACAACGTATATTCCAAGACGGGCGTAGATGACGTGATAGGCTATCAGTGCCTAGTCGAGGCAATCATCATCTAACCAATGCAAATCGGTGCTCGGGCTTATCCAAGAAATACGATCATAAGCGACATAAGAGGTGTAAGCTCAACCAAAGCGCGGTTAGCTTGTCTTAGCGCCAATCGTTATGATTGCGTATTAATGCACACGTATTTCTCTCTTAGGCCGTCAATGAGCATAGCAGATATACTCGCAGCGACGGCTCGCGGTACAAGAGATCTGCAATTAGTAAGTGTACTACCGTGATCCCGCATGCGGATATTGCTATATAAGCCGTCATAGCAATAATGCAATGTTCTTTACTCGTGTAAAGGTGCCGACTACGCCATCGCGCGTAGTGTTGCATTCGACGCGCCGCATTGCTCGAGCCATTGCCTCGCGACCTCGGAGTACGCTCGCATTATCGTGCTCGAGCGCGCGCGTATGCATGGTGCACGTGTTATTGTTAGAGCGCATGGATATGCGATGCCTCATGCATTTTAGATCGTCCGCGACCAAGTCGCCGGACTATGCGCACTTACCGCAATACCGATCACGCGATGTATGCTTGCAGCGTCGTGCACAATGCATTAGGCGTTATGCTGTTTGTGGGTTGCTTGTGCCCTTAGCCAGTGCGCCTAACGCGTGCGATGCGACATGCTGCGCGACGTGCGTGCGATCGCGTTGCGCCCGCTGCCGTACTACTCCAAGCGTCCACGTACGGCAGGTGACGTCATCAATGCCGTATCGCTCCCTGCGTCCACGTACGACAGTGACGTCATCATTGCCGTATCGCTCCCCGCATCCACATACGACAGTGCCGTACCGCTCCGTGTACGACAGTGCCGTACCGTCGTACCGTGCTGCCGTACCGTACGACAGTGCCGTATCGCTCCGCGCATCCGTATACGACAGTGCCGTACCATTCCGTGTACGACAGTGCCGTATCGCTCCGCGCGTCCACGTACGACATGGGTGACATGGTGTCGTGCACGACAGAGCGATGGTGGGTGCAACTCTAGCAGAGCTTAGGCAAAATGACGCGTGGTACAACATGGTGCACCGGCCCTGCACGTGGTTGCTGGCGGTCCATCAGCGATGATGGGTGTTGTTAGCAGAAACTGGGCGTCCAGACAGAGAAGGAAGTGAAATAGATGCCGACCATCCCAGAGATGGGAAATGTGAAAGATTGCAGGGAGGACGATATGCAGGTGTTAACATTACGCATGTTGGGGGGTGTACGTTTTCCAGCGAACATGAGCCATCAGGCAGGCGCAGCCTGCCGGCCACCTGCCTTATCCTTCGTTTAGCATTAAAGGTGCTGGATACTATCATGGCTAAGGGAATATGTAAGCAACGATAAGGAGAAGTGTGCCCATGCCTTGCTATTGCTTTTGCTGTCGTAAGCCTTGTGTATCAGAAAATGTTTGTTAGTTTTTGGTTTTCTGCTAAATCTCGTTACACACTATTGTCCCCAGTGGGGTAATAAACAAAGGGATGGGTTGAGCCGAATGGGAACACGGAACTTTCGTTAATTCTGAGCGTTAGTATCCCAAGGCCTTCGTGACCCCCAGCTGTACCCCAGACGTCGTCTCCTTCCAGTTGGGCAATATCGCCTCATGTGACCGCCAGCCCCTGTGGGCCTGGAAGGACCGCTCCTCCACTCCTGCTGCAGCCACCATCGTGGCACCCCCCGATCTCAGACTATGCAGCCCAAAGCGTGCCTTGACTGTCGCCTCTGGCAAACCCAGCACTTTTCCCACCAACTTAAGGACAACCCGTCGCATTTTTTCATAGGAGACGGGGCCTTGCTAAAGATGGCTGGAGCCCCCTGGTGTCACGACATAGTACTGAAAATCGTAAATACTACGTGACACTGGTGCCTCGCCTGGTGTCCATCCCAGTTACGAAACAAGGGCATCTCCGAGCCCCAGGCTGCCTCCTATCCTGGAGGAAATGGCGCAATAGCCGCACTGGGCAAGCCTCTAAGGTTCCTGCCGCCAGCACGATCACATTGCCCTCCCGGAATTGATCATTTTTGCGCTTGCTCAAGAAACCCTCCGCCCTGTTGTCATACAACTGCACATCCTTAACCAGGAGGCGTTACACGTTGCACATAGGAACCCTGCAAAACTAACCATGACAATCGTAGGAACCCTGCAAAACAAACCATGACATAGGTCGCCACCATGACCTCCAGCAGCCGTGGTGCCCCACACAACTGCAACGTCACAATAGCCTGCACCGTGTCCAAGCTTAATGGCTCCTTGCGATCCTTAACCGCCAAGCCCAGCTGTCGCTTAGCTGCCGCCCGGACCCCCTTGCACCACACATGCTTGGTCGGCGGGTTCACGACCCCTGCCATTTCATGATTTCATGATTGCAGCGCTAGCTGTTTTGACGAGTGCATAGGACTGTGCCCGCTTGGCCACATCTGTTAAAAACATGGTCACAACCAACGGGCTAGCTGGCAGAGGGGGGTATATATTGCCGGAGCGCACAGAACTGCAGGAACTGCTCCCAAGGGCCCTGGTATTGCCCTAAAGATGAAACAGCCCGTGATCCCCCCACCATCCTACGAGTCTCCATCAGCAGCTCAGCGTCCTGAGGGTTGATGGCCATCGTGGCCCACCGCCAGGCATCTGCGGTAGACAGCTCTGGCCGGGAGGGGCGAAGTACACAATACAGCCTATATGCATGGCCCAGGAAGTGCCTGCTGGCGTGTTCTCCAACCGTCCCTGAAAGACACCCGCAGAGCAAATACCCGCCATTTTTGCACTTCCGACATTCTAAGGCCCCCTTGCCAGGCCGACACCAGAATAAGGCCCCAGAGGCAGGCCATTCCTACTGGTCAATGACTGCTGGAGACCACCTGCCTACTGCAGGGGACCACAGCGGCCACCACACTGCGGACTTCCAAACTGGTATGATAACCGTTGCAACTGCCGCCTGTCCTTGCAAGAATCGGAAGAGCCTACCCAAGAGTCCGAAGGGGGGGAGTTGCACCAGTTGTTTGTCCTCCCCTGCCCACTGCTGGGAAAATCTATATATCGGGTATCGATCTTTGCCCAGGAGATCCAGGTGGGCCGTGGTCCAACCGCAGGGGGATCGGGGATCGGGGATGCACCTCACTGCACTTGCTAAATCGTCTGGACCTAACAAGAACAGCGGAGGGTATCACAAACTCGCCGCATCTCGCATCTAAGGGGGGGCACCTGGCCGGCATCTAGCTTGTAGCCGCATCTAGATACCAAAAAACGCCATTTAGATACCGATATGGCCCCCCTTTACTATATTTAGATGCAAGTAAAATGATGTCTACAGCCAAGTGCTTTTTCGCATCTGAGGTTCATTGATACCCTCCTAGAACAGCGAGTTGCAGGATACGTGCTGCCGTTTGGAACGGAGGGAAACCGCTTTGCTAGGAGCTCTGCTGCGACATTGTTAGCGTATGTAGGATTGCAACCTGTTGCGTTCGCTCGTTTGCGCTATGTTAGCACCCGGTGTCATATGCAAGGCGCAGTCTAAGCCATCCGCCCGTCCCAAGTTCATCGCATCAACGGCGCTTCGGATAAATTGAGCGACCATCAACGCCTAACCTCGCCGAACAAGCACGGCACGGCTAGTATGAACCTATGACTGACTAATACTTTTAAAAGTTTTTGACTTGAAATAAATCTGTCAAGGTTAACTTTCGCGGAAAGATACCGCCACAGCACGTGCTCAACGCATGCGTTACGCATGATGTACCGGCCGTGTTTATAAAGTGGTTAAATAGAAGAATTGTATATTTTATACTACTTATATGACTTAGCGGCAAATTTCTGTTATTGATGGCTTTCGATCGTTCGACATATGGTAATACTAGTAATATATTCGAACTGTTGACCAGTATTTCAACGCGAGGCGAGCCAAGCTTTATTTTGAAAGCATAATACTCTAAGAATAGAGTAAGTCGCAATAAACTTTGAAGAATTATGACCTCGGGAATCCACAACCTAGAAATCCGGTCGGTGTCGGTTTATGGTTATCATTGAACCAGGACAGGCCTCCTGGCAAAAACTATTGCGGCAGCTACAGTGAAGATCCTGACTGAGAGTTTTCATGGATTTGATGGCAGAGCATTCTTTAAACCAACCCCATAAAAAAGATCGGAGCAACGGTACTATGCTGACGCCGCGAACATAATCGTGTGTTCATAATAAGAAAAGACAACTGGAGTTCAAAGAAAATTAAACCCGCATGTAATGTGCAAAACGAGCACACAAACGAGCACGCGGCCACGTTGTTGTACGACCCCACGCGTGAATCATGTATCATCTGTCGGAACTGATCCACTATTCCTTAAGATATATGAAGCTTGATAATTTTGTTATCTGAATATGTGTTGCAACTGTAGTGCGTTTACAAACACGTGCGAACGAAAGTAAATTTCCTTGCGAGGCGTTTTCATCTAGCATACTGTCACCGTATTGCCAGAAATATGATAGAACGCAAGGCTTCCGAAGTCCCAGGGGAAGAACCTGAGACGCTGCCCGCTCCGGAGGTCGTAATTGCAAGCCGCTCGGGTGATGTGCTCATTAAACATACGACGTTGAAGGCCGATCACTTTCCGAGTAAGTACTGATAAATATCCAGACCTTGGTCTTGAGCTTTAGAAACACCAACAGCTCATCCATGGCGCGTTTCGCCTTCCTTCTGTGGTCCTACGCTCACTAATGCACGCCGTTATTTTCCGCATCACTCAGGCTGCCATAACACCAAGCTTGTCCCAATCTTGGAGGGCGCCCCCAACTTCCGCCAGGTAAGCAGTACGGCATGCAACGAGAGGACGTTGGTACCTACGAATCGGTTACTACATGGTTTAAAAACCTGAAAGGCCAAATCTGACGGACCCATTTCGCCGCAAGCTCAGTGTGGCTGAGCGTCTCAGTGCAGTTGAGCGTCTCAGTGTGGTTCCGCATTTTTAAAATTTTCGGAAACACTGGCGATAGTCGCACATGTTTCACCCGGCGCCGCTTCCAAGTTTGGGACTGGAACTCTACTCCAGCAATTCGCAGTACTATTGGCCCCACAGCATCTGGGTCGTGACAGTTGGCCAGGGTCTTCCCCGGAAATCGTCACAAAATCATACATGCGTCGATGCTAACTGCTGACAGCAATCCTGAAACACACTCTGCGCCGATGCTGGTAATCACCATTCCCCTTACGACGCCCTATCCAGTTATGCCTACACGCGCGTGTATATTTCCCGCCTTCTACCTTCTGCCTCCCCGACTCCAGATTCCCGCCGTACCCGTGTACGGCGTGGCGATTCCCACGGTAACCGGATTGCGCTCTGCTCTCAATGCTGTGGGGGCCAATAAAGGTACGGCAGACGGGCCTTTGCAACACTGGGCACGATCATAAGTCCCATCATAAAGGAGACTATCAGCCTCGGTTCCCTGTGTACAGCCATACTACGTCTTACTCCCGTCTTCGGCTTTTTGTACTATAGTTTTTATTAAATGGCTTAACCCCTCAAGCGAATAAAAATCGCAAAGCATTGGTAATAAAACCTCATCACAGAATCAAACCAAGAGAAGGTACAATTCCCGTGCAGGCGCCCGCAAAGTTCTTTGGCAGAACCTTCGCGAAGAGCCCCTGATATTTATTAACGGACATCCATTTGTCGTACGCGAGGCCGACCAGCCCTTCTGCAATCTCGAATACACCGGTGAGCTGTCGTACACCCGCTAATCCACCCGCGGGGGAGTACTGACATGTGGGTTGCGGAGGAAACACGCGCCAACGAAGTTCGACGATGTGGGTCACGTGCATTTCCTCGTGCCGTTGGCTCACTGACCCATGGGTCGACGATGTGGGTCGCGGGCAACAGATGGAATATAAATCAGAGAGGATATCCAAAGTTGTAGTTAATTGCCCCTCAACAAATGCGTGCACACTGCAACGACACATCGCACATGCGTGCATGCCATTGTATCAGGCGCCGCAATGATCTAAAGGGTGATGGCCCCCATGTGGTTTTCATTGCTCAAACGTCCCCCCGCCGCGCCCTTGAGTAGGCATTGACCGAAGCCGTGTGGAAGATATGGAGCGGCGACTCAAGGTGGGGGGGGATGGAGGGGTGGCCTGGGAATGGGGGCCGTCAGGCTGTGTGAAACCCTGTTCTTCTTGACGCCCAACCCCACGTATCTCTCCCTTTGTCTTCCCCTCGTTCCGCTCTTCACTCCCCCCTTTTTCCGATGTTTCGGAACTCCCCTCCCGCAGGAGGATATCCTGCAGGAGGCATCCAAGTTTGGAAACCGCATCCTGGTCAAACACGAAAATGAAGATCTGTCGCTGTACGACCATTGGGAGCCAGTTACGGCAATGGACGTACAAACTCCCAACGAGGTGTATGCGGAGTTGCGGGGTGAGATGCGGGGTGCGGGGGTTTGATGGTGGTGGTTAAATCCGTTAGCGGTTGCTTGCGATGATGATGTTTTAGAGCGGCAACCGCCACTGTTGTCGCCGCCTTTCGCCTCTTGCGGTTGATCGCGGTTGACTCTCTTCGTCTTCCTCTCGGAAACCCGACCAAATCTTGTCATGCTTGCGGATCGTGATGTTTTGTTGCTTTGGCAGATGAAAATTTTTAAGATTTCATTTATTGGTCGTTGGCTGTACCTCGTTAGTTATTTCGTTGGCTGACATCATCGTTGAATGTTGACTGCACCTCGTTGACTGGCTGCTGCAGCTGATGGCTATTCCATTGACTACATGCGTATCCCGGTCACCGATGAGAAGGCGCCCAAGGTGATGGCGTACTGTGGGGGGCCCGCTGGTGGGGACGCAAATGTCCCCGAACGTGTGTGTATGGGGAGAGACATTCGTACAAGCTGCGAAGGACACCCTGAAGAGGAGGATGGGGGTTGGATCATCAGGATCCCGCTGGCAGACGAACCGACGGACGGACGTGTCATATATTTCGCTGTTTAACTAAGACGGGAATTCCACCTAAGAACAAGTGTGTGCCTGAATATTATGTATATTATTATTTATATGTGTCCGTTTCGTATCAATTATCACCATTGCAATACTACATATTCTAACTGTTGTTGTCGTTGTTCTCAAAAGTTGTTGTTTCGCTAATGACTCATTCGCAGGACTCCGATTTCGACGTGCTCATCTCCCGCATCTGGCCAAACCTGGGCACATCCGCCTTCATCTTCAACTGTCAGGTGGGTTTGAGATTGCGTATGTTGATGCGGGGAAGGGTTTGAGGCGCGGCGCGGCGCATTTAGTTTTAGCGGTTGAGAAATTACGTAAGAATTATGTTAAAGCGGAGAGAGTTACAATTAGATTGAAGGACACACAAATTACTAAGATTTTTGCTCACGTCAACTCATGTTCGGTTTTAAAATCTTGACCATCGTATCATGTATGAAGATTTGAATTTAATGAACTTCCCGCCAATTTGCTTCCGTACATGTGTCTTACCAGATGGGCCGCGGCCGCACCACCACCGGCACCATCATCGGCACGCTGCTGTACCTTCGCAAAATGGGCGCCTTCCCCCCTGGAGCCAAGAACGTGCTTAACGGGGCTGTGAACAGCAGTGGCGGGGACGGCGGCGAGAGTACGGCGCATTCCGTGCCTGCTTGGTTCCATGCGGCGATGGCGGCGACGCAGCCAGTGGGCGAACAAACGCGCGACAAGCTTAAATGGGGCATGTACGACGTCGTACGGAGTTTGCTGAGGTAAGATGCATGCCATGCACGTGTCTTGACACACTCTCAAGGGACACGTGCCTAATATGTCATATGTTTTTGGTATGAATTTGCTACGTCACCGTTTGTCTTATTTGCACAATCCCGTACTGTTAAACCGACAACTGTCAACGCCAGGGTGATGGAGAACGGCACGGAAGGCAAGGCTGTGCTGGACGCCGTTATCGATGCGTGCAGTCAGATGCAGAACCTACGAGAGGTACGTGCCGTACAATCCCGCCATTTCCTATGCTGTGCTATGCTGTGCTGTGTTATGCTATGCTGCTTTGAATGGAATCTTAATTCGGATATTCCCCTCCGCAGCGCAGTGCGTTGGTCTTCATGCATACCTGTACATTGTGTCCGTGTGTGTATGTGCTTGTACGTGTGGGTCTTTGTCTTACCCCTCTATGGCCGCCCATTCCCTTCCCCCCGCTGGCTCCCCCTTCAGGCCATTGGTTCGTACCGCAGCCGCTTTCTAAAAGAGATGCGAGAGCGTCAGAGGGCGTCCTTAATGGCGGTGTGCCTGGTGGGTTTCTGGATCCAGATCCGGATCCAACTCTTAAAATAGGCGTAAATCGGGGGAATTCCGGATTCAGGATTGATGTGGCAACAGCCAACAGCCAAAGCTTCCAACAGCTTGTAAAGGACCCGGATGAGCCAGATCCAGGAGGGACGGTGTTTAGATCCAGTTCCAGACCTAAATTAAAATCTGTAGTGATCCAGCAAAAAGTACGGAAATATCTCTTATGCTGCTTGTACACTCGCACTTTCCCCCTCCATGGCCCCTCCCTGTAGGAGTACTTGGAGCGGTACTACATGCTTATCGCCTTCGCGTCGTACTTGTATTCTCCCTCCTTCAACCCCGAGTTGCCAACTCAGGTATCTTTCGCCGATTGGATGGCATCACGACCTGAGCTGCGCAGGTATGGCAATGTAGTGTACGGCGATGTCGTATGCACGATAATGCATACACGGAGGTTAAGTGTCTTTCAACTTGGACGTGCGCTGTACTTTCCACCTATTTGCCTACCTGCCACCTTCGACTCCCCTAACCCACCACTGCGTGCCGGCCGTGGGTTCGTGTGCGTGTAGGCCAGTGCGATATCCCCCCGTTTCCCCCGCGCTGGGGAGTCTATTCGCCGTCCCTCCCTGGACTTCCAGTTAGTCTCCTTTCTGAACCGCAGCTTTCGCGTCATCACTTGCGTGGCCATTTCGCCCCACCCCTCAACACACATACACAAATATACACTCCCGTCCATCTCCTTAGGTGTACGACGACTGCCGTGGGCTCCTAATAATATGTGAAAGATTATATTTATGTTGTATTAAGGGACTGCGCCCCACCTCTGGGTTCGTTTCACCGTGTCCGTTGTGTTTTTCCCAACCCCTACCATCGCCCTGTGATGCTCTCCTCCCCATCCCCGCCGCAGTGTCCTGATGAGGCTACTGAGGCGTAACTCAATGGCGGCATTGGACCTCCATGTCCCCGCGGAGCTGGCCGAGGGCCCAGGGACGGTGGGGACGGTGGCGCTTCTCCCTGGATCAAGCAGCGGCGACGTCACGGCAGCGCGCAGCGGTGCCGTACTCGGTGAGTACGAAAAATACGATTATTATTATGACGTTCAGTTCGACGCCCGTCATGGCGGGGTCATAGGGCAGACGGCGCGGGCGGATGGGATGGCAGCAGGCGGGCACCGCCGGTGCTGTTGTACGGAACATGTCAGGCGGAACATGTTGTACGGAACATGACCGGCGCCTTTGAAATCCGACCTTTTCCCGATCTGAATGGGACACTTGCTGATTGAATTTCCGACTCCTCTTAATTCCAGCCCGCCGTATGCCCTAATTAGGCCAACAATGTTTCCTGGCCCCAGGTATGTCCTATTTAAGCCAATAATTTTCCCTACCACGCATATCCTAATTAGGTCCCTGAATCTTTTCAGACCCGTGATGTCCTATTTATTTAGGCCAAATGTTTTCCCGGGCAACCCATGTCCTATATAGGCCCCTTCACCATTTTGAAGGAGGACCAATTCCTGGGGATGAAGTCGCCCAAGATTCCGCAGCCCGTTGAGGGCGCCCCCAACTTCCGCAGCCTGCCCGGGTTGCCCATCTTCGGAACCGGCATGCCCACCATTGAGGGGATCGTTGCGGTGCTCAGGGTGAGATCGGGCGCCGCCGCTGCGGTGTGTGTGTGTGTGTGTGTGTGTGTGTGCGCCTGTCCCGTGGGTCCATATTCTGAATATGCCTAGTGATCAGAAATGTATGTAACGTAAAAAACATATTTATAATGTCATCATGTATCCACTGCGCTGTGGGCGACTTGCCCTACAAGGGCGAGCACCAAGGGGCCTGACCGGACCGAGCCACAGCGCAGGGGAGGGGCACATGGCTTCGTATATACACATATGTATACACACACACACACACATATATATATATATATGTTCTATCAGTGTAATTACCCATCAGCTTATTTCGCTCAGGAGGTAAGATCTAGCTAAGCCGAGTATTCGCCCCCCCCTAAACCCTCCCTCACCCGTCCCCGTCCTTCGCACGGCATCCCCCTCACGCTCTTACCACCTGCATCACCTTCGTCGTCTCTCCCGCCCCCTCTCCCCCCCTTTTTAAATCGTAACCCGATGGGCCGAAGTCCCCCAACCGCCTCCACCAAAACCCTAGACCCGACATGCCCCCCCCAGATGGTCAGCGGCAGCACCTCACCCACCGCCAGCAAGAAGGTCCACGCTCTCTGGATCAACATGCGCGAGGAGCCCGTGGTGTATATCAAGGGGCGGCCCTTCGTGCTGCGTGAGGAGGTGGGGGGGGGGGATGAAGGGGGGTTTGAGGGGGCCCGTGGGCTCTTGATGATACTTAAGAAGATTTTTGTGTGTATGCGTGTGTATGCGTGGAGTGGTGGTTTGGGCGGGATGAGAGGGTTGGTGCGGATTAAGTTTGAATGTAAAAGATTCATGAGAATCGAATCCCCTCCTCTCTCCTCTTCTCCTCCCCTTCTCTCTCAGCTTCTGTACAGGTCTCGTATATTCGCCCTCTCTCCCTCCTTTTCCCCTCCCCCCTCTCCCCTCTCCCCTCTCCCCCTTTCCTCCTCCCGTGCATTCACCGCCCCTCCTCTCGGCCCTCCGCCCCGCAGCGCCGGCCGCTGAAGAACATGGCCGAGTACGCGGGCATCGACGCGGCGCGAATCGCACAGATGGAGGAGCGACTCAAGCGGGACGTTTTGGCGGAGGTGGGTGGCCGGACCGCCCAAGTGGAGGAGGGCAGGGTCCAAGAACAGGGTCAGTCAATTGGGCAGGGCCCAAGAAGAAGCCTCTTCGTCCCATGGGCGGGCCGGATCAATCTACCTTGGCGGCAGGGGAACATACTTCCTCGCCCCACGGGACGATTGGCCACCGTGTTCCTTCCTGAACGCAACTGGATGAGCGCCACTCCGGGCCCCCAAATGGTCCTTTGGCGCTGGTCCACGCGACTCGAACGATCATCTCCCCGCCGCTCTGGGCCCTTCGACACCGTTATTTCGTTTGCAAATATAATATCATACTTTTTCGAAACATTTATTTTGTAAAAAATAGGACCTCACAACCGTGAACCGATTAATACCGTTGTCCCGCTCTGCTTTCTCAGATTCTCATTCGGCCGCTCATTCGGCCGCTTTGACTCTGATCTGATCCGTATCGGGTTCTGGATTTGGATCTCCTCAGGCGGAGAAGTTCGGCGGTCGCATCCTGCTGGCCTTCGAGAGCCAGGAGTCGGGGCACTTGGGAGAACTCAACGACGTGTGGGAGACCATCACTGGCCCGGAAGACGTACAGACGAGCGCTGAGGTGTACGATAACTTGACCAGTCAGGGTTTCGCAGTCAAGTACTTCCGAGTGCCGGTCACAGACGGCACGTCACCGTCGGTAGGTCAATTATTATATACTGCTTTTGATCATCTTTATCTTTACGTTTATATTATATTATTTTTTAACGTTTATATTAACGTTTATATTAACTCTAAAACCCTAAATCTCGAAAATCTTTAAATTGCGACATGTGGTCTGCCGCGTCCCACAATTTGGCGCAAACTGTTTGTTTCAGTCTGTTTGTCCGTCTGTCCATCTATCCTTCTTTCGACAGGGAGGGGACTTCGAGTCCATCCTGCGCTCGATTCTCGACTGGGGCTTGGCGAATCCCGTCATCTTTAACTGTCAGTTGGGAATCGGTCGTACAACTACCGGGATGGTCATCGCGGGCCTTGTGCACCTGTACTCCACGGGCTCACTATCGGACGTTGCAGAAAGGTAATTAGAAATAATATTATTTTTGTATGATAATACATTTTTTTAATATAAAACAAATAAGCAGGCAGGCAGATAATGTAGTTCACAGGTGGGTCGACGGACAGACCGATATTACAACATGAGCACATATTGCTCGTGGTGCTTTGGTTGGCGAGATTAAAGAGCATAACCTCCATGTTTCGGTGCTTCTGCCGTACTTGTACGGCAACCTGGATTTGCGAAACTGCGAACATCAAATGGGTTTTCCAACGGGAGGTGCGGGATCATTGCTCAACGGCCCAACGGTTCCGCTCGTTGGGCCGTTGAGCAATGATCCCGCACCGCTCGTTGGCCCTCGTTGGGGGAAGGCGCGCGCCGCCCCCATTCTGCTTCTTCCTTCTTTCTCCGCCGCGGCTCCTTCGATGTCCGATCTTGAGGTGACAGTCCGCCACTTATCGCTCTGGACCTCTTCCTGCAGGTCCGCCAGTGCGGCATTGGACGGAATCGATGACACAACTCTGAGGCGCCTGATACTGGAGGTAGGGGTTAGCTTTTCGGTTAGCGGTTTGGAGTGTACGGTAAAAACTGGGGCTCAAAACCGGGCGTATGAGGGAAGAGGAGCAAACGAGACAAAGGGATAAAGACAGCGGCTTGTCTCTGGGTTAAAAATCCTGATTCGGAAATTCGTTCCTCATTCGTTTTTTCTAAATTCTGGTGGTTCGAATTGGTGGGTCCTTTGATTCAGGTTGCATGGCGGCACGTCGTCGAGACTGCTGTGTGTATTTCCCCCGTCCCCAATTCCCCGACAGCATATCTCATTTGAAGTCTTCGTGAAGCGTTTTCCCGCCCTCCCCACCCCCAACCTCCCTCCCCACACCTTTCTCCCCCCTGCTCTCTCCCCCTCTCTCACATCCCTTTTTCCTTCCTTTCCCCACTCGGACCCGAAGGGTGTGAGTCCCCGCAGTGATGCTGAGGAGGATTTGGACGGAGAGCACCGGGACGACGACGATGAGAAGATCCCGAAGGTGGGCTCGTTGGTTGTTGGGTGGTTAGGTGGTTAGATTGGCGAGTGCATCGCTAACGAACTCGATAAGATCGGGTAGGTGGATGCAAAACAGCGGACAATGTTCTGCGTCCTTGTGATTCGTCAATGCCCGCCTTATTGCCCTCCCCCAATCGCCCTCCCCCCCTAGATTTGGGAGATGGAACCTGAGGAGGTGGAGCTGAATCGCTCGCTGGCGGGGGGCGGCTACGTGGGGGTCCGAAAGGTGGTTCGGTTGCTGGAGGTGAGAGCGGCTGGCAGGGGAGGGGTGTTGGCGGGGGGCTTTTGAGGAGGGGAGGGGCCTTATGAGCCCTACACCTACAATTACCCGCTCTTGCTCACACCGATTCAACTCCGACATGTTGAACTTCACACAAACTCAGTGCTTACTCATGTCGTACTGCATGAAAGCTCGGGGAGGATGTAGTAAAAACGACATAACCAGGTATTGGCCTTGTTACTGTGTTTTCCCACCCCTTCGCCGCCCGCCGTACCCGCCGTACCCGGTCAGGAGGGACATGCTGCAAAGAAGGTGGTGGATGAGATCATTGATGCGTCTGATGACGTCATCAACCTGCGAGTGGCCATCATGAAGTGAGGCATCGGGCGACCCAACCTCCCCAACAGAATCTAAGCCACTGCAACATTTACTTTTAATGTTTGCATTTTGGCTTTTTTTACCTAGCCGTATACCGTAATACGCCACACGTATTCGTCTTACATAAATTAAAAATTTAATATTTTTATTGTTATAATCTACATATAAAAATCTTCATTAAAAATTAATGATTATAAATATAATATTATTAAGATATAAAAACTATTTAATATTTTTAGGTACCGCAAGCCGCGGAGCTCGTACAAGTACATTCGACCTGAGATGCAGCAGCGCCACGCAGCCTTCAAGCGCGGCTCGGCGTACTTGGAGCGCTACTGCCAACTCATCGCATTCGCCTTTTACCTGGAGCACGTAGGGCCGGAGGCTTGCACGTACTCAGACTGGCTGGCCAGCAGGCCAGACCTAAAGGTACGATGCGTGCGACGTGTACGGCATACACAGATTCTCCTCTTCCCCGCTCTCCAAGCAGCGCACACCGGAGGTTTGTTATTTTGAGACACACATGCAATCAACGCATTAACCCCGTGCTCCCCGCATTGGGCACCTGGAATCCCGCCTCCATATGGTGTACGGCATACACACACAGGCCGCCTTTGCCTCCATGCACGAAAACCCGGGAGCTGCTCTGGAACCAGTGCCGGTGACCAAACTGCCCACCGTGCTCAAGGTACGGCAGGTTGGGAGAGGAGAGGTGGGGATGACAGTGAACGGCTAAGCAGGAGGACATAGAGGACCATGGTGGGCAGACGGGCGTTGCGGGGTGAGCGTATGTGGGGCCTCTTAATCGTCCCCGGACGCTGGAGAGCGAAAAAGACGGGGGGAGAGTACGTAGTGAATCCTAAACCCTGCCATAGGGGAGGCATCAGGCGAGGATAACCCCGGGGGGAAAAGTGCGGGGGAGAGGGGGAATTTTCGCAACTGCATACGTTGCCCCACGTTCAACACAGCTATATTCCGTAATGTATATTTTAACGGATTTCCGTTTACGAATCTCCAGACATGCACGTACGCACGAACAGACGGACGAACGTACGCACGAACAGACGGACGAACGAACGAAAGAACAGACGGACGAACGAACGAAAGAACGAACGAACGAAAGAACCCACAAAAGCGTCCATCTTTCCCTGCCGACGGCGCTCGGTGCGCTTTCCGATGCAGGGCATGGGTGAGGGCGAGGGTGAGGCGGGTCCCGACCAGCGCGCCGTTCTGAGCCGCCGCAAGGGCCGTACGCTGACGAAACGTACAATCCTCAAGTCGTACCTCCTCCCAAGCGCCTCAATCGAGGGCGAAGAGGTTATCCCCGACCACGTGCAGGCGGGGCCGTTTCCGGTGTACAGTGTAGGTCAGTGAGCGGTTGTGTGGGTCGGTGGACCCATGGGTCAGTTTAAATGCGTCTGCCGGCCTATGGGGTGAGGAATGGTCCCATGGGTCAGTGAGCCCATGGGCCAGCAGGCTAATGGGTCATTTAACTTGGGGGGGGAAGGTAGGGGGTTGTGGGCTCACAGATTCACAGTGGGTCGGTGAACCCATGTCCTAATCCCGTCGGTGCGGTGTACGCACCGGCCTTGGTTGCCGGTACTTCCTAATCAGGCAACGTGCCCTGGTCGGAGCTTGCGGCACTGCTGCGGCGGCTGGGAGCGGCGCCGGAGGGCGGTAAGGCCCACGTAGTCATATCCGACGTGCGTGAGGAGCTTGTGGTGTACGTCAACGGGACTCCGTACATGCGCCGCGAGCTAGAAATGCCCGCTGCTGCCATGCATCACGCCGGAATCCATGCGGCTCAGCTCCAGGTAGGGGTGTGCCGGGTATTGTTGGGGTTTTCCAGGCGGCTTTGCGAGTACGGCAATTTTATTGGCGGGTTGTTGCATCCCCAGAACAGCCTCCGTTCCTCCTCTCTTCCCACCTCTATTTTCGTACTTTTTATTTTTCCTTCTGTTTCGATTTTGTTTTTATTTTCTTCTTCATTTTTCAAATGTTTTATTTATTTATTTATTTATTTATTTATAATTTTGACGAAAGCGGGTAGATTTCTTTTTTCCTTTTTACCAGCGTTATTTCGGGCTATCTCCGGTGAGGCGTCTTCTTCCTGACTGGTGACGGGGCGCCGTACTTGTTTCGTAGGAGTTAGAGCAGCTGCTGAAGGAGGACGTGGCGGATGAAACGGCGCTGTGGGGCAACCGCGTCCTCCTGCACCGGGAGTTAGCGCCCTTACACGGTTCAACTGCCTCAACGGCTTCGCGGCAACCGTTAACTACACCCGCCAATGCCCGTACCAGTGCCAATGGTACGCTCACTTTATGTGCGTCGTTTGAAGGTGCCTGTCTCATGCTTCATGCTGTGTGTGTGTTTTAGTGTGTGTGTATGTGTTAGTGTGTGTGTTAGTGTGTTTTAGCGCTCCGCTCTGCCATAAATTTGTAAACATTTCATGCAACTAACAATAGACATGACATAGACAACGAAAAACATCGAGAGCAGATAATAATAATAATAATAAGACCGTTACAAAAAACGGTTCTCGTTGAACCAGCCCATGAGTACGACAGGGCATTGCCATGCACATCTCCTTGGTACGCTTGCCGTGTCCACGCGCATGCCCCTGTCCGCCGTGTCCATGTCCGTGTCCGTGTCGGCGTCGGGGTTTGTAAATCTGCGCCCCTCTTTTACTTCGCAACAGCACTCTCAGTGATCGCATGCCGATATGATGACGTCACAGGGGCTCCTCCCCCCAACTCAGCGTCCGCCTCTCCGGCGGAAGGTCAAAGCCCTGAAGCGGCGGCGGCGCCGTCACCGCAGGGGCTGCCGGCTACCCCGGGTGGCGGCGGTGCTGCTGGCGGCAAGCATGATGACGTCACCCACCTAGTGGACTTGTACCCGGGGAGCAGCGTCGCGCCGTTCTGGGAGAATGTGGACACCGATTCCTCCACCTCCCTGCTGACGCCATTGGAGGTGCGGCCATCATCTCAATAGACTTCTAAGAGTTCTTCTAAGCGTTCTCAAATGGTGGTTCGTACGTTTATTGTCAAGTACAAAGAGGGTCGCACTCAACTAACGTAGTCGTACAACCTTGTGTTTCGTGATAAGGCTGCAGTACATTTTGCATGCTTCCACTCTTTGCCGTGCCAACCTTTCATAAGCTCCTTTTTCCTCCGCCTCCTCCGCCTCCTCCACCTCCTCCTCCTGCTTCTCCCGCGGCACTTGCTCTTATTAATTGCTCCCATCATGCCTGTGATCCTCTCACCTAGAGCGCGTGATCTCATGTCCTCACGCCCGCTGCCCTGTCGTGATCTCGTCTCCATACCTCTTTGTGCTCTTTTTTATTTCGCGTTATGTTTGCCTTCTCATCCCGCAGCTGATGCAGCAGCTCGCAGACAGCGGCTATCGAATCAGCTACCGCCGCATACCGCTGTCCCGGGAACGCACGCCCGAGGCCGCTGACGTCAACGCCCTCCACCTCCAGCTCACCGACGTCACCGCTGCGGCGGCGGAAGCCGACCCGGAATGCGATGTACTACACCTGATTCTCTGCCGTACACCCACCGGCTCGTCCGCTCGCTTCGTGGCAGCACTCCTGGGCACATATCTCTCCCGGGCGCAGCAGCAACAAGGGCCCGGTTCCGGAGCATCTTCCCTCGTATCGCGCTCTTCCGGGATGCTATCGTTGGACGGAGCGGCGGGGGAATACCGGGGGATCATGTCGTTGTGTCGGCTGATGCAGGGGGGCTTTGAAGCCAAGCTGGCGGTGGATGCGGTGATTGCTGCGGTGGGGCAAAAGGTGCGGGTTACTAGTGAGCTGGGCGGGCGGGGGTGGGGCGGGAAAGGCCGCCAAAACACAGGGGACACGTGCCAGCCGGTGTTGCCATGCGCAAGCCAACGGAAAACAACAACCCGGAGGGCGGGCGCCTCTTTGAACATCTGCCCACTCCCCCGGCCTCCGTCCCTTCGCTCTGGCCTTTTTAAAGCTTGTCCTCAGGCTCTTCACACTCTCTGTTACCCGGTCTTCGCTGTTTACTTGGCAGAGAATGTAATACTCTACAGTATGGCATCGGTAAATTAGGAGCTCGATTTGGATAATTATCCATCCCGCTTGTGACTCATCCCCAGGTGGGAGATCTGCTCGTGGATATCCAGAATTGTAAGGCCCAGGCCGAGGCCCCAGCAGCTCCAACGGCCGCCCCAATCGGTGGCACCGGCCGCGGAATCAGCGGCGGCGGTGCCGTCACGGTGGTGGCCGCGCCGCTGGGCCCCCAGTTTGCGGCTCGGCAGTTGGGGTTGCACTACCTGCATCGCTATTTCCTGCTCATCACGTACAGGTAGGCACAGGATTTCAAATTCCGTACGGCGGCTTTTTGTAATATAACCACCACCACCACAACAACAACACTTACTATTCTTATAGAATCATTAATAACAGTAATAGTTTTGGTAACAGTGGTAATATAATAATTGGAAAACAATCATACAAATGCAAGTAATGATTAGAAATTATAAGATTATTCTTATGGACGAATTTATGATCTTCTAGATTTTATTTTATGTCCGGATGTTCGGCGCTCATCAATCTAATGCTCTCAAGGTATGGACACCGCCTGTCATCACGTTGCCTGTCACAATAGAGCACGGTTCGAATATGTTGTAAATCTGCTCGTACAGCAATCGTACAGCAATCGTACTGCAGCAAGTTCTCTTGTTTGGCACCGTGTCGCGTGGCCCACTACCGCGGTCGCGCCCTGACCCTCATCTCCGCGCCCTGACCCATGTGTCAGGTGTTATCTCGAGCAAGGCGCCGAGAAGCGCACCAGCTTCGCCCACTGGGTCCACGAACAACCAGAGCTGCACCACCTGGCCAACCACCTCAGATTGGATTTATAACCCGGTAATCCGTTGCTGGTCTGTTGCTGGACACGCTGGGACAACTAACCGACAACCTAACCATCAACCTGCTATGGCACACGAGTCACGGCTTCACCATTCACGACACAGGAAACGGGAGGCCTCATACGTTCTGAAGGTTGCGGGTTTGGAAGGAATAGGCCTCAAGAGGTTTTGGTGGTTAGGGGGAGCTGAGTGCCAACATTGAGAGGTGGCACGCATACCTTCAAAGTGTATTTTGTGTGCTTTGTAATATGGTTTGCTCGTATTTGGTAAGCTGATGAAAGGCCGCTGACGCTGACTGATTATGGAAGGGGTCTGTTTCTCGAGCTGGATCTGGATCCTTACCTCGCTCGCGGTGGCAGCGGGTTAGTGCCGTGCAGTTGTGCGGGTTTGCATACAGGAGCCATAGAGAGGTGTGGTAAGTAATGTACTGTGTACGGTGTTTTGGTGCATAGTACGAAAGCTTCAACGTGATAAGGATTATTTCCATGCGACTTAGGCGCTTCGGATTGGGGCAGGAACCGTAAGTGAGATTTTGCGGCTAGTTTGTTGGGTCGGCTCTGATTTGCTGCATATGTTGTGTTCAGTTCATGTACAGTTAAAGTAGTAAGCAAAGGCCAGCACGGAGTCCTTGTTGGGGGGGAGCCGTTTTGCCGCGTTTTTGAGGTGCTACTGGGTGGCGAGAAATACCCGAGGAGGCGGGTATTTCTTGGGGTTTGCTGGTCGTCAATCAGATGGCTACGGGGGGTATGGGTCCGGGCAAAAGGCGTGGCATGCGTGATGGCTGGTTAGCCGGATTACGCCTGTGAGCGCCTGGGACGAAAGGGGAATGAAGGCGTTTTTTGCAATTCCGGTAACGAGGGAATGGATGGATGGATGAGTACAATAAAACGCACCGGAATGCGTGTTTATTATATACTTCGAATATAGGACAACGCAGCCTTGAACCTCCTCTCGTCCAGGTGGAGGCGGGGAGGCAAACACCCTCGCGTAAAAGCAGCATCATATTCAAGCCAGGGGGGAAAATGGTCCCAACGTTTTCAACATCCTAGCCCAAGAGCGATGACTCGCATGTGTGTTTGTGTATGTGTGCATCGTAGAAGTTTCTTAGGGTGTCTCGATTTGGTCGACTGAATGGCTGGCCGACCCTCATCGTTCGCCCGGTCTTGTGAAGGTAAAGGCTCCTGTGGTTGGTTAGTTGGTTGGTTGGTTGCGGAGGGCCGTTATCAGCTTTCGGCGCTCAGCTTGATTCGAATTGTGCCTGTGTTTGCGGTGTTGCGCGAAGGTGTTAGGGCCTGGTTTTACCCTAGGGGGGCCGAATACCGGTCCGGATGTAAACGTTACCAGGTGGTGGTATTCCGCATCGACCAGCGGTCCACTCACCCAGGCGGAGCCCTGCGTGCTTCTCCCTGCTGCAAGCCACACAGGAACGCCCCCTCATCACATCCCCCAATCAACTTCGCCATGTACTTGTTGCGGTACAGCGGGTTCAGCGCTCACCACCACCGTCCAGCGTCAAGCAGAATCTAGCGGTGTAGCAACGGATCGGCGCAATCAACTCAATTTGCTCCCGGCGGTCATCAGCTCGCAAGCCACTACAATCATGTCCTACATGTCCCACCGACCACATGGAGGTTTGCCCGCTACCTCATCACCCCTCTGATGACATCTGACATCTAGGGGTCGGTAGAAGAAATCCAACCCCAAAGAATTTGGATGACGGTACGCTAGACAAGTTAAATCGTGAAGGCGCACCGCATCCGTGTGTGTAATCCAACATTGCAAATCCGTAACAGACCTCAGGGACCAAGTGAAGGACTTTATACCACCTGCGCCAACGCACACAGGAGGATTGCCACACGCCACCGCCTCTCGACATCCGAACATCTAGCTTGTATACGAGTCGCATACACACATACACCCGGCTCGCACGTACGCGTAATCCGGTTCTAAGCGACACACAGCGCCTTGACTATATGATAGGAAAGGGTCAGGGGCCGAGCTGCTTTCGATTATGATGGCAAGAGTGTTATGTGGTGGTATAATCTAGAGACGAAAAAAGAAAGAACGAAGCATACCTGACTGGGCCCTCACAGGCGCACAGGGTTGTTTTTCCTGACCGGGTCTCTGGCGTGTAACAGCACCATAGCACCGTGGAGGGGTGGAGCACACCGAACTGTTCGGTATCTTCTGTCCTTCTCACGAAACCCCCGGCTAAAGGAATCGCCTCGTCTGTAACGCAGAGGTCTACGATACAATTTCATATCAGCAGTTGGGGAAGTTGTTGACACACCGATCGACGTGCGCCGACCCAATCTGCCGGTTCTGCTGCCGCTGTTGCTGCTACAGCTATCGCTACTTGTGAATGCTGCTGCTATTGCTACAGCCGCTGTTGTCCCTGCCTCTACTGCTGTTGTCACTGGTACTGTTGCTGCTATTGCTATTGCTGCTGCTGCTGCTGCATAATTGGCTGCCCGGGCTTCTGCTGCACCCGTCCCCGTCCCCGTCCCCGTCCCCGTCCCCGTCCCCGTCCCCGTCCCCGTCCCCGTCCCCGTCCCCGTCCCTGGCGGCGAGAGCGGCGACGGTTCTCGAGGCAGTAGTCCTGGCGTCGCTAGGCGTCATGGACATCAGCGCCGCTATTTCTGCCGCTTTGATGGACGCCCGCTCGTGGCCTTCAGACCACGCGTTGTTTTTGTGTTGGTGTCGATGAGGGGGAGCTTTGCAGGGGGATCCACAGCGACTGGGCAGTGCTCCTGTCGGAAGTCAGGGAACCCCAAACACACAGCAAAATGTGGCATCACAACGTGATATGAAAAGACGGAGAATTTTGCCGGCGTGTCCGGAATGGCGCCGATATTTGGCAGATAAGTCGCCTTCTCCAGGTTCTCACGATATTGAGGGTACTGCCAGGTGCTACTGCCAGTGCCGAAGAGTTATCGATGAGCCGCGAAGTGACGACGTTGCGAGTGGTTGCCTATTTAGGCATGTCATGTCCGAATGCGGACATTATCATGTTAAGCAGATTTAGAAGGTCACGCGGTGGTTTGGTGTTTTGGTGATTTGGTGATTTGGTGGTTCGCACCTTTCCGTTCGCGATTGTATCGGCGATGGTATCCATACCGTCCACGTTGAGGTCCTTCTCCACCGCCGCCGCCACCACCTCCTTTCCCGCCGTCACCGTCACCGCTGCTACCGCTGCCCCGGCCAACGCCCTTCCAAGCTCGCATATGCCCTCCTCTTCCTCCTCCTTCTCATCATCCTCGTCATCACCCCGCGGCGAGTCGTCCAGCAGGCTCTCCTCCAGGGACGGCTCTGTCGTAAGGCCACGAGGAACTTCCCTGTTCCGTTTCTTGGCCCCACGCGCGCTGTCGGCACCGCTGCCGCCGCAGAGCACCGCTGCCACCGCAGAACAGATGGCGATGCCACCGCCACCGCCACCGCCACCGCCATCTGTTCCGTGAAGATGATTCACGATACCCGCTTCTTCTTCTTCTTCTTCTTCTTCTTCTTGCTGTCCATCTTCCACTTCCTGCTGCTGCTGTTGCGCGGGTTCATGTGTGTGGTCAGACATTCCCCGCGACTTCTCAGTCGCCACCTCGGGATAGCCTGGTGACAAGATCAGTGCCGTATGCGGTTGAGAGGGCTGCGCCAGGCGGGGCGCATCGGCAGATGGCTTGGAACGGCTGGTGAAGGCAGGTGAGGCAACAGCGATGACGGCGGGGGTGTTGACCTCCACATGCATGATACCGTCAGGCGCCCGCAACACACCCACCACGTCACCGGTGGTTATGCCGTACCTCCTAATGAAGCCGAACATGCGCTGCACAGGGTGGGGAGATATTGGGGCGAGATGTCCTAATTAGGCGTTCAGGTGTGCGGTGCGGTCCGCACGGATCAATCCACAGAGAACAGGATCCACCTTAAGTTACACTGGTCGTACTGAACTCGGTAACGCACACGGTGTTTTATTTCCTTCGCCCCTCCTCAACAGCAATTCCACACTTCGGCCTATATCTACGACGACTCTAACTCCCAACACGCCGCATCTGCCGCCCCCGCCACCTATAGCCCCTTCAGCCTGCCGCCCGCCCCCTGAAGTTGTAGGGCTGTAAATCGCACATTCGTACAACCAGTGAACACACACAAGAGTCATCGTGGGAATAAGTGAAGGTCCGCGCGACATTAAGCCTAAGTTCACAAAGTTAGGTGTCACACCCACCTCCATCACGTACACCGGCATCTTGGACTTTCCGTTCTTCCAGGATCCGATGGCGAAGTGCCAGGGGATCCCCGCTGCGTCCATCGCGCTGAAGGAAAGGGAAAACCGGCGCTGCTTGGCGGCCTCTGGGAAGTTGGACTCCAACAAGTTGCGTGGCAGGACCAGCCGGCGAGTGCGTGTATCGGAGATCGTCAAGGCTTTTGCAAACAAGACCCGCCGCCGGTCACTGCCGGCGTCTCGCGTGTCGCCACCGATCGCGTCGACGCAGCAAGACATCCCTTTAATCGAATGCTGCTGCTCCGCCAGTTCCCGCTCCTTCAGTGTGGCTGCTGCGGAGTCCTCTTTACATCTCCCCTTCGTCCGCCTCGACGACGACGATGGCGGCAGCGGTGCTGGTAAAGGCACAGGTGCTGGCACTAGCCCCGGCCCCGACACAGGTGCTGGCCCCGGCCCCGGCGTGGGTGCTGCCACTGGTACTGGCCCCGACACAGGTGCTGACACTGGTACTGGCCCCGGCCCCGGCGTGGGTGCTGCCACTGGTACTGGCCCCGACACAGGTGCTGGCACTAGCCCCGGCCCCGGCCCCGGCGTGGGTGCTGGTGCTGATTTCGCCACCATTGCCTCCGCTGCCATCTCACTGATTCTGTGCACTGCTGGACAGGTACCAACACGAACGCTACTGCCCGGCTGGACCCCCCCAGGAGCATTACCAGCAGCTGCTGGTGCTCCTGTTGCAGATCTTGTTGTGCGCCACCGGCCGTCAGTCTTCGAAACGATAGTAGCTCCGGAACCGCCAGCAGCGATAGTCGCTCCGGAACCACCACTGGAACTGGAAGGCCCGACGAATGCGGGTTTCTCTTCTCCTTCCGTTCCTCCACGTCGCCGGTTTGGATTCCCCGGATCCATTGCCATCGTGAGCCACTGTTGTTGTTGGTGTTGTTGGTGTTGTTGCTGCTGCTGCCCTGGTTCATGGCTTCCAAGCTGCTGACGGGGCTGCTGCCCCTGATGGCTGCTCAGATGCCGGGTCGTCGCCGCCGTCTTGGTATCCGGGGAGCGCGGAACTGCCCGCCAGGGTGCCGAGTTGCCCCGCTCTTGCTGCTGCTGCTGCTGCTGCTGTTGCTGCTGTTGTTGTTGTTGTTGCTGCTGTTGTTGTTGATGTTGTTGTTGATGTTGCTGCTGCTGTTGTTGTTGCTGCTGTTGTTGCTGCTGTTCCTTTCGCCTTTGCTGTTGCTGTCGTTGTTGCTGTCCTCGTGAACCTTCTTCTCCAGCACGCGGTTGCGCTTGCGTGTCTACCGGCAAAAAGAAGGCCGACATACATCTCATCTCCGCGGCAGCACTGTCCACCGGGTCTCGCTGCAGGTGCCTCTTTGTGCGTTCCTGCTGCTGCTGCTGCTGCGGCGGCGGCGGCGGCACAGGTGCCACAGCTGCGGCTGCAGGCGCCGCGGCAGCAACAGTAACAGCAGCAGCAGCATGTTGTGGGCGAGGAGGCCGCCCGTGCACAATACGTGGGGGCTTTAACAGCTCGCCCTGGATCTGGTTAAGATACGACAGCTGTAACAGCAACTCGCATTGTTGTTGCCGGTATCCCCCGTATAAGGACCGCATCCTGTGCAGCAGTCGCTTACGAAGCATAGAAATCTGAAGGAGCTGCTGCTGCTCCCCGTATCGTTGTTGTTGTTGTCGTTGCTGCTGCTGCCATTGCCATTGCCGCCGTTGCTGGGCCCCGTCCGCTTCTGAGGGTTCAAGACGCGCCTGTTGTGCAACCCCCAGATGCAGAGGTGCCGACCCCAGTCGAGGAAATGGGGGATGCAGCACCTTTCGGGCTGCCGCGGCACAGCGGTATGTAGGTAGGTGCGCTTCAGGTTCCTCATCGTCCGTCTCCTCTTCCCCCGCTTCGCCTTCGTAGTCCTCGGTCTGTCGCTGCAGCTGTTGCCCCGCACCCTCCTCCTCCTCGTCCTCCTCCTCCTCCGCTTCATCCTCCTCCCCATCTTCTTCTTCCATCCCCTCCTCCTCCGCTTCTTCCTGCTCCCCATCGTCTTCTTCCATCCCCTCCCCCTCGTCCTCCTCCTCGTCCTCCTCCCTCTCCTCCTGATGTTTACTGACTTTGCATTCCCATCCGCTGCGCATGTTACCGAAGACACGCACGCCGGGATCAGCACCAGGTCGACAAATGCGATGTGAGGCGATTAGTGGCCTCATCAGAAACACCGGCCTGGCCGACATGGTTTCATCGCTGTCGTCGCTGGGGCCCCCCACCCCACACTCATCGCCCATACCTCCACCACTAGCAGCAGCAGCAGCACCATCGCCATGATTGCCACCACCAGCTGACATGTCGACATCGCTTACAGCCGCGGCCGCAGCGCCATGGCAGTTGGCCCACATGGCTTCATAGCGCCCAACGTCCAAGTGACATGGTCCGCCATATGGGTTTGAGGTCACAACTTGAGGAAGCAACTGCGGATGAAGATTCGGAGCTGGTTCACTATATCTGCGTAGATTGCTTCTCTGTCCTGCCTGGCAGCGATGGTCGCCGCTGCCCCGGAGCGCCTCCGAACAGGCGGCGCCCGACCATTTTGGGGGCAGGGCATGCTTTTGTTCGACCTGCCTGCGCGGCCATTGCTGCTGTTGTGTGATCTGTGACTGTCTGATATTCTGCAGCTGCGAAGGCCGCTGCACATCGGCTGATGTGGTGGTGCTAGGTGCAGCGGGCGCTCCAAGGAAATCGTTTGGCTGTCGGCCAGGACGATGTTGCGGCTGAAGATGCCACGACGTTTCGAAGGGGACCAGCGGGTGTCCGGGCATCGAGCCTGACATATATACTTTGTCACTAGAAGGCCGCAAGCATAAGCTCGCAGGCGCTTCACGTGCTGAAATGTGTTGAGTAGCGCACCTCCCCCCATCACGCCATTCGTTGTCCTGAGGGAAGATTGGGGTGTGTGTGGCAGGGAGGTTGCACGTGCCAGTAACATGCCTTCCCAAAATTGAATGATTCATGTAAGCAGTGACAGAATTTTGCAGAATTCAATTTTGAGAGTCCCAATGTTTGCCTATGGTTATGGTGCCTGAGCAAGCCGACGGCAGACACGGGAGAATTTTCCCTCGTCGTTGATCTGAGCAATTATGTAAGCTCGCTATTTCTCTTTCCACGCGTCATCATGAGCCTCCTTGTCTTTGCGGGTTGCGACAATCACGACACAAGCCAGAGGAGCTCGCTTCACTGCTGGAGATAACAACATTTACCATCGTTATTAGCAAGGATTCCACTCCTATGGCGCATGAAACACAGTTTCCTGTGTGAAGCAGGGTTAACGACCAATATCCCGCGTATGCGGTTCAAAAGCTCCTAAAAGTATTTCAGACATAAGGTCCGTAAGCATCCTTAGCGATGCCAGAACACTCATTTAAACTATCAATTAAAAGTTCGCTTGTCACAGATGCACACCGTCATTCAATAAACGGTTGATGAATGAATGACGAAGATTGTGTGCTATACCCCAGGATGATCTCCATTGTGCTTTATGAAATGGGGGTGGCGGCTCTATTATATAAAACTTTTCCTTTGCTAGTTCGTTTTGTTCAACCGCAGCTACGTTCAAACGACCAGGATTAGATCTAGAGTGCTAGAAGGTCCTCGTGCCTTTAATGCATTATAGCATGATGTGTATCATATATTAAATTACACGGCACGTATATATTGCCAAACGTTTGACCAGCGAGGGCAAGGGGATGGACGTTGATAAGGCTCGGGGCCTCAGACCAATCTACACATACAACTTCTGACGCCAAGTATGTCAGTCCCAAGCTAGTTTACCCGTCGGGAGGGTTGCTATTAACAGACATATAACGTAGACCTTGAAACAAAGCTCCAGTCTCTATCAGGCACGCCGTGGCAAGTGGTTATGACAAATAATAATTCATTTGACAATGATGAAAAAACACAAGCAGTTGCGCTGGACTTGTAACCTTGCTCCACATGGACCGACTGAACGGAACGTTCCGTAATGCGGCCCGTAATCCTGCTGCATTAGCATATTACACGAAGATTTCTCGTAATCATTTACGACGCTTTACGCGGCAAGTGGCGTAAATGAGGAGGTAGCATGGTCGGTAAATTAGCATCGATTACTCAATGTACAGCCGAAATCAGCATAAATCCAACTCCAGGGACGGGTTTCGGAACGCGCATTACGTTAAAGTAGGCTGGCTATAATTAAGTATCGAGAACATTATTGACAAGCATGACCTAGCAAATTGAGAGTATAAGTGACCTGTACTCAGCTTTTAAACCCCGAAGTTAAATCGTCGTTAGGAAAGACGTTCGCAGCTTTGCACTGGAGACGATTCAATTATGCAATCAGTTTTGGCTCAGACCCCAATTGGCCGCACGGCGCCGGCCTGGCGACGTGGCGGTAAAGCGTCCGGAATCGCTATTCCGCCAGCTTCACGACGGCTCAGTACAGTCGCAAACTTCAGTCCTGGGGGAAAGGTTCAGCATACGTGGAGTATTGAGCGCGAGACACAGCACACGTACGTGACCGGGGTTTTGGGAGCTGACATTCATGGGCCGTAGGTCATACTTTCAATCTTTCATTCCAGGTATGTAGACCCAGCTAAATGGATTGATGAGGCGGCCATCTTTAGAGCCTTGGAGGTCACAAAGGAATGGGCCAAGGATCCTCCTCGGGTATGTGCAAGTATGAAATTGCCTCGAGTGACAATGTCTTTATATAAAGCCTCATATTAGATACTAAATTTAAACGTAACAAAATCCATGTGTGCTTAGAAATTGGATCACCATAGCTCGCGTGCTTTACGAAAAGGGTTTTACGATTTGTTGGGCAATGAAGTCCGGCCGCCTCGTTGCTTAAGGGAAGACTATACATTTCCACGTCTCTTGTTCGGAACAATGTAGACATGCATATTGCATTAGGAAATTGGCTTCGGCAAGTGACCTTCTAGTCACTCGCGCACCTGACGACGAAGTACACATATTCCCGATGTAAATGAACTGTCTCACCGCCCCTATCAATGGTTTAACCAACTTGCTTTGGAACCAGGTTCGTGAGATCCTCGAGAAGGCGAAGGAGAAGGCCTTCGTGACGGAGCATGACCCCGTCAATGTCGGAAGCAAGTCAGAGTTCGTACAGGTACCCGGATTCTGGGTTGTTGCTTTCTTAAGTACTACCGTTTCCCCTCCACTGGGTCCAGACCTCAGACCTCAAACAGTGGTGCAGGACATGCGTGTGCCCTGTTCATTCCGGTGCTCTCCGCGCTGTCCGATTCCCCAGGGTCTCAGTCTGGAGGAATGCGCCACTCTTTTGAATGTGGACGAGAACAATGTCCAGCTGGTGAGCTGATCGAGAGAGATGGAGGGTATGGAGGGGATGGGCTATCGGTGTGTTAGTGTCACATATTCCTAGCTTGTGGCATCTTCCTGAGCAGACCGAGTAATGGGTAATGGCGTGGAGGAGGGAGGGGGGTTTCGGATGAGGGTATTTTCTTAACCACACTCGAGGCTATTTCCCAGAACACCCATACACCCATACACATACACATACACATACACATACTGTAACGGATGCTAGGCTGATCACCTAGACATCTCTAACATAACTATAACTATAATAATAACAACTATATAATTAACCTAAACCTATACAACTTAATTAACTAACTAACTTCGGAGCACCACATAACGGTCTCTGAAGGGTCGCCGCCCATATGGGTGCTCCAGGGAGTGAGAGCGGAGGTCTGGAGACTAAAGGCGTTCAAGGGAACTCACAACCAGCTTAACTTTAACTTTCTAAGTGACGGAAATCCCGTCACAGTTGGTATCGAGGGATTTTCGATCCTTCAAACCTAACTTTTCGCTGGTACTCGCACCATTGCCCAATATGGACTCTGAAATGGACGATCCTAGTGCTTATTTTACTTAACAATTTTCATCAATCGAACCCAAACTACTAACCTTTAGCAAACCATTAGAAGCGCAAGCGCAAGGATAACTAGCCTCCTGAGCTGACCTCGCTACTAATGCAATTCAACGCAAGCCCCATTACCAGTTTTCGCCGTTATTTTGCAATACATGGATTGGGCTTCACTACAGCGGACCATTCCGGAGCTTTATCGGGCGATCGGCCGTCAACGCCGCCCATCGCGCCGCCTTTTCCGGGCCCCGCCGCTCCGCAGTCGAACGTTAACCCGGCTGCGGCAGCTAAATTAAGTCGCCAATATTAAACGGCGCTTAATACCTTGCACACGGATCGCACTAACGCGATTCGCCATTTTATCTGCAACATAACTATATATCCCACCAAGTAATGGTTTGTGATTTAGATGCGTTTCCAGCATCTCCAGATGAATTAACTTGCGTTCACGATTTCATGGAAAAGAAAGGTTTTCCTGCGCCACCTAAACCGCAGCCTCCTTTTCCACGACCGGTCGATGACTCTAGTCCGCTTTACTAACCAAGCGGTCGACATTCTTCATTATCACACGGTCTAACATTCTCAACACCGGCAACTAATGCTGCTAACCATCAAGCTACAATTAACGTAGTTATTCCTGAGTTCAACATGTCGAACATGCTGAAAGTAACCCCATCTATCCACGCCGCTTTGGCACTAACCTTTTTCACTCTATTAACCCTTCTGGTACACAAAAGCAAACTAAACCGCTTCAGTACCCCGTTCAAGTCTGGTATGATGCTCCCGGCCCTAAACCTTTAACCCCAACCTTGCATCATACTAGCGGCCACATCACAATGCATGTTTCTGGCCACATTAATGGATACCCTGCACGCATTCTCGTAGACAGTGGTGCTTCCACCTCTTTTATTAACGCTAACTTTGCACTTAAATATAACCTACATATCCATCTAGCTTCCTTAGATACAGTTCAAATGGCTAATGGTCACTGTCAGAAACCATTAGGTTATCTGCAGGGTACCATCACAGCCCAGGCGTTTAAATGTCCTGTGTATCTAACAGCTATGGATTTAACCGATGCCTATGATGTCATCCTTCGTGATGCCTGGTGTACGCAATATAAGGCTTGTTTGGACTACGCTACCCGTAGTATTCGGGTCCAAACTTCCAACCGGAAGTACACCTTACGAACTAACTTAACTAACCCTTCAACTAACCCCCTTATGAGTGCAACCCAACTCATTAAAAGTTTACATAATGAGGAAGACCAAGTCTTCCTAGCTATAATTAAACCCCTCTCGGGCGACTCAGCCCCCACGCTTCCGCCTAACCCCAACCTCATCCCAGATCAACGCTTACTTAACCTTCTCGATGAATACAAAGATGTATTCGCTCCTTTAACCGGCCTTCCCCCTGAACGGGATGTCAGCCACATGATCCCACTAACGGATCCTAACATTAAACCACCTTAACCAACCTTTACTCAACACGTTACTTAGTATTACCCAGCAACCTATCGCCGCACGTCCACCAATTCAATGGTGTGTACAGCATGAGCGTTTCAAATTTGATTGGGCTTACCACCCCCATCGAACCTTGACCCCCGCTCATACAATTGCTGTCTTAACCCGACAACGTACACGTATGCTCTCAGGAGATCCGGCTCAGGCTGGTCTACCACCAGCTCAGGCTCCGGTGGTTGAACGTGTTGAGGGGCGTCGAGTTCAGGCTTCTCACTCCTCACCGCGCTCATCTGAAAGTATCCGTCCTCCTAACCTTAACCTATCTCTTCTGGAACGAGTTCTTCAACTGAATTCCTCCCCATCTATACAAGCTTTTTATCAACAGACTTGTCTAAACCCACGTTTTGAATTTTCCGATAACCTTTACTGGCGAAAATCTGATAAACACCGCCTTTTGGTTATTCCTAATGACCCTGCTACAAGGCAATATGCCTTGCAAATGGCCCATGATCCCCCATACGGTGGACATGGAGGTTGTAACCGGACTCTTAAAAACCTCCAACTTATTTGTTGGTGGCCTCACATGCACAGTGATGTTGACGATTACATCGCATCCTGTCCAGACTGTCAACGTAACAAACCCTCTAATAAACATCCACAAGGTTTACTTCAACCCTTACCTATCCCTAGCCGAAGGTGGGAGAGTGTGAGTATGGATCTCATTACTCAACTACCCAAGACCCAGCATAACCATGACGCAATGCTGGTATTTGTGGACCGACTATCTAAAATGGTCCACTTTGCCCCAACAACCACTAACTGCACAGCTGAAGACGTAGCTAACCTCTTCACTGAGCATGTTTGGAAACATCACGGTCTCCCTAAAACTTTAATCACAGACCGTGATGTTCGATTTACCTCCGCATTTGCGAAGGAACTATGCCGCCTAACTGGCATTCAACAATTAACCTCAACCGCGTTCCACCCTCAAACTGATGGACAAACGGAACGAGCTAACCGTATTCTGGAAGAATACTTACGACATTACATCAACCCCACCCAAGATAACTGGGATACCCTATTGGTAGCTGCTGAATTCGCAATTAACAATAGCTACCAGGAGTCTATTAAAACGACCCCATTTATGCTCAACTATGGCCAACATCCACTTACTCCTTTAAGTGTGCGGTGGATATCCCAACCCCTAACTTAACAGCTCATAACTTTAACCAACGTCTTAAGGAAGCCGTACGTAACGCAAAACACTGTCTTGCGGAGGCTCAGGCCAAGCAGAAAAGATTTGCAGACTGAACCCGTACTGATGCTTCTTACAAACCGGGAGACCTCGTTCTCCCAAATACTAAAAACCTGAAGAATTTACTACATTCTTCTGGTACCCATAAGTTCCTTCCCCGATGGGTTGGACCTTTCTCCGTAATGGAGCAAATTGGTATGACTGCATTTAAATTGCAACTACCACCATCCTGGCAGATACATCCCATATTCCACGTCTCCTTACTCAGGACATGGAAGGATGATGGGTGCACCCCTGCCCCACCTCCGCCAGAACTCATTAACAATACCCTTGAACATGAAGTTCAATCGATCTTGGATCATAAACCCAAGAAACCGGGCAAGAAACCCTCCCACTACCTCACTAAATGGATGGGATATGGTGTTGAATGTAACACCTGGGAGCCAGCTCGCAATCTAACGAATTGCTCGCAAGCCCTCGCTGAATATTGGGCTGTCAGACAGAACGCAGACCCTTGACGGAGAGGTGTTTCTGTCTGAACATCCAAGACTTAACTCTTAAACTTCTTGTGATGCTGCCAAACCGATGTGGCCAGTACCCAGCAATTAAATTTAAATGCCCCAGTATGTGTACACGACCGGGTAGTATCTTGCCGATTACGATACTCGCTACCGTCAAGCGCTTAACTTTCCCTATTTACCCCGCTGCCGGGACGTCAGCAGCTAAAGGGGGGGGAGTGTAACGGATGCTAGGCTGATCACCTAGACATCTCTAACATAACTATAACTATAATAATAACAACTATATAATTAACCTAAACCTATACAACTTAATTAACTAACTAACTTCGGAGCACCACATAACGGTCTCTGAAGGGTCGCCGCCCATATGGGTGCTCCAGGGAGTGAGAGCGGAGGTCTGGAGACTAAAGGCGTTCAAGGGAACTCACAACCAGCTTAACTTTAACTTTCTAAGTGACGGAAATCCCGTCACACATACACACATACACATACACCCCGCCCGCTTGCACCCCGTAGATGAACGACATCTTCGACACGGCCCTCGCAATTAAAAACCGTATTTACGGCAACCGTGTCGTACTGTTCGCGCCGCTTTACATCGGTACGTATGTTGCGGACCAAATAGATAAATGGTTGTCAGTTGCCCTATCAAAAGGGGGGGAGCAGCGAATCCCGCCACTGGCAGCGAGCCCCACCACTGGCCCCCGGAGACATCGGCAGGGTTTCCTTTTTCCCTTCTTCCCGGCCTAGTGCTCGACGCACTCTTTTCGGGGGGGAGCTGAAGCTTCGTTTTTGCGCCATTGGTGAAGACCATCTCTGCCATGGAATCCTGTGTGCCCGGATCCGTTGTGTATCATCTGTACGATCATCTCCGGCCGTAGATCATCATCGTACATTTCGTACTCCTCAGCCGGCCTGGCCCCTCTGTCTCCGCCTTGTGATTCCCTGCCTCCTGTTCTCTGCTGGCCGCTCCTTCTGCCCTCCCCAATAGCCAACCACTGCATGAACACCTGCACATACTGCGCCTTCCGCGCGGGAAACACCGGCATGGAGGTGAGAGACATGGGAGAGGCGGGGCCGCGGTGAACTGCTAGCTGTAGAGGATTTAGGTTTCAGTTTCAAATTTCGGTTTCAGGTTCCAATTTCGGTTGTAGCTAGGGTAAACCGAAACTGAAACCCGAAACGTGTTAGCTAGGGTACACGTCGGAATCACCTTGCTTTCAGACAATGAAAGGCGGCTTACTAATATATATATTATTTATTTAATTTTATTATTTTATTTATTTTTATTTATTTTCAGAATCTTACATATATATCCTGGTACCAGCTTGCTAAGCCAGCCCCCTAAGCCCTTCCACCGCCCACACACCGGCCCCCGCTCCTGCCGCAGCGCTCCGTGCTAACCGATGACGACCTGCGTGAGGAGGTGGCTGCGCTCCAGCGTCAGGGCCACCGCCGCATTCTAGCGCTTACCGGAGAGAGCCCCAAGTACTCGTTCGAGAACTTCCTGCACGTAAGGCGAACACGGAGCGATGCCGGGCGCTCATGAGGACTTGACAACAGAACCATTGAGGGGTCGTGAAAGATAATTAATCCTTTGAAAAACAAACTTTTTAAACTGTGACAAGTTTTAAACATTCCTGTCCACATAAGGGGTGTTGTTGTGATGAGGTACCTGCAATGAGGTCGGAGGTGACATGTGGTCGCTACTCGCGTGTAGCAGACAGGGCTGCAGTGTTTCGTCCTTCCGTTCTTGTTCGCATCATTGGGGGCCCCTCCGAATTTTAGGGGGCTATCAGGACAAGCCGCAGGTGGGCAGGCGAGGAGGATTCGGAGGGCCGGTAACATATGCATGAACCGATGCAACTGACAACGTCAACTATGCAAATAACAGCCACCAACTATAATAACGACCAATCCGAACTCTTTCGAAGTTATCTTCGACTCTCGACTGAGTCCTATTTAGGACGGCTTGGCGAATTTCCACTCTCACCGTAATCGGTCTGCTACAACTTGTCCATCGGTCACCAAGCTGAGCCCCCTTTGCTTCCCACCTCACTGATTAAATAAAATCGTATGTTGGTGGTGAGGGGGGGGATCTCTCCTGGTGCCTCTGCACGTGCACTCTTGCAGCAACAACCCTTTCTTTTCGGCTGTTGCACTGCGCAGCCCTTTCCCTTCCCTCCCCCTCCGCCGCTCCATCCCCCAGCCTCCAACCCGTTCTCTTCCTCACCCGCGTGCTCCGCGCCCCCGTCAGGCTGTGGACGTCATCGGTTCGGTTCACACGGAGCCCTTCGGCAGCATCCGCCGCATCAATGTCGAGATCCCCCCGCTCAGTGTCTCAGACATGCGGCGCCTCAAAGAGACGGACAAGGTGGGTTAAATAGGGGGTGGCAGTTAGGTGGCAGTTAGGTGGCGGACGGCGGATAGCGGCTAGTGATGAGGGCAGGCGGACCAGTCCCCAGCCCCCAGTCCCCAGCCCAGTGGACCGCTCTACGGCGGAGGGGAAGATTGCACGTCCCCATTTCGCCTTCTTCGTCCCCTCCCCCGTTCTCTCACTCGCGCCTGTTCGTCTTCTCCTTATCGTTCCTCCGGCCCCCTAGCTCAACCCCCCCTCTCTGCTACTATGCCTCCACTCCTCTTCCCGCCTCCACCTCCGTTCTTCCCTCTGCCTTGCTCCGTTTCGTTTTCCTCCCTCCCGACCCGCCTCCCTTTCCGGTCCCGTGCCCCTCGCATCAGGTCGGCACCTTCGTGCTGTTCCAGGAGACCTACCACCGGGACACCTTCAAGAAGATGCACCCCGGGGGCCCCAAGAGCGACTTCGACTACCGTGTGCTTACCCAGGACCGCGCCATGCGCGCCGGTCTGGACGACGTGGGCATCGGTGCGCTGTTCGGCTTGTTTGACTACCGCTACGAGGTATGCGCCATGCTGATGCACTCAGAGCATCTGGAGCGCCACTACAACGCCGGGCCCCACACCATCAGTGTGCCGCGCATGCGCCCCGCGGACGGCTCTGAGTTGTCCATCTCGCCGCCCTACCCCGTGGACGACGCAGCATTCAAGAAGCTGGTCGCTGTCATCCGCATTGCGGTGAGTGGCACAGGGCTGGTTAGGGGCAATGTCTGTCTGTCTGTTCGTCTGTTTGTCTGTCTGTCTTTCTGTCTGACAAGGGGCTTGCCCGCCTGCCTGCCTGCCTGCCTGCCTGCCTGGCTAGGAGATCTGTCTGTCTGTTGGTTTGTCGGGGTACACTCTTACCCGGCTAGGGTGCTGAGAGGGTCTACCTCACGTTGGTATCAGGCGTCGGAAAATGTTGCCTCGTCTTATAATTGCTACCGCTGTATATAGCTGGTCTAGTAATCGTTATTAGTTAGGTAGTTATTTATTGTTTTAAGGTGGTTGTTTTAGTTTAGCAGATTTCCTCTGTCGTACTATCACCCCTATTACCGAGTCCTAGTAGTGTAAGGCCCTCGGGAATTTTTGCGGTCGCCGGCAAAACGTAATTACTTGCTTGTGAATTCTGTTTTATTTAGCTGATCTAGAACACATAGATGCTATCTTTTAGCTGTGATCTTTTTTCCTCTTTTAGTCAGTTTAGCAAACTTTTGTCTGTCATACCTTCACTTCTTTTACTGTAGATGAATTTTTAACTATGATGTTTTATTTATGTTCCCTTTGTATTTTACTTTAGCTATGTTACTCTGACGCTGATGCCAGACGAGGATATGTTGGGGAAGGGAACGGACAAGGCAAAGGCCATGATGAGGGACAGGAAAAGGGGAGGGATCTCAGAGAAATGTTAGTCATATGTGCTGTGTATGTGCTGCTGACACGGTACAAGACGCTCAACCACATCCGCCTCCTGCGCCCGCTCTCTACGACACCTGACGAGCGGAGACGAGTTGTCCAGCAGTTTCTGGCAGCAACGAAGCTTGATCCCGACCTGGCGGCCAAACTGCGCCTCCTCGAGCGCCGCGCGACCGCAACCCGCGACCGCTATGCGCCCGAGTACGAGCACGCCCGGCACCTGGAGGAACGTTGGACTACCGCAGCCACCATCACGTGACACGGTGACGGTGATGGGGGGTCTGCAACGGAAGCGACGGTGGGGAAAGACTGGGCGGCGGCAGCGACGGCGGCGGTGGTGATGGAAGTGGCGGACTCGGCAGAGAGCTGGACGGCGGCGGCGGCGGTGGCGGGCTCGGCAGCAGCGACGACGCCGATGGACAACTGCGCGGCGGCGACGACAGCGGCGGTGGTGGGGGTGGCAACAGTAGTGGGGGTCGGCGGGAGCAGAGGACACTCGGTTGCACTGGGCGGCGGCAGCGACGGCGGCGGTGGTGATGGAAGTGGCGGACTCGGCAGAGGGGGGTGGCGGGGGGTGGCGGGCTCGGCAGCAGCGGCGACGCCGATGAACAACTGCGCAACGCCGACGACAGCGGCGGTGGTGGGGGGTCTGCAACGGAGGCGACGGTGGCAAACGACTGGGCGGCGGCAGCGACGGCGGCGGTGGTGATGGAAGTGGCGGACTCGGCAGAGGGGGGTGGCGGAGGGTGGCGGGCTCGGCAGCAGCGGCGACGCCGATGGACAACTGCGCGGCGGCGACGACAGCGGCGGTGGTGGGGGTGGCAACAGTAGTGGGGGTCGGCGGGAGCAGAGGACACTCAGTTGCATACAGTCGTACAATTGAATGCAGTTGACTGCAGTTGAATGGAGTTGCCGCCACTGGATGGCTTTAATGTACGCCACATGGTGAAATGCTTCAGGGTGGCGGCGCGTATGCATCGCCATCTGATCACCCCTCTGCACCGTGCTGCGTCGGCATGCATACCCTCGCCTCCGCGATCGCTCCACGGGGAACTACGGCCCCCCTCGCGGGCGGACGGCCCGCGTCTAAGGTGGGTGTCACCCACGACCGGCCGGGGCTGGCGTATTCGGCCGGGGCTACCAGGGACGGGGGTATACGTCCCAGCGGTACGGCCGGCGGTACCGTGGGCCGGGGCGGGTGAAAGCGGCTGGCGGTACGCGGTACGTGCACCTGGTGGACGGCGGATCGATCCCTGGGGGACGATCGAGCCCGGTGACAGCCCGGTGACAGCGTCGGACGGTCGTGGGCCGTTGCCCAACGGTACGGTCGTTGGACGGCATCGACTCGTGACGAGTCACGCTCCGATGTCGGAACTACGGCCCCCGGCCCTGTCATGTCACCGTACACTACCGCCCCGTGGTAGGCGACCATGACATACAATCGTATGCAGACTCATATGCAAATGTCGACTAGACGCGGGCCGTCCGCCCGCGAGGGGGGCCGTAGTTCCCCGTGGAGCGATCGCGGAGGCGAGGGTATGCATGCCGACGCAGCACGGTGCAGAGGGGTGATCAGATGGCGATGCATACGCGCCGCCACCCTGAAGCATTTCACCATGTGGCGTACATTAAAGCCATCCAGTGGCGGCAACTCCATTCAACTGCAGTCAACTGCATTCAATTGTACGACTGTATGCAACTGAGTGTCCTCTGCTCCCGCCGACCCCCACTACTGTTGCCACCCCCACCACCGCCGCTGTCGTCGCCGCCGCGCAGTTGTCCATCGGCGTCGCCGCTGCTGCCGAGCCCGCCACCCTCCGCCACCCCCCTCTGCCGAGTCCGCCACTTCCATCACCACCGCCGCCGTCGCTGCCGCCGCCCAGTCGTTTGCCACCGTCGCCTCCGTTGCAGACCCCCCACCACCGCCGCTGTCGTCGGCGTTGCGCAGTTGTTCATCGGCGTCGCCGCTGCTGCCGAGCCCGCCACCCCCCGCCACCCCCCTCTGCCGAGTCCGCCACTTCCATCACCACCGCCGCCGTCGCTGCCGCCGCCCAGTGCAACCGAGTGTCCTCTGCTCCCGCCGACCCCCACTACTGTTGCCACCCCCACCACCGCCGCTGTCGTCGCCGCCGCGCAGTTGTCCATCGGCGTCGTCGCTGCTGCCGAGCCCGCCACCGCCGCCGCCGCCGTCCAGCTCTCTGCCGAGTCCGCCACTTCCATCACCACCGCCGCCGTCGCTGCCGCCGCCCAGTCTTTCCCCACCGTCGCTTCCGTTGCAGACCCCCCATCACCGTCACCGTGTCACGTGATGGTGGCTGCGGTAGTCCAACGTTCCTCCAGGTGCCGGGCGTGCTCGTACTCGGGCGCATAGCGGTCGCGGGTTGCGGTCGCGCGGCGCTCGAGGAGGCGCAGTTCGGCCGCCAGGTCGGGATCAAGCTTCGTTGCTGCCAGAAACTGCTGGACAACTCGTCTCCGCTCGTCAGGTGTCGTAGAGAGCGGGCGCAGGAGGCGGATGTGGTTGAGCGTCTTGTACCATGTCAGCAGCACATACACGGTTGCGCGTTTCAGGCCGCCAGGTGGCACGGAGAGGTCCGCAACCCAGCATTCCTCCCCGAAGCTGCGGCCCTGTACGAAGTAGTCGGTCACGGCGTAGTAGTCACCCAGCGGCACGTTGACGCGACGCACGTTCTTGGTGGTGGTGCCGGTGTTGACAGCAGGTACGGTGACATTGGCTGCTGGTGAGGGGCGTGGTACGACAGTGAAGGCACCACCCTTGGACGCGAAGTCCGCCAAGTCCGCTAGCACCGTATTGGGCGCGTGTCCTTTGATCGGACGGACCATGACGGCTGCGGGTAGGTAGTGAAGGCGCCAGTACGGACCATGGCCGTCGTCGGGCGGTTCGCGGCTGTCGGTGAGCAGGCCGCACGCCTCGACTTCATTGTTGTGGCAGGCGCCGGCGTCGGCGGCGACGGTGTCGAGTAGCGTGTAGCGCGCTCCTTCGTAGTACCAAGTGTCGGCGGTTGTGTGGTCGAAGGCGGCGTCTTTGACTCGCATCGCGACAGCCTTCTCGACGTGCGAGAGTGGCGGCTGCTGGGCTGTGCCGTGTTGGCGGACCGGGACGTGGTCCGCGTTCCAGCTGACCAACCGTGCACCCTTGCGACGCGCCTGGAGCATGAGCAGTCGTGTGTTGAGGGCGTGCCTGGGTTCGTTGCGTTGCAACACCACGCGGGGCTCGAGGTCCATGAGGTCCGATAGGTCGGTGATGACGCGCTGGTTGAGCGCGTCTACCAGTGCCGCCATGCGCGCTTCAGTGGGTTCGCTGTTGTATTACGGTACCGGCCTTAGCTCCTTGCTAAGTAAGTAGCCCCGTGGCTACACCCTCTATATGCTTATATGTAGAGGCTAAGGGTTGCATGCCCTAGTGCAACTGTGACACTGTCACTGGTAGACTCAGTTGAGTTCGGTTTCACTGGTTGATCCTATGTATTTCCTTAATACATAGCTCTGTTTTCTCTTCCTTAGGGATTACAGTTCTTTATGGAGGCTTGCCGTACTAAGCTCAGAGTACCTATGCTCTGCTCTTCCTATCAACCGGTAGTTATCACTACCACTAGTTGGGGGTGATACAACATTCGCCGCCGCCGAACATGGTTGCGAACTGCGTGAGCTGCTGACCGGACGGGCTGTTGTCTTGTCGTTGCTGCTTTTGCAGCATGAACACGGTGCTGCCGAGCTGCCGGTACAGCTGGAAGCCGTCATGCAGGCGGGCGTGCGTCTGTGGTACAGGTCGGCGAGGGCGACGTATGGTCACGGCAGTGTTGCGGTCGCTGTTGTGCTCGTCGTCACCACTGCTGCCGGCGTTGCTGCCGTCCGCACGGCAACCTTCGTCTTCGTCAGCTGAGGCTGGCCGGCGCCGGGTGTTCGGTGCCGACGGAGTGAAGTTGGGGTTCCGCTCGACGTCGGCCGCGAAGCGGTATGGTGGCGAGCCGCCCGGTTGAGGATGCTGTAGCAGGTCGCCGATTCCGCTAGCGGCGCGGCCGGACAGGACACGGGTGCTCGGGTGGGTGGGCCCAAGATGTGGCGGAGGCGGTACGTTGGCCGTACAGGAGTGGCTGATGGCGCCGAGGTGCTCATGGCTTTGCATGCCGATTTCGTCGATGAAGACGGCCCCATCGCCGACGTTGCGTTTGACCTACGGAGGGTGGGGGGGAGCGTGTGGAGAAGGGGGGTGCGTAGGATGTTGGGGCGGGAGGTGTGGATTCGTGGGATGGTTGTCGTACGTGCTCCGGGGAGTGGATCGTACCTGAAGGCTGGCGTGGGCACCGCGCTTGGGAAGGTTGGCGCCACGCGAGCCGCTTTGGTTCGCAGAGATGCCAAACATCGAGTGGGTCGACAGGCTGCGGTGCACTGGGGTGTTGAAGGCGATCGCGGCGGCCCAGGAGTACGCGCATGTGGCGGCCCAGTCGGGGCTGTCATGCTGGTACGTGTACCACAGCAGCGCGTGCACGAACCGTGTCTTGCCCGTGCCCGGGGGACCCATGATGAGCATCTGCGGCGGGACGCCTGGATCGGGTTCGTTGCGGCGGTCGAAGTAGCGTGCCACGAGCATGAACGGTACAGCCTGATCCGGCGCCAGGGTGAAGAGCTCGATGGTGTCGTCAACGGTAGGCGGCTGAGCCAGACGCAGGTAGGTCGGCATCTCCGCTGTGACGAGTGCGCGGTCAGACTGTTGGCCGTCGTTCACGAGTACCGCCACTAGCGGATAGCCGGGGCGGCGATCCAGACACAGGCGGGGGGTGCGGACGGCGGTGGCCGGCGTGGCGATGGCGCCTTCGGTCAGGACCAGGTAGCGCTTCAGCCGCTTGGAAGCCTCGCTCAGCAGCGGGATGTCGGTGGCGCGCACACGGCGGATGAAGGGGCTGGTGTTGGCACCGAGTGCGTTGGGCAGAGGAAGCGCACGGCAACGCCGGGCTGCACCGTATGCGTACAGCCCCTCCACCGTGGTGCGGTCGTACAGGTCCGTCAGGGCGACGTCAGACAGGTTGAGCCCCGTTGTCGGGTCGCCTTGGCCTGGCACAAAGTCATATCGCTCGACCTGATTGTCGTGCGGTGGCTGTGTGTCAGGGTCGGGTTCGAGGCGGCCTCGCGCGGCGTCCGGGTCATCATCATCCGAGTCACTGGAGGTGTAGTTCGGGGGGAGACCGGCAGCTGCAGCGGCGGCGCGGCGCTGGCGACGTCGCAAGTTGTATTCGGCCTGGCGCCGGCCGCTGGCGAGGTGCTCTGCTTCGATGTTGTCGAGCAGGGCACTGACGCAGGCTCTGTAGGATCGGCCTGCATCGGTGGTTCCCAGGTCCGCCCACCAAGCATCGTACGCCTCCTTCACCGTCTGATTGGCGGCCACCGGCTGGCCGCGGTGAGCTTTGAAGATGCCCAACACGAATGCGTAGTAGGCGACGGCGGCTGCGGTGGTACTGCCTGCTTGCGGACGGCGGGGCAGTGCACCGCCCAGCAGGACGTACCTCGGCTGCGTCAGGCGACGGAGGACGTGTGTCAGGTACAGCGGGTGCGTCGGTTGGAAGGCCACCTTCTTGGGGGGCATGGTCGTTGCTGGACTGGTCGGTAGCTGGTCCGCAGCTGAACCGCCTGACGCAAGGGACGTCGCGGCGGCGGTGGGCCGGGCGCCAGATGGGCCGGGAGGTGCATCAGTCACGGGGGTCATAGCGGCGCCAGGGGCCTTGCGTTTGCGGTGGCGAGCTGCGGGGAGGACTTGGGCGCCAAGGATGGCAGCGTGGGGGTGCTGTGCGGGCGTCACACGTTGCACTTCGAAGTTGGCCACGATATTGTAGGCGCTGCAATCGAAGCCGCTGAGCTCCACTCCGCGCTGCGTGTAGTTCTGTACGGCGTCGGCGAGGGTGTAGCCACCGTGCTCCTCCGCCTCCACAAGCTCCACGCCGGTTTCCGCGTCTTCTGGCTCCACGGCGGACTCGGCCGCCAGTGCAGTGAACGCGCCCACCGGCAGGTAGTTGCGTTTGTACGACGCTTGAAACGTATCGTAACCCGAGAGCTTGAAGGCGACCAGTGCCATGCCGGCCGTGATGGTGGCCGTCATGCGGTGTACCGCGGCGCATAGGTTGCCGAACGCGCTGGGCCCATCGCCGCTGGCGCTGGGCGGGCTCCCCGCCATCATGAAGTCCTGCACGCGCCCGACGGCGGCACAGGTGAGGTGTGCCTGGCTGCGCTCGATTGTCTTCGCGGTGTACTTTGAACTGTAGTACGCGGCATCACGGGCACGGTCGATGGCGGGCTGTAGGAGGGGGCAGTCACCACGTTCGTCGGCGGGGCGTGCTAGTTGTGCGGCGACGTCAGCCGTGTACTCCCGGTCGACCTCACAGGCCAGAGACATCAACTGGTTGCAGCCGAACGCGAGCGCAACGGCAGGCATGTGCGGCACGAGGTTGGACGCCAGGCGGGGCAACAAGAAGAGGCCGCTGGTGCCGATCCACTGAAAGGCCGTGCGGATGAGCCGGGGGAAGGCCATGCCGCAGCTGTCGTCGGTGCCGTGGCAGCCGTGGCGCTTGCACGTCGTATTGTGGGTATGGGTGAGGGTACCGTGTATGACGGCAGCGTGGTGGGCACGGCAGGCGGCGTGCCGTGATGGTGGAGGCAGCCCGCCGTTTGCGCACCCGGCCAGTCGCTCGAAGTCGCACGCGGCAGGCGGGCAGTCTGCCTGCACCGCCGGCACGGGCAGGCCGCGCTGCTGCGCCTCCGCCTCAGACATACCCATGACCAGAGGCTGCGTTCCACCGTCCGGGGCCGGAGCGTAGTACGGCGAGGGGTACCACATTTCGCAGAGCGCGTACGCAAGTGCCAGAGCCCGGCAGTTGGGTCCACAAAAGAATGCCTGCAGGTTCTCCAGCGCGAAGCACTCGAGATGTGCAACTCCGTGCAGGTGTAGCGCCAATCGTCCGCTCTGCTCCACCTTGACAACCACCTCGAATACGACACCGCAGAAGCAGTTCGGGTCAGTCTGCCGCATTGCCCCAGGTGCAAAGCCAAACAGCTGCTCGACCACCACCTCTTTCGTGGCAACGAGCAGCGCGGCGCAGCTGTACGGGTCTTCCTTAACGCGGCGCCACTTTTCCACCGTGCTGGTGATCTGGGCGGGACGGCCGGTGTCGTCGAACTCGATGAACTGGCCAGACGCTACAACGGCGCAGCCAGCATGCATGTCCGCCGGGTTGAGGTTGAAGAACAGCGGCGGCCAGCCAATGGTGAGGGCAGCTGCACGCATCGTGGCCTTTGCACCGTTGTAGTAGGCATCCGTGAGGTCGATTCGCAGCAAGCTGGCACGTGCGCCCTCGAGGAGAGCGCGCACCACGGGCGACTGCTGCGACAGCAGCTGCCGTCGCTGGGCGTGACGGTACGGCAGCGCCAAGATGTCCGCCATGGCGCGTACGACATCCCTCGAGATCCGCGCCGCTGGTTCACCCAGCCGCGGTCGCATGCGCAGGGCCACTCCCACTTGCGCCATGCTCTGCTGACGAACGTTGATGTCGTACATGCGGGCAAGCAGCATCAAGTTGCCGCTGAACTGTGCCCGAGGCACCCGCCGTACCAGGTGGCTGCAGTATGATGCGAAGGACATTCCCGGCGGCCGCTGTCCGGACAAGCCATACGGAAACGAGACCGGGAAGCAGACGTTGAGGATGGCCGGGTGACGATCATCCAGGATCCGAGCGTCACGGCCGCCAGCGGCGAATGCAAGACGTGCACGGCCGGTCAGCAGATCATGTACCACGTTGGGCCGGGTATCAAACTCGCTGCCATCGGTCGGAATGGCAGAGGGCTGCGGTAGGACCAGTTCCAGCTCATTCGGAGCGCCCAGGTCGGCGTCAGCTGTGTCGGGCAGAGGAGGCGGGAATCCACAAGCTTAACACGACGGACAGACAGATGGAGCGGGAATGATACTTGTAACGTATGCGCAAATTGTTCCGAGGCCGTTCGGTGGATGTGGCGGGATACGCGAATGGAGGTGTATGAAGGTGATAAAATGCACGCCCTCACTTACTCCGGATGGGAGCAGGGTCGGCTGCCTGGCGCACGACGACCGCGAGGGGCGGTAAGCCCGTAGCGCCAGCTTCTGCAGTGGACAGTAGTCACAGTCGCGCATACACCGCACATCAACAAGTGGCAATACGTAGAGTATTCCGCGACGCTTAACCTGACAGGAGGCCGAGCACATTCGGTCGGCACACACACCAGCAGGTGCGACCCGTGCAAACCCACAGGTACGTACAGGTTGTACAACACAACAGCGACACGGGCAACTCGCAGCATTACTCTCACAGACATACCCGCCATAGGAGTGTCCGAGACAGCAGCTCCGGTCGTGGGCGCATCGGGACCTCCAGCAGATGTAGAAGTACAGAAATACCAAGGCCAGAAGGATGCGGGCGAAGCACGTGGAACCAGGATTGTCAGTTCGAAAGCGACGTATCTATGTTTCCCACCCGGCCCGTCCCCCCACCGTTTCCCGTCTGTGAGCCCCGTCGGGTTATCCCGTCTTTCAACAAGAAGGAATCACACCTGTATCAGACGGCGATGCATACGCGCCGCCGCCCTGAAGGATTTCACCAACCGCGTCTCCTTGCAACGTCTCCTGCAGCTGCCGTACACCAGCGGCGCCAGTACGGTCATGGAGGAACGTGCTCCGTAGTACGCCGGCGACCTCCGGATCTGTAGGACCGATCGCGGAGCACAGCAGTGCCTCAGGTACGTGCGCAACGCATCCCATACGCTCGTACTCCTGCAGAGCATCTTCATCCACCGCGAGCTCATCCTCATCATTGTGTTGAAGAAAGCGCACCCAGGCGACGATGACGTGTCCTCGCACTTTAATGCCAGGCGCACGGCGAACGCGATCCAGCAAGTCCTGCCGGTCTCGGACCTGGTCCACGCACACCACCGTGAACGCGCCTGCCAAATCCGCAATGCGCGCAGGCAGCTGGCCGCGTAGCATATTGGGGTCGGGGTTGACGACCGCGATGCCATGCGACTGAACGGCACACGGAAAGACCTGGGGGGGGCGGCCCGTGAGATGCACAATCAGCAGCTGCTGCATGAGACGGCCCCGCCCCAAGAGCTGGCTCTCCACAAACGTGGGGGCAGGCAGCGGGTCGCCCAGGTGATTGACAGACGGCACGTCGCCCGGATCGAGGCGCGCCAGAGCCGCTTCAGGCACTCGGCGTGCTGCAACGAGAGCGGCGACAGGCGGACATCGGTTAAGCAGACTCGAATGGCAATATAGGCGGCTCGATGAATCAAATGTGTTCATGTTCCCCTAAACGGGCCGGAGAAGGTCCTCACCCGCCAGTGCCTTCTCGCAAGAGGCACAGATAGCGAATCGATCGGAGCCACCATCGCCGCAGAACACGGTCCGATTCGGCAAGTCCGCATCAAGGCGCATGCAGAACGGCACCTCCACACTCCGCGGATCGTCGAAGCAAGGTCGCGGCTGCACCCGTGGTGGATATGGCCGCAACTCCGACGGCAGCTGCACTGCAGCACCCGTCGGTGAATCCGACTCGTCAGCCCCATCGACACCACCATCACTGTCAGCCGTCACCGCATCCTCATCCACGAATGCCGCGGGATCGGCGTCAGCGCTGGCACCTGCAGTACTGCCGCGCTCGGATCTGCCGATACGATACCGTGCCGGTAAAACCGGATCCGGTGGCGGTGGTGCAACACCTTGGGCGGTGCAGGGCATGCGCCGCCAAGCCAGGGTACGCGCATGACGCGGCACGGCGCCTGTGCACATGATGTCAGCGCGTAAGATGTCCACGTTGGGGATGTCCACCCAAGCACGAAGCGTGGATTGGTCCTCCGAACACTGCTCCGAGCAGACGGCACACACCCGGGAAGGCATGCGCCGACGCAGCGCGGCGGCCATGCTGGAAGCAAGCTGCAGGTGTTTCTCATATGGTACCTGCCGCTCCACCGGAAGTTGACCGCCAGGCAAATCCTGCACGCGCCCTTCCGGAATCACCCCAAGAAAATCAGGCGGTGCAGGATGCTGGCCCTCGTGCAAGCAGGGAAACCGCATGAGGTCCCGCAGACGCTCAAGCAAGCTAGCTCGCGGAAGCTGTATCCCACGCAGCTGAGCACGGGCCTGCGTGTGCGCGGCCTCTGCAGCCCTGCACTCCGGGTCTCGACGGGCAGCCGCTCGTGCAGCGGTGTTACGCCGCTGCTCCGCAGCCCTGCACTCCGGATCTCGACGGGCAGCCGCTCGTGCAGCGGTGTCACGCCCCTGCTCCGCAGCCCTGCACTCCGGATCTCGACGGGCAGCCGCTCGTGCAGCGGTGTCACGCCCCTGCTCCGCAGCCCTGCGCTCCGGATCTTGACGGGTAGCCGCTCGTGCAGCGGTGTTACGCCCCTGCTCCGCAGCCCTGCGCTCCGGATCGAGACGAGCATCCCGCATCCGTGCTGCATCCGCGCTGAGCTGCACGCTCGACGCACTCGTCCCTCTGAAATGGAAGCCGCCGGCCAGTGTACCCAGACGCTCGCGACCACGCACCCCGGACTGTGGTGCTGCACAGGCCGGAGTGGCAACCGCGCTGAGGTCCGCGCTTAACGGACGAGATCCTGACGGGGGAAAGCCGCCAGCCAGCGTACCCAGGCGCTCGCGACCGTGAGTCCCAGCCCGCTGGGGCGAATCATTTGTTCTGTCCGTCATAAGAACAGACCGAAAGTAGTAGTAAGAAAAGTAGCAGGAAAGTAGTACGGGCGCGATATATACGCGATAGCTTACGTTGGCGGCGACTACCTTACGTTGGCGGCGATTAGTTTACGTTGGCGGCGACTAGTTTACAGCCGCCGGCTTTCATGTCATTAGTGTGCAGCCGCAGCATTCGTGTGTTAAGACAAACAAATCGGACGGATGTGTATATCCGCGATGCAATCCGACGACCTACTGTAGCGAGCCGACGCACGCGAAGAAGGCCGTACATCTTACAAACAGCCAAACGTGTGACGTGGACAACGTTGGACGGCCGCAGATGCGCACTTCGGTGCCGGCAAAAAGTAATTAACAATACAATATATTGGCACATGTCGCACGTCGAATTGCGCACGCACCTGGACGCAACGATTCGCGCCGCGAAACATCCGGGGATTCGCGCCGCGAAACATCCGGGGATTCGCGCCGCGAAACATCCGGGGACGACCGGAATCGAACCCACGACCTCGCCTTTTACGCCGCGATGTCTTAAGCGCGAGCGACGCTCCGAAAGCGCTACGACGCCAGGAAAAACCGTGAGTTTCCATAAAATCCCGAACGGACAGACAGACGGACAACGAAAAAGTGGGGTAAGGTCTCCGTTCCGACGACGGAACGACTATCGTCGTTCACGTCTATGTCGGAACTACGACGACGGCGAGTTACCAAATATGTTCCAGACAGACGGACGGACAAGCCCCCCCCCCAAAAAACGGCGTAAGGTCTCCGTTCCGACGACGGAACGACTAACGTCGTTCACGTCTAACGTCGGAACTACGACGACGGACAACGAAAAATCGGGGTAAGGTCTCCGTTCCGACGACGGAACGACTATCGTCGTTCACGTCTATGTCGGAACTACGACGACGGACAACGAAAAATCGGGGTAAGGTCTCCGTTCCGACGACGGAACGACTATCGTCGTTCACGTCTATGTCGGAACTACGACGACAACGAAAAGCCGGGGTAAGGTCTCCGTTCCGACGACGGAACGACTATCGTCGTTCACGTCTATGTCGGAACTACGACGACGGAAGGAGAAACGGGGCCCCAGGAAAGAAAATCAGCTATGGCCTAGCAAGCTTTTCGCTTGCTCCGGCGATAAGGTTTAAAAGGCAATATTGTAAGTAAAGAGAGCAGAGTAATATAGTCCATATTGTTAATTTTGCCCTATATGTTTCACCGTAGGTCTTCCCTGATTATTCTCTTAGATATTTGTGGTGGTCTATATGTAGCTAATATTCTGGGTAAACGTTTTTCCACATTGTAGTCCAGGGGGTGCCATCCAGGCCGCCCTCCCCTTTCCTTTATCATGCCAGCGGCACCACATGCCAGCGGCACCGCATGCCAGTGGCACCACATGCCAGCAGCACCGCATGCCAGCGGCACCACATGGCAGTGGCACTGCATGCCAGTGGCACTGCATGCCAGTGGCACCGCATGGCAGTGGCACTGCATGCCAGTGGCACCGCATGGCAGTGGCACCGCATGCCAGCGGCACTGCATGGCAGCAGCACCACATGCCAGCGCCACCGTGCAGCAGCACTATGAGGCAGTGGCACCGTGCAGCTGCGGCACCATGCAGCAGCAGTACCACATATGTGACTGCGGCACCATGTGGCAGTGGCTGTTGTATCTCTGTCATATCCGCCTACAGCAAAGGCTCGATTGAAGGATGCCAGGCAACTGGCCAACCTGGATATTAGCCTCGAGATACCCCAGGATACTACAATTATCCCCCCTTCCAATGGGTGTGTACTCACACCCACAGGGGCAATCGTGACTCAATGGCATTCTCATCCCTGATGGCCTGATGATGGAGATTACACCTCCCTTGCACACATCAGCCATCCACACATCCACACTGATGGATAGGGGATTCGAACCCGGGTCAGTCACAACCCGCTCGATACCAATTGTTGTATCTCTGTCGTCGTAGTTCCGACATAGACGTGAACGACGATAGTCGTTCCGTCGTCGGAACGGAGACCTTACCCCGATTTTTCGTTGTCGTCGTAGTTCCGACATAGACGTGAACGACGATAGTCGTTCCGTCGTCGGAACGGAGACCTTACCCCGATTTTTCGTTGTCGTCGTAGTTCCGACATAGACGTGAACGACGATAGTCGTTCCGTCGTCGGAACGGAGACCTTACCCCGATTTTTCGTTGTCGTCGTAGTTCCGACATAGACGTGAACGACGATAGTCGTTCCGTCGTCGGAACGGAGACCTTACCCCGATTTTTCGTTGTCGTCGTAGTTCCGACATAGACGTGAACGACGATAGTCGTTCCGTCGTCGGAACGGAGACCTTACCCCGATTTTTCGTTGTCCGTCCGTCCGTCTGTTCGGCTTTCTGGAAACTCGCGTTTTTCGGGCCGTCGTTCTCGGGTTTCGGAGCTCCGCGCGCGCTTAGGACGTCATTGCGTAAAAGGCGAGGTCGTCGGTTCGATTCCGGTCGTCACCGGGTGTTTCTCGTTGAGCAATCGCGGCGCGACTCGTTGCATCTCCAGGTGCGCGGTTCGCTATACATACTTGTAATATTGTAGTCGGACCGGATTGATATATACCCATACATATTTGATAGCCATATATTCGAACCTTCCGGCGTTGGATGACGCGGTCATCCAACGCCGGTGCGCGTCCCGTCCAACGTTGTTTGCGTGAAATGTGTGGCTTTTTGAAAGGCGTACGGCCTTCTTTGCGTGCGTCGGCTCGCCCCAGGTATCATACGCATCGTGGTCGCGGATATATATATATATCCGTTCGACTTCTTTCTCTTAACGTGCAGTCGCCGGCTTTTCCTGGACCTGGGCTCTTTACAGTTGTCGGATCGTTCCTCGTCGGTTCGTCCCCCCGTTGGCCCGGCCGTCGGTTCGTTTAGAGACGGCTCCCATCAGTTATGACGGACCAAATAAATGATTCGTCCCGGCGGGCTGAGGCTCGCGGTCGCGAGCGCCTGGGTACACTGGCCGGCGGTTTCCATTTGAGAGGTACGAGTGCGTCGAGCGTGCAGCTCAGCGCGGATGCAGTACGGATGCGGGAAGCTCGTCTCGATCCGGAGCGCAGGGCTGCGGAGCAGGGGCGTGACGTCGCTGACGGGCAGAGGTCCGCGCTTGCCACTTCGCTCTGTGCAGCGCCGCAGTCCGAGGTGCGTAGTCGGGAGCGTCTGGGTACACTGGCCGGCGGTTTCCATTTCAGAGGTTTCAGAGGGACGAGTGCGTCGTGCGTGCAGCTCAGCGCGGATGCAGCACGGATGCGGGATGCTCGTCTCGATCCGGAGCGCACGGCTGCGGAGCAGGAGCGTGACGCTGCTGCGCGAGCGGTTGCGCGTCAAGATCCGGAGCGCGGGGCTGCGGAACAGCGGCGTAACACCGCTGCGCGAGCGGCTGCCCGTCAAGATCCGGAGTGCAGGGCTGCGGAACAGCGGCGTAACACCGCTGCACGAGCGGCTGCCCGTCGAGATCCGGAGTGCAGGGCTGCGGAACAGCGGCGTAACACCGCTGCACGAGCGGCTGCCCGTCGAGACCCGGAGTGCAGGGCTGCAGAGGCCGCGCACGCGCAGGCCCGTGCTCAGCTGCGTGGGATACAGCTTCCGCGAACTAGCTTGCTTGAGCGTTTGCGGGACCTGATGCGGTTTCCCTGCTTGCACGAGGGCCGGCACCCTGCGCCGCCTGATTTTCTTGGGGTGATTCCGGAAGGGCGCGTGCAGGATTTGCCTGGTGGTCAACTTCCGGTGGAGCGGCAGGTACCATATGAGAAACACCTGCAGCTTGCTTCCAGCATGGCCGCCGCACTGCGTCGGCGCATGCCTTCCCGGGTGTGTGCCGTCTGCTCGGAGCAGTGTTCGGAGGACCAATCCGCGCTTCGTGCTTGGGTGGACATCCCCAACGTGGACATCTTACGCGCTGACATCATGTGCACAGGCGCCGTGCCGCGTCATGCGCGTACCCTGGCTTGGCGGCGCATGCCCTGCACCGCCCAAGGTGTTGCACCACCGGCACCGGATCCGGTTTTACCGGTGCGGTATCGTGTCGGCAGATCGGAGCGCGGCAGTACTGCAGGTGCCAGCGCTGACGCCGATCCCACGGCATTCGTGGATGAGGATGCGGCGGCGGCTGACAGTGATGGTGGTGTCGATGGGGCTGACGAGTCGGATTCATCGACGGGTGCTGCAGAGGGCACGGCCCCATCGGAGTTGCGGCCATATCCACCACGGGTGCAGCCGCGACCTTGCTTCGACGATCCGCGGAGTGTGGAGGTGCCGTTCTGCATGCGCCTTGATGCGGATTTGCCGAATCGGACCGTGTTCCGCGGCGATGGTGGCTCCGAGCGATTCGTTATCTGCGCCTTTTGCGAGAAGGCACTGGCGGGTGAGGACCTTCTCCGGCCCGTTTAGGGGAACATGAACACCTCTGATTCATCGAGCCGCCTATATTGCCATTCGAGTTTGCTTAACCGATGTCCGTCTGTCGCCGCTCTCGTTGCAGCACGCCGAGTGCCTGAAGCGGCTCTGGCGCGTCTCGATCCGGGCGACGTGCCGTCTGTCAATCACCTGGGCGACCCGCTGCCTACACCGACGTTTGTGGAAAGTCAGCTTTTGGGGCGGGGCCGTCTGATGCAGCAGCTGCTGATTGTGCATCTCACGGGCCGTCCCCCCCAGGTCTTCCCGTGTGCCGTTCAGTCGCATGGTATCGCGGTCGTCAACCCCGACCCCAATATGCTACGCGGCCAGCTGCCTGCGCGCATTGCGGATTTGGCAGGTGCGTTCACGGTGGTGTGCGTGGACCAGGTCCGAGACCGGCAGGACTTGCTGGATCGCGTGCGCCGTGCGCCTGGCGTTAAAGTGCGAGGATGCGTCATCGTCGCCTGGGTGCGCTTTCTTCAACACAACGATGAGGATGAGCTCGCGGTGGATGAAGATGCTCTGCAGGAGTACGAGCGTATGGGATGTGTTGCACAGGTACCTGAGGCGCTGCTGCGCTCCGCGATCGGTCCTACAGATCCGGAGGTCGCCGGCGTACTACGGAGCACGTTCCTACATGACCGCACTGGCGCCGCTGGTGTACGGCAGCTGCAGGAGGCGTTACAAGGAAACGCGGCTGGTGAAATCGTTCAGGGCGGTGGTGCGTATGCATCGCCGTCTGATACAGGTGTGATTCCTTCTTGTTGAAAGACGGGGTAAGTCGACGGGGCTCGCAGACGGGGAACGGTGAGGGGGCGGGCCGGACGGGAAACGTAGATACGTCACTATCGGACTGACAATCCTGGTCCCACGTACTTTGCCCGCATCCTTCCGGCGTTGGTATTTCTGTACTTCTACATCTGCTGGAGGTCCCGACGCACCCACGACCGGGGCTACCGTCTCGGACACTCCTATGGCGGGTATGTCTGCGAGAGCACAGCTGCGAGTTGCCCGTGTCGCTGTTGTGTTTTACGAGCTGTACGTACCCGTGGGTTTGCACGGGTCGCGCCTGCTGGTCTGTGTGTCGACCGAACGTGCTCGGCCTCCTGTCAGGTTAGGCGTCGCGGAATACTCTACGTATTGCCACTTGTTGATCTGCGGTGTGTGCGCGACTGTAACTACTGTCCACTGCAGGAGCTGACGCTACGGGCTTACCGCCCCTCGCGGTCGTCGTGCGCCAGGCAGCCGACCCTGTTCCCATCCGGAGTAAGTGACGGCGTGCATTTTATCACTTTCATACACCTCCATTCGCGTATCCCGCCACATCCACCGAACAGCCTCGGAACAATTTGCGCATACGTTACAAGTACCATTCCTGCTCCATCTGTCTGCCCATCGTGTTAAGCTTGTGGATTCCCGTCCCCTCTGGCCGACACAGCTGATGCCGACCTGGGCGCTCCGAATGAGCTGGAACTGGTCCTGCCGCAGCCCGCTGCCGTTCCGACCGACGGCAGCGAGTTTGATACCCGGCCCAACGTGGTGCATGATCTGCTGACCGGCCGTGCACGTCTTGCATTCGCCGCTGGCGGCCGTGACGCTCGGATCCTGGATGATCGTCATCCGGCCATCCTCAACGTCTGCTTCCCGGTCTCGTTTCCGTATGGCTTGTCCGGACAGCGGCCGCCGGGAATGTCCTTCGCATCATACTGCAGCCACCTGGTACGGCGGGTGCCTCGGGCACAGTTCAGCGGCAACTTGATGCTGCTTGCCCGCATGTACGACATCAACGTTCGGCAGCAGAGCATGGCGCAGGTGGGAGTAGCCCTGCGCATGCGACCACGGCTGGGTGAACCAGCGGCGCGAGTCTCAAGGGATGTCGTACGCGCCATGGCGGACATCTTGGCGCTGCCGTACCGTCACGCCCAGCGACGGCAGCTGCTGTCGCAGCAGTCGCCCGTGGTGCGCGCTCTCCTCGAGGGCGCACGTGCCAGCTTGCTGCGAATCGACCTCACGGATGCCTACTACAACGGTGCAAAGGCCACGATGCGTGCAGCTGCTCTCACTATTGGCTGGCCGCCGCTGTTCTTCAACCTCAACCCGGCGGACATGCATGCTGGCTGCGCCGTTGTAGCGTCTGGCCAGTTCATCGAGTTCGACGACACCGGCCGTCCCGCCCAGATCACCAGCACGGTGGAAAAGTGGCGCCGCGTTAAGGAAGACCCGTACAGCTGCGCCGCGCTGCTTGTTGCCACGAAAGAAGTGGTGGTCGAGCAGCTGTTTGGCTTTGCACCTGGGGCAATGCGGCAGACTGACCCGAACTGCTTCTGCGGTGTCGTATTCGAGGTGGTTGTCAAGGTGGAGCAGAGCGGGCGATTGGCGTTACACCTGCACGGAGTTGCACATCTCGAGTGCTTCGCGCTGGAGAACCTGCAGGCGTTCTTTTGTGGACCCAACTGCCGGGCTCTGGCACTTGCGTACGCGCTCTGCGAAATGTGGTATCCTTCGCCGTACTACGCTCCGGCCCCGGACGGTGGAACGCAGCCTCTGGTCATGGGTATGTCTGAAGCGGAGGCGCAGCAGCACGGCCTGCCCGTGCCGGCGGTGCAGGTAGATTGCCCGCCTGCCGCGTGCGACTTCGAACGACTGGCCGGGTGCGCGAACGGCGGGCTCCCTCCACCATCACGGCACGCCGCCTGCCGTGCCCACCACGCTGCCGTCATACACGGTACCCTCACCCACACCCACAATACGACCTGCAAGCGCCACGGCTGCCACGGCACCGACGACAGCTGCGGTATGGCCTTCCCCCGGCTCATCCGCACGGCCTTTCAGTGGATTGGCACCAGCGGCCTCTTCTTGTTGCCCCGCCTGGCGTCCAACCTCGTGCCGCACATGCCTGCCGTTGCGCTCGCGTTCGGCTGCAACCAGTTGATGTCCTTGGCCTGTGAGGTCGACCGGGAGTACACGGCTGACGTCGCCGCACAACTAGCACGCCCCGCCGACGAACGTGGTGACTGCCCCCTCCTACAGCCCGCCATCGACCGTGCCCGTGATGCTGCGTACTACAGTTCAAAGTACACCGCAAAGACAATCGAGCGCAGCCAGGCACACCTCACCTGTGCCGCCGTCGGACGCGTGCAGGACTTCATGATGGCGGGGAGCCCGCCCAGCGCCAGCGGCGATGGCCCCAGCGCGTTCGGCAACCTATGCGCCGCGGTACACCGCATGACGGCCACCATCACGGCCGGCATGGCACTGGTCGCCTTCAAGCTCTCGGGTCACGATACGTTTCAAGCGTCGTACAAACGTAACTACCTGCCGGTGGGCGCGTTCACTGCACTGGCGGCCGAGTCCGCCGTGGAGCCAGAAGACGCGGAAACCGGCGTGGAGCTTGTGGAGGCAGAGGAGCACGGTGGCTACACTCTCGCCGACGCCGTACAGAACTATACGCAACGCGGAGTGGAGCTCAGCGGCTTCGATTGCAGCGCCTACAATATCGTGGCCAACTTCGAAGTGCAACGTGTGACGCCCGCACAGCACCCCCACGCTGCCATCCTTGGCGCCCAAGTCCTCCCCGCGACTTGCCACCGCAAACGCAAGGCCTCTGACACCGCTGTGACCCCCGTGACTGATGCACCTCCCGGCCCATCTGGCGCCCAGCCCACCGCCGCCGCGACGTTCCTTGCGTCAGGCGGTTCAGCTGCGGACCAGCTACCGACCAGTCCAGCAACGACCATTCCCCCCAAGAAGGTGGCCTTCCAACCGACGCACCCGCTGTACCTGACACACGTCCTCCGTCGCCTGGCGCAGCCGAGGTACGTCCTGCTGGGCGGTGCACTGCCCCGCCGTCCTCAAGCAGGCAGTACCACCGCAGCCGCCGTCGCCTACTACGCATTCGTGTTGGGCATCTTCAAGGCTCACCGCGGCCAGCCGGTAGCCGCCAATCAAACGGTGAAGGAAGCGTACGATGCTTGGTGGACGGACCTGGGAACCACCGGTGCAGGCCAATCCTACAGAGCCTGCGTCAGTGCCCTGCTTGACAACATCGAAGCAGAGCACCTCGCCAGCGGCCGGCGCCAGGCCGAATACAACTTGCGACGTCGCCAGCGCCGCGCCGCCGCTGCGGCTGCCGGTCTCCCCCCGAACTACACCTCCAGTGACTCGGATGATGACGACCCGGACGCCGCGCGAGGCCGCCTCGAACCCGACCCTGACACACAGCCACCACACGACAATCAGGTCGAGCGGTATGACTTCGTGCCAGGCCAAGGCGACCCGACGACGGGGCTCAACCTGTCTGACGTCGCCCTGACGGACCTGTACGACCGCACCACGGTGGAGGGGCTGTACGCATACGGTGCAGCCCGGCGTTGCCGTGCGCTTCCTCTACCCGACGCACTCGGTGCCAACACCAGCCCCTTTATCCGTCGTGTACGCGCCACCGACATCCCGCTGCTGAGTGAGGCTTCCAAGCGGTTGAAGCGCTACGTGGTCCTGACCGAAGGCGCCATCGCCACGCCGGCTACCGCCGTCCGCACCCCCCGCCTATGTCTGGATCGCCGCCCCGGCTACCCGCTAGTGGCGGTACTCATGAACGACGGCCAACAGTCTGACCGCGCACTCGTCACAGCGGAGATGCCGACATACCTGCGTCTGGCTCAGCCGCCTACCGTTGACGACACCATCGAGCTCTTCACCCTGGCGCCGGATCAGGCTGTACCGTTCATGCTCGTGGCACGCTACTTCGACCGCCGCAACGAACCCGATCCAGGCGTCCCGCCGCAGATGCTCATCATGGGTCCCCCGGGCACGGGCAAGACAAGGTTCGTGCACGCGCTGCTGTGGTACACGTACCAGCATGACAGCCCCGACTGGGCCGCCACATGCGCGTACTCCTGGGCCGCCGCGATCGCCTTCAACACCCCAGTGCACCGCAGCCTGTCGACCCACTCGATGTTCGGCATCTCTGCGAACCAAAGCGGCTCGCGTGGCGCCAACCTTCCCAGGCGCGGTGCCCACGCCAGCCTTCAGGTACGATCCACTTGCCGGAGCACGTACGACAACCATCCCACGAATCCACACCTCCCGCCCCAACATCCTACGCACCCCCCTTCTCCACACGCTCCCCCCCACCCTTCGTAGGTCAAACGCAACGTCGGTGATGGCGCTGTCTTCATCGACGAAATCGGCATGCAGAGCCATGAGCACCTCGGCGCCATCAGCTACTCCTGTACGGCCAGCGTGCCGCCTCCGTCACATCTTGGACCCACCCACTCGAGCACCCGTGTCCTGTCCGGCCGCGCCGCTGCCGGAATCGGCGACCTGCTACAGCATCCTCAACCGGGCGGCTCGCCACCATACCGCTTCGCGGCCGACGTCGAACGGAACCCCAACTTCACTCCGTCGGCACCGAACACCCGGCGCCGGCCAGCCTCGGCTGACGAAGACGAAGGTCGCCGTGCGGATGGCAGCAACACCGGCAGCAGTGACGAGCACAACAACGACCGCGACACTGCCGCGACCATGCGTCGCCCTCGCCGACCCGTACCACAGACGCACGCCCGCCTGCACGATGGCTTCCAGCTGTACCGGCAGCTCGGCAACGTCGTGTTCATGCTGCAAAAACAACAACGACAAGACAACAGCCCGTCCGGTCAGCAGCTCACGCAGTTCGCGACCATGTTCGGCGGCGGCGAACCCACTGAAGCGCGCATGGCGGCACTGATAGACGCGCTCAACCAACGCGTCATCACCGACCTATCGGACCTCACGGACCTCGAGCCCCGCGTGGTGTTGCAACGCAACGAACCCAGGCACGTCCTCAACACACGACTGCTCATGCTCCAGGCGCGTCGCAAGGGTGCACGGTTGGTCAGCTGGAACGCGGACCACGTCCCGGTCCGCCAACACGGCACAGCCCAGCAGCCGCTACTCTCGCACATCGAGAAGGCTGTCGCAATGCGAGTCAAAGACGCCGCCTTCGACCACACAACCGCCGACACTTGGTACTACGAAGGAGCACGCTATACGCTACTCGACACCGTTGCCGCCGACGCTGGCGCCTGCCACAACAATGAAGTCGAAGCGTGCGGCCTGCTCACCGACAGTCGCGAACCGCCCGACGACGGCCACGGCCCATACTGGCGCCTTCACTACCTACCCGCAGCCGTCATGGTCCGTCCAATTAAAGGACACGCGCCCAATACGGTGCTAGCGGACTTGGCGGACTTCGCATCCAAAGGTGGTGCCTTCACCGTCGTACCACGCCCCTCACCAGCAGCCAATATCACCGTACCTGCTGTCGACACCGGCACCGCCACCAAGAACGTGCGTCGCATCAACGTGCCGCTGGGTGACTACTACGCCGTGACCGACTATTTCGTACAGGGTCGCAGTTTCAAGGAGGAATGCTGGGTTGCGGACCTCTCCGTCCCACCTGGCGGCTTGAAGCGCGCAACCGTGTATGTACTACTGACACGGTACAAGACACTCAACCACATCCGCCTCTTGCGCCCGCTCTCTACGACACCCGACGAACGAAAACGAGTTGTCCAGCAGTTTCTGGCAGCAACGAAGCTCGACCCCGACCTGGCGGCCGAACTGCGCCTCCTCGACCGCCGCGCGACCGCAACCCGCAACCGCTATGTACCCGAATACGAGCACGCTCGGCACCTGGAGGAGCGTTGGACTACCGCAGCCACCACCACGTGATACGGCGACGACGGTGGCGAAAAACAGGGCGGCGGATGAAGATGAGAATGCGGCTGTGGATGAGAAAGCTGTGGCAGGTTGCCGATTCCGAGTGCTCGGGTAGGTGGGCCCAAGATGTGGCGAACGCGGTACGTTGATCGTGCGTTGGTCGTCCCGAAGTGGCTGGTGACGCCGAGGTGCTCATGGCTCTGCATGCCGATTTCGTCGATGAAGACAGCCCCGTCACCGACGTTGCGTCTGACCTACGACGGATGGGGGCAAACGTGTGAAGAAGGGGGAAGGAGGGTGCCCGTGTAAATATGTGCCGGACGTTGGCATTGCAATACATCTGCCGCATGCGCGCAACACGAGTCGCGCAGGTGTTGAGAGACGCAGGGACGACGTAGTCTGTGGGGCAGAGGTTGAGCACAAGAGACGGCCGTGGTCGAGTGTGTTGTGGCGGTCCAGCGGCGTGTTGGGGAGTCGAGGCAAGCACCGAAATGACACGGGTGTTTGTCCGTGTGCTTCCGTCACCCGTACTTCACTCCGGCAAACTACTGTAGAGTGAAATACGGGTGATGCAAGCACACGGACAGGCACCTGTACCATTTCTGTGCTTGCCTCGAATCCCCAACATGCTGCTGGACCGCTACAACACACCTTTCCGCCTCCTGTGCCCGCTCTCTGCCACACCGCCGTCCCTACATCTCCCAACCCCTTTGCGACCTGTGACGAAGGCGCGAAGCGCGGAGAAGGGGAGCGCGTAGGATGGTGGGGTGGAAGATCCGGGACTGGAAGTCTGACGGACTCGGCGGATAGCTGTACGACGACGGCGGCAGTGGCGAGGGCAAGAGGCGTTGCATTTGACCTACGAAGGCGAAGGACTGCGCGTAGGGAGGGAGGTGTAGATCCGTGGTATGGGTCTCCTACGTGCTCCGGAGAGTGGATCGTACCTGACCAGGTGGGGCGAAGACGATTGGAGTAGGTGTAAGTATAGATATGTGCCGGACGTTGGCATTACGATACATCTGCCGCATGCAAGCAACGCAGATCACACAGGTGGGGCAGAGAATGAGCACAGCAGACGGCCGTAGTCGAGTGTGTTGTGGCGACTCGGCAGCATGTTCGAGGACTCTAGGCGAGCACCGAAGTGACACGGGTGCCAGTCCGTGTTCCACTTCGGCGGCCAGGCCATCCAGGTTGAAACTACGGCGTCGCGGAGCCTAAAGTACGCTGTGAATTGAAGGGGGCGTTGTAGATTGCGCTCGTCCGCAGTCGATTGCGCCTTAGGACGCGGTGGCGCACGGACAGCCCCCCCTCCCGTCTGTACGCCCCCTGCAATCCACAGCGTACCTTAGGTTCCGCGACCCTAGGTGGCCTGGGTGCCGGAGTGAAAGCACACGGACGAACACCCGTGTTCAGTGTTCGCTTCGAGTCATCCGAAATGCTGCTGGACCGTTACGACACACGTTCCCGCCTCCTGTACCCGCTCTCTGCCACACCTGACGAACGAAACCGAATTGACAAGACCGTCCCTACGTCTTTCAACGTCTGTGCGACCTGCGTTGCCAACACCAGCCCCTCCATTCGCCACACTCGGTGCCAACACCAGCCCTTTCATTCGCCGTGTGCGCGCCACCGACATCCCGCTGCCAAAGTCCGTAAAAGCACGCCCGGCACCGGACTATCGCATCCATCACCACCTGACGCAACAAACCGGGATTTCGCACTTGAGGACCTAGTCTACACGCGAGCCGTCCGCAGCTATCAGGCGTCTAGCCCACCACGTGACACGGCGACGATGGTGGGGGTTCTGCAACGAAGGTCTGCAACGAAGGCAACGATGACGAAGGACAAGGCGGCGGCAACGACGGCGACAGTCGTGATGGAAGTGGCAGAGTGGCAAAGTGGTGACCGCGGCAGTAGCGAAGGCAGAAGGCGCGAAGAAGGGGAGGTGGGAGGTATGGATCGGGCGGGTTGTCGCTGGACGACGGATGCCTTGTAATGCCGATGCCCGACAATCGTGTGACTTGCAGCTGGGTAACGAAGCCGTCGGACGGACGGACTCTGCGCGTCCGAAAGATGCCGAGAACGGGGCCGTCGAGGTTGCCGCGCGCAGCAAGTGGACCGCGGTGACCCGTGGGTTGATGAGGCGGATTTGAACACAAGATTGCCAATCTTGTACAGGCGTTATACCGCGGTGTCCAGCGTTGCACAGCGTTAAACACACGGAGCTTCCCATAACTTGTACTCTACCTTAACATCTCTCTACCCATATACTGCGCCGCTTTCCGTCGTCCCTTCCCGCCCCGAATGGAATCGCCCGACCCCAAACGCCGGCGACTCACCCCGGCACCGTCTACAAGCAGCACATCCACCTTCGGCAGCCCCACCGACGCTGCCTCCGCGTCCACGTAAGCGATAGCTACGGGCCATCTTTAAGGATGAGGACTAACATGCGACTAACGACCCCATCCGTAGGTCGCGAACCGTCACCTGCCACGTCACCTTCACCGCCGGCCCGGTGACTAAAGATGAAGACCGGCTCTTTGCCGGCGCACCGAACCGAAACGGCAGCTTCGTCGCAGGCGTGAACACAGTCGGACAGGGCGTCATCATCCTGCAGCTCGATAACCGCGCCCTAGCCGACATGGAGACCAACCACGCCTTTGCACGGGCCGTCACGTTCACGAACGTGGAGCCAGCTGCCCTGCCCGCCTTCGTCACCTCCCGCTTCGCCGGACCGACACTGGCCCAATACAAGGTCACCCCGACGACTCAAATTTCCGTGGCCAGCACCTCCGTCCTCCCGATGCTGTACACCGCCAAGCTGCGTTATCCCACATACAACGCGGCAACCGACAAAGCGGACGCCGAGGACAAGTACCCGGCCGACGGCAGCGCCCTCCTGGTCGTCCCGCACGGTAAGCTGTTCCGCGGCGGACCCTTCCGCAAGTTCAACGCCTGGGTCGCGTGCGGCAACCCCAACGCCCCCGACCTCGGCTGCGTGGAGCTGGCGGTCAAGCAATCCGCGCCCGACAACTTCGTTGCGCAGCTACAAGCGGCGGCTGACGACAACACGCCGCTATACATCTACGCCGCCAAAATCAGCGCGCCGTCCAATACTCAGTACAACAACAGCATCTTCCTCAACGGAGCGCTAGTCGCGGCAGCAGCTGCCCCGGGCAAGCGCCCTCCCAAGCGGGTACAGACCTTCCGAGCAGCTACCCAGCAGACCACTGCGGCCACCGACAGCCGCGCCGACACGAACGACATGATGGTTGCGTGGGAGCAACGCGACCGGGCCGCCGTTGTCCTACCGTCGGATGGAGCACACGCCGCCGCCACCCTCTCCCCGAATCCCAGCTCCGTCACGACGGTCGGCTCCCGGCCCGTCATACCACTCGTCCTCAGCGTCGGCAATAGCAAGTATCCAGTCTGCACGGACAGCCCCAGCGTCCTCCAACAGCTGCCCAACTACGCGGACTTCTTCGCCGACGCGAGCTTCGCGGACGACAACGACCGCGTCGCGTACACCGCCTACGACTCCTTCGCCATCGCCGGCACCGTCACCACCAGCACGGAGGGCCGGACCACTTTCGTCACGGCCCTCCAACAGTAAGTCACTCCGGTTGCCCCAAACACAGGTGCGTGCATGGAGTTGCTGCCACTGGATGGCGTTAAATGCCAGCGTCAAACGGCCACCTCGCTGTATGACGACACGCTTGCACGGCCGAGTGCGATCCGCGCGCTCGTGGGTTCGACTCCCACGCTGGTGAACTGCATCTCTGCATCCCTCTGCATTCTTGTATTACCCCTTCCATTCGGCACGCGTGCCCTCGCCTCCGCCGCGGGGACGGGGAACTACGGCCCCCCTCGCGGGCGGACGGCCCGCGTCTATCCGTCCGTCTGGAACATATTTGGTAATCCGCCGTTTTTCTCGGCGTCGTAGCGCTTTCGGAGCGTCGCTCGCGCTTAAGACGTCGCGGCGTAAAAGGCGAGGTCGCGGGTTCGATTCCGGTCGTCCCCGTGACAATTCGTGCCGCGAAACGTCCGGGGACGACCGGAATCGAACACGCGGCGGGTGACCTGAGGCACTGCTGGCGGCCCACTGGTCCGCCACGGCCGCACTGCTGGCGGCCCACTGCGGGTGACCCGAGGCGGGTGTGACCTGAGGCACTGCTGCGCTCCGCGATCGGTCCTACAGATCCGGAGGTCGCCGGCGTACTGCGAAGCACACTCCTTAATGACCGCACTGGCGCCGCTGGTGTATGGCCGCTGCAGGAGACGTTACAAGGAAACACGGCTGGTGAAATGCTGCATGGCAGCGGCGCGTATGCATCGCCGTCTGATACAGGTGTGCTTCCTTCTTGTTGAAAGACGGGGTAACCCAACGGGGCTCACAGACGGGAAACGGTGGGGGGAGGGGGCGGCGGGAAACATACGTACATCGCTTTCGACGGACTATCGTCGTTCTTGACGGACAACGCACAAAAGGCCGGCGCGCACTACGACGACGAGAACATCCGACGGAACGACAGACCGGCGGACCTCGGTGAGACGGAGGCAAGTGCAGCACGGCGTCGACGCCGAGACGGACGGATCACGTCATCGTCGCCTGGGTGTGCTTTCGTCCGCGGCTGAAGACGGCTTCCATCCGTTCAGTCACATGGCATCGCGGTCCTCAACCCCGACCCCAATATGCTACGTGGCCAGCTGCCTGCGCGTGTTGGACGGACGGACAGACAGACAACGTCCCCCTAAGATCGGCGTAAGGTCTCCGTTCCGACGACGGAACGACTATCGTCGTTCACGACGGACAACGCACAAAAGACGGAATGACAGATCGGCGGACCTCGGCGAGACGGAGGCAAGTGCAGCGCGGGGTCGACGCAGAGACGGACGCAGCCGCGCAGGCACGTTCCCGGTGGTGTGCGTGGACGAGGTCCCAGACCGGCAGGACTTGCTGGATCGCGTCCGCCGTGCACCTGGCATTAAAGTGCGAGGACACGTCAGCGTCGCCTGGGTGCGCTTTCGTCAGCACAACGATGAGGACGAACTTGCGGTGGATGAAGATGCTCTGCAGGAGTACAAGCGTATGGGATGCGTTGCACAAGTACCTGAGGCACTGCTGCGCTCCGCGATCGGTCCTACAGATCCGGAGGTCGCCGGCGTACTGCGAAGCACACTCCTTAATGACCGCACTGGCGCCGCTGGTGTATGGCCGCTGCAGGAGACGTTACAAGGAAACACGGCTGGTGAAATGCTGCACGGCAGGGGCGCGTATGCATCGCCGTCTGATACAGGTGTGCTTCCTTCTTGTTGAAAGACGGGGTAACCCGACGGGGCTCACAGACGGGAAACGGTGGGGGGAGGGGGCGGCGGGAAACATACGTACATCGCTTTCGACGGACTATCGTCGTTCTTGACGGACAACGCACAAAAGGCCGGCGCGCACTACGACGACGAGAACATCCGACGGAACGACAGACCGGCGGACCTCGGTGAGACGGAGGCAAGTGCAGCACGGCGTCGACGCCGAGACGGACGGATCACGTCATCGTCGCCTGGGTGTGCTTTCGTCCGCGGCTGAAGACGGCTTCCATCCGTTCAGTCACATGGCATCGCGGTCCTCAACCCCGACCCCAATATGCTACGTGGCCAGCTGCCTGCGCGTGTTGGACGGACGGACAGACGGACAACGTCCCCCTAAGATCGGCGTAAGGTCTCCGTTCCGACGACGGAACGACTATCGTCGTTCACGACGGACAACGCACAAAAGACGGAATGACAGATCGGCGGACCTCGGCGAGACGGAGGCAAGTGCAGCGCGGGGTCGACGCCGAGACGGACGCAGGCGCGCAGGCACGTTCCCGGTGGTGTGCGTGGACGAGGTCCGAGACTGGCAGGACTTGCTGGATCGCGTCCGCCGTGCACCTGGCATTAAAGTGCGAGGACACGTCAGCGTCGCCTGGGTGCGCTTTCGTCCGCACAACGATGAGGACGAACTTGCGGTGGATGAAGATGCTCTGCAGGAGTACAAGCGTATGGGACCTCGGCCAGACGGAGGCAAGTGCAGCGCGGGGTCGATGCCATGACGGACGCAGGCGTGCAGGCGCGTTCACGGTGGTGTGCGTAGACCAGGTCCGAGACCGGCAGGATTACCCACCTGCACCTCGCTTCCGGCATGGCCACCGTGCTGCGTCGGCGCGCATACCCTCGCCTCCGCGGTCGCTCCCCGGGGAACTACGGCCCCCCTCGCTGGCGGACGGCCCGCGTCTAGTCCGTCGTCGTAGTTCCGACATAGACGTGAACGACGATAGTCGTTCCGTCGTCGGAACGGAGACCTTAGGCCGATTTTTCGTTGTCCGTCGTCGTAGTTCCGACATAGACGTGAACGACGATAGTCGTTCCGTCGTCGGAACGGAGACCTTAGGCCGTTTTTGGGGCGCTTGTCCGTCTGTCTGGAACATATTTGGTAATTCGCCGATTTTCTCGGCGTCGTAGCGCTTTCGGAGCGTCGCTCGTGCTTAAGACATCGCGGCGTAAAAGGCGAGGTCGTCGGTTCGATTCCGGTCGTCCCCGGATGCTTCGCGACGCGTAACCCCGGATGTTTCGCGGCGCGAATCATTGTGTCCAGGTGCGCGATTCGACGTGCGACGTGCCAATATATTGTATTGTTAATTACTTTTCGCCGGCGCCAAAGTGCGCATCTGCGGCTGTCCAACGTTGTCCGTGTATGTAAAATGTATACGGCCTTCTTCCCGTGCGTCGGCTCGCGACAGTATATATACACGTCCATCGAATATATATATACATCTATACACATCTTTCTCTTAACATACGCACACAGAATTACATTACAGCCGGCGGCTGTAGACTAGTCGGTCGCGCCGCCAACGTAAGCTGCACGGCCTTTCGCGAAGCTGGGTTATTTACAGGCGTCGGCTCGCTACTGTATGCTTGTATCGCATATACATCGCGTATATATCACGCCCATATTACTTTCCTCCGTGCGTGGTATTGCGGCTGAAGACGGCTTCCGTCAGTTATGACGGACAGACCAAATGATTCACCCCGGCGGACCGGGACTGACGGTCGCGAGCGCCTGGGTACGCTGGCTGGCGGCTTTTCCCCTACAGGATTTCGTCCGTTGAGCGCGGACCTCAGCGCGGTTGCCGTTCCGGCCTGTGCAGCACCGCAGTCCGGGGTGCGTAGTCGCGAGCGTCTGGGTACACTGGCTGGCGGCTTCCATTTTAGAGGGACAAGTGCGTCGAGCATGCAGCTCGGCGCGGATGCAGCACGGATGCGGGATGCTCATCTCGATCTGGAGCGCAGGGCTGCGGAGCAGCGGCGTGACACCGTTGCACGAGCGGCTGCCCGTCAAGACCCGGAGTGCAGGGCTGCGGAGCAGCGGCGTGACACCGCTGCACGAGCGGCTGCCCGTCAAGACCCGGAGTGCAGGGCTGCGGAGCAGCGGCGTAACACCGCTGCACGAGCGGCTGCCCGACGAGACCCGGAGTGCAGGGCTGCGGAGCAGGGGCATAACGCCGCTGCACACACACAGGCCCGTGCTCAGCTGCATGCGATGCAGCTTCCGCAGGCTAGCTTGCTCGAGCGTTTGCGGGACCTCATGCGGTTTCCCTGCTTGCACGAGGGCCAGCACCCTGCACCGCCTGATTTTCTGGGGGTGATTCCGGAAGGGCGCGTGCAGGATTTGCCCGGCGGTCAACTTCCGGTGGATCGGCAGGTACCATATGAGAAACACCTGCAGCTTGCTTCCAGCATGGCCGCCGCGCTGCGTCGGCGCATGCCTTCCCGGGTGTGTGCCGTCTGCTCGGGGCAGTGTTCGGAGGACCAGTCCGCGCTTCGCGCTTGGGTGGACATCCCCAACGTGGACATCTTACGCGCTGACATCATGTGCACGGGCGCCGTGCCGCGTCATGCGCGTACCCTGGCTTGGCGGCGCATGCCCTGCACCACCCAAGGTGCTGCACCACCGCCGCCGGATCCGGTTTTACCGGCACGGTATCGTATCAGCAGATCCGAGCGCGGCAGTAGTGCAGGCGCCAGCGCTGACGCCGATCCCGCGGCATTCATGGATGAGGATGCGGCGGCGGTTGACAGTGCTGGTGGTGTCGATGGGGCTGACGAGCCGGATTCACCGGCAGGTGCTGCAGAGGGCACGGCCCCAGTGCAGCTGCCGTCGGAATTGCAGCCATATCCACCACGGGTACAGCCGCGACCTTGCTTCGACGATCCACGGAGTGTGGAGGTGCCATTCTGCATGCGCCTTGATGCGGACTTGCCAAATCGGACCATGTTCTGCGACGATGATGGCCCCGACCGATTCACTATCTGCGCCTCCTGCGAGAAGGCACTGACGGGTGAGCAACTTCTCCGGCCCGTTTACATATTCTGTCCTCCCTTCGTGGGTCTATGCTCTCGAGCACATTTGATTCATCAAGCCGTCTATATTGCCATTCGAGCCTGCTTAGCCGATGTCCGCCTGTCGCCGCGCTCGTTGCAGCACGCCGAGTGCCTGAAGCGGCTCTGGCGCGCCTCGATCCGGGCGACGTGCCATCTGTCAATCACCTGGGCGACCCGCTGCCTACACCCACGTTTGTGGAGAGTCAGCTCTTGGGGCGGGGCCGTCTCATGCAGCAGTTGTTGATTGTGCATCTTACGGGCCGGCCCCCCCAGGTCTTCCCGTGTGCCGTTCAGTCGCATGGCATCGCGGTCGTCAACCCCGACCCCAATATGCTACGCGGCCAGCTGCCTGCGCGCATTGCGGATTTGGCAGGCGCGTTCACGGTGGTGTGCGTGGACCAGGTCCGAGACCGGCAGGACTTGCTGGATCGCGTCCGCCGTGCGCCTGGTATTAAAGTGCGAGGACACGTCATCGTCGCCTGGGTGCGCTTTCTTCAACACAACGACGAGGATGAACTCGCGGTGGATGAAGATGCTCTGCAGGAGTACGAGCGCATGGGATGCGTTGCGCAAGTGCCTGAGGCACTGCTGCGCTCCGCGATCGGTCCTACGGATCCGGAGGTCGCCGGCGTACTGCGGAGCACCTTTCTTCATGATCGCACTGGCCCCGCTGGTGTTCGGCAGCTGCAGGATGCGTTGCAAGGAAACACGGCTGGTGAACTCCTTCAGGGTGGCGGCGCGTATGCATCGCCGTCTGATACAGGTGTGATTCCTTCCGGTTGAACGACGGGGTAACCCGACGGGGCTCACAGACGGGAAACGGTGGGGGGAGGGGGGGGGGCGGGAAACTTTCCAACTGACAATCCTAGTTCCACGTGCTTCGCGCGCATCCTTCCGGCCCTGCTATTTCTGTACTTCTACATCTGCTGTAGGTCCCGATGGGCCCACGACCGGACCTACCGTCTCAGACACTCCTATGGCAGGTATGTCTGTGAGAATAATGCTACGAGTTGCCCGACATAGCGAGCTGGTACGTCCGCGACTGTTTCCACGCAACGGTGACGTGTCGCTGTTGTGTTTTACAACCTGTACGTACCTGTGGGTTTGCACAGGTCGCGCCTGCTGGTCTGTGTGTCGACCGAACATGTTTGGCCTCCTGTCAGATTAGGCGTCGCGGAATACTATACTTATTACCACTTCTTGATGTGCGGTGTATGCGCGACTGTGACTACTGTCCACTGCAGAAGCTGGTGCTACGGGCTTACCGCCCCTCGCGGTCATTGTGCGCCAGGCAGCCGACCCTGCTCCCGTCCGGAGTAAGTGAGAGCGTGCATTTTTTCACCTTCATACACCTCCATTCGCCTATCCCGCCACATCCATAGAACGACCTCGGAACAATTTGCGCGTACGTTACAAGTATCCCTGCATTCCCGCTCCATCGGTCTGTCCGTCATGTTAAGCTTGCGGATTTCCGCCCCCTCTGCCCGACACAGCTGATGCCGACCTGGGCGCTCCGAATGAGCTGGAACTGGTCCTGCCGCAGCCCGCTGCCACTCCGACGGATGGCAGCGAGTTTGATACCCGGCCCAACGTGGTGCATGATCTGCTGACCGGACGTGCACGTCTTGCATTCGCCGCTGGCGGCCGTGACGCTCGCATCCTGGATGATCGTCACCCGGCCATCCTCAACGTCTGCTTCCCGGTCTCATTTCCGTATGGCTTGTCCGGACAGCGGCCGCCGGGAATGTCCTTCGCATCATACTGCAGCCACCTGGTACGGCGGGTGCCTCGGGCACAGTTCAGCGGCAATTTGATGCTGCTTGCCCGCATGTACGACATCAGCGTTCGGCAGCAGAGCATGGCGCAGGTGGGAGTGGCCCTGCGCATGCGACCACGGCTGGGTGAACCAGCGGCGCGGGTTTCGAGGGATGTCGTACGCGCCATGGCGGACATCTTGGCGCTGCCGTACCGTCACGCCCAGCGACGGCAGCTGCTGTCGCAGCAGTCGCCCGTGGTGCGCGCTCTCCTCGAGGGCGCACGTGCCAGCTTGCTGCGAATCGACCTCACAGATGCCTACTACAACGGTGCAAAGGCCACGATGCGTGCAGCTGCCCTGACCATTGGCTGGCCGCCGCTGTTCTTCAACCTCAACCCGGCGGACATGCATGCTGGCTGCGCCGTTGTAGCGTCTGGCCAGTTCATCGAGTTCGACGACACCGGCCGTCCCGCCCAGATCACCAGCACGGTGGAAAAGTGGCGCCGCGTTAAGGAAGACCCGCACAGCTGCGCCGCGCTGCTCGTTGCCACGAAAGAGGTGGTGGTCGAGCAGCTGTTTGGCTTTGCACCCGGGGCAATGCGGCAGACTGACCCGAACTGCTTCTGCGGTGTCGTATTCGAGGTGGTTGTCAAGGTGGAGCAGAGCGGACGACTGGCGCTACACCTGCACGGAGTTGCACATCTCGAGTGCTTCGCGCTAGAGAACCTGCAGGCGTTCTTTTGTGGACCCAACTGCCGGGCTCTGGCACTTGCGTACGCGCTCTGCGAAATGTGGTACCCCTCGCCGTACTACGCTCCGGCCCCGGACGGTGGAACGCGGCCTCTGGTCATGGGCATGTCTGATGCGGAGGCGCAGCAGCGCGGCCTGCCCGTGCCGGCGGTGCAGGCAGACTGCCCGCCTGCCGCGTACGACTTCGAGCGACTGGCCGGGTGCGCAAACGGCGGACTGCCTCCACCATCACGGCACGCCGCCTGCCGTGCCCACCACGCTGCCGTCATACGCGGTACCCTCACCCACACCCACAATACGACGTGCAAGCGCCACGGCTGCCACGGCACCGACGACAGCTGCGGCATGGCCTTCCCCCGGCTCATCCGCACGGCCTTTCAGTGGATCGGCACCAGCGGCCTCTTCTTGCTGCCCCGCCTGGCACCCAACCTCGTGCCGCACATGCCTGCCGTTGCGCTCGCGTTCGGCTGCAACCAGCTGATGTCCCTGGCCTGTGAGGTCGACCGGGAGTACACGGCTGACGTGGCCGCACAACTAGCACGCCCCGCCGACGAACGTGGTGACTGCCCCCTCCTACAGCCCGCCATCGACCGCGCCCGTGATGCCGCGTACTACAGTTCAAAGTACACTGCGAAGACAATCGAGCGCAGCCAGGCACACCTCACCTGTGCCGCCGTGGGGCGCGTGCAGGACTTTATGATGGCGGGGAGCCCGCCCAGCGCCACTGGCGATGGCCCCAGCGCGTTCGGCAACCTGTGCGCCGCGGTGCACCGCATGACGGCCACCATCACGGCCGGCATGGCACTGGTCGCCTTCAAGCTCTCGGGTTACGATACGTTTCAAGCGTCGTACAAACGCAACTACCTGCCGGTGGGCGCGTTCACTGCACTGGCGGCCGAATCCGCCGTGGAGCCAGAAGACGCGGAAACCGGCGTGGAGCTTGTGGAGGCGGAGGAGCACGGTGGCTACACCCTCGCCGACGCCGTACAGAACTACACGCAGCGTGGAGTGGAGCTCAGCGGCTTCGATTGCAGCGCCTACAATATCGTGGCCAACTTCGAGGTGCAACGTGTGACGCCCGCACAGCACCCCCACGCTGCCATCCTTGGCGCCCAAGTCCTCCCCGCAGCTCGCCACCGCAAACGCACCGCCCCTGGCGCCGTTATGACCCCCGTGACTGATGCACCTTCCGGCCCATCCGGCGCCCAGCCCACCGCCGTCGCGACGTTCCTTGCGTCAGGCGGCTCAGCTGTGGATCAGCTACCGACCAGCCCAGCAACGACCATACCCCCCAAGAAGGTGGCCTTCCAACCGACGCACCCGCTGTACCTGACACACGTTCTCCGTCGCCTGGCACAGCCGAGGTACGTCCTGCTGGGCGGTGCACTGCCCCGCCGTCCGCAAGCAGGCAGTACCACCGCAGCCGCCGTCGCCTACTACGCATTCGTGTTGGGCGTCTTCAAGGCTCACCGCGGCCAGCCGGTGGCTGCCAATCAGACGGTGAAGGAGGCGTACGATGCTTGGTGGGCGGACCTGGGAACCACCGGTGCAGGCCGATCCTACAGAGCGTGCGTCAGTGCCCTGCTCGACAACATCGAGGCAGAGCACCTCGCCAGCGGCCGGCGCCAGGCCGAATACAACTTGCGACGTCGCCAGCGCCGCGCCGCCGCTGCAGCTGCCGGTCTGCCCCCGAACTACACCTCCAGTGCCTCGGATGATGATGACCCGGACGCCGGGCGAGGCCGCCTCCAACCCGACCCTGACACACAGCCACCGCACGACAATCAGGTCGAGCGGTATGACTTCGTGCCAGGCCAAGGCGACCCGACGACGGGAATCAACCTGTCTGACGTCGCCCTGACGGACCTGTACGACCGCACCACGGTGGAGGGGCTGTACGCATACGGTGCAGCCCGGCGTTGCCGTGCGCTTCCTCTACCCGACGCACTCGGTGCCAACACCAGCCCCTTCATCCGCCGTGTGCGCGCCACCGACATCCCGCTGCTGAGCGAGGCTTCCAAGCGGTTGAAGCGCTACCTGGTCCTGACCGAAGGCACCACCACCACGCCGACCACCGCCGTCCGCACCCCCCGCCTGTGCCTGGATCGCCGCCCCGGCTACCCGCTCGTGGCGGTACTCATGAATGACGGCCAACAGTCTGACCGCGCACTCGTCACAGCGGAGATGCCGACGTACCTGCGTCTGGCTCAGCCGCCTACCGTTGACGACACCATCGAGCTCTTCACCCTGGCGCCGGATCAGGCTGTACCGTTCATGCTCGTGGCACGCTACTTCGACCGCCGCAACGAACCCGATCCAGGCGTCCCGCCACAGATGCTCATCATGGGTCCCCCGGGCACGGGCAAGACACGCTTCGTGCACGCGCTGCTGTGGTACACGTACCAGCATGACAGCCCCGACTGGGCCGCCACATGCGCGTACTCCTGGGCCGCCGCGATCGCCTTCAACACCCCAGTGCACCGCAGCCTGTCGACCCACTCGATGTTCGGCATCTCTGCCAGCCAAAGCGGCTCGCGTGGCGCCAACCTTCCCAAGCGTGGTGCCTACACCAGCCTGCAGGTAGGATCCACTCTCCGGAGCACATAGGAGAACCATAACACGGATCCACACCTCCCGCCCCACCATCCTACGCACCCCCCTTCTCCGCACGCTCCGCCCCGCCCTCCGTAGGTCAAACGTAACGTCGGTGACGGAGCTGTCTTCATCGACGAGATTGGCATGCAGAGCCATGAACACCTCGGCGCCATCAGCCACTCCTGTACGGCCAGCGTACCGCCTCCGCCACATCTCGGGCCCACCCACTCGAGCACCCGTGTCCTGTCCGGCCGCGCCGCTGCCGGAATCGGCGACCTGCTACAGCATCCTCAACCGGGCGGCTCGCCACCATACCGCTTCGCGGCCGACGTCGAGCGGAACCCCAACTTCAGTCCGTCGGCACCGAACACCCGGCGCCGGCCAGCCTCGGCTGGCGAACGCGAAGGTGACTGTGCGGACGGCAGCAACACTGGCAGCAGTGATGACGACGAGCACAACAGCGACCGCGACATTGCCGTGACCACACGTCGCCCTCGCCGACCCGTACCACAGACGCACACACGCCTGCATGACGGCTTCCAGCTGTACCGGCAGCTCGGCAGCATCGTGTTCATGCTGCAAAAGCAGCAACGACAAGACAACAGCCCGTCCGGTCAGCAGCTTACCCAGTTCGCGACCATGTTCGGCGGCGGCGAACCCACTGAAGCGCGCATGGCGGCACTGATAGACGCGCTCAACCAGCGCGTCATCACCGACCTATCGGACCTCACGGACCTCGAGCCCCGTGTGGTGTTGCAACGCAACGAGCCCAGGCACGCCCTCAACACACGGCTCCTCATGCTCCAGGCGCGTCGCAAGGGTGCACGGTTGGTCAGCTGGAACGCGGACCATGTCCCGGTCCGCCAACACGGCACAGCCCAGCAGCCGCCACTCTCGCACGTCGAGAAGGCTGTCGCAATGCGAGTCAAAGACGCCGCCTTCGACCACACAACCGCCGACACTTGGTACTACGAAGGAGCACGCTACACGCTACTCGACACCGTCGCCGCCGACGCCGGCGCCTGCCACAACAATGAAGTCGAGGCGTGCGGCCTGCTCACTGACAGCCGCGAACCGCCCGACGACGGCCACGGTCCGTACTGGCGCCTGCACTACCTACCCGCAGCCGTCATGGTCCGTCCCATCAAAGGGCACGCGCCCGATACGGTGCTAGCGGACTTGGCGGACTTCGCATCCAAGGGTGCTGCCTTCACTGTCGTACCACGCCCCTCACCAGCAGCCAATGTCACCGTACCTGCTGTCAACACCGGCACCGCCACCAAGAACGTGCGTCGCGTCAACGTGCCGCTGGGTGACTACTACGCCGTGACCGACTACTTCGTACAGGGCCGCAGCTTCAAGGAGGAATGCTGGGTTGCGGACCTCTCCGTGCCACCTGGTGGCCTGAAGCGCGCAACCGTGTATGTGCTGCTGACACGGTACAAGACACTCGACCACATCCGCCTCCTGCGCCCGCTCTCTACAACACCTGACGAGCGGAGACGAGTTGTCCAGCAGTTTCTGGCAGCAACGAAGCTCGATCCCGACCTGGCGGCCGAACTGCGCCTCCTCGACCGCCGCGCGACCGCAACCCGCGACCGCTATGCGCCCGAGTACGAGCACGCCCGGCACCTGGAGGAGCGCTGGACTACCGCAGCCACCACCACGTGACACGGCGACGGTGATGGGGGTTCTGCAACGGAGGTGACGGTGGCGAAGGACAGGGCGGCGGCAGCAACGGCGGCAGTGGTGATGGAAGTGACGGACTCGACAGAGAGCTGGACGGCGGCGGCGGCGGTGGCGGCGGAGGGGGTGGCGGGCTCGGCAGCAGCGGTGACGCCCATGGACAACTGAGCGGCGGCGACGACAGCGGCAGTGGTGGGGGTTCTGCAACGCAGGCGACGGTGGCGAAGGACAGGGCGGCGGCAGCGACGGCGGCGGTGGTGATGGAAGTGGCGGACTCGGCAGACGGCTGGACGGTGGCGGCGGCGGTGGCGGTGGAGGGGGTGGCGGGCTCGGCAGCAGCGGCGACGGCCATGGACAACTGAGCGGCGGCGACGACAGCAGTGGTGGTGGGGGGTCTGCAACGGAGGCGACGGTGGCGGTGGTGATGGAAGTGGCGGACTCGGCAGAGGGGGGTGGCGGGCTCGGCAGCAGCGGCGACGCCGATGGGCGGCGACGACAGCGGCGGTGGTGGGGGTGGCAACAGTAGTGGGGGTCGGCGGGAGCAGAGGACACTCGGTTGCATACAGTCGTACAATTGAATGCAGTTGACTGCAGTTGCATGGAGTTGCCGCCACTGGATGGCGTTAAAGGCCAGCGACACACTTGCACGGCTGCTCCCACGGTCGCTCCCCGGGGAACTACGGCCCCCCTCGCGGGCGGACGGCCCGCGTCTAGTCCGTCTGTTCGGATTTTATGGAAACTCGCCGTTTTTCTCGGCGTCGTAGCGCCTTCGGAGCGTCGCTCGCGCATAAGACGTCGTCGTTTGAAACGCGAGGTCGCCGGTTCGATTCCGGTCGTGACCGGACGTTTCGCGGCACGAATCGTCGCCGCGTCGTCACTGGACGTTTCACGGCGCGTTCAGGTGCGACATCTCAATATATATGCAAGGGCACGCACATATGCAAGGGCATGCCTTTTATCGTCACCGGACGTTTCACGGCGCGAACCGGACGTTTTCGGCACGAATCGTCGCCGCGTCGTCACCGGACGTTTCGCGGCACGAATCGTCGCCGCGGCGGCGTCTGGCCGTGTATGATATTATGATATTATGGCACGTCGAATATGGCACGTCGACTTGCGCACCTGGACGCAACGATGCACCTTGCGCACCTGACATATGTAATATGCTGATGCATGTGCAAGTCCGTCTGTTCGACTCTTTGTTGTGTGTGCAAGTATGCGCACACGTGCAAGGGCACACATTTTATCATGAATGACATGATCTCATATAACATAATATGACATATGTAATATGCTGATGCATGTGCAAGTCGTCGCGCCGGATGTTTCGTGGCGCGAATCATTGCGTTCACGTGCGCGATTAGACGTGCGACATGCCAATATATTGTAGCCATCTATGATTATGGCTACGATCAGGGAAGATCACCGGCGTCGAAGTGCGCATCTGCGGCCGTCCAACGTTGTCCGCGTGAAATGTAGGGCTTTTTGTAAGATGTACGGCCTTCTTCCCGTGCGTCGGCTCGCTACAGTAGGTCGGATTGCATCGCGGATATACACATCCGTCCAATTTCTTTCTCTTAACATACGGTACTGCGGCTGCACACTGCATTACTGCACACTGGTCGGTGGCGCCGCCAACGTAAGCTGCACGGCCTTTCACGAAGCTGGGCTATTTACAGGCGTCGGCTCGCTACTGTGGGATTGTATCGCATATAGATCGCGTATATATCACACCCATATTACTCTCTTCCATGCGTGGTATTGTGGCTGAAGACGGCTTCCATCCGTTCAGTCGCATGGCATCGCGGTCGTCAACCCCAACCCCAATATGCTACGTGGCCAGCTGCCTGCGCGTGTTGGACGGACGGACAGACGGACAACGTCCCCCTAAAAACGGCCTAAGGTCTCCGTTCCGAAGACGGAACGACTATCGTCGTTCACGACGGACAACGCACAAAAGACGGAACGACAGACCGGCGGACCTCGGCGAGACGGAGGCAAGTGCAGCGCGGCGTCGACACCAAGACGGACGCAGGCGCGCAGGCGCGTTCACGGTGGTGTGCGTGGACCAGGTCCGAGGTTGCTGGATCGCGTCCGTCGTGCGCCTGGCATTAAAGTGCGAGGACACGTCATTGTCGCCTGGGTGCGCTTTCGTCCGGGCTGAAGACGACTTCCATCCGTTCAGTCGCATGGCATCGCAGTCATCAACCCCGACCCCAATATGCTACGTGGCGCGTTGGACGGACGGACAGACGGACAACGTCCCCCTAAAAACGGCGTAAGGTCTCCGTTCCGACGACGGAACGACTATCGTCGTTCACGACGGACAACGCACAAAAGACGGAATGACAGACCGGCGGACCTCAGCGACACGGAGGCAAGTGCAGCGCGGCGTCGACGCCAAGACGGACGCAGGCGTGCAGGCGTGTTCACGGTGGTGTGCGTGGACCAGGTCCGAGACCGTCCGGACTTGCTGGATCGCGTCCACCGTGCGCCTGGCATTAAAGGCCGAGGACACGTCATCGTTGCCTGGGTGCGCTTTCTTCCGCACAACGATGAGGATGAACTTGCGGTGGATGAAGATGCTCTGCAGGAGTACGAGCGTATGGGGCGCCGCTGGTGTACGGCGTTCCAAGGAAACACGGCTGGGGAAATGCTTCACGGTGGCGGCGCGTATGCATCGCCGTCTGATACAGGTGTGCTTCCTTCTTGTTGAAAGATGGGGTAACCCGACGGGGCTCACAGACGGGAAACGGTGGGGGGAGGGGGGGGCGGGAAACATAGGTACATCGCTTTCGACGGACTATCGTCGTTCTTGACGGACAACGCACAAAAGGCCGGCGCGCACTACGACGACGAGAACATCCGACGGAACGACAGACCGGCGGACCTCGGCGACACGGAGGCAAGTGCAGCGCGGCGTCGACGCCATGACGGACGCGGGCGCGCAGGCGCGTTCACGGTGGTGTGCGTGGACCAGGTCCGAGACCGTCCGGACTTGCTGGATCGCGTCCGCCGTGCGCCTGGCATTTAAGTGCGAGGACACGTCATCGTCGCCTGGGTGCGCTTTCTTCCGCACAACGATGAGGATGAACTTGCGGTGGATGAAGATGCTCTGCAGGAGTACGAGCGTATGGGATGCGTTGCACAAGTACCTGAGGCACTGCTGCGCTCCACGATCGGTCCTACAGATCCGGAGGTCGCCTACGTACTGTGAAGCACATTCCTTAATTACCGCACTGGCGCCGCTGGTGTACGGCAGCTGGAAGGAAACACGGCTGGTGAAATCCTTCACGGTGGTGGCGCATATGCATCGCCGTCTGATACAGGTGTGCTTCCTTCTTGTTGAAAGACGGGGTAACCCGACGGGGCTCACAGACGGGAAACGGTGGAGGGAGGGGGGGGCGGGAAACATAGGTACATCGCTTTCGACGGACTATCGTCGTTCTTGACGGACAACGCACAAAAGGCCGGCGCGCACTACGACGACGAGAACATCCGACGGAACGACAGACCGGCGGACCTCGGCGACACGGAGGCAAGTGCAGCACGGCGTCGATCACGTCATCGTCGCCTGGGTGCGCTTTCGTCCGCGGCTGAAGACGACTTCCATCCGTTCAGTCGCATGGCATCGCAGTCATCAACCCCGACCCCAATATGCTACGTGGCGCGTTGGACGGACGGACAGACGGACAACGTCCCCCTAAAAACGGCGTAAGGTCTCCGTTCCGACGACGGAACGACTATCGTCGTTCACGACGGACAACGCACAAAAGACGGAATGACAGACCGGCGGACCTCAGCGACACGGAGGCAAGTGCAGCGCGGCGTCGACGCCAAGACGGACGCAGGCGTGCAGGCGTGTTCACGGTGGTGTGCGTGGACCAGGTCCGAGACCGTCCGGACTTGCTGGATCGCGTCCACCGTGCGCCTGGCATTAAAGGCCGAGGACACGTCATCGTTGCCTGGGTGCGCTTTCTTCCGCACAACGATGAGGATGAACTTGCGGTGGATGAAGATGCTCTGCAGGAGTACGAGCGTATGGGGCGCCGCTGGTGTACGGCGTTCCAAGGAAACACGGCTGGGGAAATGCTTCACGGTGGCGGCGCGTATGCATCGCCGTCTGATACAGGTGTGCTTCCTTCTTGTTGAAAGATGGGGTAACCCGACGGGGCTCACAGACGGGAAACGGTGGGGGGAGGGGGGGGCGGGAAACATAGGTACATCGCTTTCGACGGACTATCGTCGTTCTTGACGGACAACGCACAAAAGGCCGGCGCGCACTACGACGACGAGAACATCCGACGGAACGACAGACCGGCGGACCTCGGCGACACGGAGGCAAGTGCAGCGCGGCGTCGACGCCATGACGGACGCGGGCGCGCAGGCGCGTTCACGGTGGTGTGCGTGGACCAGGTCCGAGACCGTCCGGACTTGCTGGATCGCGTCCGCCGTGCGCCTGGCATTTAAGTGCGAGGACACGTCATCGTCGCCTGGGTGCGCTTTCTTCCGCACAACGATGAGGATGAACTTGCGGTGGATGAAGATGCTCTGCAGGAGTACGAGCGTATGGGATGCGTTGCACAAGTACCTGAGGCACTGCTGCGCTCCACGATCGGTCCTACAGATCCGGAGGTCGCCTACGTACTGTGAAGCACATTCCTTAATTACCGCACTGGCGCCGCTGGTGTACGGCAGCTGGAAGGAAACACGGCTGGTGAAATCCTTCACGGTGGTGGCGCATATGCATCGCCGTCTGATACAGGTGTGCTTCCTTCTTGTTGAAAGATGGGGTAACCCGACGGGGCTCACAGACGGGAAACGGTGGGGGGAGGGGGGGGCGGGAAACATAGGTACATCGCTTTCGACGGACTATCGTCGTTCACGACGGACAACGCACAAAAGACGGAATGACAGACCGGCGGACCTCGGCGACACGGAGGCAAGTGCAGCGCGGCGTCGACGCCATGACGGACGCAGGCGCGCAGGCGCGTTCACGGTGGTGTGCGTGGACCAGGTCCGAGACCGGCAGGACTTGCTGGATCGCGTTCGCCGTGCGCCTGGCGTTAAAGTGCGAGGACACGTCGTCGTCGCCTGGGTACGCTTTCTTCAACACAACGATGAGGATGGACTCGCCGTGGATGAAGATGCTCTGCAGGAGTACGAGCGTATGGGATGCGTTGCGCAGGTACCTGAGGCGCTGCTGCGCTCCACGATCGGTCCTACAGATCCGGAGGTCGCCTACGTACTGCGGAGCACATTCCTCCATGACCGCACTGGCGCCGCTGGTGTACGGCAGCTGCAGGAGACGTTACAAGAAAACACGGCTGGTGAAATCGTTCAGGGTGGTGGCGCATATGCATCGCCGTCTGATACAGGTGTGCTTCCTTCTTGTTGAAAGACGGGGTAAGCCGACGGGGCTCACAGACGGGGAACAGTGGGGAGAGGGGGGGGCGGGAAACATAGGTACATCGCTTTCGACGGACTATCGTCGTTCACGATGGACAACGCACAAAAGGCCGGCGCGCACTACGACGACGAGAAAATCCGACGGAACGACAGACTGGCGGACCTCGGCGACACGGAGGCAAGTGCAGCGCGGCGTCGACGCCATGACGGACGCAGGCGTGCAGGCGTGTTCACGGTGGTGTGTGTGGACCAGGTCCGAGACCGTCCGGACTTGCTGGATCGCGTCCGCCGTGCGCCTGGCATTCAAGTGCGAGGACACGTCATCATCGCCTGGGTGCGCTATCGTCCGCACAACGATGAGGATGAACTTGCGGTGGATTACCCCCCTGCACCTCGCTTCCGGCATGGCCACCGTGCTGCGTCGGCACGCATACCCTCACCTCCACGATGGTCGCTCCACGGGGAACTACGGCCCCCCTCGCGGGCCCACGGCCCGCGTCTAGTCCGTCTGGAACATATTTGGTAATCCGCCGTTTTTCTCGGCGTCGTAGCGCTTTCAGAGCGTCGCTCGCGCTTAAGGCATCGCGGCGTAAAGGGCGAGGTCGCGGGTTCGATTCCGGTCGTCCCCGGACGTTTCGCGGCACGAATTGTCACCGCGTCGTCACAGGACGTTTCGCGGCGCGTTCAGGTGCGACATCTCAATATATGCAAGGGCACGCACATATGCAAGGGCATGCCTTTTATCGTCACCGGACGTTTCATGGCACGAATCGTCGCCGTGTCATCACCGCACGTTTCGCGGCACGAATCGTCGCCGCGGCGGCGTCTGGCCGTGTATGATATTATGATATTATGGCACATCGAATACGGCACGTCAAATTGCGCACCTGGACGCAACGATGCGCCTTGCGCGAACCGGACGTCTCACGGCACGAATCGTCGCCGCGCCGTCACCGGACGTTTCACGGCGCGTTCAGGTGCGACATCTCAATATATGCAAGGGCACGCACATATGCAAGGGCATGCCTTTTATCGTCACCAGACGTTTCATGGCGCGAACCGGACGTTTCGCGGCACGAATCGTCGCCGTGTCGTCACCGCACGTTTCGCGGCACGAATCGTCGCCGCGGCGGCGTCTGGCCGTGTATGATATTATGACATTATGGCACATCGAATACGGCACGTCAAATTGCGCACCTGGACGCAACGATGCGCCTTGCGCACCTGACATATGTGATATGCTGATGCATGTGCAAGTCCGTCTGTTCGACTCTTTGTTGTGTGCGCAAGTATGCGCACACGTGCAAGGGCACACATTTTATCGTGAATGACATGATCTCATATAACATAATATGACATATGTAATATGCTGATGCATGTGCAAGTCGTCGCACCGGATGTTTCGCGCCGCGTTACAGGTGCGCGATTCGACGTGCGACATGCCAATATATATTGTAGCCATCTATGATTATGGCTACGATCAGGGAAGATCACCGGCGTCGAAGTGCGCATCTGCGGCCGTCCAACGTTGTCCGCGTGAAATGTAGGGCTTCTTGTAAGATGTACGGCCTTCTTCGCGTGTGTCGGCTCGCTACAGTAGGTCGGATTGCATCGCGGATATACACATCCGTCCGATTTCTTTATCTTAACATACGGTACTGCGGCTGCACACTGCATTACTGCACACTGGTCGGTGGCGCCGCCAACGTAAGCTGCACGGCCTTTCACGAAGCTGGGCTATTTACAGGCGTCGGCTCGCTACTGTGGGATTGTATCGCATATAGATCACGTATATATCACACGATGCGTGGTATTGCGGCTGAAGACGGCTTCCATCCGTTCAGTCACATGGCATCGCGGTCCTCAACCCCGACCCCAATATGCTACGTGGCCAGCTGCCTGCGCGTGTTGGACGGACGGACAGACGGACAACGTCCCCCTAAGATCGGCGTAAGGTCTCCGTTCCGACGACGGAACGACTATCGTCGTTCACGACGGACAACGCACAAAAGACGGAATGACAGATCGGCGGACCTCGGCGAGACGGAGGCAAGTGCAGCGCGGGGTCGACGCAGAGACGGACGCAGCCGCGCAGGCACGTTCCCGGTGGTGTGCGTGGACGAGGTCCCAGACCGGCAGGACTTGCTGGATCGCGTCCGCCGTGCACCTGGCATTAAAGTGCGAGGACACGTCAGCGTCGCCTGGGTGCGCTTTCGTCAGCACAACGATGAGGACGAACTTGCGGTGGATGAAGATGCTCTGCAGGAGTACAAGCGTATGGGATGCGTTGCACAAGTACCTGAGGCACTGCTGCGCTCCGCGATCGGTCCTACAGATCCGGAGGTCGCCGGCGTACTGCGAAGCACACTCCTTAATGACCGCACTGGCGCCGCTGGTGTATGGCCGCTGCAGGAGACGTTACAAGGAAACACGGCTGGTGAAATGCTGCATGGCAGCGGCGCGTATGCATCGCCGTCTGATACAGGTGTGCTTCCTTCTTGTTGAAAGACGGGGTAACCCAACGGGGCTCACAGACGGGAAACGGTGGGGGGAGGGGGCGGCGGGAAACATACGTACATCGCTTTCGACGGACTATCGTCGTTCTTGACGGACAACGCACAAAAGGCCGGCGCGCACTACGACGACGAGAACATCCGACGGAACGACAGACCGGCGGACCTCGGTGAGACGGAGGCAAGTGCAGCACGGCGTCGACGCCGAGACGGACGGATCACGTCATCGTCGCCTGGGTGTGCTTTCGTCCGCGGCTGAAGACGGCTTCCATCCGTTCAGTCACATGGCATCGCGGTCCTCAACCCCGACCCCAATATGCTACGTGGCCAGCTGCCTGCGCGTGTTGGACGGACGGACAGACAGACAACGTCCCCCTAAGATCGGCGTAAGGTCTCCGTTCCGACGACGGAACGACTATCGTCGTTCACGACGGACAACGCACAAAAGACGGAATGACAGATCGGCGGACCTCGGCGAGACGGAGGCAAGTGCAGCGCGGGGTCGACGCAGAGACGGACGCAGCCGCGCAGGCACGTTCCCGGTGGTGTGCGTGGACGAGGTCCCAGACCGGCAGGACTTGCTGGATCGCGTCCGCCGTGCACCTGGCATTAAAGTGCGAGGACACGTCAGCGTCGCCTGGGTGCGCTTTCGTCCGCACAACGATGAGGACGAACTTGCGGTGGATGAAGATGCTCTGCAGGAGTACAAGCGTATGGGACCTCGGCCAGACGGAGGCAAGTGCAGCGCGGGGTCGATGCCATGACGGACGCAGGCGTGCAGGCGCGTTCACGGTGGTGTGCGTAGACCAGGTCCGAGACCGGCAGGATTACCCACCTGCACCTCGCTTCCGGCATGGCCACCGTGCTGCGTCGGCGCGCATACCCTCGCCTCCGCGGTCGCTCCCCGGGGAACTACGGCCCCCCTCGCTGGCGGACGGCCCGCGTCTAGTCCGTCGTCGTAGTTCCGACATAGACGTGAACGACGATAGTCGTTCCGTCGTCGGAACGGAGACCTTACCCCGATTTTTCGTTGTCCGTCGTCGTAGTTCCGACATAGACGTGAACGACGATAGTCGTTCCGTCGTCGGAACGGAGACCTTAGGCCGATTTTTCGTTGTCCGTCCGTCTGTTCGGATTTTATGGAAACTCGCCGTTTTTCTCGGCGTCGTAGCGCCTTCGGAGCGTCGCTCGCGCATAAGACGTCGTCGTTTGAAACGCGAGGTCGCCGGTTCGATTCCGGTCGTGACCGGACGTTTCGCGGCACGAATCGTCGCCGCGTCGTCACTGGACGTTTCACGGCGCGTTCAGGTGCGACATCTCAATATATATGCAAGGGCACGCACATATGCAAGGGCATGCCTTTTATCGTCACCGGACGTTTCACGGCGCGAACCGGACGTTTTCGGCACGAATCGTCGCCGCGTCGTCACCGGACGTTTCGCGGCACGAATCGTCGCCGCGGCGGCGTCTGGCCGTGTATGATATTATGATATTATGGCACGTCGAATATGGCACGTCGACTTGCGCACCTGGACGCAACGATGCACCTTGCGCACCTGACATATGTAATATGCTGATGCATGTGCAAGTCCGTCTGTTCGACTCTTTGTTGTGTGTGCAAGTATGCGCACACGTGCAAGGGCACACATTTTATCATGAATGACATGATCTCATATAACATAATATGACATATGTAATATGCTGATGCATGTGCAAGTCGTCGCGCCGGATGTTTCGTGGCGCGAATCATTGCGTTCACGTGCGCGATTAGACGTGCGACATGCCAATATATTGTAGCCATCTATGATTATGGCTACGATCAGGGAAGATCACCGGCGTCGAAGTGCGCATCTGCGGCCGTCCAACGTTGTCCGCGTGAAATGTAGGGCTTTTTGTAAGATGTACGGCCTTCTTCCCGTGCGTCGGCTCGCTACAGTAGGTCGGATTGCATCGCGGATATACACATCCGTCCAATTTCTTTCTCTTAACATACGGTACTGCGGCTGCACACTGCATTACTGCACACTGGTCGGTGGCGCCGCCAACGTAAGCTGCACGGCCTTTCACGAAGCTGGGCTATTTACAGGCGTCGGCTCGCTACTGTGGGATTGTATCGCATATAGATCGCGTATATATCACACCCATATTACTCTCTTCCATGCGTGGTATTGTGGCTGAAGACGGCTTCCATCCGTTCAGTCGCATGGCATCGCGGTCGTCAACCCCAACCCCAATATGCTACGTGGCCAGCTGCCTGCGCGTGTTGGACGGACGGACAGACGGACAACGTCCCCCTAAAAACGGCCTAAGGTCTCCGTTCCGAAGACGGAACGACTATCGTCGTTCACGACGGACAACGCACAAAAGACGGAACGACAGACCGGCGGACCTCGGCGAGACGGAGGCAAGTGCAGCGCGGCGTCGACACCAAGACGGACGCAGGCGCGCAGGCGCGTTCACGGTGGTGTGCGTGGACCAGGTCCGAGGTTGCTGGATCGCGTCCGTCGTGCGCCTGGCATTAAAGTGCGAGGACACGTCATTGTCGCCTGGGTGCGCTTTCGTCCGGGCTGAAGACGACTTCCATCCGTTCAGTCGCATGGCATCGCAGTCATCAACCCCGACCCCAATATGCTACGTGGCGCGTTGGACGGACGGACAGACGGACAACGTCCCCCTAAAAACGGCGTAAGGTCTCCGTTCCGACGACGGAACGACTATCGTCGTTCACGACGGACAACGCACAAAAGACGGAATGACAGACCGGCGGACCTCAGCGACACGGAGGCAAGTGCAGCGCGGCGTCGACGCCAAGACGGACGCAGGCGTGCAGGCGTGTTCACGGTGGTGTGCGTGGACCAGGTCCGAGACCGTCCGGACTTGCTGGATCGCGTCCACCGTGCGCCTGGCATTAAAGGCCGAGGACACGTCATCGTTGCCTGGGTGCGCTTTCTTCCGCACAACGATGAGGATGAACTTGCGGTGGATGAAGATGCTCTGCAGGAGTACGAGCGTATGGGGCGCCGCTGGTGTACGGCGTTCCAAGGAAACACGGCTGGGGAAATGCTTCACGGTGGCGGCGCGTATGCATCGCCGTCTGATACAGGTGTGCTTCCTTCTTGTTGAAAGATGGGGTAACCCGACGGGGCTCACAGACGGGAAACGGTGGGGGGAGGGGGGGGCGGGAAACATAGGTACATCGCTTTCGACGGACTATCGTCGTTCTTGACGGACAACGCACAAAAGGCCGGCGCGCACTACGACGACGAGAACATCCGACGGAACGACAGACCGGCGGACCTCGGCGACACGGAGGCAAGTGCAGCGCGGCGTCGACGCCATGACGGACGCGGGCGCGCAGGCGCGTTCACGGTGGTGTGCGTGGACCAGGTCCGAGACCGTCCGGACTTGCTGGATCGCGTCCGCCGTGCGCCTGGCATTTAAGTGCGAGGACACGTCATCGTCGCCTGGGTGCGCTTTCTTCCGCACAACGATGAGGATGAACTTGCGGTGGATGAAGATGCTCTGCAGGAGTACGAGCGTATGGGATGCGTTGCACAAGTACCTGAGGCACTGCTGCGCTCCACGATCGGTCCTACAGATCCGGAGGTCGCCTACGTACTGTGAAGCACATTCCTTAATTACCGCACTGGCGCCGCTGGTGTACGGCAGCTGGAAGGAAACACGGCTGGTGAAATCCTTCACGGTGGTGGCGCATATGCATCGCCGTCTGATACAGGTGTGCTTCCTTCTTGTTGAAAGACGGGGTAACCCGACGGGGCTCACAGACGGGAAACGGTGGGGGGAGGGGGGGGCGGGAAACATAGGTACATCGCTTTCGACGGACTATCGTCGTTCTTGACGGACAACGCACAAAAGGCCGGCGCGCACTACGACGACGAGAACATCCGACGGAACGACAGACCGGCGGACCTCGGCGACACGGAGGCAAGTGCAGCACGGCGTCGATCACGTCATCGTCGCCTGGGTGCGCTTTCGTCCGCGGCTGAAGACGACTTCCATCCGTTCAGTCGCATGGCATCGCAGTCATCAACCCCGACCCCAATATGCTACGTGGCGCGTTGGACGGACGGACAGACGGACAACGTCCCCCTAAAAACGGCGTAAGGTCTCCGTTCCGACGACGGAACGACTATCGTCGTTCACGACGGACAACGCACAAAAGACGGAATGACAGACCGGCGGACCTCAGCGACACGGAGGCAAGTGCAGCGCGGCGTCGACGCCAAGACGGACGCAGGCGTGCAGGCGTGTTCACGGTGGTGTGCGTGGACCAGGTCCGAGACCGTCCGGACTTGCTGGATCGCGTCCACCGTGCGCCTGGCATTAAAGGCCGAGGACACGTCATCGTTGCCTGGGTGCGCTTTCTTCCGCACAACGATGAGGATGAACTTGCGGTGGATGAAGATGCTCTGCAGGAGTACGAGCGTATGGGGCGCCGCTGGTGTACGGCGTTCCAAGGAAACACGGCTGGGGAAATGCTTCACGGTGGCGGCGCGTATGCATCGCCGTCTGATACAGGTGTGCTTCCTTCTTGTTGAAAGATGGGGTAACCCGACGGGGCTCACAGACGGGAAACGGTGGGGGGAGGGGGGGGCGGGAAACATAGGTACATCGCTTTCGACGGACTATCGTCGTTCTTGACGGACAACGCACAAAAGGCCGGCGCGCACTACGACGACGAGAACATCCGACGGAACGACAGACCGGCGGACCTCGGCGACACGGAGGCAAGTGCAGCGCGGCGTCGACGCCATGACGGACGCGGGCGCGCAGGCGCGTTCACGGTGGTGTGCGTGGACCAGGTCCGAGACCGTCCGGACTTGCTGGATCGCGTCCGCCGTGCGCCTGGCATTTAAGTGCGAGGACACGTCATCGTCGCCTGGGTGCGCTTTCTTCCGCACAACGATGAGGATGAACTTGCGGTGGATGAAGATGCTCTGCAGGAGTACGAGCGTATGGGATGCGTTGCACAAGTACCTGAGGCACTGCTGCGCTCCACGATCGGTCCTACAGATCCGGAGGTCGCCTACGTACTGTGAAGCACATTCCTTAATTACCGCACTGGCGCCGCTGGTGTACGGCAGCTGGAAGGAAACACGGCTGGTGAAATCCTTCACGGTGGTGGCGCATATGCATCGCCGTCTGATACAGGTGTGCTTCCTTCTTGTTGAAAGATGGGGTAACCCGACGGGGCTCACAGACGGGAAACGGTGGGGGGAGGGGGGGGCGGGAAACATAGGTACATCGCTTTCGACGGACTATCGTCGTTCACGACGGACAACGCACAAAAGACGGAATGACAGACCGGCGGACCTCGGCGACACGGAGGCAAGTGCAGCGCGGCGTCGACGCCATGACGGACGCAGGCGCGCAGGCGCGTTCACGGTGGTGTGCGTGGACCAGGTCCGAGACCGGCAGGACTTGCTGGATCGCGTTCGCCGTGCGCCTGGCGTTAAAGTGCGAGGACACGTCGTCGTCGCCTGGGTACGCTTTCTTCAACACAACGATGAGGATGGACTCGCCGTGGATGAAGATGCTCTGCAGGAGTACGAGCGTATGGGATGCGTTGCGCAGGTACCTGAGGCGCTGCTGCGCTCCACGATCGGTCCTACAGATCCGGAGGTCGCCTACGTACTGCGGAGCACATTCCTCCATGACCGCACTGGCGCCGCTGGTGTACGGCAGCTGCAGGAGACGTTACAAGAAAACACGGCTGGTGAAATCGTTCAGGGTGGTGGCGCATATGCATCGCCGTCTGATACAGGTGTGCTTCCTTCTTGTTGAAAGACGGGGTAAGCCGACGGGGCTCACAGACGGGGAACAGTGGGGAGAGGGGGGGGCGGGAAACATAGGTACATCGCTTTCGACGGACTATCGTCGTTCACGATGGACAACGCACAAAAGGCCGGCGCGCACTACGACGACGAGAAAATCCGACGGAACGACAGACTGGCGGACCTCGGCGACACGGAGGCAAGTGCAGCGCGGCGTCGACGCCATGACGGACGCAGGCGTGCAGGCGTGTTCACGGTGGTGTGTGTGGACCAGGTCCGAGACCGTCCGGACTTGCTGGATCGCGTCCGCCGTGCGCCTGGCATTCAAGTGCGAGGACACGTCATCATCGCCTGGGTGCGCTATCGTCCGCACAACGATGAGGATGAACTTGCGGTGGATTACCCCCCTGCACCTCGCTTCCGGCATGGCCACCGTGCTGCGTCGGCACGCATACCCTCACCTCCACGATGGTCGCTCCACGGGGAACTACGGCCCCCCTCGCGGGCCCACGGCCCGCGTCTAGTCCGTCTGTTCGGTTTTTTCTGGAAACTCGCGTTTTTCGGGCCGTCGTTCTCGGGTTTCGGAGCTCCGCGCGCGCTTAAGACATCGCGGCGTAAAAGGCGAGGTCGCGGGTTCGATTCCGGTCGTCACCGGATGGTTCTCGCTGAGCGATCGCGGCGCGACTCGATGCATCTCCGGGTGCGCGGTTCGCTATACATACTTGTAATATTGTAGTCGGACCGGATTGATATATACCCATACATATTTGATAGCCATATATTCGAACCTTCCGGCGTTGGATGACCGCGTCATCCAACGCCGGTGCGCGTCCCGTCCAACGTTGTTTGCGTAAAATGTGTGGCTTTTTGAAAGGCGTACGGCCTTCTTTGCGTGCGTCGGCTCGCCCCAGGTATCATATGCATCGTGGTCGCGGATATATATATATATATATCCGTTCGACTTCTTTCTCTTAACGTGCAGTCGCCGGCTTTTCCTGGACTTGGGCTCTTTACAGTTGTCGGATCGTTCCTCGTCGGTTCGTCCCCCCGTTGGCCCGGCCGTCGGTTCGTTTAGAGACGGCTCCCATCAGTTATGACGGACCGAATAAATGATTCGCCTCGGCGGGCTGAGGCTCGCGGTCGCGAGCGCCTGGGTACACTGGCCGGCGGTTTCCATTTGAGAGGTACGAGTGCGTCGAGCGTGCAGCTCAGCGCGGATGCAATACAGATGCGGGAAGCTCGTCTCGATCCGGAGCGCAGGGCTGCGGAGCAGGGGCGTGACGTCGCTGACGGGCAGAGGTCCGCGCTTGCCACTTCGCTCTGTGCGGCGCCGCAGTCCGAGGTGCGTAGTCGGGAGCGTCTGGGTACACTGGCCGGCGGTTTCCATTTCAGAGGTTTCAGAGGGACGAGTGCGTCGTGCGTGCAGCTCAGCGCGGATGCAGCACGGATGCGGGATGCTCGTCTCGATCCGGAGCGCGCGGCTGCGGAGCAGGAGCGTGACGCTGCTGCGCGAGCGGTTGCGCGTCAAGATCCGGAGCGCAGGGCTGCGGAACAGCGGCGTAACACCGCTGCACGAGCGGCTGCCCGTCGAGATCCGGAGTGCAGGGCTGCGGAACAGCGGCGTAACACCGCTGCACGAGCGGCTGCCCGTCGAGACCCGGAGTGCAGGGCTGCAGAGGCCGCGCACGCGCAGGCCCGTGCTCAGCTGCGTGGGATACAGCTTCCGCGAACTAGCTTGCTTGAGCGTTTGCGGGACCTGATGCGGTTTCCCTGCTTGCACGAGGGCCGGCACCCTGCGCCGCCTGATTTTCTTGGGGTGATTCCGGAAGGGCGCGTGCAGGATTTGCCTGGTGGTCAACTTCCGGTGGAGCGGCAGGTACCATATGAGAAACACCTGCAGCTTGCTTCCAGCATGGCCGCCGCACTGCGTCGGCGCATGCCTTCCCGGGTGTGTGCCGTCTGCTCGGAGCAGTGTTCGGAGGACCAATCCGCGCTTCGTGCTTGGGTGGACATCCCCAACGTGGACATCTTACGCGCTGACATCATGTGCACAGGCGCCGTGCCGCGTCATGCGCGTACCCTGGCTTGGCGGCGCATGCCCTGCACCGCCCAAGGTGTTGCACCACCGGCACCGGATCCGGTTTTACCGGTGCGGTATCGTATCGGCAGATCGGAGCGCGGCAGTACTGCGGGTGCCAGCGCTGACGCCGATCCCACGGCATTCGTGGATGAAGATGCGGCGGCGGCTGACAGTGATGGTGGTGTCGATGGGGCTGACGAGTCGGATTCATCGACGGGTGCTGCAGAGGGCACGGCCCCATCGGAGTTGCGGCCATATCCACCACGGGTGCAGCCGCGACCTTGCTTCGACGATCCGCGGAGTGTGGAGGTGCCGTTCTGCATGCGCCTTGATGCGGATTTGCCGAACCGGACCGTGTTCTGCGGCGATGGTGGCTCCGAGCGATTCGTTATCTGCGCCTCTTGCGAGAAGGCACTGGCGGGTGAGGATCTTTTCCGGCTCGTTTAGGGGAACATGAACACATTTGATTCGTCGAGCCGCCTATATTGCCATTCGAGTTTGCTTAACCGATGTCCGCCTGTCGCCGCTCTCGTTGCAGTACGCCGAGTGCCTGAAGCGGCTCTGGCGCGTCTCGATCCGGGCGACGTGCCGTCTGTCAATCACCTGGGCGACCCGCTGCCTACACCGACGTTTGTGGAAAGTCAACTCTTGGGGCGGGGCCGTCTGATGCAGCAGCTGCTGATTGTGCATCTCACGGGCCGTCCCCCCCAGGTCTTCCCGTGTGCCGTTCAGTCGCATGGTATCGCGGTCGTCAACCCCGATCCCAACATGCTACGCGGTCAGCTGCCTGCGCGCATTGCGGATTTGGCAGGTGCGTTCACGGTGGTGTGCGTGGATCAGGTCCGAGACCGGCAGGACTTGCTGGATCGCGTTCGCCGTGCGCCTGGCGTTAAAGTGCGAGGACACGTCGTCGTCGCCTGGGTACGCTTTCTTCAACACAACGACGAGGATGAGCTCGTGGTGGATGAAGATGCTCTGCGGGAGTACGAGCGTATGGGATGTGTTGCGCAGGTACCCGAGGCGCTGCTGCGCTCCGCGATCGGTCCTACAGATCCGGAAGTCGCCGGCGTACTACGGAGCACGTTCCTCCATGACCGCACTGGCGCCGCTGATGTACGGCAGCTGCAGGAGACGTTACAAGAAAACACGGCTGGTGAAATCGTTCAGGGCGACGGTGCGTATGTATCGCCGTCTGATACAGGTGTGCTTCCTTCTTGTTGAAAGTCGGGGTAAGCCGACGGGGCTCACAGACGGGGAACGGTTGGGAGACGTGCCGGGCGGGAAACGTAGATACGTCACTATCGGACTGACAATTTTGGTTCCACGTGCTTTGCCCGCATCCTTCCGGCCTTGACATCTGCTGGAGGTCCCGATGTGCCCACGACCGGGCCTACCGTCTCGGACACTCCTATGGCGGGTATGTCTGTGAGGGCACAGCTGCGAGTTGCCCGTGCCGCTGCTGTGTTTTGCGACCTGTACGTACCCGTGGGTTTGCACGGGTCGCGGCTGCTGGTCTGTGTGTCGATCGGACGCGCTCAGCCTCCTGTCAGGTTAGGCGTGGGGGAATACTCTACGTATTGCCACTTGTTGATCTACGGTGTGTGCGCGACTGTGACTACTGTTCACTGCAGAAGTTGGCGCTACGGGCTTACCGCCCCTCGCGGTCGTCGTGCGTCAGGCAGCTGACCCTGCTCCCATCCGGAGTGAGTGAGGGCGTGCGAACTGCGCCTCCTTGACCGCCGCGCGACCGCAACCCGCAACCGCTATGCACCCGAATACGAGCACGCCCGGCACCTGGAGGAGCGTTGGACTACCGCAGCCACCACCACGTGACACGGCGACGATGGTGAGGGGTCTGCAACGGAGGCGACGGTGGCGAAAAACAGGGCGGCGGATGAAGATGAGGATGCGGGTGTGGATGAGAACGCTGTGGCAGGTTGCCGATTCCGAGTGCTAGGTGGGCCCGAGATGTGGCGGACGCGGTACGTTGATCGTACGTTGCTCGTCCCGGAGTGGCTGGTGACGCCGAGGTGCTCATGGCTCTGCATGCCGATTTCGTCGCGAAAATAGACTAGAGGGAGTAGACAGAACACCACCGTGTTACCGTGTCGTCACCGACGTTGCGTCCGACCTACGACGGATGGGGGGGAACGTGTGAAGAAGGAGGGTGCGTAGGATGCTGCGATGGGAGGTGTAAATATGTGCCGGACGTTAGCATTGCAATACATCTGCCGCATGCGGGCAACACGAGTCGCGCAAGTGTTGAGAGACGCAGGGACGACGTAGTCTGTGGGGCAAAGGTTGAGCACAAGAGACGGCCGTGGTCGAGTGTGTTGTAGCGGTCCAGCAGCGTGTTGGGGAGTCGAAGCAAGCACCGAAATGACACGGGTGTTTGTCCATGTGCTTTCGTCACCCGTACTTCACTCCGGCACCCAGGTCGTGGAACCTGGTACGCTGTAGAGTGAAGTACGGGTGATGCAAGCACACGGACAGGCACCTGTACCATTTCGGTGGTTGCCTGGAATCCCCAACATGCTGCTGGACCGCTACAACACACCTTTCCGCCTCCTGTGCCCGCTCTCTGCCACACCGCCGTCCCTACATCTCCCAACCCCTTTGCGACCTGTGTTGCCTGCATGCGGCCGACGTATTCTAATGTCAATGTCCGTACCATGACCATGACGGTGACCCTTGAGTCCATGACGCGCATTTCAACACAAGACCGGCACCCCTCGCGGCGGCAGCGACGGCGGCAGTGATGATGGAAGTGACGGACTCGGCAGATGGCTGCACGACGGCGACGGCAGTAACAAAGGCGCGAAGCGCGGAGAAGGAGAGCGCGTAGGATGGTGGGGAACTGGAGGTCTGACGGACTCGGCGGATAGCTGTACGACGACGGCGGCAGTGACAAGGGCAAGAGGCGTTGCATTTGACCTACGAAGGCGAAGGACGGAGCGCGCGAAGAAGGAGTGCACGTAGGGAGGGAGGTGTAGATCCGTGGTATGGGTCTCCTACGTGCTCCGGAGAGTGGATCTTACCTGACCAGGTAGCGCTTCGGCCGTAGGTGTAAGTATAGATATGTGCCGGACGTTGGCATTACGATACATCTGCCGCATGCAAGCAACGCAGATCACACAGGTGGGGCAGAGAATGAGTACAGGAGACGGCCGTAGTCAAGTGTGTTGTGGCGACTCGGCAGCATGTTCGAAGACTCTAGGCGAGCACCGAAGTGACACGGGTGCCAGTCCGTGTTCCACTTCGGCAGCCAGACCATCCAGGTTGAAACTACGGGGTCGTGGAGCCTAAAGTACGCTGTGAATTGAAGGGGGCGTTGTAGATTGCGCTCGTCCGCAGTCGATTGCGCCTTAGGACGCGGTGGCGCACGGACAGCCCCCCCTCCCGTCTGTACGCCCCCTGCAATCCACAGCGTACCTTAGGTTCCGCGACCCTAGGTGGCCTGGGTGCCGGAGTGAAAGCACACGGACAAACACCCGTGTTCAGTGTTCGCTTCGAGTCTTCCAAAATGCTGCTGGACCGTTACGACACACGTTCCCGCCTCCTGTACCCGCTCTCTGCCACACCTGACGAACGAAACCGAATTGACAAGACCGTCCCTGCGAACGTCTGTGCAACCTGCGTTGCCAACACCAGCCCCTTCATTCGCCACACTCGGTGCCAACACCAGCCCTTTCATTCGCCGTGTGCGCGCCACCGACATCCCGCTGCCAAAGTCCGTAAAAGCACGCCCGGCACCGGATTATCGCATCCATCACCACCTGACGCAACAAACCGGGATTTCGCACTTGAGGACCTAGTCTACACACGAGCCGTCCGCAGCTATCAGGCGTCTAGCCCACCACGTGACACGGCGACGATGGTGGGGGTTCTGCAACGAAGGTCTGCAACGAAGGCAACGATGACGAAGGACAAGGCGGCGGCAACGACGGCGACAGTCGTGATGGAAGTGGCAGAGTGGCGAAGTGGTGACCGCGGCAATAGCGAAGGCAGAAGGCGCGAAGAAGGGGAGGTAGGAGGTGTGGATCGGGCGGGTTGGCGCTGGACGACGGATGCCTTGTAATGCCGATGCCCGACAATCGTGTGACTTGCAGCTGGGTAACGAAGCCGTCGGACGGACGGACTCTGCGCGTCCGAAAGATGCCGAGAACGGGGCCGTCGAGGTTGCCGCGCGCAGCAAGTGGACCGCGGTGACCCGTGGGTTGATGAGGCGGATTTGAACACAAGATTGCCAATCTTGTACAGATTGCCAATCTTGTACAGATTGCCAATCCCATAACTTGTACTCTACCTTAACGTCTCTCTACCCATATACTGCGCCGCTTTCCGTCGTCCCTTCCCGCCCCGAATGGAATCGCCCGACCCCAAACGCCGGCGACTCACCCCGGCACCGTCTACAAGCAGCACGTCCACCTTCGGCAGCCCCACCGACGCTGCCTCCGCGTCCACGTAAGCGATAGCTACGGGCCATCTTTAAGGATGAGGACTAACATGCGACTAACGACCCCATCCGTAGGTCGCGAACCGTCACCTGCCACGTCACCTTCACCGCCGGCCCGGTGACTAAAGATGAAGACCGGCTCTTTGCCGGCGCACCCAACCGAAACGGCAGCTTCGTCGCAGGCGTGAACACAGTCGGACAGGGCGTCATCATCCTGCAGCTCGATAACCGCGCCCTAGCCGACATGGAAACCAACCACGCCTTTGCACGGGCCGTCACGTTCACGAACGTGGAGCCAGCTGCCCTGCCCGCCTTCGTCACCTCCCGCTTCGCCGGACCGACACTGGCCCAATACAAGGTCACCCCGACGACTCAAATTTCCGTGGCCAGCACCTCCGTCCTCCCGATGCTTTACACCGCCAAGCTGCGTTATCCGACGTACAACGCGGCAACCGACAAAGCGGACGCCGAGGACAAGTACCCGGCCGACGGCAGCGCCCTCCTGGTCGTCCCGCACGGTAAGCTGTTCCGCGGCGGACCCTTCCGCAAGTTCAACGCCTGGGTCGCGTGCGGCAACCCCGACGCCCCCGACCTCGGCTGCGTGGAGCTGGCGGTCAAGCAATCCGCGCCCGACGACTTCGTTGCCCAGCTACAAGCGGCGGCTGACGACAACACGCCGCTATACATCTACGCCGCCAAAATCAGCGCGCCGTCCAATACTCAGTACAACAACAGCATCTTCCTCAACGGAGCGCTAGTCGCGGCAGCAGCTGCCCCGGGCAAGCGCCCTCCCAAGCGGGTGCAGACCTTCCGAGCAGCTACCCAGCAGACCACTGCGGCCACCGACAGCCGCGCCGACACGAACGACATGATGGTTGCGTGGGAGCAACGCGACCGGGCCGCCGTTGTCCTACCGTCGGATGGAGCACACGCCGCCGCCAGCCTCTCCCCGAATCCCAGCTCCGTCACGACGGTCGGCTCCCGGCCCGTGATACCGCTCGTCCTCAGCGTCGGCAATAGCAAGTATCCAGTCTGCACGGACAGCCCCGGCGTCCTCCAACAGCTGCCCAACTACGCGGACTTCTTCGCCGACGCGAGCTTCGCGGACGACAACGACCGGGTCGCGTACACCGCCTACGACTCCTTCGCCATCACCGGCACCGTCACCACCAGCACGGAGGGCCGGACCACTTTCGTCACGGCCCTCCAGCAGTAAGTCACTCCGGTTGCCCCAAACACAACGTGCATGGAGCGTGCATGGAGTTGCCGCCACTGGATGGCGTTAAATGCCAGCGTCAAACGGCCACCTCGCTGTATGACGACACACTTGCACGGCCGAGTGCGATCCGCGCGCTCGTGGGTTCGACTCCCACGCTGGTGAACTGCATCTCTGCATCCCTCTGCATTCTTGTATTACCCCTTCCATTCGGCACGCGTGCCCTCGCCTCCGCCGCGGGGACGGGGAACTACGGCCCCCCTCGCGGGCCCACGGCCCGCGTCTAGTCCGTCTGGAACATATTTGGTAATCCGCCGTGTTTCTCGGCGTCGTAGCGCTTTCGGAGCGTCGCTCGCGCTTAAGGCATCGCGGCGTAAAAGGCGAGGTCGCGGGTTCGATTCCGGTCGTCCCCGGACGTTTTGCGGCACGAATTGTCACCGCGTCGTCACAGGACGTTTCGCGGCGCGTTCAGGTGCGACATCTCAATATATGCAAGGGCACGCACATATGCAAGGGCATGCCTTTTATCGTCACCAGACGTTTCATGGCGCGAACCGGACGTTTCGCGGCACGAATCGTCGCCGTGTCGTCACCGCACGTTTCGCGGCACGAATCGTCGCCGCGGCGGCGTCTGGCCGTGTATGATATTATGACATTATGGCACATCGAATACGGCACGTCAAATTGCGCACCTGGACGCAACGATGCGCCTTGCGCACCTGACATATGTGATATGCTGATGCATGTGCAAGTCCGTCTGTTCGACTCTTTGTTGTGTGCGCAAGTATGCGCACACGTGCAAGGGCACACATTTTATCGTGAATGACATGATCTCATATAACATAATATGACATATGTAATATGCTGATGCATGTGCAAGTCGTCGCACCGGATGTTTCGCGCCGCGTTACAGGTGCGCGATTCGACGTGCGACATGCCAATATATATTGTAGCCATCTATGATTATGGCTACGATCAGGGAAGATCACCGGCGTCGAAGTGCGCATCTGCGGCCGTCCAACGTTGTCCGCGTGAAATGTAGGGCTTCTTGTAAGATGTACGGCCTTCTTCGCGTGTGTCGGCTCGCTACAGTAGGTCGGATTGCATCGCGGATATACACATCCGTCCGATTTCTTTATCTTAACATACGGTACTGCGGCTGCACACTGCATTACTGCACACTGGTCGGTGGCGCCGCCAACGTAAGCTGCACGGCCTTTCACGAAGCTGGGCTATTTACAGGCGTCGGCTCGCTACTGTGGGATTGTATCGCATATAGATCACGTATATATCACACGATGCGTGGTATTGCGGCTGAAGACAGCTTCCATCCGTTCAGTCACATGGCATCGCGGTCCTCAACCCCGACCCCAATATGCTACGTGGCCAGCTGCCTGCGCGTGTTGGACGGACGGACAGACGGACAACGTCCCCCTAAGATCGGCGTAAGGTCTCCGTTCCGACGACGGAACGACTATCGTCGTTCACGACGGACAACGCACAAAAGACGGAATGACAGATCGGCGGACCTCGGCGAGACGGAGGCAAGTGCAGCGCGGGGTCGACGCAGAGACGGACGCAGCCGCGCAGGCACGTTCCCGGTGGTGTGCGTGGACGAGGTCCCAGACCGGCAGGACTTGCTGGATCGCGTCCGCCGTGCACCTGGCATTAAAGTGCGAGGACACGTCAGCGTCGCCTGGGTGCGCTTTCGTCAGCACAACGATGAGGACGAACTTGCGGTGGATGAAGATGCTCTGCAGGAGTACAAGCGTATGGGATGCGTTGCACAAGTACCTGAGGCACTGCTGCGCTCCGCGATCGGTCCTACAGATCCGGAGGTCGCCGGCGTACTGCGAAGCACACTCCTTAATGACCGCACTGGCGCCGCTGGTGTATGGCCGCTGCAGGAGACGTTACAAGGAAACACGGCTGGTGAAATGCTGCACGGCAGCGGCGCGTATGCATCGCCGTCTGATACAGGTGTGCTTCCTTCTTGTTGAAAGACGGGGTAACCCGACGGGGCTCACAGACGGGAAACGGTGGGGGGAGGGGGCGGCGGGAAACATACGTACATCGCTTTCGACGGACTATCGTCGTTCTTGACGGACAACGCACAAAAGGCCGGCGCGCACTACGACGACGAGAACATCCGACGGAACGACAGACCGGCGGACCTCGGTGAGACGGAGGCAAGTGCAGCACGGCGTTGACGCCGAGACGGACGGATCACGTCATCGTCGCCTGGGTGTGCTTTCGTCCGCGGCTGAAGACGGCTTCCATCCGTTCAGTCACATGGCATCGCGGTCCTCAACCCCGACCCCAATATGCTACGTGGCCAGCTGCCTGCGCGTGTTGGACGGACGGACAGACGGACAACGTCCCCCTAAGATCGGCGTAAGGTCTCCGTTCCGACGACGGAACGACTATCGTCGTTCACGACGGACAACGCACAAAAGACGGAATGACAGATCGGCGGACCTCGGCGAGACGGAGGCAAGTGCAGCGCGGGGTCGACGCAGAGACGGACGCAGCCGCGCAGGCACGTTCCCGGTGGTGTGCGTGGACGAGGTCCGAGACTGGCAGGACTTGCTGGATCGCGTCCGCCGTGCACCTGGCATTAAAGTGCGAGGACACGTCAGCGTCGCCTGGGTGCGCTTTCGTCCGCACAACGATGAGGACGAACTTGCGGTGGATGAAGATGCTCTGCAGGAGTACAAGCGTATGGGACCTCGGCGAGACGGAGGCAAGTGCAGCGCGGGGTCGATGCCATGACGGACGCAGGCGTGCAGGCGCGTTCACGGTGGTGTGCGTAGACCAGGTCCGAGACCGGCAGGATTACCCACCTGCACCTCGCTTCCGGCATGGCCACCGTGCTGCGTCGGCGCGCATACCCTCGCCTCCGCGGTCGCTCCCCGGGGAACTACGGCCCCCCTCGCGGGCGGACGGCCCGCGTCTAGTCCGTCCGTCCGTCTGTTCGGCTTTCTGGAAACTCGCGTTTTTCGGGCCGTCGTTCTCGGGTTTCGGAGCTCCGCGCGCGCTTAGGACGTCGTTGCGTAAAAGGCGAGGTCGTCGGTTCGATTCCGGTCGTCACCGGGTGTTTCTCGTTGAGCAATCGCGGCGCGACTCGTTGCATCTCCAGGTGCGCGGTTCGCTATACATACTTGTAATATTGTAGTCGGACCGGATTGATATATACCCATACATATTTGATAGCCATATATTCGAACCTTCCGGCGTTGGATGACGCGGTCATCCAACGCCGGTGCGCGTCCCGTCCAACGTTGTTTGCGTGAAATGTGTGGCTTTTTGAAAGGCGTACGGCCTTCTTTGCGTGCGTCGGCTCGCCCCAGGTATCATACGCATCGTGGTCGCGGATATATATATATATATCCGTTCGACTTCTTTCTCTTAACGTGCAGTCGCCGGCTTTTCCTGGACCTGGGCTCTTTACAGTTGTCGGATCGTTCCTCGTCGGTTCGTCCCCCCGTTGGCCCGGCCGTCGGTTCGTTTAGAGACGGCTCCCATCAGTTATGACGGACCGAATAAATGATTCGTCCCGGCGGGCTGAGGCTCGCGGTCGCGAGCGCCTGGGTACACTGGCCGGCGGTTTCCATTTGAGAGGTACGAGTGCGTCGAGCGTGCAGCTCAGCGCGGATGCAGTACGGATGCGGGAAGCTCGTCTCGATCCGGAGCGCAGGGCTGCGGAGCAGGGGCGTGACGTCGCTGACGGGCAGAGGTCCGCGCTTGCCACTTCGCTCTGTGCAGCGCCGCAGTCCGAGGTGCGTAGTCGGGAGCGTCTGGGTACACTGGCCGGCGGTTTCCATTTCAGAGGTTTCAGAGGGACGAGTGCGTCGTGCGTGCAGCTCAGCGCGGATGCAGCACGGATGCGGGATGCTCGTCTCGATCCGGAGCGCACGGCTGCGGAGCAGGAGCGTGACGCTGCTGCGCGAGCGGTTGCGCGTCAAGATCCGGAGCGCGGGGCTGCGGAACAGCGGCGTAACACCGCTGCGCGAGCGGCTGCCCGTCAAGATCCGGAGTGCAGGGCTGCGGAACAGCGGCGTAACACCGCTGCACGAGCGGCTGCCCGTCGAGATCCGGAGTGCAGGGCTGCGGAACAGCGGCGTAACACCGCTGCACGAGCGGCTGCCCGTCGAGACCCGGAGTGCAGGGCTGCAGAGGCCGCGCACGCGCAGGCCCGTGCTCAGCTGCGTGGGATACAGCTTCCGCGAACTAGCTTGCTTGAGCGTTTGCGGGACCTGATGCGGTTTCCCTGCTTGCACGAGGGCCGGCACCCTGCGCCGCCTGATTTTCTTGGGGTGATTCCGGAAGGGCGCGTGCAGGATTTGCCTGGTGGTCAACTTCCGGTGGAGCGGCAGGTACCATATGAGAAACACCTGCAGCTTGCTTCCAGCATGGCCGCCGCACTGCGTCGGCGCATGCCTTCCCGGGTGTGTGCCGTCTGCTCGGAGCAGTGTTCGGAGGACCAATCCGCGCTTCGTGCTTGGGTGGACATCCCCAACGTGGACATCTTACGCGCTGACATCATGTGCACAGGCGCCGTGCCGCGTCATGCGCGTACCCTGGCTTGGCGGCGCATGCCCTGCACCGCCCAAGGTGTTGCACCACCGGCACCGGATCCGGTTTTACCGGTGCGGTATCGTGTCGGCAGATCGGAGCGCGGCAGTACTGCAGGTGCCAGCGCTGACGCCGATCCCACGGCATTCGTGGATGAGGATGCGGCGGCGGCTGACAGTGATGGTGGTGTCGATGGGGCTGACGAGTCGGATTCATCGACGGGTGCTGCAGAGGGCACGGCCCCATCGGAGTTGCGGCCATATCCACCACGGGTGCAGCCGCGACCTTGCTTCGACGATCCGCGGAGTGTGGAGGTGCCGTTCTGCATGCGCCTTGATGCGGATTTGCCGAATCGGACCGTGTTCCGCGGCGATGGTGGCTCCGAGCGATTCGTTATCTGCGCCTTTTGCGAGAAGGCACTGGCGGGTGAGGACCTTCTCCGGCCCGTTTAGGGGAACATGAACACCTCTGATTCATCGAGCCGCCTATATTGCCATTCGAGTTTGCTTAACCGATGTCCGTCTGTCGCCGCTCTCGTTGCAGCACGCCGAGTGCCTGAAGCGGCTCTGGCGCGTCTCGATCCGGGCGACGTGCCGTCTGTCAATCACCTGGGCGACCCGCTGCCTACACCGACGTTTGTGGAAAGTCAGCTTTGGGGGCGGGGCCGTCTGATGCAGCAGCTGCTGATTGTGCATCTCACGGGCCGTCCCCCCCAGGTCTTCCCGTGTGCCGTTCAGTCGCATGGTATCGCGGTCGTCAACCCCGACCCCAATATGCTACGCGGCCAGCTGCCTGCGCGCATTGCGGATTTGGCAGGTGCGTTCACGGTGGTGTGCGTGGACCAGGTCCGAGACCGGCAGGACTTGCTGGATCGCGTGCGCCGTGCGCCTGGCGTTAAAGTGCGAGGATGCGTCATCGTCGCCTGGGTGCGCTTTCTTCAACACAACGATGAGGATGAGCTCGCGGTGGATGAAGATGCTCTGCAGGAGTACGAGCGTATGGGATGTGTTGCACACGTACCTGAGGCGCTGCTGCGCTCCGCGATCGGTCCTACAGATCCGGAGGTCGCCGGCGTACTGCGGAGCACGTTCCTACATGACCGCACTGGCGCCGCTGGTGTACGGCAGCTGCAGGAGGCGTTACAAGGAAACGCGGCTGGTGAAATCGTTCAGGGCGGTGGTGCGTATGCATCGCCGTCTGATACAGGTGTGATTCCTTCTTGTTGAAAGACGGGGTAAGTCGACGGGGCTCGCAGACGGGGAACGGTGAGGGGGCGGGCCGGACGGGAAACGTAGATACGTCACTATCGGACTGACAATCCTGGTCCCACGTACTTTGCCCGCATCCTTCCGGCGTTGGTATTTCTGTACTTCTACATCTGCTGGAGGTCCCGACGCACCCACGACCGGGGCTACCGTCTCGGACACTCCTATGGCGGGTATGTCTGCGAGAGCACAGCTGCGAGTTGCCCGTGTCGCTGTTGTGTTTTACGAGCTGTACGTACCCGTGGGTTTGCACGGGTCGCGCCTGCTGGTCTGTGTGTCGACCGAACGTGCTCGGCCTCCTGTCAGGTTAGGCGTCGCGGAATACTCTACGTATTGCCACTTGTTGATCTGCGGTGTGTGCGCGACTGTAACTACTGTCCACTGCAGGAGCTGACGCTACGGGCTTACCGCCCCTCGCGGTCGTCGTGCGCCAGGCAGCCGACCCTGTTCCCATCCCGAGTAAGTGACGGCGTGCATTTTATCACTTTCATACACCTCCATTCGCGTATCCCGCCACATCCACCGAACAGCCTCGGAACAATTTGCGCATACGTTACAAGTACCATTCCTGCTCCATCTGTCTGCCCATCGTGTTAAGCTTGTGGATTCCCGTCCCCTCTGTCCGACACAGCTGATGCCGACCTGGGCGCTCCGAATGAGCTGGAACTGGTCCTGCCGCAGCCCGCTGCCGTTCCGACCGACGGCAGCGAGTTTGATACCCGGCCCAACGTGGTGCATGATCTGCTGACCGGCCGTGCACGTCTTGCATTCGCCGCTGGCGGCCGTGACGCTCGGATCCTGGATGATCGTCATCCGGCCATCCTCAACGTCTGCTTCCCGGTCTCGTTTCCGTATGGCTTGTCCGGACAGCGGCCGCCGGGAATGTCCTTCGCATCATACTGCAGCCACCTGGTACGGCGGGTGCCTCGGGCACAGTTCAGCGGCAACTTGATGCTGCTTGCCCGCATGTACGACATCAACGTTCGGCAGCAGAGCATGGCGCAGGTGGGAGTAGCCCTGCGCATGCGACCACGGCTGGGTGAACCAGCGGCGCGAGTCTCAAGGGATGTCGTACGCGCCATGGCGGACATCTTGGCGCTGCCGTACCGTCACGCCCAGCGACGGCAGCTGCTGTCGCAGCAGTCGCCCGTGGTGCGCGCTCTCCTCGAGGGCGCACGTGCCAGCTTGCTGCGAATCGACCTCACGGATGCCTACTACAACGGTGCAAAGGCCACGATGCGTGCAGCTGCTCTCACTATTGGCTGGCCGCCGCTGTTCTTCAACCTCAACCCGGCGGACATGCATGCTGGCTGCGCCGTTGTAGCGTCTGGCCAGTTCATCGAGTTCGACGACACCGGCCGTCCCGCCCAGATCACCAGCACGGTGGAAAAGTGGCGCCGCGTTAAGGAAGACCCGTACAGCTGCGCCGCGCTGCTTGTTGCCACGAAAGAAGTGGTGGTCGAGCAGCTGTTTGGCTTTGCACCTGGGGCAATGCGGCAGACTGACCCGAACTGCTTCTGCGGTGTCGTATTCGAGGTGGTTGTCAAGGTGGAGCAGAGCGGGCGATTGGCGTTACACCTGCACGGAGTTGCACATCTCGAGTGCTTCGCGCTGGAGAACCTGCAGGCGTTCTTTTGTGGACCCAACTGCCGGGCTCTGGCACTTGCGTACGCGCTCTGCGAAATGTGGTATCCTTCGCCGTACTACGCTCCGGCCCCGGACGGTGGAACGCAGCCTCTGGTCATGGGTATGTCTGAAGCGGAGGCGCAGCAGCACGGCCTGCCCGTGCCGGCGGTGCAGGTAGATTGCCCGCCTGCCGCGTGCGACTTCGAACGACTGGCCGGGTGCGCGAACGGCGGGCTCCCTCCACCATCACGGCACGCCGCCTGCCGTGCCCACCACGCTGCCGTCATACACGGTACCCTCACCCACACCCACAATACGACCTGCAAGCGCCACGGCTGCCACGGCACCGACGACAGCTGCGGTATGGCCTTCCCCCGGCTCATCCGCACGGCCTTTCAGTGGATTGGCACCAGCGGCCTCTTCTTGTTGCCCCGCCTGGCGTCCAACCTCGTGCCGCACATGCCTGCCGTTGCGCTCGCGTTCGGCTGCAACCAGTTGATGTCCTTGGCCTGTGAGGTCGACCGGGAGTACACGGCTGACGTCGCCGCACAACTAGCACGCCCCGCCGACGAACGTGGTGACTGCCCCCTCCTACAGCCCGCCATCGACCGTGCCCGTGATGCTGCGTACTACAGTTCAAAGTACACCGCAAAGACAATCGAGCGCAGCCAGGCACACCTCACCTGTGCCGCCGTCGGACGCGTGCAGGACTTCATGATGGCGGGGAGCCCGCCCAGCGCCAGCGGCGATGGCCCCAGCGCGTTCGGCAACCTATGCGCCGCGGTACACCGCATGACGGCCACCATCACGGCCGGCATGGCACTGGTCGCCTTCAAGCTCTCGGGTCACGATACGTTTCAAGCGTCGTACAAACGTAACTACCTGCCGGTGGGCGCGTTCACTGCACTGGCGGCCGAGTCCGCCGTGGAGCCAGAAGACGCGGAAACCGGCGTGGAGCTTGTGGAGGCAGAGGAGCACGGTGGCTACACTCTCGCCGACGCCGTACAGAACTATACGCAACGCGGAGTGGAGCTCAGCGGCTTCGATTGCAGCGCCTACAATATCGTGGCCAACTTCGAAGTGCAACGTGTGACGCCCGCACAGCACCCCCACGCTGCCATCCTTGGCGCCCAAGTCCTCCCCGCGACTCGCCACCGCAAACGCAAGGCCTCTGACACCGCTGTGACCCCCGTGACTGATGCACCTCCCGGCCCATCTGGCGCCCAGCCCACCGCCGCCGCGACGTTCCTTGCGTCAGGCGGTTCAGCTGCGGACCAGCTACCGACCAGTCCAGCAACGACCATTCCCCCCAAGAAGGTGGCCTTCCAACCGACGCACCCGCTGTACCTGACACACGTCCTCCGTCGCCTGGCGCAGCCGAGGTACGTCCTGCTGGGCGGTGCACTGCCCCGCCGTCCTCAAGCAGGCAGTACCACCGCAGCCGCCGTCGCCTACTACGCATTCGTGTTGGGCATCTTCAAGGCTCACCGCGGCCAGCCGGTAGCCGCCAATCAAACGGTGAAGGAAGCGTACGATGCTTGGTGGACGGACCTGGGAACCACCGGTGCAGGCCAATCCTACAGAGCCTGCGTCAGTGCCCTGCTTGACAACATCGAAGCAGAGCACCTCGCCAGCGGCCGGCGCCAGGCCGAATACAACTTGCGACGTCGCCAGCGCCGCGCCGCCGCTGCGGCTGCCGGTCTCCCCCCGAACTACACCTCCAGTGACTCGGATGATGACGACCCGGACGCCGCGCGAGGCCGCCTCGAACCCGACCCTGACACACAGCCACCACACGACAATCAGGTCGAGCGGTATGACTTCGTGCCAGGCCAAGGCGACCCGACGACGGGGCTCAACCTGTCTGACGTCGCCCTGACGGACCTGTACGACCGCACCACGGTGGAGGGGCTGTACGCATACGGTGCAGCCCGGCGTTGCCGTGCGCTTCCTCTACCCGACGCACTCGGTGCCAACACCAGCCCCTTTATCCGTCGTGTACGCGCCACCGACATCCCGCTGCTGAGTGAGGCTTCCAAGCGGTTGAAGCGCTACGTGGTCCTGACCGAAGGCGCCATCGCCACGCCGGCTACCGCCGTCCGCACCCCCCGCCTATGTCTGGATCGCCGCCCCGGCTACCCGCTAGTGGCGGTACTCATGAACGACGGCCAACAGTCTGACCGCGCACTCGTCACAGCGGAGATGCCGACATACCTGCGTCTGGCTCAGCCGCCTACCGTTGATGACACCATCGAGCTCTTCACCCTGGTGCCGGATCAGGCTGTACCGTTCATGCTCGTGGCACGCTACTTCGACCGCCGCAACGAACCCGATCCAGGCGTCCCGCCGCAGATGCTCATCATGGGTCCCCCGGGCACGGGCAAGACAAGGTTCGTGCACGCGCTGCTGTGGTACACGTACCAGCATGACAGCCCCGACTGGGCCGCCACATGCGCGTACTCCTGGGCCGCCGCGATCGCCTTCAACACCCCAGTGCACCGCAGCCTGTCGACCCACTCGATGTTCGGCATCTCTGCGAACCAAAGCGGCTCGCGTGGCGCCAACCTTCCCAGGCGCGGTGCCCACGCCAGCCTTCAGGTACGATCCACTTGCCGGAGCACGTACGACAACCATCCCACGAATCCACACCTCCCGCCCCAACATCCTACGCACCCCCCTTCTCCACACGCTCCCCCCCACCCTTCGTAGGTCAAACGCAACGTCGGTGATGGCGCTGTCTTCATCGACGAAATCGGCATGCAGAGCCATGAGCACCTCGGCGCCATCAGCTACTCCTGTACGGCCAGCGTGCCGCCTCCGTCACATCTTGGACCCACCCACTTGAGCACCCATGTCCTGTCCGGCCGCGCCGCTGCCGGAATCGGCGACCTGCTACAGCATCCTCAACTGGGCGGCTCGCCACCATACCGCTTCGCGGCCGACGTCGAACGGAACCCCAACTTCACTCCGTCGGCACCGAACACCCGGCGCCGGCCAGCCTCGGCTGACGAAGACGAAGGTCGCCGTGCGGATGGCAGCAACACCGGCAGCAGTGACGAGCACAACAACGACCGCGACACTGCCGCGACCATGCGTCGCCCTCGCCGACCCGTACCACAGACGCACGCCCGCCTGCACGATGGCTTCCAGCTGTACCGGCAGCTCGGCAACGTCGTGTTCATGCTGCAAAAACAACAACGACAAGACAACAGCCCGTCCGGTCAGCAGCTCACGCAGTTCGCGACCATGTTCGGCGGCGGCGAACCCACTGAAGCGCGCATGGCGGCACTGATAGACGCGCTCAACCAACGCGTCATCACCGACCTATCGGACCTCACGGACCTCGAGCCCCGCGTGGTGTTGCAACGCAACGAACCCAGGCACGTCCTCAACACACGACTGCTCATGCTCCAGGCGCGTCGCAAGGGTGCACGGTTGGTCAGCTGGAACGCGGACCACGTCCCTGTCCGCCAACACGGCACAGCCCAGCAGCCGCTACTCTCGCACATCGAGAAGGCTGTCGCAATGCGAGTCAAAGACGCCGCCTTCGACCACACAACCGCCGACACTTGGTACTACGAAGGAGCACGCTATACGCTACTCGACACCGTTGCCGCCGACGCTGGCGCCTGCCACAACAATGAAGTCGAAGCGTGTGGCCTGCTCACCGACAGTCGCGAACCGCCCGACGACGGCCACGGCCCATACTGGCGCCTTCACTACCTACCCGCAGCCGTCATGGTCCGTCCAATTAAAGGACACGCGCCCAATACGGTGCTAGCGGACTTGGCGGACTTCGCATCCAAAGGTGGTGCCTTCACCGTCGTACCACGCCCCTCACCAGCAGCCAATATCACCGTACCTGCTGTCGACACCGGCACCGCCACCAAGAACGTGCGTCGCATCAACGTGCCGCTGGGTGACTACTACGCCGTGACCGACTATTTCGTACAGGGTCGCAGTTTCAAGGAGGAATGCTGGGTTGCGGACCTCTCCGTCCCACCTGGCGGCTTGAAGCGCGCAACCGTGTATGTACTACTGACACGGTACAAGACACTCAACCACATCCGCCTCTTGCGCCCGCTCTCTACGACACCCGACGAACGAAAACGAGTTGTCCAGCAGTTTCTGGCAGCAACGAAGCTCGACCCCGACCTGGCGGCCGAACTGCGCCTCCTCGACCGCCGCACGACCGCAACCCGCAACCGCTATGCACCCGAATACGAGCACGCTCGGCACCTGGAGGAGCGTTGGACTACCGCAGCCACCACCACGTGATACGGCGACGACGGTGGCGAAAAACAGGGCGGCGGATGAAGATGAGAATGCGGCTGTGGATGAGAAAGCTGTGGCAGGTTGCCGATTCCGAGTGCTCGGGTAGGTGGGCCCAAGATGTGGCGAACGCGGTACGTTGATCGTGCGTTGGTCGTCCCGAAGTGGCTGGTGACGCCGAGGTGCTCATGGCTCTGCATGCCGATTTCGTCGATGAAGACAGCCCCGTCACCGACGTTGCGTCTGACCTACGACGGATGGGGGCAAACGTGTGAAGAAGGGGGAAGGAGGGTGCCCGTGTAAATATGTGCCGGACGTTGGCATTGCAATACATCTGCCGCATGCGCGCAACACGAGTCGCGCAGGTGTTGAGAGACGCAGGGACGACGTAGTCTGTGGGGCAGAGGTTGAGCACAAGAGACGGCCGTGGTCGAGTGTGTTGTGGCGGTCCAGCGGCGTGTTGGGGAGTCGAGGCAAGCACCGAAATGACACGGGTGTTTGTCCGTGTGCTTCCGTCACCCGTACTTCACTCCGGCAAACTACTGTAGAGTGAAATACGGGTGATGCAAGCACACGGACAGGCACCTGTACCATTTCTGTGCTTGCCTCGAATCCCCAACATGCTGCTGGACCGCTACAACACACCTTTCCGCCTCCTGTGCCCGCTCTCTGCCACACCGCCGTCCCTACATCTCCCAACCCCTTTGCGACCTGTGACGAAGGCGCGAAGCGCGGAGAAGGGGAGCGCGTAGGATGGTGGGGTGGAAGATCCGGGACTGGAAGTCTGACGGACTCGGCGGATAGCTGTACGACGACGGCGGCAGTGGCGAGGGCAAGAGGCGTTGCATTTGACCTACGAAGGCGAAGGACTGCGCGTAGGGAGGGAGGTGTAGATCCGTGGTATGGGTCTCCTACGTGCTCCGGAGAGTGGATCGTACCTGACCAGGTGGGGCGAAGACGATTGGAGTAGGTGTAAGTATAGATATGTGCCGGACGTTGGCATTACGATACATCTGCCGCATGCAAGCAACGCAGATCACACAGGTGGGGCAGAGAATGAGCACAGCAGACGGCCGTAGTCGAGTGTGTTGTGGCGACTCGGCAGCATGTTCGAGGACTCTAGGCGAGCACCGAAGTGACACGGGTGCCAGTCCGTGTTCCACTTCGGCGGCCAGGCCATCCAGGTTGAAACTACGGCGTCGCGGAGCCTAAAGTACGCTGTGAATTGAAGGGGGCGTTGTAGATTGCGCTCGTCCGCAGTCGATTGCGCCTTAGGACGCGGTGGCGCACGGACAGCCCCCCCTCCCGTCTGTACGCCCCCTGCAATCCACAGCGTACCTTAGGTTCCGCGACCCTAGGTGGCCTGGGTGCCGGAGTGAAAGCACACGGACGAACACCCGTGTTCAGTGTTCGCTTCGAGTCATCCGAAATGCTGCTGGACCGTTACGACACACGTTCCCGCCTCCTGTACCCGCTCTCTGCCACACCTGACGAACGAAACCGAATTGACAAGACCGTCCCTACGTCTTTCAACGTCTGTGCGACCTGCGTTGCCAACACCAGCCCCTCCATTCGCCACACTCGGTGCCAACACCAGCCCTTTCATTCGCCGTGTGCGCGCCACCGACATCCCGCTGCCAAAGTCCGTAAAAGCACGCCCGGCACCGGACTATCGCATCCATCACCACCTGACGCAACAAACCGGGATTTCGCACTTGAGGACCTAGTCTACACGCGAGCCGTCCGCAGCTATCAGGCGTCTAGCCCACCACGTGACACGGCGACGATGGTGGGGGTTCTGCAACGAAGGTCTGCAACGAAGGCAACGATGACGAAGGACAAGGCGGCGGCAACGACGGCGACAGTCGTGATGGAAGTGGCAGAGTGGCAAAGTGGTGACCGCGGCAGTAGCGAAGGCAGAAGGCGCGAAGAAGGGGAGGTGGGAGGTATGGATCGGGCGGGTTGTCGCTGGACGACGGATGCCTTGTAATGCCGATGCCCGACAATCGTGTGACTTGCAGCTGGGTAACGAAGCCGTCGGACGGACGGACTCTGCGCGTCCGAAAGATGCCGAGAACGGGGCCGTCGAGGTTGCCGCGCGCAGCAAGTGGACCGCGGTGACCCGTGGGTTGATGAGGCGGATTTGAACACAAGATTGCCAATCTTGTACAGGCGTTATACCGCGGTGTCCAGCGTTGCACAGCGTTAAACACACGGAGCTTCCCATAACTTGTACTCTACCTTAACATCTCTCTACCCATATACTGCGCCGCTTTCTGTCGTCCCTTCCCGCCCCGAATGGAATCGCCCGACCCCAAACGCCGGCGACTCACCCCGGCACCGTCTACAAGCAGCACATCCACCTTCGGCAGCCCCACCGACGCTGCCTCCGCGTCCACGTAAGCGATAGCTACGGGCCATCTTTAAGGATGAGGACTAACATGCGACTAACGACCCCATCCGTAGGTCGCGAACCGTCACCTGCCACGTCACCTTCACCGCCGGCCCGGTGACTAAAGATGAAGACCGGCTCTTTGCCGGCGCACCGAACCGAAACGGCAGCTTCGTCGCAGGCGTGAACACAGTCGGACAGGGCGTCATCATCCTGCAGCTCGATAACCGCGCCCTAGCCGACATGGAGACCAACCACGCCTTTGCACGGGCCGTCACGTTCACGAACGTGGAGCCAGCTGCCCTGCCCGCCTTCGTCACCTCCCGCTTCGCCGGACCGACACTGGCCCAATACAAGGTCACCCCGACGACTCAAATTTCCGTGGCCAGCACCTCCGTCCTCCCGATGCTGTACACCGCCAAGCTGCGTTATCCCACATACAACGCGGCAACCGACAAAGCGGACGCCGAGGACAAGTACCCGGCCGACGGCAGCGCCCTCCTGGTCGTCCCGCACGGTAAGCTGTTCCGCGGCGGACCCTTCCGCAAGTTCAACGCCTGGGTCGCGTGCGGCAACCCCGACCACTGCGGCCACCGACAGCCGCGCCGACACGAACGACATGATGGTTGCGTGGGAGCAACGCGACCGGGCCGCCGTTGTCCTACCGTCGGATGGAGCACACGCCGCCGCCACCCTCTCCCCGAATCCCAGCTCCGTCACGACGGTCGGCTCCCGGCCCGTCATACCACTCGTCCTCAGCGTCGGCAATAGCAAGTATCCAGTCTGCACGGACAGCCCCAGCGTCCTCCAACAGCTGCCCAACTACGCGGACTTCTTCGCCGACGCGAGCTTCGCGGACGACAACGACCGCGTCGCGTACACCGCCTACGACTCCTTCGCCATCGCCGGCACCGTCACCACCAGCACGGAGGGCCGGACCACTTTCGTCACGGCCCTCCAACAGTAAGTCACTCCGGTTGCCCCAAACACAGGTGCGTGCATGGAGTTGCCGCCACTGGATGGCGTTAAATGCCAGCGTCAAACGGCCACCTCGCTGTATGACGACACGCTTGCACGGCCGAGTGCGATCCGCGCGCTCGTGGGTTCGACTCCCACGCTGGTGAACTGCATCTCTGCATCCCTCTGCATTCTTGTATTACCCCTTCCATTCGGCACGCGTGCCCTCGCCTCCGCCGCGGGGACGGGGAACTACGGCCCCCCTCGCGGGCGGACGGCCCGCGTCTAGTCATATCCGCCTACAGCAAAGGCTCGATCAAAGGATGCCAGGTAACTGGCCAACCTGGATATTAGCCTCGAGATACCCCAGGATACTACAGTGGCATCGCATGGCGGCGGCACTGCACGGCAGCTGCACCACACAGCACCTGCACCGCGTGGCAGTGGCACCGCACGGCAGCGGCACCGCATGGCAGCGGAACCACACGGCAGCGGAACCACACGGCAGCGGCACCACACGGCAGCGGCACCACGTGGCAGTTGCACTGCACGGCAGCTACACCGCACGGCAGCTGCACCTCACTATAGCATTCAAAAAATTACATTCTTAGAGCGTGTGGATTCTGAAATTAATTTGGTGACAGACTTTGGCTAGTAATGCTTACCAAGATGGCAAAGGTGATATTCAGGATCCTCTATGAAGATCCATATAATTGCTGAAGCTCCAAAGGTGTAGTAGTCGTACACTCTAGCACAATATAGATGTGCAGATACATGCCATCAACATCTCGAGAGGCCTTTGCGGCTCTCAACTACTACAATGGTAGCGAGACGGAATGTCAGATTCAAATCCTGAGGTCGCCGGTTCGATACCTACGGACATCGATGATTCGAATCTGACATGATTCCAGGTCCCAACGGAGAGTTGGAGAGTAGTTGAAAGCTAATTATTCTATATGTTAGAAAAACCCGTGTGAGCTAGGGTGCATGTTTGGCAGTTGCATGTCGTGACGTGGGATTGAGTAAACCTTCCCATGGCCAGGGTAGGCAATGGTTAACATCGGTTGATGGGGCCTTAGCGCCCGGGACGTGCCCTCCAGAGGGGGGGGAGTGTAGTAGTCGTACACTCTAGCACAATATAGATGTGCAGATACACGCCATCAACATCTCGAGAGGCCTTTGTGGCTCTCAACTACTACAAAAGGAATTTTTATTTATAGAAATTACAAGGTAGAAGTAAAGCGGTAGCTATAACAGCTGAAAATCATCACTGTACGATACAGATTAACTGTCAACTGAATGTTGTAAATATTTGTCTTGTTTGACCTGTTAGAAGGCCGTTCACTAGAAATATTATATAGAGCATAATTAAAGCCTTAGAGCATGTATCCTGCAGATCTGGACAGTGCCCAGTAGAATACATAGCTAGTACATGGAACAAAAGACTTGAAAATCCTAGCTAAAGCGGGCAGAAAATGCTTTTATTTCATAGCCTAGAAATTGCTTAACAGAAATCAGTGCATTTACCACGTGACTGCATAAATTCCCGAGGGCCTTACATGACTAGCACTCCTTACAGGGGCGGACGACTGTAAAAATTCCTAGGGGCCTTACATGACTAGCACTCCTTACAGGGGCTGAATGTACGACACGAAAACTAAAATAACGAAAACTAAACGACATTAAAAAACTACAAGCAACTAAAATTAAAAATTAAATAAACTACAAGCAACTAAAAATGACTAGGCTAGCTAATAAAAGTGGTAGCAATAAGATGCAAGAAGCATCCTATCAACATCTCGAGAGGCCTTTATGGCAATCAACTACTACATTTAGTGAGACTGTATGTCACTGATGAACATTAAGGTCCTCAGATCCATCCCGACAAGTCACTATTGTCACGTTTGAATTGAGGTGACACAATCACATATCCTGCATTGGTAGGAATTGTAGTTGACTTACCGAAAGGGGTCTGATGGTTGAAAAACCTGTGAGTGCTATGATGCATGCTATGGAGGGGCATGTCGTGACTTGGGTGGACACAAAACCCCCATGGCCAGGGTTGGAGATGGCAAGCACTTGTGACAGGGGACTTAGTGCCCGGGACGTGCCTTCCAGAAGGGGGAGAGTGTAGTAGTCGTAGACATACAGTGCAAGAAGCAACCTGCCAACATCTCGAGAGGCCTTTGCGGCAATCAACTACTACAATGCACATGCCAGCAGCACTGCATGCCAGCAGCACCACATTGCAGCTGCACCACATGCCAGCAGCACCGCATGCCAGCAGGGGCACCACATTTGCCAGCAGCACAGCATGCCAGCAGCGCTGCATGCCAGCGGCACCACATGCCAGCAGCACAGCATGCCAGCGGCACCGCAAGACCGCATGCCGGCAGCACCACACTGCAGCTGCACCGCATGCCAATGGAACTGCGCAGCAGCAGCACCATGAGGCAGCTGCACCATGCGTGCAGTAGCTGCACCGCATGCCTGCTGCACTGCATGCAAATGGAACCACATGTCAGCAGCACCACATGGCAGTGGCACCTCATGCCAGCGGCAATGCATGGCCGCAGCACCACATGCCAGCAGTGGCACCAAGTGTTGTATCACCCCCAACTAGTGGTAGTGATAACTACCGGTTGATAGGAAGAGCAGAGCATAGGTACTCTGAGCTTAGTACGGCAAGCCTCCATAAAGAACTGTAATCCCTAAGGAAGAGAAAACAGAGCTATGTATTAAGGAAATACATAGGATCAACCAGTGAAACCGAACTCAACTGAGTCTACCAGTGACAGTGTCACAGTTGCACTAGGGCATGCAACCCTTAGCCTCTACATATAAGCATATAGAGGGTGTAGCCACGGGGCTACTTACTTAGCAAGGAGCTAAGGCCGGTACCGTAATACAACAACTATTCCCCCTTTAGGACGCGGCGTCCTCGCAGCGCCCTCGTGCACGGGCTCGAGCTGCTTCAAGATCAGGGATCAGGTCAGGGGTAAAGTTCTGCGCAGGTTCCCAGCTGTTTTGGTCGGAAGAATAACCCTTCCACTTGACAAGGTACTCATGCACCAGCCGTTTTCGTTTCTTCCCGATACGGCGAGCATGGTAGTCAAGAATGCGCTCAACCGAGTAGAGAGGTTCGTTGTTCAACCAATCTACTGGTGGCGGTCCATCAGGACTGGTCCCGGGGTTTCCAGAGGAAATATTGGATCCATTGGTAACCGACGTATCTGGTGCTGCCCTGTAAGGACGCAGCAGAGACACGTGGAAGGTGGGGTGAATACGCATATTCGAGGGAAGGACAAGCTCGGCCGCTGCCTGACCAACCATGCGTTTCACAGGGTAAGGTCCCACCCATCGCGGCAAAAGTTTGCGCGGACCTGTGGCAAGTTGCCGTAGGTTTTTAGTACTGAGGAGTACGGAATCACCAGGCTTGAAGGTGGTTTCCTTCTTACCACGGTTGTAGTACTCAGTGGTATGCTGCTGTGCAGCCTCAAGGAGGTGCTTAGCTTCATCCATGCGGTCATTATACGACCTCACGAAAGCTTTGGCAGCTGGGGCAGGCACATCCAACTCCCGAGCAAGTGGAATTGCGGGGTGGAAGCCATAGTTCAAGAAGAACGGTGACTGTCCCGTAGACCGGTTAACAGCATTGTTCATGGCAAACTCAGCAGCAGAGAGGAAAGTATCCCACGCGCGAGGATTGCTGCCAGCGTAAGTACGCAGCATGTCACCAAAGGTGCGGTTCATGCGTTCCGTCTGCCCATCCGTTTGGGGATGGTAGGCAGTGGAAAGGTTCACACGAACATTGACAAGGTCACCCAGGGACGCCCAGAACTTGCCACCGAACTGGGGCCCACGGTCAGAAATGACCGACTTGGGTATGCCATGCAAACGCACGACATTATCAAAGAACAGACGAGCCGTCTGCTCTGCAGTCACCGAGGTGGTGGTAGGCGCAAGGTGCACCATCTTGGTCAAACGATCAACCATGACGAGCACGGCATCGTTCCCCCCCTCAGACGGAGGAAGACCAACAACAAAATCAAGGGAAACACTCTCCCAGGGAGCCACCGGAATGGGCAAGGGTTGAAGCAACCCTGCTTGTTTACCGGAAAGAGGCTTAGAGCGCTGGCAATCGTCACACTGCTGCACAAATCGAGCAGCATCCTGGGCCAAGGAGGACCACCAGAAATTGCGACGTGCTAGCTCCACCAAGCGGGTAACACCCACGTGTCCAGCCAGGGGGTCCTTATGCAAGCGTGCAAGGATATCCCGGCGAAGAAGGTCGTCGTTAGGCACGACAATCTGGCGACGTTCACCATCAGTGCGGATCCATAGGCCGCGCTCCTGTTTATAGGGCTCAAGATTGCGGGCATCCTTAAACCAGGAGTCAGAGGCATATCCCTGCACAATGCGCTGTGCAAAGCCAGAGGTAGTGACCTCAGAGGCAGCAGATTGACGCCGAGTGACCACCGAAAGGATCACGACATGCAGGGATGGATGGCGACTCAATGCATCGGCAACATTGAGGGATCCGGAGAGATGCTCCCAGGTGAAGTTGAAACGTGCCATGTATTCCAACCAACGCGCCTGGCGGCGGTTAAGGGTAGGAACGCCCTGAAGGAAGGTCAAGGGCTTATGGTCTGTCTTTACCACGAAGGGACGACCCTCCAGGTAGCAGCGCCATTCACGCAAGGCATGAATGATAGCCAGAAGCTCTTGCTCACCGGTAGTATAGCCCCGCTCCGCCGGAGAGAACTTCTTACTGGTGAACGCAATGGGACGCCCATTCTGCACCAGAACAGCGCCTGATCCTTGCAGCGAGGCATCAGAGATGAGCTCGACATGAAAGGGCAAGGAGTAATCAGGAAAGTGCAGCACCACGTCATTAGCAACAGCGTGCTTGATCGCATCAAACGCAGCTTGGCAATCAGGAGTCCAAGCCTCAGGAGACTGAAAAGCGTCTTTGCGAGTGAGTGACGTGAGAGGTGCGGCAAGGGAAGAGTACCCAGAGATAAACTTACGGAAGTAATTGGTAAGGCCCAAAAACTTGCGCAGCTCCGGCAAAGAGGTCGGAGTCGGCCAGTCCTTTACGGCAGCAGTCTTACGGGGGTCCATGCGGATGCCATCGGCAGACACCACATGCCCCAAGTACTCCACCTGGGAAAGAGCCCAGTAGCACTTGGACTGCTTGGCATACAGCTGCTCACGCCGTAAGACCTCCAGCACCTGACGGAGATGCTTAAGGTGTTCCTCCTTAGTCTTCGAGTAGATCAGGATATCGTCCAGGTAACACACGACAAACTTGTCAATGTAGGGCCTGAACATACGGTCAATGACAGCTTGGAAGGTCGCAGGGGCGTTAGCCAAACCAAAGCTCAGGACCGTAAACTCGAAATGACCAAAGGGGGTACGGAAAGCCGTCTTAGGAATGTCAGATTCCAAGATACGGATCTGATTATAGCCCTGCTGCAGGTCGATAGAGCTGAAGTAAGCAGAGCCACGCAGCTTATCAAGCAGGTCATCGATCCGGGGTAAAGGATACCGGTTTTTGACCGTAACGGCATTAAGGCCACGGTAGTCAATGCACATGCGCAGTGTGCCATCCTTCTTACCCACGAACAAGATAGGCGCGGAGTAAGGGGAAGTGCTCGGACGGATCAAGCCCTTAGCAAGCAAGTCAGTAACCTGCCGCTTTACCTCATCAAGCTCCAAAGGGCTGAGACGGTACATGGGGCGTGAGACGGGTTGCGCGCCAGGCACCAAAGGAATGGTGTGATCCACCAGTCGTTCCGGCGGGATCCCTGGAAGGTCGCGGAACACATCTGCATACTCCGTGAGCAACGCAGAGACTTCAGGGTCCTGCGTGGAAGTCTGAGCACCAACAGAGTTGAGCCGAAGAGAGGGGCGCACTAGAATGCCATGAGCACCCTTACGCAGCATACGGACAGCTGCTTTACGGCTAACAGACTCTGGGGTATTCTTGGTTTCACGCATGGCAGTGATAACATGATTGACCTGAGGAGCGTCATCAGGAACAGCTTCCTCTGCGGCTGTAGGCAGCCATCGAAGCACGCAAGTTGCTGAACCCTTAGACAGGCGAAGGGTGCGTTCCTCATAGTCAAACGCGGCAGCATGCTTCTGGAGTGAGGCAGAGCCTAGAATGAAAGATGCGGCATCTGTGAGGGTCGGCAGCACATAGGGCTGCAAGCAAGCACGAAAAGAGCCTGCAGACACCCGCAGAGACACCTGCCCCAAGATGGCTTGCTTGCCCCCGTCGGCTAAGGAAACCGAAGACCACGGGCAAGAGCGAACAGGCAAACGCAAGCGCTGAACCAGTGACTCACTGATAAAGTCGTGGGTAGCACCCGAGTCCACCAAGGCGGTGAAACTGAGTCCAGCCGTTGCCAGAGAGATAAGAGGAAGAGATGAACCTGCAGTCATAGCACCCGACGCAGCTACCAAAAGGGCAGAAGTGAAAGGATCAGGTGACACAGGTGTGTATGGCTGCGGCGCATCAAACCATACCTCTGCAGGATACGGGGTGCCAGGTAAAGCAACCTGCTGGCCTGAAAGGTCAAGACCATTAAAGAGACCCGTACCTGTTGGAAAGGACCGAACCTTGCGCATACCTGCAAGCTCAGCAGAGGCCAGACGAGCTACATGCTGTGGCAAAAGAATACCAGCTGCTGTATCAGGTCGACGCTGCTTGCAGGTGCGATAATGACTGAGCAAGGCCCGAAAATGATGAAGTGAGGAGGGGATCAGAAGGACGGTGTGCCCACCAAGGTCAGCCGATGAGAGGGGACGTCCACGAGGTGCCAAGAGGTTACACGTGGAGTCAAACCCAGCCTTGACAGCCAAGGCGTCAAACGAAAACCGGCGACCAACAGCGGTCTCAAGGTCAGCAAGGACCTCTGGGCGCAAGGCGCGCACAAAGCTACGCACACCCGAACCTATCTGTCCGGACTTAGAAAACCCAGGCAAGCTCTCCTCAGCACCAGCCTGGGCAAGGCCCTAGTGGCCATTGCCTTGTGCCGCGGCGGCACGAGCCTCAGGGGGACGCAACGTGCACTCATCATATGAGTGGCCAGCAGCCCGGCAGCAAAAACAAACGTTGCCCCCTGCCTCCTTACGCAAATCCCTCAAGTCACCACGGGTGAGCTGGCGACCGTACCGGTTATAGTACCGGGTGAGCTCACGCTCCTGATCGGCCGTCAAGGACTGCGGGTTGACACCACCACCACCACGACCCTGCTGGTGACCACGGCGGTCCCCACGCGCATTCCCCCTGCCTCCCAAACTAGGACGCTTGCCACGCTGACGGGGACGAGACGCTGAGGAAGGGCCGGCGCCTACGGCAGCAGCGGCAGCCTGCGGTGCGTGAGCGCGCACACGCTTAGCTGGGGGCTCTCCATCAGAGGCCTCCATAGCGTCGTCTCCATCCACATCCTGCATAGCGATGGCATTAGAGCGAACACCAGAACGGAACCGGCGCTCAGCGAGGATGCGGGCCTCTTCGCCAGAGGCATGACGCACAAGGTCATCGTAGCTGGTGAAGGGTCTACCCTTTTCGTCAGCTGCACACTTAGGCTGCAGGACACCAGACAACCCTTGCTGAAACCAAAACAGTTTCTCACGAGGGTGGATATCAGGGATATCCTGGAATAATGCCTCAAGGCGGGCATGATATGCAGGGACATTTTCACCAGTCCTCATATAGAAGGACTTGTCAGCAAGCTTCTGACGAGCCTCCTGCTCAACCGACAGAATTTGTGGGGCAAAACGAATGCGCAAATTCTCTAGGATAGATTCCACGGTGAGCTGAGTCTGGGAGAGAGACCACTCGTCATACCAGACCTTAGCATTGCCACGCAATGCCTGAGACAGGAACAGACAGCAAGAACGCTGGTCCTGACCCCACGGAATGATCCCAAAGAATAGGTTAACATCCCGAATGAAAGCACGAACCCGGGCGGAAGCCTTCTTAGCATCTAGTTTGTCATCCAGCATCAACGCCGGAGTTGGCAAACTGACCCGCGGAAGCTCTGCAGCCGAGTGAGTCGTAGACGGACTCTGTTCCGCAATAGGCAAAATAGGTTGCCCGTCGCGCGTGCGCCTGCTGGGCGTTTGCGTGGCTGGCACAGGCGGCGCAGCAGCAAGAACGTTCACAGGTTCATTAGCAATTCCCATAGAAGGAACATGATTTAAAGTGGTTTCATTGCCACTATTGGCTACGGCGTCAAGGCGACCCGTGTGTTGGTCAACAGCATCAGGCAATGCACCAACAGCTGGCACAGCTTGCCGAGCCTGAGAACCAGAAGCCATTGCAACAGCAATAGGACGAGGATTAGGTAATCCGGAATAGGTATTCACGCGATTACGTCCTCCAGCCAAGGCAAAGAGAGATGCCATTGTAGGTTACTTTCTAGGAAGGACCCAGAAACGTACCCTTCTCAAACGTAAAGAACGTTTGCGTTGCAATATCCACTCCACTGGAGCGTCTGATATTGTGCAACAAAGGTGCTTGCTCTTCACACGAAGAAGCAGGCGAAATCTCGCCGTCGTCTGCAAGAAGCACGACTTAGCCTAAATTTTACAGCAATAAATATATTATGAAATACTCTATTTACCAGAGTAAAGTGCAGCTTTAATCGCTTCCAGGTTCAGACTAACGTCCATATCCATGATTAGCGAAAAGCACAGAAAGAAGTGTCCAGAAAGACCGTCTCGCTACCAGTTTTGTTGTATCACCCCCAACTAGTGGTAGTGATAACTACCGGTTGATAGGAAGAGCAGAGCATAGGTACTCTGAGCTTAGTACGGCAAGCCTCCATAAAGAACTGTAATCCCTAAGGAAGAGAAAACAGAGCTATGTATTAAGGAAATACATAGGATCAACCAGTGAAACCGAACTCAACTGAGTCTACCAGTGACAGTGTCACAGTTGCACTAGGGCATGCAACCCTTAGCCTCTACATATAAGCATATAGAGGGTGTAGCCACGGGGCTACTTACTTAGCAAGGAGCTAAGGCCGGTACCGTAATACAACACCAAGCAACAGCAGCACTGTGAGGTGGCGGCAGAGTGCAGCAGCTGCACCGCACGGCAGCTGCACCACCATAAAAAAACCTACAAGCAACTAAAAATGACTAGGCTAGCTAATATGAGCGGTAGCAATTAAATATTTAATGTACACATATGAATATTAAAATTATCAAATCTATGCAGAAATAACCAACCTTATAAATTTGAAATCAGAATTAAATAATAATCAATCTTAGTATGAGCTGTAAATATCATGAATATAATAATGGCAACTGAAATTGATAAAGTCAATATTTTTTGCATTTTAGGGAAAATTGATGTGGCAAAACATTTACAAAAGTTTTGATTGCAAGAGTGATAATGCGGTTAAACTTGGTGCCTGTTGAATGTACTCATATGGCTAGCAAACCCTTGGGTCTAAATTAAATCTAGGATATCATGTGGCAGCTGCACTGCACGGCAGCAGCACCCTGCAGTGGCAGCTGCACCACATGGCAGCGGCACCACACGCACAGCAGCACCATGTGGCAGCCGCACCATGTGGCTGCGGCCCCCACACAGCAGCAGCACTGCATGGCAGCAACAGTGCATGGCAACTGCACCATGCAGCAGCACAGCAGCACGCGGCAGTGCCACAGTGCAGCAGCGGCAACATGTGACAGTGGCAGTGCACGGAAGCGGCAGTGAGTGGCAATGGCAGTGCCCGGCAGCAGCAGCATGCAGCAGTGGCGCCACACGGCAGCCGCACTACACGGCAGCAGCCCCACGCAGCAGCAGCACTGCATGGCAGCTGCAACACGTGGCAGCAGCAGTGCACAGCAACTACACCACACGGCAGTTGTAGTAGTTGAGAGCCGCAAAGGCCTCTTGAGATGCTGATGGCGTGTATCTGCACATCAATATTGTGCTAGAGTGTGTACGACTACTACAGCAGCGGCAGCATGCGGCAGTGGCACCGTGCGGCAGTGGCAGTACACGGCAATGGCAGGGCATGGCAGCGGCAACACGCAGCAGCAGCAACACGCGGCAGTGGCAGCACGTGACAGCAACAGGGCACAGCAGCAGCAGCACGCGGCAATGGCAGCATGCAGCAGTGACAGCGCATAGCAGTGGCAGAGCGTGGCAGTAGTGTGGCATCTGCACCATGCGGCAACTACTGCATCGCATGGCAGCGGCATCACATGATAGCATTCTTGTATTGCATATCAAAATTGCATTTCATAATTAGTTGGCGACTTACCTTGGGGCGGGACTAATGCTACCTTTCGTGAGCAAGACGGCAAAGGCAATGTTGCCGAGCAAGATCTATCAAATTGCTGAAGCTCCAACGAATGGCAACCAAAATACTACATATTTATACAATTTGCTGACTATAACTAAATCGGTAGCTAAAAACATTGCTGTGTGATTGCGATTAACTGTCAACTAAATTGCAAGGATATATTCTTGTTAGACCTGTTAGCAGGCCGTTCACTATCTAGAAACTTTTAATATTTTAGAGCATAATACAAACTTTAGAGCATGAATCCTGCAGGATTGACCAGTGCCCTGCAGGATACATGCATAGCTACTACATAAAACAAAAGACCGAAATAACCTAGCTACAGAGCTCAGAAAATGCTGTAATAGATTCTATGCATTTTCAGGAAATATTGCTTGTTAAGCTGACCACTGTGTCACTGTAAACGTGGATTCTGTTTCCGTATTAGCTCCGAAGATGCGATTTTCGTAGCACCCTGCACCGTTTTCGTCTCCATAATTGCAACAATGGTTAACGAAAAATCACCGACGCCTACAGCAATTGTCGGCTTCTGAAACAGGCCTCGTTTGCGAGGGGTGCATCACCAAATTAGTCGCACGGGGTTGCACAACAGCACAAATAATAGCATGCAATTATATCTACCGAAAGCGGCTACATATTGACTGCAGCATGTATGAATGACTCGCGCTGTTTGTGTACGGCAGAAGGTGAAGAAGGTGTTGCCGTCAGCCGGTACAGTGACGTTTTAGTTGTAAGCACCGGTATTGATATTTACTGCTATATTTAATTTGTTCATGGCAACAAAAACTACTCTTGTGCTTAATACTCAACGCAGCACTGCGGCAAATATTCTTATGATTTTGAATGCCATGCGCATACATCGCAGGTTGCCTGCTGTCTGTTAATCGTTCGTCCGTTACTTGTAGGCAACCTTGCTTGTTAATATTTCTCCCTCTTGTGTCAGCTCACCGTGTCTTTTTATGATATATAACTTGATACACACCACATCAAATGTAATATAAATATGATATATATCGATCGTGTATGCATCTATTGCATATTATATATTCCTATATATATCACATTTATATTACATTCGATGTGGTGTGTATCAAGTTATATATCATAAAACAAGCAATATTTCCTGACAAGCTTTGTTTAAGCTGACCACTGTGTCACTGTAAACGTGGATTCTGTTTCCGTATTAGCTCTGAAGACGCGGTTTTTGTAGCGCTGTGTACGTTTTTCACCTCCAAACTTGCAGCAACGGTTAACAAAAAATCACCGACGCCTACAGAGATTTTCGGCTTCTGAAACAGGCCTTGTTTGCGAGGGGTGCATCACCAAATTCGTCGCATGGGGTTGCACAACAGTACAATGAATAGCACGCAATTATATCTACCAAATTCGGCTACAAATTGACTGCTACATGTATTAATGACTCGTGCTGTTTGTGTACGGCAGAAGGTGAACGAGCAGTCACTTAATATGCATGCAGCAGTCACAGCTAAGCCTAGCTCATGCTCTTTAATCTTTCATACCATTTCTTGATTATATGCTAACTTTCAATAAATATAAATAGTATTCATTCTACTTTTGTAAGTCATCTTATTTTTCTTCTCTAGTGTGTTCCCGCCGCTGGCCGGAACGAGTCAAACCTTCGCATTGTTGGCCACACCTCACAACGACATATATAACATATGGCATACATCATATATTCCTCTTGTGTCAGCTCACCGTGTCTTTTGTATGCTTCAAAAAAGTACAACTGGATTCGATCTATATATATTATATATAAGGTCGTCATCCAGATGCTTGCGTTCCTATATATATATAATATATAAAGGAACGCAAGCACGGTTACTCGCAGCTTACATGCTATATAAATATTGCGCATCTGGATGACGACCTTATATATATAATATAGATCGATCCAGCAGCTAGCCATCAGCAGGGTGATAATAGGTCCTGCCTGTAGGAAACTACATTTACCTTAGTAATATCGGCCTAGACAACCCAGTAGGCAATCATGCGCTAAGCATGATGATGCCTAGCTAACCGAAAACAAGCAAGCTAAGTCGTAAAAGCAGACTGTAGTACATCCTGGTAGGTGAACCAATAAAGTCACCCTGGTGGAGTGCTTTGGCTAGATGCTGAAGTATTATAATACTAAGTATTCAGAGTTTGAGACTCTGCTGCCACCAGACCACATTCGATGTACCAAGTTTGCAATCTAACATACTTACGCGCTCTCGCTAATAACCCATATAAGAAAACGCTTCCGAACACTAAACTTAGCATCGTTAGAATGACGAATGCTACGCTGCCTGTGTGTAGGTACGAAAAAAGAATGAATAATCCTCGTAAGGGCGAGTCCTCTACCTAAGCTATCTCATTGAAAAACTAACGTATATGCATATAGAGAGGCCTTCTCGGCCCTCATCAATCAACTATTACAGTACGCATACATGGCTGGTACACGCATATGACAGATCATGTGTTAAATAAATCGTTCCCACACATATATCCATCCTCACCATCGTGTACTTCATTATTTCCATTTATCCATCATCAGGTAATTCTACTGCAGACCAGATTTGGTGCGTCGTGCGATGTCTCGGCAAATTACCACCACATCATGATGATCAGGCCGCTCTTGTCGCCATCAATAATCGGACACTACACGCCGTGGCTACTTCTAATAGCCATGCTCACAGGCAATGTCTACTGCGCCAGCACCTCCCGGAGCTCGAACCAGAGTTATTCCACTTGGTAGAGTCCTGCCTGTGTCTGGATCCCATGCAGCGCCCGACAGCACAGGAAATGTTGCGGTGGCCATACTTTGGAGACGTGGGTCGCTGCCTTGCAGCAGAGGCGGCGCAGCGAGATCACATGGCGCGCCGCGCGGCTGCTGGTGCCTCTGCTGATGGCAGACACGGCAATAATAGTCGCGATAAAAAAATACTACCAAGTATTTGTGGTGTCACAGTGGTGCCGCCACCGCCGTATCATCATCAGACTATTACCGACCCCACCATTGTGGCAGCCCCAGCAGTGGCAGTGCCACTACGTGGTGGCAGTAGTGTTGCAGTACTTAATGAGCAGCGGGCATCAGCCCATGATGGTGCAATAGGCATGAAAACAGATCCACTGATGGTCCGACAGTTTCTAAAGCAGCGACAGCAGGATGTGCTTTTAAGCATCAGCAGCATCCATACCACCAGCAGCAGGTCAGCGGCTGTGGTGGATGCTATGGCTGCTGCTGCTGCTGGTGCCCTGGAGCAGCAGTCTGTCGACAGCAATATACTATTACCCAAATATCGATCGTCGTCCTGGACAGCACCTGCTGCAGCACATAGCGGATCATCATCATCATCATTAGCAGCATCATCATTAGCAGCAGCAGCAGCAGCAGCAGCAGCAGCAGCAGCAGCAGCTGTTTTGGCAATCGCTTCTGATGAGGGTGCTGCGGCTCTTGGTTTATTACCTTCTGCTGCTGCCTTGATGTCGTCAGCAGTGGGCCCAGCAGCAGAGGTAGCTGGAACGAATCCTCTTTCAACGATGCCAACAGCTGCTGTTGCTGGCACTTTTGACATGGACACCAGAATTCATCCGCCACAGCAGCAGGTTGCGTGTGCTATCCCCAGCACGCTAGAGAACTCCAGAATTGGTGCGGCCATGCAACTTGAAAAATCTTTAGATAGTGCCACTAATAATAAACTTCGATATGTCAATCGACTGATCCGTGGTGGTGGAAACCGTCAGTTTTGTTGCAGTCGTCGTCGTCGTCGTCACAGCATTCCATCTCTCATCGTCAGCCGGCAGGTCACCAAAGTTCTTGGCCACCTAGTCGAGATAAATGGTGGCATCAGCACTACAGTGTCTGGTGGTGATATTTTTCCCACTTTGCTTTCCAGCTCAATTGGCATACGTCAGCCATTGGTTGATGAAGAGCATGCCAATAATAGTGGATGCATGGCTGCCACCATGACCACAAGCAACAAGAGTGATGATGCTGGGATACGAAGCACAATCATCAGGCCGCATGAAGCACTTCCTCCAGTTATGGCAAAGGGCACTGTTGCTTTCTCTCGCTTACCTGCTGCGGCGGCACTGCTGTGCTTCAATATGCCCTCTTCATCAGGGAGCATAATTACTACTGGAGGGGCCATACCCAGCAGGGACAATTTAACTTTTAAATCCATCTCTCTGGAGACGCAATGCAGTGTTCGAGCTACCGCAGCTGGTTCGCCACCTCTTGGTCCCATGCTTCAGCAGTGGGAAGGAGATTCTGATGCCACTTTGTGCTCGACGCTCGCTAATCAGACAGCCGTCCGCCGCTACTTCACACGTAGTTCTACCGATAATAGTAATGGATTCTGCGGGGAGGCCCCTAAGAAATCTGCATGCGCATGCTTACCATGGCCACTGCTGCCGATGCCCTTGCTGCAGCCACATGCGCCGTCTGCTAAAAATCAGCAAGACGCAACCCATGCAGTGTTTAGTGGACGCAGTTGCCATAGCAGTAGCCTATGCAACGCCAACAGCAGCAGGCTCCATTCATCATCTTCTACTGTTTTGATGCGGGCTTGCACTCTGGGTGCAGCATTCGGCAGCGGCGGCATGGCAAATGCATTGTTTCCTGCTGCCGCCTATGCGACGACAGAGGTGGTGGCCGCCTGTGGTATTGATGGTGTCAGCAGCCGTGTTGCTGCTGTCACCAGCAGTTGGAGTGGTGATGGTCCTCGGTGGGTGGTGCCATCTGATGATGGTGCGAAGGCAGGACGACTGGGCCGCTTTGGCGGCAGCCTGCACCGCACTGCCAGGAGGCTGCTAAATTTTCTGAGACGTAGCAGCAGTACCGTTACAGGGAGTTCGAGGGTATCATAGTGAGGAGCGAGCTGTTGGATTTCAGGAGAAGAAAACAGCATTTTCACTGCAGCAATTGCAGCAGCCCAATCATTGTGAGGAGGAGCAGAAACGTATAATCAAGCGCTTAGCAGCACAAATCAAATATTGGTTTGGAGTGATGGATTGGGCGCATCCGGTGAAAGTATTACTGAGATTGATGATGATGCTACAAGCATCATAATAAACGTACGTCTCCAGCTCGCTCGATCGAACACTGCTCTAGCTGAGTTGCACGGACCCGCCGCCATTCCATAAAATTCACATGTATTTTAATAGATGTAGGGGAGGTGGCGGCTGTAGTAGTTGAATGCCGCAAAGGCCTCTCGAGATGTTGACGACAGGGTGCCTTTTACACCTTTTATTGTATGTGATTGTGTGTGCCGTACAAGAACTACTACCACATACAGTCTCCCCTTCTGGAGGGCACGTCTCGGACATTAAGCCCTGTCAGAAATGCTTGCCATCACCAACCCTGCTGGCCATGGGAGTTTCGTGTTCTCAAGTCACGTCATGCCCCACCTTAACATGCGTCATAGCACTCACAGATTTATCAAGCATCAGACCTCTATAACGGATAGATGGTCAACAACTGTTACTAAATTTTAGGTTATATGATCGCGTCATCTTATTATTATTAGGTCATCTGCGACAGATGAGAATTATAGATTGGGATCCAACTGAAGACCTTTGGGTCCATCGGTGACATGAGCGAATGCCTCTGTGAGACTTGGACCTTATATTGTGATTGTGTGCTGATATGCTAATATCGTTCGCCTCCGTTATATCTGCCTTCTGGTGCAATGGATACATATCTAGCTACCAAACATAGTGCGGTATAAATTTGGGCTTAAGGAAACTTAGCCAGACTTATCTCTATGGTGAGCCAGAAAAGCACTGGGTTTAATTCTGGGTAATTTTGGTCTAAGTGCCTGTAAGTCTGTCTAAGTGGAGTTATATTTGCGTAATTCCAGCTTATGGCTACTTACATAAGTCTAAAAGTATAAGTTTTGGCCAATTTGCCATGAAACTTACTGAGGCTTAGCCTGGCTTGACATAGCTAAACCAAACTTACGTACATAAGTTTGAACTTAAACAGAATTACATAAGCCTAAACTTAGCTGGGACTTATATAAAACTTAGCAAAACTTATAGCCAGATTTACTGTAGCTTACCCAAACAGGGAGGGGCAGGGAGGGAGGGACAGGGAGGGAGGGGCAGGGAGGGAGGGATAGGGAGGGAGGGATAGGGAGGGAGGGATAGGGAGGGAGGGGCAGGGAGGGAGGGGCAGGGAGGGAGGGGCAGGGAGGGAGGGGCAGGGAGGGAGGGGCAGGGAGGGAGGGACAGGGAGGGAGGGGCAGGGAGGGAGGGGCAGGGAGGGAGGGATAGGGAGGGAGGGATAGGGAGGGTGTAGTAGTCGTACACACTCTAGCACAATATATATGTGCAGATACACGCCATCAACATCTCGAGAGGCCTTTGCGGCTCTCAACTACTACAATGGTAGCGAGACGGAACGTCAGATTCAAATCCTGAGGTCGCCGGTTCGATACCTACGGACAGAGACACGGACAGCGATGTCTCGAATTTGACATGATTCAGGTTCCCAACGGAAAGTTGGAGAGTAGTTGAAGGCTAATAAGTCTGATGTTAGAAAAACCCGTGAGAGCTAGGGCGCATGATGCTGGAGCATGTCGCGACGTGGGATTGAGTAAACCTTCCCATGGCCAGGGTAGGCAATGGTTAACATCGGTTGATGGGGCCTCAGCGCCCGAGACGTGCCCTCCAGAGGGGGGGGAGTGTAGTAGTCGTACACACTCTAGCACAATATATATGTGCAGATACACGCCATCAACATCTCGAGAGGCCTTTGCGGCTCTCAACTACTACAGAGGGAGGGAGGGGCAGGGAGGGAGGGGCAGGGAAGCAAGCTTTGAATATACAGCTTGCCTGCAGTCATAAATCTTCCTCATTACCGTCATAAACTCCAAAGTCCCTTCGCAGCTCTCCAGCAATCTGAAGAGGTAATAAGCTGCTGAGAAGATGCTTTGACCAACTCGCCCGCGGTCAGAGCTAGCACCCTTTTCCTTGTTCTCATTAAATTGAACAGAGCATTAAACTCATTGCAAATAAAGAAAAAGGTCGTAATACAGATCGCAGCTCTTCTAACAAAGTTAGTCGATGGGCGCAGCTCGCTCAGGCTCGCTAAACCAAGCACTACTCCTTCGCAGCTATGTAAAAATAAAGCAGGTTAATCATATTGAAATGTTGAATAATATGTTATCAAGCATTTCCTTAAAGCAACTTTCGTACATTTACCATGTTTGCAGTACTTGCAGTGAGGCAAGTACTGCATGCTGGAATAACTGTAATAACTGAATTACCGAATGAATATCAGAACTTTTTGCTCCTTTATTACAGGCCTATCTGACTTAAAGCTAATTATGCTACAGTTGTATAAGTTTGTAAGTTTAAAATAAGTCATCAAAAGTTAGGTAAAGTTTGCCTAAGTCTGTTTAAGCTTGTTTAATTCCAAAATCGGGTATAAGTCAGGGCTAAGTAAGAAATTTAGGGATAAGTCCAGTTTAGTAAACTTACACAGCTAAGATTGACTTATCCTAAACTTACATAAACTTACTCAAAACTTATACCGCACTTTGTTTGGTAGGGCCCGATCGGAAGATAGATATATAGATGCCCAGACAACTGGTCATCCCGGGTTGGTACTACCCATATAGGCGCGCGCCTATATGGGTAGTACCAACCCTATATGCCTTTGCAGCGGAAGGCAGATATAACAGCGATACATGATCAGGGAGCCAGCAGGTATTCCTCCATTTACCATTTAAAAGGTAGAAGGCCCAGTCTGTAGTAGTCGTACACTCTAGCACAATATAGATGTGCAGATACACGCCATCAACATCTCGAGAGGCCTTTGCAGCTCTCAACTACTACAAATGGTAGCGAGCGGAACCGTCAGATTCAAATCCTGAGGTCGCCGGTTCGATACCTTCGGACAGCGATGTCTCGAATCTGACGTGATCCAGGTTTCCAACGGAAATGTTGGAGAGTAGTTGATGGCTATAAAGTCTGATGTTAGAAAAACCCGTGAGAGCTAGGGCGCATGATTAGAGTGGCATGTCGCGACGTGGGATTGAGTTAAAACCTTCCCATGGCCAGGGTAGGCGATGGTTAACATCGGTTGATGGGGCCTTAGCGCCCGGGACGTGCCCTCCAGAGGGGGGGGAGTGTAGTAGTCGTACACTCTAGCACAATATAGATGTGCAGATACACGCCATCAACATCTCGAGAGGCCTTTGCAGCTCTCAACTACTACACAGTCCATACATGTTTTGCTGTACTTCCACCTACACTCTGGGAAAATGGGGCGGGGGTCCCGGCTTCCATAAAATGTATATATCATCCTTTTCCATAAAATGGCCTTCATATTATTGGGGTATGGAATCCATAAGCCTGCCACCAGGATTTGGAAGCACTTTATGGAACGGAGACCAGATTTTATGGAACGGAGAACCTAGACCGTTACAAAAATGTAACACGTGTAATCCGGATTGTGCTGAGCCTAGCTAAATCCGGACTTAGCGATATGACTGAGAAGCAAGCAACCTGGACGGAAGAGTCTATGTCCGGACTTGCTTAGCTAGGCATAGCACAATCTGGACTTAATTACCATGGCACATCTTTGGCAGTCCGATTGCTCAGCGAGATTATAGTGTTTTTTCTTGTTTATGTTTTAGTCTGACCCGGCTAAGTTTCCTGCACACAGTAAAAGAGTCGCAAACTGGCAGCCAAGACGTACGTTTCCGTTGTCAGCAGACAAGCATGCACATTCTCATCACTATTTTCATAGCTATTAGAAATGTGACTTTTAGGTATTTTCATCAGGGCTCCTGCTGCAGCAATCCGCGACGTTGACCTCCAAAAGTGCAGCGGCAGTGTCTGGTCAACAATAATCCCTACATTTACCTAATTATGCCTATTTTCTTAGCTCATTGCAAGTTGTTGTATTTAGAACATTCCAGCCCTTGGAGCTTAAAATTGCTCCGTCCTGCCTCACAGCTTCGCATCTGCTACCAGGTGCAGTGTTCCGCCGGAAAGATATATATTTTTGCTTGGCCGCTGCTGTTTAATGAAGTTTATAATATTATACACTTCATTAATTAGTTGCTGTCCGGTGGGAGGTCCTATCACCAGGTCATGAGAGTTTAATTTCTCAATCTCAGGCTGGTTGATTCACTCTGGCCCCTCCGAGTGTGGAGATGCACCCATCTGAGGGGGATAATTATAGTATTCTGGGCTGTATCTATGGGCAGTATCCGGGATGGCTGAGTCTGTTCATCTTCCGACTACTGGGCCTTTATTTGTTGGCAGATATAACAGAGATAGTATCTATCAGTTGATGGTCTCAGCAGATATTTATATGCCATATATGATAAGCTTAGTTGCTGCATAATTTTAAAATAGTGAACAATAATATATAATTTATCATGCAAGGGTCACCATTCCTGCTGCAAGACATGCATGCCATTTCTTAGTGACTTGGCTGGATAGTCTTCCCCTTATTTTAGTCCTGTTACGACTTATGATAAGTTCGTATATTTAAATTGGACACACACCTAAAGTCTGTCTGAGCTTGTTTAACTCAAAAATCAGTTATAAGCAAGTTAAAATAAGTAAGAAACTTATTTAGGGATAAGCCGAGTCCAGTTAAGCAAACTTTCAGAGCTGAGATTGACGACTTATCCTAAACTTACATAAACTTACTCAAAACTTACTCAAAACCTATACCGCACTTTGTTTGGTAGGGCAATCGACAACCTTAGGAGAGCATGCATGGGTATGTAACGCAGCAGGCTTAGCTTGCTATGCTAGCAAAATAAAGCCCGCGCGCACAGCAGGTTCATTGACTGATGAGGGACTTTTATTTGGCAGTGACCAAGTACGTTACGGCATTTATCGCACAGCCTGATGCTGTACTTAGCTTCATTGGCGTTTTTCCTCCTTTGTCCTTTTTAATAATGATTATCCGCCTGCGAACAGCGACATGCATGCATGCTGTTCCCACCCTGGGAAAAAACCCGCATGCTTTGCCGTTCGTGCGTACTAGTCAAGTCGTTAAAGGTTTCTCTTCTCCGTTTCGGCGGGTCTGTGACAACGTTGGGAGCGAGTTGTCGAGTATCACGCACAGCAGTCTAGCTATGTTACAGAATATGCCGCCAGTAGTCAAACCTCACACATTCAGTTTACATTAAATAAACCCCATCGGATTTATTTTTTTATCTTCTATCGTTTCCCGAATTATGAGATGCCAATAGACCATGAACAAATGTGCAAGGCATCGGGTTTTCATCAAGATTCGGTTTGAACGGGCACATGTACACCAACAGGCGAGAGGCAGGGCTACAAGTCTAGGTGTGGGAACGACGTAATACATGGACATATGCTATGTACGTGCGTGATGTGTTTATCCTATTTATTATGCCGCCCGCAAACAAGCCGACCGACGGATAGAGGGTAGTGAGAAAGAAGTAATAATACGGCCGGGGGCCGCGGGGCGCTTTCCTTCCTAACAATCAATTTCGTTTGTAGATGCGGCGGGAATTAAAAAATGCAGTTTTCGTAATTTTTTTCATATCTCACTCGGCGTCCATCATCGTCATCATCATCATGCATGCGTACGTGCATGAATTCATACCAAGCAAAAATGTTCCCACGCCGCCCTGTCAACAGTTTATTTACGGCGGGCTTGCTTGACTTACTTATTACAGCCTCCCTGGACTCCTCCGCCACCCAGTTACCCCGCCCTGAGATGAGCTTGTTTCGATCATTTGCAAGGGTTTATTTTTCACAGAGTTCATGTGCGTCCATCCCACACGTACGCCCCATCCACCTGCCGCTCTCACGTAGTATTTCATTGAATATTATCAACAGAAATCCAAAGGGCCTCATTCCTTTTCTTCCTCCTCGAACGCACCGAGCAATCTCAGTTATTATTGAGCAAATCGATTACCTGCCGGCAGCCACGGCCAGTTATCGATGTAGTACAATAACGGGCATGCAGCAGGCGTACATAAATATGAAAGGGCCAAGACATATTGGATGCTTTTCTTAATTTAATAATTTAAAGCTCGATTGAGCTTTTTTGCTCGTACGGGCCTTACGGACTCATGGACTTTGTATAACTTTGCACGTAGATGAAACAGAGCTATCCATAAGGAAACAAATAGGAAATAATTTAAGTTTAACGAACATGAGCTATTTAATTTATAAGCTGCTGCATTAGCTCCGCATCCTCGCTCATCATCGCCGACTGGAACGTTGCCTGAGACTTTCTAATATCTTGCGAAAGCCTGGAGCCCTTAGCTCATACATTTTGAATGCAGGTATGACTTAATATTTAACACTTGTTGTTTATGTGCTATGCATCTCTCAATGTTTGTACTGTACAGTGTCGTTGCGCCGAAAAGGAAGAATGCGGTTCTAGGCTGATTGAGCTTAAAATTGATCGTGTTTTATGCCCGAGATAGTCTACAATTATTTTTTTGTAATAGTTACGGGTAACGTGTGATTATGGGTGCATCGCGGAGCAAGCCGTTTAAATCCTGTTTTACGCAGTCATCCTTCAGTCGGCAGCGCAGGGCTCGTACAAATCCCAGACGATCTCAAATCCATGGCGATTTGCAATATGAATGGTACACAAACTTGTTGAGAATGAGCGACACACGATGATAAATCAGGATAATGAGGAAGAAGTAATACGGCCGGGGGCCGGGCGCTTTTCTTTCTAACATGGTATCGAGACCGATGGTACGCGCTGGGCGCGGTTGGTCTGAGGTCGGGGGTTCGAGTCCCGCGGATCGGGATAGATTTCCCACTGGCTGTTGTCCAGTATTGGGAAGCCCAGGAGGGGTCCTCCGAGTGCCGGTGAGGTAGAGTCCTCGCAGTAACGGCAGACCGTGGAGCGTGTATCGCTCACGGGGGTGTGTTGAGAATGAGCGACACACGGTGATAAACCAGGAGAATGAGAAAGAAGTAATACGGCCGGGGGCCGGGCGCTTTTCTTTCTAACAAAACTTCAAGGCTTGGGTTTCCGTGTGTCGGTAAAACTATCCGTTTTAATGTTAGAAGTACTTCTCCACATTTTGTCGGAAATATTATTCCCTGGACGTTGCTTAGAAGTTAATCACTCCGATCAAAAATATATTTATTTTCAAATACGCATCATACAGTATTATGGGTCGCGACTGTTTATATCGTACGTGGGAGCAGGAACGCGTAGTAATGCCAGCCTGCATGCTTGTGGGAATCAATCCATCCTTCTATTTAGAATCCATTTTATGTATGCATCGCTAAAGTCCGGCCGTTGTGTAAAATATTTTGTATTTGCGCTGCGTACCGTGCCTGGAAAAAATGACCATACCTCGTGATTCTTCCTGCCTGACGCACGGTGTAAACAACAGCGAGCTGCTCGCTTCACCTTCCCACGCTGCAGAAATACGAATACATCTCCACTATTGGAGAGGGCACCTACGGAGTTGTATGGAAATGTCGGGACAAGGTTTCGGGGCGCCTCGTGGCTGTCAAGGCCTTTAAGGAGGTTGGTTAGGGTCCGTTAACTAACTCTCAACCCAAACGAACGAATGAAAGCAAGATTGAACGAACGAAGTTATTCGGTTTGCCACATTCTTACCATTATTTCCCACCTTGATGACCTACATAACGCAAAGTAACAGCAAAAGTAAGCAACATGCCCTATCTGTATGCCCTTGGCACCGTAGATAGGTTTTTTATTAGTGTGTGCCGTACAACTTGATAAGACTACGTATTAAATGCATGCCCATCTGTTGAGAATGAGCGACACACGGTGATATACCAGGGGTGTGAGAAAGAAGTAATACGGCCGCCGGGGCCCTGGCGCTTTTCTTTCTAACACCATCACATACACCCATCACATACAACTATATACCCAGGACACGATGTATATATCCTGCAGTGGCCTTTATCATATGCAAATAATCGATTCTGGCACAGCGTCCAAAAAGAACGAAAGTTACACACACATGTATGTTAGGTATTAGGTTCGCTCGCTTTGCTGCTAGCTCTACCATACGCTGATGAAGATCGATGTAATTTCGTCTTCCTGTCTCGTGCGTACTACTCGCGGCGATTTGCTTGCATCATCATCACCGGCTGGCTCAGGCTCATCGAGATCGGGTTGCCTTGAAGCTCGCGGTGCGGGAGGCAAAGGTGCTGAGTATGATCAAGCACCCCAATATTGTGAAGATGACTGCGTCCTACAGGTCGAAGAGCGGCCGCTTATACCTGGTAAGTAAGAATCATGTTTCTTTTGATTGAATTTCGGATTTCAAATAAACGATTGATGATGACGTTGACTAATAACTAATGTAAAGGTATCATTACGTACTCATGCATGACCTAAGATTTCTTCGCTGCGTACATACATAGACGCAAGCTACAAGCAACGATGCCTGCGTATATCTTTAAGCTGACCACTGTGTCACTGTAAACCTGGATTCAGTTTCCGTATTAGCTCCGAAGACGCGATTTTCGTTGCGCTCTGTACCGTTTTTGCCTCTAAAATTGCAACAACGTTTAATGAAAACTCACCGATGCCTACAGGGATTGTCGGCTTCATTCTGAAATAGCAGGCCTCGTTTGCGAGGGGTGCATCACCAAATTCATCGCACGGGGTTACACAACAGTACGATTAATAGCATGCAATTATATCTACCGAAATCGTCTGCACATTGACTGCTACATGTATTAATGACTCGCGCTGTTTGTGTACGGCAGAAGGTGAACGAGCAGTCACTTAATATGCAGCAGCAGTCACAGCAAAGCTTTGCGCTTGCTCTTTGATCTTTCATACCTCTTCTTTATTATATGATAAATTCCCTGTTTTTGAATACAGGGAAACTTGCACAATCCAACGCCAAAATGCAAAACTAAAATGGCTTCACTGCACCAGCAGGGTGCTTCGGAGCTAATTAAGCTAAATGCCGCGTCAGATTTCCATTTTCAGTATATACATACATAGTGTGTCATAAAAACGTTGTTAGTGGTGATGTAATGTAAGTATAATGGACATGTTCATTCTTTGGTTGTTTGGCTTATCACATTCTTGCCCCTACTTAGCCACACACCTTGGGGTATGTTTGCTGCCTCCTACTCGTTCTATAGAGGGGTGTTCATTGGTGACCACTAACCCTCCCCCTAACCCCCTGCGTAAAATTTATATGACGGCGGGAGGGTTACCCACCTTTGGTGTCATAGAGAGTAACCTAGTTATTAGTTACCTACTCAGTAAAAAGCGCCTAGTTAAAAAGAATGCGCTCATGAGCATACTTATAAATAAAAATAAAAAACGCGTACACAGCAGGGTTTAGGAACCTCACATCGAAGGGTTAATGGAAGGGTGAATGCATGCCATATATATCGGGCTGCCATAAGCTGCCATGCTCTTCAAACGGCTCTTGAAACGGGCTTCTTCGGGCTTCTTCGAAATTGCTCTCAACTGATGCTGGCCATACTGTGTGAATGTAACACGAACACTGAACACACAAATTAATGGCGGCAGTGATGAGGCGACAACAGCGACGGTTCAAAAGACCCTTCCAGCCATGCAAGGAATGCGAAATGCGAAACAATTTATATCCGAATCACACTTGAAGCTCATTCCTCTACAGAAGCTTTATTTCACTACAAGGCATTTCTTGGGTTTAACTTGGGCTGATGTTGCGGCAAAGGCAGAACCGTGGAAGTACCTATTCATCAATTGAATTACTTGTAAAGAACAAAATTCAATACGGAAAGCCGTTATGTGGACTTGGACTATGTTTGCCGCAGTGCTTCCCTTTAGCGGGCAGCAGGAAAAGACCAAACAAAGGTCAGAACATGCTTTTAATAGCCTAGAAATTGCCAAACAGAAATCAGTGCATTTACCTCGCGACGGCATAAGTTCCCGAGGGCCTTACACTACTAGCATGGACTCCCAACTGTATAAATTCCCAGGGGCCTTACATACTGAATGTACGACATGAAAACTAAAATAACTAAACTAAAAGCAACTAAAAATTACTAGGCTAGCTAAATAAAGCGGTAGCAATCATATCAAAATATAAACCATTTTAAGAAGGCTGCAAAGACATACTTATGAGTAGCAAGGCTAGATAGGCAGGTACACGCACGCCAAAAGAAAACGTATAGAGATTCCAACACTTTCACAACTCCACCATTATTCCGTGCGTGCAACACTCACGTAGCAGTAGCCCACACATGCTTTTATTCACGTACATGCATACACAACGACGCCCACGCCTGGCAGGTCCTTGAGTACATCGAGGCCACCTTGCAAGACCTCCTCAACCGTGCTCCGCGGGGCCTGCCGGCAGTGCTGACCAAGATCCTGTGCTGGCAGCTGCTGTATGCCGTAGCGTACCTTCACCAAAGAAAAGTAAGTAAAATGATCATCGGTCAATGTATGTACATGTAGTGCTGCACGCGCGGCTGTATTGGCATATGGCTGCGATATGGCATCGTATTCAGACACCTCGGGCAACATTCATACGTGTATGTACTTTCCAGATTTTGCATCGAGACATCAAGCCTGACAACATCCTCGTCACCAATAAGGGTGTGCTGAAGCTTTGCGACTTTGGGTTTGCACGCCATACCTTATGTGAGCCCCGCCATGTCCAACATTGCACCCAGTACATCACGACAAGATGGTACCGCAGCCCCGGTACGTATGTGCATGGACCTAGATAGGTTTATATTTAAAGTAGAACAATGTCAATGATGTCATGCCAACTCTTAGTTCCGACTTATAACTATAATACGGTATACATGTTTTGTTTGCACGGCTGTTTGCACGGCCATGTCCAGCCATTTTTATGTCATGTACGGACGTGTGTTGGTCCTTGATTGGCTGCAACCTTGGCACTTTGGGAACACGCACTTATAATGCATACAAATATCTCTGACGTATAGATATGTTCTACTTTGTCTGTGATTATCATTACGGACCAGCGAGCTGTGCATTACTTGATGTGGCCATTGCCCATTCGTTTGAGTTGCAACCACACTACTGGTTGATTGTTGTCATCATGCCGAACACAAACGTACATATATGCATGTTAGCTGATTCCACACACATACACAGCCTGCTTCTGGATAAATTATCAAGGTCATGCTCATGCATGGGCTATCCCAAACCGAGTTGAAAAATATAATACATATAATCATGTGCGCTAACTTACTATACTTCATTGAGACACACACACACATATATTATATATGTGTGTGTGTGTTAATGAAGTGTACGTGTATATATATATATATATATATATACACACTTACGGGTTCTATATATGTATATTTTTATTTATATGTACGGGCTTCGTCAGTCTATTTATCCATCCCCTCATGTTACGGCACGTTGAGCTTGCATCTATCTGAACGACATTGCAGAGGTTCTTATCGGGGACAAGTACGGCCCCAGCTCAGACGTGAGTATTCATGTTGAATTGCTTGCCAGCCGTAACACATGGTGCAATATATAGCGCATGATGCCGGGGTGTAAATTCCCCCTGTAACGGGGGAATTTCCCGCCGCCCTGGATTGAACGTCCTCGGGCATGCACCCCGGCCTGGCAGTTCGTGCGTAGATAGGGCATGCAGCTTGTGCCTTGCACCCGATGGATGGGGTTCTTTTGTTTGCCTGACATCAATCATTTTAGCGGCGGGCGGGTCTTAGGCCTCACACAGCGCCAGTCTAGGCAACCACCATTGGGCTGTTGTTAATCATGCGCATTCTGTATGTTATGGTTGCTTGCATTCAAGCATCTGTGTGTGCTTCGCGGAATACCACCTCCGAACGTCTGGGTCAATCCTGGAGATCCCGCACACACCACTGAGAAGTAAATACGGTGCAATGGCGCTGATGCTGAATCTGCCGGACTCCCCCAATGCATGCATGGATATCATAATGCATGTGTAACTATGTGTTGCGATGCTTAAATTGTAATTTAATAGCCTGCACACACCAACGTGCATGGACGCACATATGTATATATAGGCTGCTGGTCTGTTTCACGGAATAGTCACCAAGGCGCACTAAGTCAGCTGACTAGCATGCATGCATGCTGCACGTATGAGTTGCATGCTGATATGATTGCCCTCATGCGCAGATATGGAGCCTTGGATGCACGATTGCTGAGATGGCCACGGGCAGGCCGCTGTTTGCAGGTAGGATGCCAGACCATTATTTCAAATAAAAAGTATGTATATACGTAGCTCTGATGAAGCGAGGATCTAGTACTGCTACCAGCAGCCATTGAATTTGATAGCTAGGGTACCACATATATATATATATATATATATATATATATATATATGTGTGTGTATATATGTAACAACAAAACTCAGCCGTAGTACTTACTTAGTGATGAATTTGTGGAATAATAAAGGAGCTTTCGCTGATGAGCTATTTCCTTCTACCGTATATATTAACACTACCCGGAAATGTTACAAAGGCGTATATGGCAAAATTAATGTGCTGCTTAACAAGGAAAGGGCGCATGCTCTGAAGGTGGAAGATAGACCGTAAGCAGAGCGGCAGGCCAGCAGCGCCATTGGGAGAAAGCAACGCTAGCTATTATTGGCTGGAAGGCGAATGGACTCATTTATTACCCTTCAATAAATAAATAAAGAACGCTGAGTAATCAAATGCTGATTAGCTAGTAGGGTCAAATCGTTCATATTTGATAGAATTAAGTATAAATAGCATATATGTAATATAGCCAATAACTAGTATTGGAAACATAGAATGGAAACATATTTTGAGCTCCTCCATCTCCTGTCCACACACAACACAATTTCCGCTGTGCTGTTATCCAAAATACGTCCTGAACTGAACCCTGCGCAAGAGCAACAGTTTTTAAAGAATCATCATGCTCACTTGGGCCTAGGCATATGCAGTTTGGGTCAGCATACATGTATGGAACGGAGTCCGGCACTAGCAAGGCGGTCCTTATTTAAAATGCCGCACACGTTATCATGGTTGCCAAAGGAGCAGATCAGGATAAGATTAAACATAATATCATCAGATATTTGTGCATGTGAACGGCAAACCATATATATGTTAGTTGCTGCAGGCAATTGGAACGGCACATACATGCTGGATGGAATAGCACGCACATTCGGTGCATGGGTAATAAACCGGCCTGTGGAAAACTTCACGTGGCATTTTACCCCTTGCTTGTGCGAAGACTGGAACATTTAGGATTGACCAGAGATATCCCTTTCTTATCTGATGTAACTACCTGCTTGGTTCTATCTGCTGCAGCCACTCGCTGGCATGCATCTCCTTATGTGTATGCGTATGCATTATATATATATATATATATATATTTTTTATTTACATGTATGTGTATATATTCCATCCCCCATGCTGTTCCTTATTAACTTATCCTTCTCAATCTCATTATTATGCATCCTAGCTGCCCAAACACGACTATCACAGCTAGCTGCTGCTTCAAGGAGTCGCTCATGTTTAGATAGGCGTTTATATATATATATATATATATTGTGTGTGTGTTGAGTTATTTGTTGTGCACTGTGTTACAGAAACCTTGAACTCAGCTTCCATATTATCGATAATGACGTGATTATAACAACCCACGGCGCTCAAGGCATGCATCTGTCAATATGCAGCATGTTTTTGTGCATAAAAACGTGGGCTACTTAACTTGCTCTTTTGGAAACCTGTGTGGTGTGCTCATATAAATGCATTCATGATGTACCCATTGCAAATGTGCCACAAGCCAAGAAGCTCTGCCTGTAGGTGTACGTCGATGATCTTTCCCGAGCCAGTTTAGCTCGTTTTATTTTAGCGGTGAAACAGCTGCTTGACATGCATGACACTGCAAAAATCGCATATTAGGAGCTAATAATAATATGGGAACTGAATCCATGTTTCCTGTAACACAGTGGTCAGGTTATTAATAATAAATCTGAACTAATAACTGAATTACTGAACTGCATGCACATGCATACTATACTTTCACGTGCCGCCACTGCAGGCCACTCCAGCACAGACCAGCTTTGGCGCATGGTGCGATGCCTTGGTCCACTTCCGCCATGCCAAGCTGCTATCGTTGCCGCCAACCCCGAACTTCACGATGTGGTCACATCTGCTCCGAACATTCACAAGACCCTGCGCCAGCACCTCCCGGAGCTTGAACCAGAGGTATTCCACTTGGTAGAATCCTGCCTATGTCTGGATCCCATGCAGCGCCCGACAGCACAGGAAATGTTGCAGTGGCCATACTTTGAAGATGTTGGTCATTGGCTTGCAGAGGTGGCGCACGGAAGTCTGATCACAACTACCAGCACCAGGCCTGCATCTGCTCCTGCTGCGGCTACATCTGCATTAGAGTCGGCGATCTCAAAATGTCAGACTACCGCAACTAATAAGGCAGCAATGCGGATGGTAACAGTATCAGCAGTACATGATATTGATGGGTGCAATAGTATAGAGCAGCAGCAAGGTTTGGAGCTGGCACCCAGAAGCGGCAGTATGCCAAGTAGTGGTGGCGGCACGCCATCCATGAAGGTTCAACAAGTAACAGTGCCGACACCTGCACAGCAAGCTCAAGTACCATTCATAAGCTACGTCAGGTCAATAAGTGGAACAACTGCCACCGCAGGTGCTATCAGCCAGCAGCCCTTCCTCAATACAAAGGAAAGGGCGCGCGCGTGGGGGATGGCTGCAGCACGTCGACGGTCAGCAGACACTACTCCTACACGCATTCTTGATGACGGTGTCACCCCGGCTGCTGTGGCATCAGGCACCTTAGCTGTGGAGGACAGCACCCAGAACGCCACCGACATGAGCAGGGCTGTGATCATTCCCGTTACTACGCACGAGCTTGACCAGACGCTGGAAGGCACAGCTACCATTAATATTATCGATAGTAGCAATAGTAGTCATGGCAATCGGTACAACAATTTTCGCCTGCCATTCGTAATAAGTCGCCGCGGCCTGATAACTTCATCGGGAGACCCCGCCGAAACGGTTGATACTACCAGCACCGGGAATTATTTCCTTTCAGCAGTAAGATCGGGCCCCAGCGATACCCAGCAGCCCAGTGTAGAATGGCACGCAAGCGGTTATGTCTCCGCCACTATTATTCCTGCAAACACCACTTCTGAGGACGATGGTGGCCAGCATGGTGTTTCAACGTCATGTTTAGCCAATACCGCCGAGACGTCATTTAAGACACAGTCAGCGCCTGCAGGTGGTCAGGATCATACAAATTCTGTCCCTACTCATCATCAATCTCTTTCGGTGACAGGCGCAGTGACAGCGGCAGGCACGAAGAATAAGGCGGTGAACAGCAGCCGGCGGTTTGGCAGCGGCAACAGCGGTCACAATAGCTACAGCAGCAGTGAAGACAGCAAGTCCAACTCAACTGTAATGTGGACTTGCTCTGTGGGTACACATGGCTTTTCAAATGCATGTCCAGCAGTCGATGAGGCCGACGAGTCGGACTGGTGTGGCAATAATAGTGGTAAATGTGGCAGTAGTGGTGGTGCGACAGCTCACCAGCAGTCTACTGCTGATGGGCAACGGGTGCGTCTACAATTGGGTAGTGGCCGTTTCATCATCAATGGCCTTCAACGCACTGCAGCTAGGCTGCTAAGATTGTTTAGCTGCCGCGGCAGCATCAAATCAAGCATGAAGCCAGAAGTTTCAGAATAATCTGCCCCCTGCTGGGAAACCAACGAAATGTACAACGTGAATGAACTGCTGTCGAGCCATGCGGCATGCACTACTGTATTGTGCATTTAATATGCCGTTTAAGGACTAGTGGCATCACGAGTGGCTGCTGGTTAACAATCAGCTCGAGCATTATTATTACTATCATCATTAGTATTATTGAAGTTGATGACGACAGCCCCTGTCTGATGATGTATGAATGAACCCATCGTGTGGTGTCATCATCATCAGGCTGGACACACGACGGACTGGCATCCACCGCAGCAGCTGTGATAGATCACAAACGGAGTCAACAACGAATGCCATTACTATCAGTTGTGAGGACTGATGGTGCGGTGGCTGGTAGTCAGGGCTGCTGGTGGCAACATGAGCAGCAGCTTAACACCCCTCCTTGCCATGCATGCATGCATGCATGCATGCCGGCGCCAGCAGTATTAGCAGCGGGCCCGCTACATACAATACTATTATTGGCGTCCACCGCCAGTAGGCATCAGTATCGGCATCTGTACATGTGTCTACCTACATTCGCAGCATGTATATGTGTATATATATGGCACCGGTGACAATTTAATGGAGTAACGGAGCGGGGTTTATTTGCGACAATCCTTGCATGCAAGGCGGAATCTATATCTGCAGTACGTAACGTACCCTCCCATCAATATATACGCTACCTACATACATGCTATCTATCGGTTTTATCATTCGTCGGCAAGCAGCGTACGTGCATATGCATGCATGCATGCATGGGGTCCTATCTATAAGTAATGCTATTAATAATGCACGTTAGAGCGATTTCATTTATTTCATGATTTGAATGAAGCTATCCAACCAACGCCAACTCGATCTGTTGCGAGATAGTCTAGCGGACATTGGCAAAGCTTGGCCGTATTACGAGGAAGTATTAATTACATAATTATATATTGGAATAAGAAAAGAGAGAGCGAGAAAAACGTCTATAGAAGCAACGTCTGTCGGATTGGTCCATGCAGCGGTACGTAAAAGGATAGGAACTTCGCCCACAAAACATACCACAATATACATAATTCGAAACCTTATAACGTACCACAAAAAGACCCCTGAAAAGCTCACTTCGCGTCCACGTCTAGGTCGTACTGCAAAGCTCGCTCACTGATACGCAAACCAGCTAGGACGGCTCGCTAAACATAACTAACGATAACGTTTTCATAACACGCCCCCTCGAGACGTTCCTAGCTCCAAAACGTCGGTCTGGCAAGTTAACAGCTCCAGCACCACAAAGATGTTGCGCGCTCACGCCATCACCCTAAGTCACCATAGCACGCAAAAGAAACGATAGGGCTTCACGCCATAACTCCCATTCCGTTCCGAAACTTCTTAAACTTGATCTCTCCCAAAGCCTTCGTGAGAATATCGGCCACCATATCTTCCGTAGAGCAATAGGAAAGCGCTACCTCCCCTCTAGCAACCCGCTCTCGCACCAAGTGATGCTGCACATCAATGTGCTTGGACCGAACCGAAGTAATAGGGTTGTTTCCTAAGCTAAGCGCCCCCTGAGAGTCCATCCAGATCCCAATCGTGTCTGAGCACAGATCGAAATCTCCCGCCAGCTTTCGAAGCCATAGAGCCTCACGAACCGCTGCTGCCGTAGCCTGATATTCTGCCTCCACCGAAGATGCCGCCACGGTGCGTTGTAGCTGACTGTTCCAGCTTATAGCTGCTCCACCCAATAGGAAAACGTATCCAGTCGTTGACCTGCGCGTCGCCGGATCACCAGCCCAGTCTGAGTCGCTGTATCCCTCCAATTTAAGTTCTCCAGCTCCGCCAAATCGTAGTCCTAGCTCCTTAGTGCCCGCCAAATAGCGAAGTACGCCCAGAGCCAGTCCCATGTGAGTCTTCGACGGTTTGCCCATAAAGCGCGCCAGCACGCTCATCGCCTGTGCGATGTCCGGTCTTGTGCTCGTCGCCAAGTAGTTCAGCTCTCCAATTAGCGTCCGGTACTCTGTGCTGTCCACAAGCTCCGTCTCACCGTCTCCTGCCGGTAGAACCTTCGAGCCAGGAGGTAATGGGGTGCTTCGCGGCTTAGCATCCGCGAGCTGGTGTCGCTGTAGCAGCTCCTCGATGTACCTCTGCTGCGAAAGCTTAACTTCGCCGTTCTCTCCCCTGCTGATCTCCATCCCCAAGAAGACTTTCGCCTCCCCAAGATCTCGAATCTTAAAAGCTTCTCCCACTGCCGCCTTCACCTTCTTGATTAGCTCCACGTCGTCGGATGTAGTGACAATATCGTCGACGTGCACCAGCAGATAAACAATCCCATTCTCGTCCTTCTTGATAAATAGCGCCGGGTCTGCTTGTGATGGTTTGAACCCGAGCTTGTCCAGCGCCGCCACCAGTTTCACGTACCAGCAGCGCGGGGCCTGCTTCAGCCCGTAGATAGACCTTTTAAGTCTGCACGCCTGGTTGGGATCTTTCGACTCATAGCCCGGCGGCTGCTGCATCCAAAGCTCTTCCTCCAGCTCTCCATTCAGAAAAGCCGTTGACACGTCCAGCTGATGGATGGGCATACCCTTAGCTGCCGCCACCGCCAGCAAAGCTCTTAGCGAAGCGAAACGCGAGGTAGGGGCAAACAGCTCCCCATAATCAATCCCCGCCCGCTGCTCATAGCCCTTCGCCACCAAACGCGCCTTGAAGCGCTCAATTTCCCCATCTGCTCCACGCTTAACTTTATATACCCACCGGCAAGGTAGCAGTCGAGTGCCCTCCGGCGGTCGTGCCAGCTCCCATGTTCCATTGGCAAGCTGCGCCGCAATCTCCTCGTCCATCGCCTTCTTCCATTCTTCTGCATGCGGCCCATTCGTAGCCTCAGCGTATGTTGACGGTTCAGGTATTTCTCCAGTAGATGCCGCATTGATCCGCCCATAGGTTACCCTCCCGTTGGGCTCCCGTCTCCACTCGATCAGCCGCTTGCGTTCACGCAATGGGTAGCGGCGATCCTGCATTTCCACATCTGCATTCCCTGCGGGTGCTAGTTGTCCTCCACTGGTTGAAGGCCCTCCGCTGCCATCGCCGCCACCACCACGTGACTGCTCTGTCCGTGGGAATAGCGCCAGCGGCATATTAGCTTGGCCTCTCGGTGGCGCCGTCTGCCCACTGCTGGTTGACGGCCCACTGTTGTTCTCAGCCATCTCAATGTCCATGTTTGAACCATCCAGGGCGCCTCCGCCACCCCCTGACGGCAGTACCATCCCAGCGCCGTCGTCAGCCTCCTCCTCATCGTCGTCAGAGTCCATACGGCTATTTCCAATGGCCGTCTCGTCAAACCTCACCGCAGAATGCTTAGTGATGCTGCCGTCGTCGAAAAGGATGCGATAGTGCCCACCGTGCTCGTATCCGACGAAAATCCCCTTCCGACTCACCGGCTCCAGCTTGTTGCGCTTCTCCTTAGGCACGTGCGCGTATGCTGCGCAGCCAAAGACCCTTAGGTGACTGATATCTGGCTTCGTGCCCATGAACGCCTCATGCGGTGTTACCTTATTAGCGCCAGCGACAGGCGAGATGTTGCGAAGGTAGTTCGCCGTCGCGAGTGCTTCTGCCCATAGCTGCTGTGGCAGTTCAGACTCCACCAGCATAGCCCGTGTTTTCTCCAGAAGAGTCCTGTTTAGGCGTTCTGCTGCCCCATTTTGCTCTGGAGTATACCCCACTGTTGTGCCGTGGATAATGCCTTTGTTGCTGAAGTAGTCGCCCATGGTCTGGTTGACGAATTCCCGTCCACGGTCCGTGCGTACCTCCTTGACACGACGTCCAGCAATATTCTCCAGCGCCTCAAAAATGGCGCGAACCTTCTTGCCGATGGCGTCCTTGGTCTCTGTGAAGGCCACCGCTGAAAGTCCCGTGCAATCGTCCAGCACCGTAGTCACGTACCGGGATCCGCCAAGTGACGTCTCGGGCATGGGACCACAGACGTCCATATGAACCAGCCCAAGCGGTTTCACCGCCTTGTGTCCAGTAGCTGGGAACGGTCCACGTGATTGCTTCGCATAGATGCACGGCTCGCAGATCCGTGAGCTGGCTGCCGCCAAGCCCCCGCGATCAAGCTCCATGCCGGTTACCATATTCTCCCGGCACATCCGTTCCAGGCTCCCGAAGCCCAGATGTCCCAAGCGCCGATGCCACAGCGCTGCCGCCGAGTCTACTGACCCGGTCGCCGCACATGAGCGGCTATCGCTGACCGAACGCCCTGCTGCGTTGTAGCGAATTGCGTAGAGGTTTCCAACCTTCTCGCCTTGTAGAATAGTCCGTCCTTGATGCTGCACCAGAGCCTTCCCGTCGCCCAGCACCACTTTGGCGCCGCGGTCGTCGAGGATACCCGCCGAGATAAGCTTGACGGTAGCCTTCGGCACCACATACACGTTGAGTAGGTCAATCTCCAACCCTTCGATCACGTTGCTCTTTAAGGTGCACGATCCCACATGCGTCGGCTGATGCCTGGAGCCATCGTAGCCGATAACATTGAACAGTTCCTCCGCCTTGACTGCACGAACGTTCTTCAACTCGGATGCATCGTAGGTAATGTGCCACTCCGATCCCGAGTCAATGTGCCAGTCCTTCAAATGGGATTCTCCTCCAAGCGCGAATGCCAACTTACTGGGCATTGCTGATGCGCTCCCGCCACGTTGCTTGCCGTCTCCTCCACGCCCTTTGCTCCCCTGATCTGCTAGACGCTTACGGCAATCCCTCATAAAGTGTCCGGGTGTCCCGCAGTAATGGCAGGTAACGTTAGGTCTTCCGCCGGTCCTTGCTCCTTGACCTCGCCCTGACGAACCGGCGTTGCCGCCACCCCGGCGCGCACTAAACGCCGTCGTCTCCTTCCTACTGGCCTCTCGTTCCGCTGAGTCGTAAGCCATCAGCCTTGAAACGACTTGTTGAAAATCCAGCTCACCTTCGCGCGTCTCAAGGGCAGTCGTAATAACGTGATACGTGCGTGGGAGACCCTTGATGATAATCGTAGTCAGCTCGGCATCAGTGACCACGTGTCCGACATCCAGCAAGTCTGACTGGAGCTGCCGCGCCCTGCTGACGTAGACCGGCATATGCTCTCCATTGGCCATCTTGAAGTCGCTGAGCTCCTGTCGTAGAGCTATCTTCCTCGTGTTGCAGGTTGATGCGAACGTCGCCGCCAGAGCATCCCAGGCAGCCTTGGCGTTAGCTGCCCGCACAATGGTCTGGAGGTGGTGGTTCTTGACGTTCTTGGCCATGACGCTCTTGACCTTGTTTGACATATTAACGTCTGCTTCTGAAATCGGTGCAGCAAGCAGAGCGTGACCGTATCCGAGCTCGCCACATAGTAGCTCGAATCGTAGCTTCCAGGTTGCGTAGTTGTTAAGGTCAAGCGGTTCGTCCAACCTATCCTTCCCCATTGTGAAGACCTATAATCGCGAAGATCAACACTAATAGATGGGCGAAAGATGCCAAGCTCCGCGGCACACGTTGCCGGGGCTCATAACCTGTTGCGAGATAGTCTAGCGGACATTGGCAAAGCTTGGCCGTATTACGAGGAAGTATTAATTACATAATTATATATTGGAATAAGAAAAGAGAGAGCGAGAAAAACGTCTATAGAAGCAACGTCTGTCGGATTGGTCCATGCAGCGGTACGTAAAAGGATAGGAACTTCGCCCACAAAACATACCACAATATACATAATTCGAAACCTTATAACGTACCACAAAAAGACCCCTGAAAAGCTCACTTCGCGTCCACGTCTAGGTCGTACTGCAAAGCTCGCTCACTGATACGCAAACCAGCTAGGACGGCTCGCTAAACATAACTAACGATAACGTTTTCATAACACGATCGCGCAGATGGAATGCCTAGATCGATTCCAGCAAGTATGTGTGCCCATGTCGTACACATCGCCTAAGTACATACCCTGCTGGCAGCAGGTTTCTTCACATGACATCCTCATGCCCCACATGCAATAGTAGTACCATGCATGTGGATTAAAATGTCTCTTAAATACCAGTTATTAAGCTCGGCTCAACTGCTGATTCTACATCTATCTGTGGATGTTTTTATGGAACCACGTCGATGTCGTCGTCACGAATGACATCCAGATCAACTAACGAACTAACAGCTTGCAGACTGCCCGCCCGGGTCAATCTAGCAACCTACTCTTAGTAAGGGCACAGAAAAACAGACTTGACGATCGGGTATGTCCGTATGGTACGTATGTATGTATTGTGTGCACAGTATCCCGGCGGAGCATACATTGGCGCGAGAAGTCAAGGCCGTTGCCGTACAGCGAGATAAGTGTAGTAGAAGCAATATGGAATGGCACCGATCACGCGACGACCCAAGTACCCACGTACTGGAGGCAGGCAGGAGGCTGCCAAAGTTGAGCACGCGGGCCAATCAATAATCAAGGGTCCCGCACGTAGCTAAGGTGTGGGGTGTAATTGAAAGTAATACGGGAAAGCACGTATGTCTACCCTGATTTTATGAACCTGTATGAAGACATACATCTACACACCTCGTCGTGACACTTTATGCATGGCTGGATGGTGGATGATATGCGTGTATGTCGACATCATGGCCAGGGGCCTGATCATGGCTGTATCCTGATAGTACCAGGGTACCTGAGCTTTACTGAGCGAGATATTTGCATGTCGTTGGTCCTTTTATTTAGCACGTCAATGATTACTATTGGCCGATAATTTAGGTTCTTTCCATGTGCTTTTGTGCTCAGTGGGCTACGAAGGGAGCGAGCAAGCACGTGCGTGCACCAACATGCATGCATGCACGCATGCATCAAGCAAGTATTTTTCATATTTAATTTTTTATATCGGTTAAATGTTGATTTGTTAATATGTTGATTTGTTACTAGCTGGCCATATGCACAGCTCCATTTCTTGCTTGAGATGTATATACGTGTGAGAGGCAGGGCTATGCATGCATGCTAGATGGCGGCCTTGTATGTTATGCTGGTAGTGTATGTGCGGCAGTTAAGAAGTAGAACACATTTGTAGTACGTATCGTTGATAGACCGTATGTTACTCGTTTTAATCATAGATAACAGTTGTGTTTGGAAGGCAAGAACCTACAAACTAATGTACTCATCTGACATGTGCCCATCAAATATTAACGTTCTTGCTTGTTTGTCATCACGTATGCATGCATGCATGCATGCATGCAAGGTCATCTATCTTGCACATATGCATGCATCTCGTTCCAAATATGGTAGTAGTTGTCTGCCGAAAAGACTTCTCTAGATGCTGATTGAATGCTATTTGCATCTACGATGGTGTCCATATGCCGTACACTGCTCACGTTACATACTACCTGTTACATAATACATGTAGATGCCTAATCTAGGGGTGTTACGCTGTGCGCGACTCGCCCTGGGAAGACGAGCACCGGGGGTCCTGACCGGACCGAGCCACAGCGCAGGGGAGGGACACGTGGCTTTGTCTGTCTGTCCTGCCACGTGCTCCCCCTCTCACTCGGACCAACAAGAGCAAAGTAAACCTCAGAGGCTCTAGCCTGGCCACTAGCCTTATTTGTCGTTTACTCGCGAGCCTTTTGCTTGGCTAGGGCATGATACAACACTATGACACACCGTGTGCTGTGTGAATACGTTTCCTTCCAACTACTATCTGGGCTAATCTAGGGCCCATTATTAAGGACGAGCCGATTGTTATCGAAGTAAGATATGATTTGAGTTCCATGCTTTGTTTGTTTGCTTGTTGGCATCGGATGTACAATAAATAAAGGGCCCAGACGTGTCAAGGTTCTGGATGTGTCCAGAAGCAGGTGCAACGCACAGATCGATGGCAATAGATATTTCTATTAGAGTGCATGCATGTAGTATTCGACACACAAACACAGTATAAGGTGCATAAACCAGCATCTCAGCATCTCGACAGGCCCTTTTGACGCTTAATTACTATAGTAGTGAACAAGCCATCTAATTCGACTGAACATTCTGGAGGCCCTAGGGTGCGCACTTGGATCCATGGATCCGTGCGTGGGTGTAAAAGGCCAGTTATTAGTGCCTTTGATTACTTCCTCCCTGAATAAACAATGTCAAAATGCTGGTACTTGGCGCGTTTACATGCATCTGTGTAATAATAACTGGCAGTAACCGCCGAACTGAACTGCTTTGCGCCTGCATTTCCGTTGATGGTCAAGATCCGGTTGTGATTGCAGTTGTTGTGTGTAACGTCATCACATACAAGCCATTATGGTTTGGGTAGTAAGGACTAATTGATGAGGTATTGCATCGCCTTGTATGTGGGATCCTGCATGACGGACCCTGCCAGGCTATCGTGCGTGTGTTAGCACATCGTGGCTTTTGATAGTTTTTTTTCAATCGATAGATAGTAAATGTGTTGGAGTGGTCAATACTCCTGCACTACCATACCAGGACTCGTGTCATCAGGCTTCTCATGAAGCCCCACGCACCTGCCTGTATGTATGTGTACACATGTAGGACAACTTAGAAATAAGGAATTTTGTAACAAATTGCCCCGCGCCGTCCCACTGTCCTATATTTTCCCCTTGTATACAGCTTGGGTCAGCTCAGCAAACCTTTTCCGAGGGAATTATTACGAACAAATAAAGTCGCCTGTGCTGAAGGATTTATTGCCTTGCAAAGTCACGAAGGAGGACAAGGAGGTTACATATATGTATATTCTGGAATGCTCGACGGCTGCAATATAAAAACGAGCGACCGACCTGTGTGTGGGTGTATGTGTACATACGTTACCAGATTTGAAACTTCTCGTGGGTGGCAGGTAGGTGTCGTTGTTGGGGTGTTACAGGTAAGTGTCGTTGTGTATGTTGATTCTCTCATCCAGCTCCTTGATAGCCGCTTCATTACCAACCATTCGTATCTATCTATCAATCCGCTTTGAATTCCCTCCCGACTATTTAGTGATCCAAGAAGGGCAGAGGTCCACAACGAAACGCCCCTGCTCAATTGCATAATGTCCCAGTAGATACATTTCTTATTATTCTACCATTAGGGCTTACTATATCTAACTATTTGTTTGTTTGTTTATTATTTTGCTTGAGCCTTCAGTTTCAGATGTCACGTACGATCGAGCTCCTTAGTAAGCTTGTAGCCCACCAACTAACCTAATCAACCAACAAACAGTAACTTCGCTGATGTTAGTCGTAAGAGTAAAAGCGAGTAATGCACCTTTCCTCGCCCTACCTGTGCCTATATATATATATATATATATATAATATATATATATATATATATATATACACATGCATCGTACGTACCCACTACTACGTAGCCGAAGAGGGCTTCTCTCACTTGACAGCTCAATCATCATAGCTTTTTAATTCGAGGTGGCGCACGGTTGGGCTGCTTCATCATCCGTCCACCTTAAAACTACCAGAACATTACTCAATAATGGTGCGAGCGAGCGAATAATAAACAGCTCCTCATGTGTAACCTGGTTTACCGGTATTTTGCATCCAGCAGTCTCGTTCTCACTCTCCTACCACTCCCGCCCTGCCTCCATCTCCATTCTTTCATTTCCACTGTTTCGCCCCGTCCCACTGTCGTACTATATCTTTCCCTGATCGTACCTAAATATTGTCGGATTCATCCATTGCCTTAACTTATTTACTGTCCTGCCCGGCGTAAACTGATAATTTATTATGTACATGTACATCCACACACGCATACTACGTACCTACTCAATTCATCCACTGCACGACATCAATGGGTACGCATGGTCATCGGGCAGGGTGTCTGGAAGTAGGAGACTTTTGTCTCCGGGGGCAGTAGTACGACATACAACTTTCCTCATTATATTGTCTCCTCGTCTGATGATAGCTATAATAGCAGTTCCACCCCTTGTTGTCGCCCGTCTAAGGCAGGCGCGCACCTCCATTCTCTGCTCGAGTAACATTATTGGATGCTTCATCTCCATACATGCATGCATGCAGGATGCAAGATCAGCTTATCTTCTGGATGGCACTTGGCTCCGGAACCTCGCGGATCCGTTGCACTTAGCCGACGCTGCACACCCGTACAACAATAATGGTAATTGCAGATAGAGCAGCTCCTCCCCGGAGTCAAGTTCCGGATACACAGACCCAGCGGTCACAAAACGGCAGCAGGCACGCAGCAACTAACAGCACCGGCTGTAGCAAGCTACATTTACCTTAGAGAAATAGGCCTAGATAAAGCGGTAGGCAATCATGCAATAAGCATGATGCCTAACCAAAAACTAACTGCGAGTAAAGTTCGCGATTTGCAAAGCGAATTGTCGTACATCTTGGCTAGGTGAGCCAATAATAAAACCACCCTGGTGAAGAGCTTCGGCCTGATACATTAGTATGATAATGCTAATTATTCGGAGTTCAAGACTCCGCTGTCACCAATTACCAGTAGATGTACAATTTCGCGACGTTAACTTATTTGCGAACCATTGCTAAACCTTCCAAAGCTACGCTTCCGCATAAGTCTAGCAGCATCATTAAGACGACTGCTACAATTGGTAGCGAGACTCTGAGCAACGATCCTCCAAAGGTGAGCTAAACTTTGCACAATGCCAAGATACACGCACACCGCAACAACAAATCCTCCGCAGCATAAAGCGCGGAAGGAAATCTTACGTTTTAAACGTAAAAAGGTCAATGAAAATTTGCGACTAAGGCGTTTCGCCGCCATAGCCGCCAATCGACGACCAAGTCGTTCGAACATTGACCCTATGGAAACGGTGCCTTCCGCTCCAGTAATTCCCATAAATAATAATAAGAATTCTATCCCTATTATCCGCGGTCCTCAGGAACCCATGGCGGATGAAGGCGACGTCGCGTTGCCTTCCAATGGCCTGCCGCAGCGCACACCAGAGCAAACGCGCGCTGCCCAGCATGTTGCCGACACAATGCGCAACGCAACGCATAATCGTGTTGTCGCATTGGAAGGCGAGTTCACGCGCCTCAAGGAGTCGCTCGACGACCAAATGGGTGCCATCCGTGCGGATTCCGACCGCACGCGCGCCCTATTGGAGCAAATCTTCGAACGCCTTTCGGAGCGTCCTCAAGCGTCCGAAGTGGCTGACTCCCGCAAAAAGGCTATCGTGGACATTATTTCCACAATCGCGGGGTCGAGCGTCGCAACCCTGTTACCGAAGGATGCCCTTCAGCACACAACGCTGCAAGCCATCCTGGAAAAGCACCTAGTTCCGGTGCCAACGCTCGAGGAGGTTCAATCCCTCTGGGCGGAGGCAACCGCACACCTCGCTGGGGGTAGCGGGTCTCAGACAACCGCCCCAAAGTCCAGCCGGCCAAGTGAGGTAAGCCCTAATAGACGGGTTCCGCATCCCCCCAAATTTTCTGGGAAGAAGGATAACACCATCACTTGCACCCGGTCTTGGTTCAATGTGCTCATGCAATATTTCGACCTGATGAACATGGACCCGTTTGAGCACATAGTGTACTTCTTAACGGGCAAAGCACAGGTCTGGGCGGCAGATGTCCTCGAGATGCACAAGTCGGGCAAGAAACCCCTCACACGCGAAACCTTAAGGGCGGCGTTTCTCTTGCAATATGGGGACACGCAACGCAACACTGCCATGGCAGCACGGGATCGCTTGCACTCTCATGAATACGACATGAAAACTGCCGAAACCGTTGCTGAGTATACCCAGCGCTTCCATGATGTCCTACGAGAAGCTAAGGACATGGACAAAGCAGACCAGATTAGCTGGTATATCAAAGGCTTAGTTCCAGCACTTCGGGGTCGGTGTGCAACCGACGATGAGGGCAAGGACTGGCAGGATTTAGATAAATGCATTCTTTATGCAGTGGGCCAAGAGGTCCGGTGGAAGGCAGGAAAAGATAAGACTGCCACCGTTGAGCTGAAAGCTGCTACGGTAACCACCCCTAAATCCAGACATCCCTACCAAAAACGCCCCTTTTCCCGATCACAACAGGGTTGGCAGTCCGCGAGCAAAAAACCCCGGACCGACCAAGCTTCTGACAAGCCTTCTAGCAACCGGTGCCGCTATTGCCACGGCTTCAAGAAGCCAGGCCAGTCTTGGCCGGACCACGCGGTGGACTGCTCCAAGGCGATCAAGGCTGAGGCGGAAAAGAAGTTGGCGCTCGCTGCCCGGCTCGAATCTAAAATGCAGGAGTAGGACCCTGGCAAGCGTGTGGAGGAGTGTGAACCAGTTAGACTGGTTGCACCAGATGGAGAGTTTGTGTTGCCCATGACCGACAGCCCTCGGACTGATCGGATGTTCCGGCCTGACGAATTCCGCCAGGTTGAGGTTCAACTCGGCCGTCAATTTACCTTTGACGCCGCATGTAACGATTCGGGCAATAATAGTCTCTGTCCACGTTTTGCCTCTCCATCAAACCCATTCGTCAATCATAACCTTGCGGGTGAGTTTGCCTGGATTCATCCTCCTTACAATCAAATTGCTCAGTGGCAAAAACACTACATCTCCTGCAAACACAAAGATCCAGAAAATACCTCTGCAGTCTTTGTAGTCCCAAAGTGGAGCTCAGTAGAGCACAGTATGCGAGCAGCAGGCTTTCGCCTGATAAAAACATACACACCAGGAAAACGATTATTCCTGCAGAAAAGTAGCACAGGAGTACGGGAACTCATACCAGGTGTTTCATGGCCTATTCAGCTATGGTACGACCGACCGTCCACTACCGTGCACTTAAACTCCATAGTTGGTTCTACACCGTCTATGATCTTTGATGCTCGCCTGTGCCAAACGGCCTGCAAAGTCTTGGCCGATTCCGGTGCTGATTGTAAAGGTACCGCAGATGGGTTTATATCCCTAACAGCCGTTAAGAACATGGCCCTTGCTCTCAAACCAACACTTACCAGCTCAGTTAAAGTGGCTAATGGCAACACCGAACTGATTGAGGGCTCAGTTGTTGCCAACCTTCAAATTGACAAGTTCCATGACACAGTCAAACTCCTTGTTCTCAAACAAGATGTCCCAGGTGTTGACATTATCCTGGCTAATGACTGGTTAGGAAAACGAAAAGCCACAATGTGCTGGACAACCAATACCCTGACAGTGTATAAGAAGCCAAATGCGGCGTACACGTTTACGCCATCTCTTTGGGCTTCCCCGGGTATCGACGATAACCTTGATGCGATTACCCTCATGAACTATGTCACTGCAACACTGTATGCAGCGACCACTGTCGAAACGGTATCTGCTAAAGCAGCAGGCAAACGAATTGCTAAAGGAGCACGAAGTTATCTCCTGCTCGTACAAGCAGAGGAACAAATTACTGCTCCTCAACCCAATTCCGGTGGGAAAAATCTCCTGACTGATTCGAAATTATCTGAATTACTGGAGGAATACAAGGATGTATTCGAAGACCTTCAAGGCCTTCCCCCCGACCGGAATATTGGTCACACTATTCCATTAGTAGATGGTGCCGTACCACCAGCTAAACGAGCCTATAGGCTCACTCAACTGGAGCAACAAGAGGTTAAAAAGCAAGTTACTGAATTACTTAGTAAGGGGTACATTGAACCCTCAACCTCACCCTATGGGGCTCCAGTCCTCTTTGTCGAAAAGGCAAATGGGCAAGGACTACGCATGGTGTTAGACTACCGTGCACTTAATAAACTGACCATAAAACGGCGGTATCCCATGCCCAATATCACAGACCTTTTCGACCAACTCCAAGGAGCAACCATTTTCAGCTCCCTGGATTTACAACAGGGGTATCATCAAATCTTAATCTCTCCCGAGGATGTGGAGAAAACGGCCTTCATAGCCCCAGGCATGGGCCAGTTCCAGTTCAAAGTCCTTTGCTTTGGACTCACCAATGCCCCTGCAACGTTCCAAGCAGTGATGAATCGCGTCTTCACTGACTACATTGGCAAATTTGTGCTAGTGTACTTGGACGATATCCTGGTCTTTAGTAAGACCCCGGCTGAGCATGAACAGCACCTCCGTTTGGTACTGTCCTTGCTCCGAAAGCACCAATTCAAGGCAAAATTGTCGAAGTGTCAGTTCAACCGGTTCGAACTGCATTTCCTGGGCCACAAAGTAAGCCAAGAAGGCTTGAAAGTAGACGACCGCAAAGTAACAGTCATTAAAGACTGGCCTGTCCCCACGGATATTAAGAAACTGCGGGCGTTCCTTGGCTTAGCCAATTATTTCAGGAGGTTTATTCAGGGTTATTCCTCCCTTGTGGCCCCCCTCACAACCCTTACCAGCGAGAAAGTGCCCTTCCGCTGGACCGAAGCCTGCGAGGCAGCCTTCCAGGGTGTGAAGCATGCCTTGACCAATGCACCAGTTCTTAAACTCCCCGAGCTTGATAAACCTTTCACGGTTTGGTCTGATGCCTCTATACATGGCACGGGAGCCGTCCTCTTGCAGGATGACCACCCTGTAGCTTATACCAGCTCTAAATTCAATAGGGCAGAATATAACTACACCACAACAGACCAAGAGTGCCTAGGCACTGTTTTAGCCCTGGAAGAGTGGCGTTGCTACCTTGAAGGAGCCAGTGATGTAACGTTGATCACTGATCACCAACCACTGGTATACCTACAGGATCAACAAAGCGCGGATAAGCTGTCCCGCCGCCAAGCTCGTTGGATGGAACGATTATCACGTTTCACATTTAAATGGGAGTATCGCCCTGGTCGGGTGAATGTAGCTGACCCCATCAGTCGGGTCCACGATGTGGTGCTCAACTTGCTTTCTGCCGCGCTGATTGACAGCGACTTAGGACATCGAATCATCCGCGGGTATGACGGTGATCCCAATCTCACGAAAACTAAGGTAGCAAAACTGCGGCTCAAAAAGAAGGGTAACTTCTGGTACCATGGGTCCCAGATCTACATCCCTAATCAAGCTGACTTACGACAGGTTATCATGAAAGAGTATCATGATACCCCATGTGCCGGCCACCGCGGCATTGACCGCACCAAACAAGCGATCGCACAAACTTATTGGTGGCCTGGACTAGACACTGACGTGAAGGCCTACGTCAAGTCTTGTCCTCAATGTCAGCATAACAAACCAAACAACACCAAACCGGGTGGTTTGCTGCAGCCGCTCCCCATACCTTCTTCCGTGTGGGAGAGCATATCAATGGACTTGATAACCCAGCTACCAACAACTCGCAATGGGCATGATGCGATCGTCGTGTTTGTGGACCGACTGAGCAAAATGACGCACTTTGCTCCCACACTCACGACCGCAGGAGCGGAAGAGTTGGCTCGCCTTTTTGTAGCCACTGTATTCCGGCAGCACGGCCTTCCAAAGAATATTATCTCTGACCGGGACCCACGCTTTACAAGCAACTTCTGGAAGGAAATCTTTCGCCTATTGGGCACCAACCTCCATATGAGCACAGCCTTCCATCCCCAAACCGATGGACAAACCGAGCGGATGAATCGCTTACTGGAAGAGACACTGCGGCACTATATCTCCCCTAATCAGGATGATTGGGATGATCACTTACCGTTGATTGAGTTTGCTATTAATAACTCAAAACAACGCTCGACGGGTATGACACCATTTTCTCTTAATGGTGTCCACCAACCGCGAGTGCCGGTTGACCTACATGTACCCTCTAAAGTGCCGGCTGCTGATGAGTACTCCACCATCATGCGCAAACGATTACAACTCGCTAAAACTTGTCTCCAGGCTGCGCAATCTAGACAAAAACAGGATGCTGACTCGTCTCGGCGCCCCGTGCGTTATGAGGTTGGACAAAAAGTGCTGTTAAGTACCAAGAATATAAATCTCAAAAAACCTGGAACGAAGAAGCTGATGCCAAAATTCATTGGCCCATATACAGTTGTCGCTAACATTGGTGAAACAGCAGTAAAACTCGAATTACCGGCTGAATCTCGCCTACACCCGGTCTTTCATGTGTCTCTCCTGAAACCATTCAAGGAGGGTGCACAGCGACAACCACCTTCACCACTTGTTATTGAGGGTGAACCATTCTACATGGTTGAAGCCATTGTAGATCATCGTGACGTCTCAATCCGTGGGGGCAGAGGTAAAACTCGTCGTGAGTACCTTATCAAGTGGGAAGGATATGATTCCACTCACAATACATACGAAACCGAGGCGGCACTAAAAGACTCCGATCCTCTGGTGGAAGCCATTGAGGAATATGAGCGAAAACTCAAAGCCAAAGCACGGCCGAAACCCACTGACAAAGCAACCTCATCCAAGAAGAGACGGTAACGCTCCCGGGACGGTTCGCTTCAGAGGGGGGGGAATGTAGCAAGCTACATTTACCTTAGAGAAATAGGCCTAGATAAAGCGGTAGGCAATCATGCAATAAGCATGATGCCTAACCAAAAACTAACTGCGAGTAAAGTTCGCGATTTGCAAAGCGAATTGTCGTACATCTTGGCTAGGTGAGCCAATAATAAAACCACCCTGGTGAAGAGCTTCGGCCTGATACATTAGTATGATAATGCTAATTATTCGGAGTTCAAGACTCCGCTGTCACCAATTACCAGTAGATGTACAATTTCGCGACGTTAACTTATTTGCGAACCATTGCTAAACCTTCCAAAGCTACGCTTCCGCATAAGTCTAGCAGCATCATTAAGACGACTGCTACACCGGCGGTGGCGCCGGCCCAAGTGGGCGCTGCTTCTGGTGATGGAGGTGGTACCTTGGGGTGCCACGGCGACCCATGGGTCAGTGATGGCGGCTGCGTTTGGGATGAGTGAGGCCGGGCTAGCTGTGGCTAATTGATGAGTGCACGGGGATTGGCTGGTAATGGTGGCGGAACATCCGAGACATCTGGGAGCCGCACTGCTGCTGTTGTGCCCGGTGAGACAGCAGCAGGTGAGGTTGTTAGAGGCGGTGAGAATGAAGCTGTAGCAGACGTCTGGCTAGGCTTGCTTACTGCTGGCATCATCAATGTTATTAGTGGATCTGACAGTGACGGGGGGTGCAGAGTGAGCTAGGTTCAGCTCGGTTTCCTCGACATCATCGTCTGCTCCAGCCCCGGCAGCATATTCTTGCTGCTTTTCCTCCATTGGCGGCGGCACCTCATCATCATCACCAACAATTGGCACCTGCTGCTGCAACTTGGATGATGTCTTGGCACTCCGCCTTCTATGCGTGACCACCTTCGAGTAGAAACTCCAAATGTAGATAATACATGAGATAGAGACCAAGGCCATGTTCCAGATGAAACCCGTCATGTCGATGACCAAATTGGCCTCGGTGGGAATGCCGGGCTGCGCGTTTCGGAGCTGTGGCAGCGCGAACAGCAAGGCCGTAGTGAAGGTGGCCATTTCGATGGAATTATCAAACTTCCGGTACCACACGGTATAGAGCGCCTGGGTAAAGACGATGATGCTCAGAAGCCACATCACAAGGACAATGAAGATGGAGATAAAGCGAGAAATCGCCGAGCGACTGCCCCATATTAGGAAGGAACCCTCTGCAAAAGTGTCTCTTCCGTTTAAAGCAATTAGATAGTTTTCACGGGGGGTCCTGACATGGTATTTGAAGCCTGAGCCTTTCTGCACCACGGCCGCCACAAAAGGTAAGCGCATCGGGGACATGAGTTCATCTTTGTCATCTATCAGTTGAACTGTCAAACGGATATGAGCCCGGTACCTGCGGCAGACAAGTCCGTGCGTGCGTGTGATGTGGGGCCTGATAATAACACCAATACTCTGTGATATAACATCGGTCGTCAAGACCTTCAAACTCAAATTTATCAATAGGTAATGAGAACCAAAAAACTGGCTGTAAACGGCGTAGCTAGTGTCTGATCCAAGTGTAATAGTAGTAGTCGTATAGATGCATGGGAAATAAGTTAGAAATGAAAAAACAGCTGGGAAGCATTATTTGTGAGCACACGCACCCGCACTACTATACCTTTTTGAAAACTGGTTCGAGCATGTAGATGTACGGAGCACATGTAGATGTACGGAGCTGCTGAAATGGAACATTGCCTTAAAAGGTGCGTACGACGGAGCAGATTATGTACGACTACAATGGTATGACTATATATACCATAGTTTATATTTTATTCCTTATATTATTTAGTGGATTATGTAATATTAACTATCATCGGCGATGACATTATTAGCGTACAGGATAGACAAACGGACGAACAGACTAACAGACGGACTTATTACCTGTCGAAAGGATACAATCGAGTATGCCTCTCCGCAAACACAGGCAAATTGTCGAGCGCTGCCGCTGACTCGGTGATAGAAGCGCTCGCTTTAATAATGTTGCCGTTGACGCCAATAACCAAGGAAAAGCTTCGTTTTATGGGCGGCGTGGTAACAATACCTCTTGCACTGTCAGCGGACTCGTTGGCATCAGCGTTCCGGGCGAGCGAAAAAGGCACCTGGACTGACGCTCGGACTAGGCCGCTTAAAACGAATTTCTTGACATCCACGTCCTACGAAATATTAACAGTAAGATAGTTAGTACAACTATATATACAATATCAATGCATTTCTGCTTGCTTCTCTTTGCGGTTAAAGACATTATTGTCGTCACGCGCGCGGCGTTCGAGCCCTAGTTGATCAATCTATATATCTGAGACCTCGGCAAACCTTCACTGAATATGCGCATTGCGGAGAAGGAAAATATTTATGTTGGAATACATACGTAGCTATTAGCACTTCATAACCAGGCAGGAGTAGGCTATCTAGGGGTCATATGCATGCTCCCCTACAGTTTGGGAGGACACACACATACACCGCGGTGACACACACGCACGCACGCGTGCACACCCTCCATCAATGGAGTAGTGCGTGTATGTCACAATGTATGACTCCTCATCAAACCCCCACTCCGCAAATAAAGCGATATCCCAACTCAACGCACGTACTTGGATGACGATAGCGATGAAGACAGTATTGTTTGGATAATCCGGTCGCTGTTTCTCAGCAGCGAGTTCGTAGTCAAAGGCATCAACATACTTTGCTTCGCACATCCGCTGGCGTTCAGCCCGAGGAGGCGGCGGTGGCGGCCATCGGAATGGGGGCCGCGGAGGCAGCGGAGGAGATCGCGGGGGCCGTGGAGATGGTGGCCGCGCATAATCATCAGCCGGTGACTCATCATCAGACAGCTGCGAGCGCTGAGTGAAATCACTAGAATAATCTTCATAATAACTACCAAAATTAGCCTCAATCACGGTAATGTTCACCGGCTTCAATCCACACACCAGCGCAATCGGGCCGTTCTTGGTTATTTTTAACATTGCTGCCCCGTACACTATCCCCCATGGAACCAACAACCCCAGCAACACGAAGACCAGGACGTGCACCAAAGGGACCCAGGCTGAGGATACATTCGGCGGGTCAGATATATAACTCCATCCTTTGGTGACATTTCCCCAGCATCTGATGGTGAAACCTGCAAAGGGCTTGATGATGAACTTCGGTCCTTGTTCCGCACCGACCTCGACATCCGCGGCCTGTGAAGGTTCCCTCTCTCTGTGATGCAAGTATGCTGATATTCTTGTGCGCATAGCGAGCGCCGACAATCCTACCTAATCGGAAGGAAGACCCGCGCCTAATGTGCAAGCAAGCAACTTGATTGCGCCAGCAAACGACGTGCTTCAGCAGCGGCAGCGCACTGATGAGCAGTGCACGTAATGCAAGTCAGCTAGCGCACGTGGCTTCAGATAACTTTTGGAATATAGCTTATTGGTAGGATTGTCAACATAAGCCTTCTAAACAAGGGCAGGATAAGTCGGAAAAGTACGGCGTTCGCCTCTATATTTAAGTACGGCGCTCGCCTCCTACACACTCTGGGAAAGGTTTTTTTCCGTAAATGTTTTTTTGTCCGTAATATGCAGTTTTCCTTCCATAAAGTCTGGTTTGCTACTTTTACGGAAATTTTGACCTACCAAAATCCACTAAGTTTCTTTTGCAATATTTACAGTTAAAACTTTCATAAGTGTTGAAATGTAAGCTTCTTGACACCCTGTGAGACATATTGACTGCTCTTGCCTTTTCCCATGACATTTTCCGTAAAAATTTTACGGAAAATTTTAGGTGGTCATCAGAACAAGGCAAAAGCCCTAAATTATCTTCTACTTAATATTAGCTCTTTGTTTTAATATTAGCACATTGTTTTAATGCGAAAAGTACCAAATAAGAGGCAAACTGCAAAGTTAGGACAACTCATTCAAGCCTTCAAGTATGGGAACTTACAAAAGAAATAAGGAAGTAAACGTCGGTTATGAAAGCGAAAAACAACTTGAGGCATCAAGAAGACCAATTGAGGTCGTACATGACAGTTTGTAAAGTACGACCAAAGCATATTTCCTTTAGGCAAGCTACAACCATAGGATTTCATGTATTAGTTTCTAATAAATAAACAGTCTAGAAGATATTAACACAAGCGCAATCTGTCCTGGTAAAAGGAATCCCAATGCGATAAAGGTGTGACAAAATTAAGCTCCAGAACCTGGAAATACTGATTCAAAATATCATTATTATACAAATATAACAGATTTCGGCAAATTTGGAAACAATAAGAAGATTCGGGCATCAGTCGGGATGATTGTTGACCAGCGTCAGCAGCCGCACTTTTGGCGGCCTAAATGGATTGAAGCAGCAGGAGCCGTGAAAATTATGTAAGTCTCATATATAATGCATGACTACGAAGATAATAGCAGGAATTTGCGGGTTTGCTGATATGTTTGCTGGCTCAATGCCATCTTATAAAGCAAGTTGTCTTGAATAAGAATCCGATTCAGTAAGGACTGTAAACAGGTTACAGTCTCATAATATCATCCAATGAGACCTCAATCCCTCGCTCCCTGTGCCTTCTTTCCTTCTTGCTGTGCCTCCCTCCGTCGCAGTGCCTCCCTTCCTCGCAGTGCCTGCCTCCCTCCCTGTGCCTCCCTCCCTGCCTGTGCCTCCCTCCCTGTGCCTCGCTCCCTCCCTCCCTGTAGGATGTGCCTCCCTCCCTCCTTGTGCCTTTTTTCCTTCCTGTGCCTCCATTCCCCCCTCCCTGTCCCTCCCTTCCTGCCTGTTCTTCTTGTTCCTTGCCTGTTCTTTTTTCCTTCTTTCCCTTCTGCCTAGGCATCTAGGCCTGCTATAAGGCTTTTGAGTGGCTAAACCTTAGTGCTTTCGTTAAAAACCTGATGTTATAATCCTGGAAATCCGTAAAAATTTCATACAAAAAACTTTCCGTAAACTGCTGTTTTCTGTCCGTAAAGGTTTTCCATAAACCCGGTGGGCATATTACGGAATCATTTTACGGAAACTTATTTTCCGTAAAATGGGGTCATTTTACGGAAAACATCCACCCCATTTTACGGAAAAATGACCCCCCCTTTTTCCCAGAGTGACAGCGGCTGTAACGGCCTACTCTAACTCTACTGCCGGCTCGTTACTAAAAAAGCCGGTTCCTAAGTACGGCGCTTGCCTCCTACGTACAAGGGTAGGATAGGTACGGCGCTCGCCTCCAAGCTGCGACATGGGCATGTTATTATAGCGGAGGAAATGTAAATTCTTAAGCAAAGAACTGTAAGATAGAATGGACAAGAACTATGCATGCAATCTTAGGGTTTTAGGGTTTCTTGCTGCATCCCTAAGGCGTTTATTCTTTGTTAGCTTGAGAACATTCAGAAGGCTAAAGAAGTTGCATGAAATAGGATGGCAGCTTGAAAATGGTAAAGAACGGTAAAACGTCTTAGGGGGTCTTCGAGGGTGGGCTCTTAAATAAAACGGCCTAGGTAGAGAACATTCTTTGGACATTCTCTAAGGCAATATTGGTTTGCTTTTTATATGGCATAAGAATGCTTAAATACGTTCTTAAAGTGGTTTTCATTTTGCTAGGACTATTTGGGCATGAACTAAGCTTTCATTTGCGTGCGGGGAGGCTGCCCTGCGAGGAAATAACAATGCATGCTGACAAGTGCTGGTGTACCCAGCAGCATGGCTTCAGGTTGCTTGCATGCAGAGAATGCCTTACATAGTTTTCAGGGCGCTGGTTTGTGCAATTTCTTTGAAACTCAATCAGCATGCATGCTCAACATTACTTGAGTGTTTTCCGTACAGCACGATACACCTGACATGTATGTTCATAACTCGTTGTAGGCCTTTAATCCGTCCATCCATCGTCTGCCCTCCAGTTACACTTCCCGTCGACCATGCATCCACCCCATCTCATGTATGTGTTAAGGGGTCTTACACTGTGGGCTCATCATGTGTGTCTGTCTACCATTGGCATGGTCCCTTTATTTGTCATGTCGTTTTGCATTCCTCCTCGATTGCACGTGCTGCAATGTATTACCACTATAACAACGGGTGTGCGTGTTTAAGTCGCGTTAGTTAGTATGTGTGCTTTTCGCGCATTAGGCTCTGCGTGGGCCGAACGCACGTACGTCTAAGCAAGCAGGTAGAAAACTAGACAGAAAATCCGTAAAAGTAAGTCGTTTTCAAGATTACCCCTACCCCGGGGGACGGTTACTAAACCCCCCTTGTAACGAGGGGGGTTCAGTAATAACTGCTACCCATGCCCTTACCCGCCTGTGTAACATTTACGGGGGGTTACGCCCCTTCTGGTGCCATAAGGAAGTTTGTTTTAATGAAAAAGACACGGTGAGCTGGCACAAGAGGGATGTATAATAACAAGCAAGCATAGAGCATGCCTCAATGACTACATGGGATCACTCTGGGAAAAGCCATCCTCCATATTTCTTGTTGGATCCATAAAGTCCATATGGACTTCCATAAAGTCCATATGGACTTCCATAAAGTTACGTATGGAAGGCAACAATACCCAAATATAGCCATGAAATTTTTTAATTATATACGTCCTATTAAGACAGATTGTGGAAAAATGCTTTTCTGTGACTTGGGGTAGTTGATACCTAATAAAGCAAGTAGCAGCTAGCTCCCTGTGGTTTAAGGACACACGTGACACACACACTCATGTAGCTAGAGACTCGCACCTGTCCAGGGCCTCGTGTGAAAAAATGTCGACAGGTTTATCGTACCATTTTTGCTGAATGGGTACTCGAGTACCGTGCCACATTTGCAGTTGAGGTGCTTGATATTATACGTGCTTAATATAATGCTAACAAATATTCGCTCTACATTCGTATGTCAGTCCTTATTTAACCGTCCATGATTAATTATTTTTATGCATCTTGAGGAATGGTCTAGCTTGTGTCAGCTCACCTGTAGTATCCTGGGGTATCTACGGGTATTATCAGAGGTGGCCAGTTGTCTGGCATCCTTTGGATCGAGCCTTTGCTGTAGGCGGATATAACAGAGATACAACATCACCAATCCTTTTCCGAGGGAATTATTACGAACAAAGTCACCTGTGTTGAAGGATTTATTGCCTTGCAAAGTCACGAAGGAGGACAAGGAGGTTACATATACGTATATTCTGGAATGCTCGACGGCTGCACTATAATAACGAGCGACCGACCTGTGTGTGGGTGTATGTGATGGGGTGTTACACTGTGGGCGACTCGCCCCACAAAGACGAGCACCGGGGGGCCTGACCGGACCGAGCCATAGCGCAGGGGAGGGGCACGTGACTTTGTGTCTGTACTGTGTGTATGTGTATATACGTTACGTACTACATTTGAAGCATCTCGTGGGTGGCAGGTAGGTGTCATTGTGTATGTTGATTCTCTCGTCCAGCTCCTTGATAGCCGCTTCATTACCAACCATTCGTATCTATCTATCAATCCGCTTTGAATTCCCTCCCGACTATTTAGTGATCCAAGAAGGGCAGAGGTCCACAACGAAACGCCCCTGCTCGATTGCATAATATCCCAGTAGATACATTTCTTATTATTCTACCATTAGGGCTTACTATATCTAACTATTTGTTTGTTTGTTTATTATTTTGCTTGAGCCTTCAGTTTCAGATGTCACGTACGATCGAGCTCCTTAGTAAGCTTGTAGCCCACCAACTAACCTAATCAACCAACAAACAGTACTTAACTCATGATAGTCGTAAGAGAAAAAGCGACTAATGCACCTTTCCTCGCCCTACCTGTGCCTATATATTATATATATATATATATATATAATATACATGCATCGTACGTACCCACTACGTAGCCGAAGAGGGCTTCTCTCACTTGACAGCTCAATCATCATAGCTTTTTAATTCGAGGTCGCGCACGGTTGGGCTGCTTCATCATCCGTCCACCTTAAAACTACCAGAACATTACTCAATAATGGTGCGAGCGAGCGAATAATAAACAGCTCCTCATGTGTAACTTGCTGGTTTACCGGTATTTTGCATCCAGCAGTCTCGTTCTCACTCTCCTACCACTCCCGCCCTGCCTCCATCTCCATTCTTTCATTTCCACTGTTTCGCCCCGTCCCACTGTCGTACTATATCTTTCCCTGATCGTACCTAAATGTTGCCGGATTCATCTATTGCCTTAACTTATTTACTGTCCTGCCCGGCTTAAACTGCTGATAATTAATTACGTACATGTACATCCACACACGCATACTACGTACCTACTCAATTCATCCACTGCACGACATCAATGCGAAAGCAAGTAACATACGCCGATGGTAAAGATACACACATACATGTGCTACTTCCGGAGTTTTACTATGAACTGCGTTTGGCGGCAGCAGCGGGTAAGTTCTGTGTGAGGCAATGGATGTTTCCGCCGCCGAGCAGCAGCTCCCGGCTGTATATCCCTACCACTTTGCGATCAGGGAAGGCCCCCGCAAAAGCTACCAGGGCCTCCTCGTCGTTACGACTCTACGAGGGCGGAAGAAGGGCACGGACACGCGCGGGGATCAAATGAAGTAATAACGATTCCGTCTTAAAGAGCGAGGAATGGACGGTCAGCAGTAAGTAGCGCACAGACACACACACACACACACACACACACAGATAGATAGATAGATAGATAGAGAGAGAGAGAGAGAGAGAGAGAGAGAGATGCCGTCATTTGAATGGACTACCTAGCAGCTGCACGGTACTGTATCTTCATTATTATATTAGATGTTCAGCAATTGATGACACAACCATGTATGCATGTACGCACCGTATCCATGCGTAGGCCCACGCACACGAGCGAGCAGCACAGGCACGTCATCATCATCACCTACATGCTGCCCACCAAATTGCGGCACCACCACGCCGCCGTTGACGATGTAGCTGTTGATGTACGACGCCGGCAGCCGCCGACCCGCCGGCTGACAGGTGTTGTATCCCGCCGCCTGCGCCGCTGCTGCCAGGCTGTTCACGTCCCCTGGGACCACTAGCAACGGCGGGTTGGGGCAGGGTACCTTGATGACGCGCATTGTACGACCACGGGCGTCCGCTTGGTCCTGAAGCGCCTCGAGGTTCCGCTGGCAAATTGTTCTGAGGTGTGGGTCGGCGACTGGGTCGTCACTCCAGGCGAGGAGAACGGTGCCGGGTGCCGCGAAGGCTGCCACGTTGTCCACGTGACCGTTCGTACCCTACACACACACACACACACACACACACACACACACACACACACACACACACACACACACACACACACACACACACACACATACACACATATATATATATCATCAACCTCTTATCCAGGTTTACGTCCTTGGACCAAATTCCTCCCATCCCATGTATATAATTTCCGTGTGTAAATATTCGTATTATGCACTCATAAGTGCGACTCAAGTAGATGACGACAGACGCGGCCCTTCAACCCTCTAAGCCCTCTGCCTGCGATGCTGGAAACTCTGCGCTGCGTGCCCTACCTGCTGCGCTACCTGCCGCTGGACCCCTTGCCCGATGGACCCACCTGTTCGTCTCCCACCATGCCCTTCCATAGCCATATCACGCGCTCTGCTCCCAAATACTCCCTAAGTAGGTTTTCAATTTGTTGTTGGGTCAGCTCCAGATTTCTCGACCAGTGCAGAACACTCTCCTCGGTTACCATGATGGTTCTGCGTGCGGACAACAGGAAGCGGTGGAGGCATATAACAATTATATTATATTGTAATATAATTATTAAATATTAAATAACAAAAATATTTGCATTGAATTACGTACTATAATACTATACTATTTAAGGGTGTTACACTGTGGGCGAACCGCCCTGCAACGACAAGCACCGGGGGTCCTGACCGGACCAAGCCACAGCGCAGGGCAGGGGCACGTGGCTTTGTCTGTCTGTCCTGCCACGTGCTCCCCCTCTCACTAAGACCAGCTAGAGCAAAGAAAGACTCAGAGGCTCTAGCCTGGCCACTAACAGAGCACTGAGGAGCACCGAGGGGCACCAAGAAAACACAGTAAGGACCCTAAGAGAAAGGAGACAACTAGCTGTTCACGAGACGGGAACCATTCTCCTCCACCACGATTCTGACCTGGCAACGGAAGAGCCTGCCGAAAACACGCAGAAACCCTCAGGGGAGAGACGCCAGCACGAGGACACACGCTTACACAGCCGAGCTGGAAGAGCCAAGCTAAAGACGGAGGGGGGGATGACGAGCCAAGCTGACTCACCCCCAGAAAGCCTCCCGGCCCCACCCACAGCTGGTCCCCTAACTCCTGCAAAGCACAAGAAGGAAAGACCTCTCTTGCTGGCCCCCCCCCCAATACCCTCAGGGCCGGTAGCCTGGACATTGACACCTCTAGCCAAGAACCCTCCACCCTCTCCCTGCCCCTCCTCTAAAACTAGACTGCTTTCCCCTCCTCTCCACCTACCTCCCCTCCTCTCGTCCCCTCTTTCCCCACAAAAGCCCCTCTACAAACCACCCATCCTAAAACGCCAGCTCTACTATATATATCATTACATATAATAATACGTATTATATAGAATATATATTAATGATACAATAAGTATCATTAATTTATTGTTTGCAAGGCGCCTCGCCCACAGGGTCACACCCCTTAAAAAGTACATAACATAGTAACTAAATCGTAAGGGCATGCGCAATACCAACCATACCTAACTGAAGTCATCAGCGCTTATTATTAATTTTTACATAAGGACTACAGGAGCTATCCTTTACCGAAGCTAGTTATTTCCGTATGTATCGTCAGAATGCAACATTTTAACTCACAAGCCCACTGGGCATTACTTATGCTTATACGTTTCCTGTGTTTATCCGGCGATAATATTTTCAATCTTTCGTTGCTGGGAACCAAAGCCCTGCCTACAAGCGAGAAGCGACCTACCCGTCACCATCACTGTGTACGGCTCCGCCTTCCAGGTGCAAAGGGCATTCGAATGAGCGCATGCCCGCAAGCTGAGGTAGACTGCGACCAGCCGCACGGTCTCTTGACCAGTCCGGAAGCAGCTATGCATCAATCCGGAGAAGACAGCTTTACATGTCGCATACCATGTCATGTATGGTGGATTAATTATTGTAAAATTCTGAATCTATCTATTCTTTTAATTACATGAGATGACATGAAATGTATGAGATGACGCAACACGATGCGCTGCGATGCTATGTGGTGTGGTGGGATGCGGTGGGGTGTGGGGTGTGTGTAAGGTAAGACACAATCTTCATGTTTTCTTTTTAATCAGTTAAATTAACTTAAAATCAACTCTTAACTAAACCCGAAATACCTGGAGATAAAGATCATGATGGCGTGAAAGTAAAAACCCCATCTGGCCTTAGGCACCCAATGAGCCCTGCCTGCACAACGACCGCCTGCTGCTGATGATCCCGGACCGCTCCATCCACACATCCGCCCACCTACCAATCTACCCACCCAGCACCTACCGGTGGCAGGCCGTGCTCCATCTTGGCTGGTGATCCGTAGCAGTTGAAGTCGAAGTGCATCGCTGCAACCTCTCGGTCGCCCGTTGACGGGTCATCCCGGACGAGGCACTATATACACACAGGTAGATCCAACAATTCGGTATGAGCTTTATTTTTAGGTTACAGACGAGTGAGTCATGTGTGAGTTATATCGCATCAGGGGGGGTTGCAACGCAACAGCAAAACCATGACTCCATCCACCTTCATCGTGCCATGCGTGTATGATAGTGATTTTGTCATCTATCATGTACGACAGATAGAGCTGCAGAGTCCGTAGATGAGGCACGAAGCAAGTTAGCTGGACGTGCCGTACGTGCCGGTGGTGCCAGCGTAATGGCCATGCCTGATATATAATCACACGCACGGCAACTCAAATGTATGAATGTATGATGATGCAATGTCGTAATGTCGCAGTGTCGCGCAAGCTCTTCTGCCGTCTGCTGCATCCGAGTGTAGCTGCGCCCAGCTCACATTTTACCGTTATGTTCCGGGAGTCCGTGAGCGCAACCGTGCAACCACAACCGTACGTACACAATCAACTACCATACACCCTGCTGGCACTACACACATAGTGCGTCATAAAACATCTACCATACCCCTAACTACCATACACGCATGCACCCTGCCTGCTGGCCACACAACCTTCGTCGTCGGGGACTCAAGCCGCCGCCAGCCAGACCCATAGCGAGCCCGCGCAAGAATGGCGGCCGTATATGTCCCTGAATGAACCTCCTCCGTACCGTACGACGTAGAAACCTACGTACCGTGGGTCCCCAATCTCTAACCCAGACGTCGTTCGTGGGCACGGGGATCACCTCCACTCCGGAGACCTCCCGGAAGTAGTCACACGCCACGTTGTATACCTAATCCGCCGTAAAGCAAGCACGCGGTGTCGCACAGAGAACAGTACGAACAGGGCCAGGGCGACGGGGCAGGGCGCGTTATCACCAGGCAAGTGCATAAGACATGCACATGATGAGGTAGGTAATTCGAGAGAGGAAGAAATAAAGTTAAATAAATGAGATAGATAGCGGCCAGGCTTGGGAGCGAGGCCTCTTCTACTTCTTTGTAACTTAGGAAAATAAATATCATATTACAATAATAAATCAGTGGATAAATATTATTAACTCTCATGACCACATTATTTATTTGTAAAATAACTCTTGGAAAGAATTGTAGGCTAGTTTGAATTGTGTTTTCAAACCCTAAACATGTATTTTACCTTGGGATCCGCCAGCATCCAAACCGGTTCAAACTGCGAAATGGCGCGAGCTATAGCCACCTGCTGCTGCTGAGCCGGCCGCGCCTCGTCGCGCCACAAGTACGGATCATAGGGAAACGCCATCCACGTGCCGGCGTGGCGCTCGTACTCACCCGGCATTCGGAATCCCAGCTCCCGGGGTGTTGGCGCGGCGCGAAAACTACCAACGCTGTGTACGCTGTGGCTGTAGCTGCTACGGCTGTAGCTGTGGTTGTGAGAGCGGATAGGGATATATGCACCGGTGCTGCTGCTGCTGCCGCCGCCTACAACGGCGGCCAATACGCCACAGACATGGCCACGGCCTAACGTGAATGGGGGAATGGTGAGGGGCGCAGGTACAGTTGCAGCAGCGGCGGCCGCATCTTGGAATGACCTTCTGACGATGGGCCAGGAGCTGATATGAGCTAGGTGATGATGGTAAGCAGGGGCAAAGGAAGTTGAGAGTCGGCGAGTAAATGCTTTGGAACCGCTGCTGCCGTAAGTTGGTGCATACAACGACATCGTTTCGCGATAAGAAGAAAGAAAGCAAACGGACGCCCTCCCAATGAACATCCGAACGACTGGGAAAAAAGTGGCGGGCCGCACCGGACCTCAGCACGGCTTTTCAGCTGCCTGCTGCACTACTTTAGAAGCAGATAGATTTGGGACTTTGGCGACGGGCACGACTAAAATATCTGATAAGGTTAAGATTTGAAGTCCGAGGTCATTCGGGAAGTATCCAGAAACCGGAGCTATAAATGATGATGATGATGTATTACGTACGAGGGTCGGTTGGGGTCGATGGCTAAGGGCCTAACGCCGAAGCTTTGGACGCGGGCCTTACGGTAAAATGACTCAGGAATTTAGATGACCGTGTATTTTACATATGAAAGATAAAACGTTCGGAGCTGATACGATGCGCAAGGGCTTTACGAATGACTCAGGCAGGCTCCATTTCCACGGAGTCAAGAAATAAACCACGAGGCCCCGAAACAGAAGTTTTAAGCTTCACACCTGAAAATTTGCCTTTGTCAAAATGCCACAATTCCGTGAATGATCGCACATTACATGGCTGCTGCAGGAAGTTAACGCGCGTACCTTAATCTGAAAGACCGAAGATTAGCTAGATACGGAACGCCTAACAAAATGCTCATCTTGCAAAAATATAGGTGTACCTTCCTGAATCTTTTGACAGTGAATCATCCATGTAGTCGTCGTCCAAAGCCAAGCTCCGAGACCGGAAACGAAAGGTGTTTTTGCCTTTTCTTTAGATTTATAAACGTTTATACCATTATATTATTGAATGTCGCATATTATTACGATGGCGTCCATGATTACAATTGACGGTGAGGAAAAACCCACCGGCATGCACTTTGGCTATATATAGCTTATTAGATAATCGGTGGCACAAAAAGCATATCATGATAACTACATTTGCTTACACTTAATTTTAAAAAATGCTTCACGTGTCGATCGAGGCCCATGAAAGTCCCTTAGGCCAACTTCCATGACGTTCCGTCAGGAAGGCCCTCCGGCGTATCCTCGCGCCCCGTGCCTTCCTTCCCAAACTTCTCCGTAACAATCAACCCCGTAACAACCCCGTAACCTCTTGCTTATAGGTAGCATGCTGGAAGGTGGCGGACAGATCCTCCGCAATGCTTCCGCTTTGTCTGCCATAACCGGCATCCCATTGACCGTGGATCAGATACGCGCAAAACGCACCAGGCCAGGGCTGCAACCACAGCACCTCACGGGCCTGAAGCTGGTGGAGGCGTTATGCGGAGGGCAGCTGGAAGGTGCGCACTGGCTGTCTGACAACATAGCTTGCCTCTACGGGTATTTGCATGTGCGTGAAGCGGCTACCTTATTAATCATTAACTCGCGACCATCCCCTCCCATCCGCCGTGATCCCCTCGGCGCACTCTCGCTAAAGCCTTAAGATTCATCAAATGTCATCTCGTTATTATCTGATGTTGGCATGCCTTAATTATTTGCTGCTGCTTCAGGAGGGGAAGTTGGCAGCAGCCGGATCGTCCTACGGCCCCAACGATCTCCTAGAAGAGGCAAATACAGCGCTGACACCAGAACAGCTGGAAGCTGTACATTGATGTTGCAGGTAAGCAAGCTGCCGTGCGTGCTACGCGGGCGGGGGCCCCCGACCCCCTTAGCTCGAACCTATAATCTATCTAGAAATGCCACGTATGAATAGATGCATGGTACTTTCTGCCCTATTATATAGATGTTAACTTCTGCACTATTTTTTGAATCATATCAAGGCGTGTTACACTGTGGGCGACTCGTCCTGCAAAGACGAGCACCGGGCGGGGGCCTGACCGACCATGTTATCATCGATATACTTAAGAAATACACACACCATACATGTCCATGTAACAAGATTTTAAACCTACTTCACTAACAATCTATCTTCACCAACTACAGATCGATTGCCGCTTATTTAATTTCGCTGCACTTGATTTCCCCGCCCGGCTGCTGGGGCCCGATGGCGGGGAAGCTGTTCGCAGGCCGCCATGCCCGTGTGTGTATTTGCGGGCCCAGCAACCACCGCAGCAGAGTCCACGGCGGGGGATCCGGGCTACAGCTATCTGGAGCTCAGGGGTGGTACGGATGCTGAAATGGCGCCGCCGGTGGGCTACCTGACGGAAGTACTGATTCCCGTGCTCCGAAACCAGTACGGCGATCTCCTGGATGGCCTCGACGTACAGCTGGTGAGTGGTGTTTGCTTTTGTTAAATGGCATTATATATGGTGCGCGTGCGTACACCCCGATTATTTATATGAATTGTTAATTATGTATGAATATATATTATATTATTTATGTAACTTGGAATGCACATATAATAATGTCGAGGCAAGGCGTCGTCGTCTCTGGTGGAAGCATACATACATGCAATGATGAACGGACGAGCTTCCGCCGGGAAAGCGTGAATGCTGACATAAACCCGCTGTTAACCCGCTGAAATCAACACGAGGAAAACGTATTACAATATTGCTATGGAGCTATTGCTTGACAGATCATAAAGAACGATATATATATTATTTATTTATTTATTTATATTTATATTTAAGGTGTTTCCTCCTTTTGCTCGTTAGCGCATCGATCTTGGCGACTTCGGAATGGCAGCAGCAGGCATGCGTGTTGCCATGTACAGGTTCGCCGTGGGTTTTATCCTCGTGGTGGCGGCATCGTGACGGTCCGAGTGCCCAGTCTCCCCGCTGGCACCTCGCTACCCCCCCTGGACCTCACGTTTCGCGGGAATCTGACTCAGGTACTTTTATACCTGATGAGGTCGTACGGTATTGCGTGTCATTGCGTGTCGGTGCACTTGCTTGCTTCATTCGCCACTTCGTCCTCATTTTGTAGTTTTCGTTGATGACCTGGTTCCTAATTTGGAACCATGGTCTGCCCAGTGCACCATACTGCTGCTCGCGTAGTGGTAATCGATGAAATCGGGATTTTAATGTTTTTCACCGCCGTACGTCCGCGCGCGTCTCCATCCTTGGCCGTCCTCATCCTTACAGGAAGATGCTGTGTATGTACGTTAGGTCCTACCTACCCAGGACACGATGTATATATCCTATATCCTATCATATGCAAATAATCGATTCTGGCACAGCGTCCAAAAAGAACGAAAGTTACACACACATGTATGTTAGGTATTAGGTTCGCTCGCTTTGCTGCTAGCTCTACCATACGCTGATGAAGATCGATGTAATTTCGTCTTCCTGTCTCGTGCGTACTACTCGCGGCGATTTGCTTGCATCATCATCACCGGCTGGCTCAGGCTCATCGAGATCGGGTTGCCTTGAAGCTCGCGGTGCGGGAGGCAAAGGTGCTGAGTATGATCAAGCACCCCAATATTGTGAAGATGACTGCGTCCTACAGGTCGAAGAGCGGCCGCTTATACCTGGTAAGTAAGAATCATGTTTCTTTTGATTGAATTTCGGATTTCAAATAAACGATTGATGATGACGTTGACTAATAACTAATGTAAAGGTATCATTACGTACTCATGCATGACCTAAGATTTCTTCGCTGCGTACATACATAGACGCAAGCTACAAGCAACGATGCCTGCGTATATCTTTAAGCTGACCACTGTGTCACTGTAAACCTGGATTCAGTTTCCGTATTAGCTCCGAAGACGCGATTTTCGTTGCGCTCTGTACCGTTTTTGCCTCTAAAATTGCAACAACGTTTAATGAAAACTCACCGATGCCTACAGGGATTGTCGGCTTCATTCTGAAATAGCAGGCCTCGTTTGCGAGGGGTGCATCACCAAATTCATCGCACGGGGTTACACAACAGTACGATTAATAGCATGCAATTATATCTACCGAAATCGTCTGCACATTGACTGCTACATGTATTAATGACTCGCGCTGTTTGTGTACGGCAGAAGGTGAACGAGCAGTCACTTAATATGCAGCAGCAGTCACAGCAAAGCTTTGCGCTTGCTCTTTGATCTTTCATACCTCTTCTTTATTATATGATAAATTCCCTGTTTTGAATACAGGGAAACTTGCACAATCCAACGCCAAAATGCAAAACTAAAATGGCTTCACTGCACCAGCAGGGTGCTTCGGAGCTAATTAAGCTAAATGCCGCGTCAGATTTCCATTTTCAGTATATACATACATAGTGTGTCATAAAAACGTTGTTAGTGGTGATGTAATGTAAGTATAATGGACATGTTCATTCTTTGGTTGTTTGGCTTATCACATTCTTGCCCCTACTTAGCCACACACCTTGGGGTATGTTTGCTGCCTCCTACTCGTTCTATAGAGGGGTGTTCATTGGTGACCACTAACCCTCCCCCTAACCCCCTGCGTAAAATTTATATGACGGCGGGAGGGTTACCCACCTTTGGTGTCATAGAGAGTAACCTAGTTATTAGTTACCTACTCAGTAAAAAGCGCCTAGTTAAAAAGAATGCGCTCATGAGCATACTTATAAATAAAAATAAAAAACGCGTACACAGCAGGGTTTAGGAACCTCACATCGAAGGGTTAATGGAAGGGTGAATGCATGCCATATATATCGGGCTGCCATAAGCTGCCATGCTCTTCAAACGGCTCTTGAAACGGGCTTCTTCGGGCTTCTTCGAAATTGCTCTCAACTGATGCTGGCCATACTGTGTGAATGTAACACGAACACTGAACACACAAATTAATGGCGGCAGTGATGAGGCGACAACAGCGACGGTTCAAAAGACCCTTCCAGCCATGCAAGGAATGCGAAATGCGAAACAATTTATATCCGAATCACACTTGAAGCTCATTCCTCTACAGAAGCTTTATTTCACTACAAGGCATTTCTTGGGTTTAACTTGGGCTGATGTTGCGGCAAAGGCAGAACCGTGGAAGTACCTATTCATCAATTGAATTACTTGTAAAGAACAAAATTCAATACGGAAAGCCGTTATGTGGACTTGGACTATGTTTGCCGCAGTGCTTCCCTTTAGCGGGCAGCAGGAAAAGACCAAACAAAGGTCAGAACATGCTTTTAATAGCCTAGAAATTGCCAAACAGAAATCAGTGCATTTACCTCGCGACGGCATAAGTTCCCGAGGGCCTTACACTACTAGCATGGACTCCCAACTGTATAAATTCCCAGGGGCCTTACATACTGAATGTACGACATGAAAACTAAAATAACTAAACTAAAAGCAACTAAAAATTACTAGGCTAGCTAAATAAAGCGGTAGCAATCATATCAAAATATAAACCATTTTAAGAAGGCTGCAAAGACATACTTATGAGTAGCAAGGCTAGATAGGCAGGTACACGCACGCCAAAAGAAAACGTATAGAGATTCCAACACTTTCACAACTCCACCATTATTCCGTGCGTGCAACACTCACGTAGCAGTAGCCCACACATGCTTTTATTCACGTACATGCATACACAACGACGCCCACGCCTGGCAGGTCCTTGAGTACATCGAGGCCACCTTGCAAGACCTCCTCAACCGTGCTCCGCGGGGCCTGCCGGCAGTGCTGACCAAGATCCTGTGCTGGCAGCTGCTGTATGCCGTAGCGTACCTTCACCAAAGAAAAGTAAGTAAAATGATCATCGGTCAATGTATGTACATGTAGTGCTGCACGCGCGGCTGTATTGGCATATGGCTGCGATATGGCATCGTATTCAGACACCTCGGGCAACATTCATACGTGTATGTACTTTCCAGATTTTGCATCGAGACATCAAGCCTGACAACATCCTCGTCACCAATAAGGGTGTGCTGAAGCTTTGCGACTTTGGGTTTGCACGCCATACCTTATGTGAGCCCGCCATGTCCAACATTGCACCCAGTACATCACGACAAGATGGTACCGCAGCCCCGGTACGTATGTGCATGGACCTAGATAGGTTTATATTTAAAGTAGAACAATGTCAATGATGTCATGCCAACTCTTAGTTCCGACTTATAACTATAATACGGTATACATGTTTTGTTTGCACGGCTGTTTGCACGGCCATGTCCAGCCATTTTTATGTCATGTACGGACGTGTGTTGGTCCTTGATTGGCTGCAACCTTGGCACTTTGGGAACACGCACTTATAATGCATACAATATCTCTGACGTATAGATATGTTCTACTTTGTCTGTGATTATCATTACGGACCAGCGAGCTGTGCATTACTTGATGTGGCCATTGCCCATTCGTTTGAGTTGCAACCACACTACTGGTTGATTGTTGTCATCATGCCGAACACAAACGTACATATATGCATGTTAGCTGATTCCACACACATACACAGCCTGCTTCTGGATAAATTATCAAGGTCATGCTCATGCATGGGCTATCCCAAACCGAGTTGAAAAATATAATACATATAATCATGTGCGCTAACTTACTATACTTCATTGAGACACACACACACATATATTATATATGTGTGTGTGTGTGTTATGAAGTGTACGTGTATATATATATATATATACACACTTACGGGTTCTATATATGTATATTTTTATTTATATGTACGGGCTTCGTCAGTCTATTTATCCATCCCCTCATGTTACGGCACGTTGAGCTTGCATCTATCTGAACGACATTGCAGAGGTTCTTATCGGGGACAAGTACGGCCCCAGCTCAGACGTGAGTATTCATGTTGAATTGCTTGCCAGCCGTAACACATGGTGCAATATATAGCGCATGATGCCGGGGTGTAAATTCCCCCTGTAACGGGGAATTTCCCGCCGCCCTGGATTGAACGTCCTCGGGCATGCACCCCGGCCTGGCAGTTCGTGCGTAGATAGGGCATGCAGCTTGTGCCTTGCACCCGATGGATGGGGTTCTTTTGTTTGCCTGACATCAATCATTTTAGCGGCGGGCGGGTCTTAGGCCTCACACAGCGCCAGTCTAGGCAACCACCATTGGGCTGTTGTTAATCATGCGCATTCTGTATGTTATGGTTGCTTGCATTCAAGCATCTGTGTGTGCTTCGCGGAATACCACCTCCGAACGTCTGGGTCAATCCTGGAGATCCCGCACACACCACTGAGAAGTAAATACGGTGCAATGGCGCTGATGCTGAATCTGCCGGACTCCCCCAATGCATGCATGGATATCATAATGCATGTGTAACTATGTGTTGCGATGCTTAAATTGTAATTTAATAGCCTGCACACACCAACGTGCATGGACGCACATATGTATATATAGGCTGCTGGTCTGTTTCACGGAATAGTCACCAAGGCGCACTAAGTCAGCTGACTAGCATGCATGCATGCTGCACGTATGAGTTGCATGCTGATATGATTGCCCTCATGCGCAGATATGGAGCCTTGGATGCACGATTGCTGAGATGGCCACGGGCAGGCCGCTGTTTGCAGGTAGGATGCCAGACCATTATTTCAAATAAAAAGTATGTATATACGTAGCTCTGATGAAGCGAGGATCTAGTACTGCTACCAGCAGCCATTGAATTTGATAGCTAGGGTACCACATATATATATATATATATATATATATATGTGTGTGTATATATGTAACAACAAAACTCAGCCGTAGTACTTACTTAGTGATGAATTTGTGGAATAATAAAGGAGCTTTCGCTGATGAGCTATTTCCTTCTACCGTATATATTAACACTACCGGAAATGTTACAAAGGCGTATATGGCAAAATTAATGTGCTGCTTAACAAGGAAAGGGCGCATGCTCTGAAGGTGGAAGATAGACCGTAAGCAGAGCGGCAGGCCAGCAGCGCCATTGGGAGAAAGCAACGCTAGCTATTATTGGCTGGAAGGCGAATGGACTCATTTATTACCCTTCAATAAATAAATAAAGAACGCTGAGTAATCAAATGCTGATTAGCTAGTAGGGTCAAATCGTTCATATTTGATAGAATTAAGTATAAATAGCATATATGTAATATAGCCAATAACTAGTATTGGAAACATAGAATGGAAACATATTTTGAGCTCCTCCATCTCCTGTCCACACACAACACAATTTCCGCTGTGCTGTTATCCAAAATACGTCCTGAACTGAACCCTGCGCAAGAGCAACAGTTTTTAAAGAATCATCATGCTCACTTGGGCCTAGGCATATGCAGTTTGGGTCAGCATACATGTATGGAACGGAGTCCGGCACTAGCAAGGCGGTCCTTATTTAAAATGCCGCACACGTTATCATGGTTGCCAAAGGAGCAGATCAGGATAAGATTAAACATAATATCATCAGATATTTGTGCATGTGAACGGCAAACCATATATATGTTAGTTGCTGCAGGCAATTGGAACGGCACATACATGCTGGATGGAATAGCACGCACATTCGGTGCATGGGTAATAAACCGGCCTGTGGAAAACTTCACGTGGCATTTTACCCCTTGCTTGTGCGAAGACTGGAACATTTAGATTGACCAGAGATATCCCTTTCTTATCTGATGTAACTACCTGCTTGGTTCTATCTGCTGCAGCCACTCGCTGGCATGCATCTCCTTATGTGTATGCGTATGCATTATATATATATATATATATATATTTTTTTATTTACATGTATGTGTATATATTCCATCCCCCATGCTGTTCCTTATTAACTTATCCTTCTCAATCTCATTATTATGCATCCTAGCTGCCCAAACACGACTATCACAGCTAGCTGCTGCTTCAAGGAGTCGCTCATGTTTAGATAGGCGTTTATATATATATATATATATATTGTGTGTGTGTTGAGTTATTTGTTGTGCACTGTGTTACAGAAACCTTGAACTCAGCTTCCATATTATCGATAATGACGTGATTATAACAACCCACGGCGCTCAAGGCATGCATCTGTCAATATGCAGCATGTTTTTGTGCATAAAAACGTGGGCTACTTAACTTGCTCTTTTGGAAACCTGTGTGGTGTGCTCATATAAATGCATTCATGATGTACCCATTGCAAATGTGCCACAAGCCAAGAAGCTCTGCCTGTAGGTGTACGTCGATGATCTTTCCCGAGCCAGTTTAGCTCGTTTTATTTTAGCGGTGAAACAGCTGCTTGACATGCATGACACTGCAAAAATCGCATATTAGGAGCTAATAATATATGGGAACTGAATCCATGTTTCCTGTAACACAGTGGTCAGGTTATTAATAATAAATCTGAACTAATAACTGAATTACTGAACTGCATGCACATGCATACTATACTTTCACGTGCCGCCACTGCAGGCCACTCCAGCACAGACCAGCTTTGGCGCATGGTGCGATGCCTTGGTCCACTTCCGCCATGCCAAGCTGCTATCGTTGCCGCCAACCCCGAACTTCACGATGTGGTCACATCTGCTCCGAACATTCACAAGACCCTGCGCCAGCACCTCCCGGAGCTTGAACCAGAGGTATTCCACTTGTAGAATCCTGCCTATGTCTGGATCCCATGCAGCGCCCGACAGCACAGGAAATGTTGCAGTGGCCATACTTTGAAGATGTTGGTCATTGGCTTGCAGAGGTGGCGCACGGAAGTCTGATCACAACTACCAGCACCAGGCCTGCATCTGCTCCTGCTGCGGCTACATCTGCATTAGAGTCGGCGATCTCAAAATGTCAGACTACCGCAACTAATAAGGCAGCAATGCGGATGGTAACAGTATCAGCAGTACATGATATTGATGGGTGCAATAGTATAGAGCAGCAGCAAGGTTTGGAGCTGGCACCCAGAAGCGGCAGTATGCCAAGTAGTGGTGGCGGCACGCCATCCATGAAGGTTCAACAAGTAACAGTGCCGACACCTGCACAGCAAGCTCAAGTACCATTCATAAGCTACGTCAGGTCAATAAGTGGAACAACTGCCACCGCAGGTGCTATCAGCCAGCAGCCCTTCCTCAATACAAAGGAAGGGCGCGCGCGTGGGGGATGGCTGCAGCACGTCGACGGTCAGCAGACACTACTCCTACACGCATTCTTGATGACGGTGTCACCCCGGCTGCTGTGGCATCAGGCACCTTAGCTGTGGAGGACAGCACCCAGAACGCCACCGACATGAGCAGGGCTGTGATCATTCCCGTTACTACGCACGAGCTTGACCAGACGCTGGAAGGCACAGCTACCATTAATATTATCGATAGTAGCAATAGTAGTCATGGCAATCGGTACAACAATTTTCGCCTGCCATTCGTAATAAGTCGCCGCGGCCTGATAACTTCATCGGGAGACCCCGCCGAAACGGTTGATACTACCAGCACCGGGAATTATTTCCTTTCAGCAGTAAGATCGGGCCCCAGCGATACCCAGCAGCCCAGTGTAGAATGGCACGCAAGCGGTTATGTCTCCGCCACTATTATTCCTGCAAACACCACTTCTGAGGACGATGGTGGCCAGCATGGTGTTTCAACGTCATGTTTAGCCAATACCGCCGAGACGTCATTTAAGACACAGTCAGCGCCTGCAGGTGGTCAGGATCATACAAATTCTGTCCCTACTCATCATCAATCTCTTTCGGTGACAGGCGCAGTGACAGCGGCAGGCACGAAGAATAAGGCGGTGAACAGCAGCCGGCGGTTTGGCAGCGGCAACAGCGGTCACAATAGCTACAGCAGCAGTGAAGACAGCAAGTCCAACTCAACTGTAATGTGGACTTGCTCTGTGGGTACACATGGCTTTTCAAATGCATGTCCAGCAGTCGATGAGGCCGACGAGTCGGACTGGTGTGGCAATAATAGTGGTAATGTGGCAGTAGTGGTGGTGCGACAGCTCACCAGCAGTCTACTGCTGATGGGCAACGGGTGCGTCTACAATTGGGTAGTGGCCGTTTCATCATCAATGGCCTTCAACGCACTGCAGCTAGGCTGCTAAGATTGTTTAGCTGCCGCGGCAGCATCAAATCAAGCATGAAGCCAGAAGTTTCAGAATAATCTGCCCCCTGCTGGGAAACCAACGAAATGTACAACGTGAATGAACTGCTGTCGAGCCATGCGGCATGCACTACTGTATTGTGCATTTAATATGCCGTTTAAGGACTAGTGGCATCACGAGTGGCTGCTGGTTAACAATCAGCTCGAGCATTATTATTACTATCATCATTAGTATTATTGAAGTTGATGACGACAGCCCCTGTCTGATGATGTATGAATGAACCCATCGTGTGGTGTCATCATCATCAGGCTGGACACACGACGGACTGGCATCCACCGCAGCAGCTGTGATAGATCACAAACGGAGTCAACAACGAATGCCATTACTATCAGTTGTGAGGACTGATGGTGCGGTGGCTGGTAGTCAGGAGGCTGCTGGTGGCAACATGAGCAGCAGCTTAACACCCCTCCTTGCCATGCATGCATGCATGCATGCATGCCGGCGCCAGCAGTATTAGCAGCGGGCCCGCTACATACAATACTATTATTGGCGTCCACCGCCAGTAGGCATCAGTATCGGCATCTGTACATGTGTCTACCTACATTCGCAGCATGTATATGTGTATATATATGGCACCGGTGACAATTTAATGGAGTAACGGAGCGGGGTTTATTTGCGACAATCCTTGCATGCAAGGCGGAATCTATATCTGCAGTACGTAACGTACCCTCCCATCAATATATACGCTACCTACATACATGCTATCTATCGGTTTTATCATTCGTCGGCAAGCAGCGTACGTGCATATGCATGCATGCATGCATGGGGTCCTATCTATAAGTAATGCTATTAATAATGCACGTTAGAGCGATTTCATTTATTTCATGATTTGAATGAAGCTATCCAACCAACGCCAACTCGATCTGTTGCGAGATAGTCTAGCGGACATTGGCAAAGCTTGGCCGTATTACGAGGAAGTATTAATTACATAATTATATATTGGAATAAGAAAAGAGAGAGCGAGAAAAACGTCTATAGAAGCAACGTCTGTCGGATTGGTCCATGCAGCGGTACGTAAAAGGATAGGAACTTCGCCCACAAACATACCACAATATACATAATTCGAAACCTTATAACGTACCACAAAAAGACCCCTGAAAAGCTCACTTCGCGTCCACGTCTAGGTCGTACTGCAAAGCTCGCTCACTGATACGCAAACCAGCTAGGACGGCTCGCTAAACATAACTAACGATAACGTTTTCATAACACGCCCCCTCGAGACGTTCCTAGCTCCAAAACGTCGGTCTGGCAAGTTAACAGCTCCAGCACCACAAAGATGTTGCGCGCTCACGCCATCACCCTAAGTCACCATAGCACGCAAAAGAAACGATAGGGCTTCACGCCATAACTCCCATTCCGTTCCGAAACTTCTTAAACTTGATCTCTCCCAAAGCCTTCGTGAGAATATCGGCCACCATATCTTCCGTAGAGCAATAGGAAAGCGCTACCTCCCCTCTAGCAACCCGCTCTCGCACCAAGTGATGCTGCACATCAATGTGCTTGGACCGAACCGAAGTAATAGGGTTGTTTCCTAAGCTAAGCGCCCCCTGAGAGTCCATCCAGATCCCAATCGTGTCTGAGCACAGATCGAAATCTCCCGCCAGCTTTCGAAGCCATAGAGCCTCACGAACCGCTGCTGCCGTAGCCTGATATTCTGCCTCCACCGAAGATGCCGCCACGGTGCGTTGTAGCTGACTGTTCCAGCTTATAGCTGCTCCACCCAATAGGAAAACGTATCCAGTCGTTGACCTGCGCGTCGCCGGATCACCAGCCCAGTCTGAGTCGCTGTATCCCTCCAATTTAAGTTCTCCAGCTCCGCCAAATCGTAGTCCTAGCTCCTTAGTGCCCGCCAAATAGCGAAGTACGCCCAGAGCCAGTCCCATGTGAGTCTTCGACGGTTTGCCCATAAAGCGCGCCAGCACGCTCATCGCCTGTGCGATGTCCGGTCTTGTGCTCGTCGCCAAGTAGTTCAGCTCTCCAATTAGCGTCCGGTACTCTGTGCTGTCCACAAGCTCCGTCTCACCGTCTCCTGCCGGTAGAACCTTCGAGCCAGGAGGTAATGGGGTGCTTCGCGGCTTAGCATCCGCGAGCTGGTGTCGCTGTAGCAGCTCCTCGATGTACCTCTGCTGCGAAAGCTTAACTTCGCCGTTCTCTCCCCTGCTGATCTCCATCCCCAAGAAGACTTTCGCCTCCCCAGATCTCGAATCTTAAAAGCTTCTCCCACTGCCGCCTTCACCTTCTTGATTAGCTCCACGTCGTCGGATGTAGTGACAATATCGTCGACGTGCACCAGCAGATAAACAATCCCATTCTCGTCCTTCTTGATAAATAGCGCCGGGTCTGCTTGTGATGGTTTGAACCCGAGCTTGTCCAGCGCCGCCACCAGTTTCACGTACCAGCAGCGCGGGGCCTGCTTCAGCCCGTAGATAGACCTTTTAAGTCTGCACGCCTGGTTTGGATCTTTCGACTCATAGCCCGGCGGCTGCTGCATCCAAAGCTCTTCCTCCAGCTCTCCATTCAGAAAAGCCGTTGACACGTCCAGCTGATGGATGGGCATACCCTTAGCTGCCGCCACCGCCAGCAAAGCTCTTAGCGAAGCGAAACGCGAGGTAGGGGCAAACAGCTCCCCATAATCAATCCCCGCCCGCTGCTCATAGCCCTTCGCCACCAAACGCGCCTTGAAGCGCTCAATTTCCCCATCTGCTCCACGCTTAACTTTATATACCCACCGGCAAGGTAGCAGTCGAGTGCCCTCCGGCGGTCGTGCCAGCTCCCATGTTCCATTGGCAAGCTGCGCCGCAATCTCCTCGTCCATCGCCTTCTTCCATTCTTCTGCATGCGGCCCATTCGTAGCCTCAGCGTATGTTGACGGTTCAGGTATTTCTCCAGTAGATGCCGCATTGATCCGCCCATAGGTTACCCTCCCGTTGGGCTCCCGTCTCCACTCGATCAGCCGCTTGCGTTCACGCAATGGGTAGCGGCGATCCTGCATTTCCACATCTGCATTCCCTGCGGGTGCTAGTTGTCCTCCACTGGTTGAAGGCCCTCCGCTGCCATCGCCGCCACCACCACGTGACTGCTCTGTCCGTGGGAATAGCGCCAGCGGCATATTAGCTTGGCCTCTCGGTGGCGCCGTCTGCCCACTGCTGGTTGACGGCCCACTGTTGTTCTCAGCCATCTCAATGTCCATGTTTGAACCATCCAGGGCGCCTCCGCCACCCCCTGACGGCAGTACCATCCCAGCGCCGTCGTCAGCCTCCTCCTCATCGTCGTCAGAGTCCATACGGCTATTTCCAATGGCCGTCTCGTCAAACCTCACCGCAGAATGCTTAGTGATGCTGCCGTCGTCGAAAAGGATGCGATAGTGCCCACCGTGCTCGTATCCGACGAAAATCCCCTTCCGACTCACCGGCTCCAGCTTGTTGCGCTTCTCCTTAGGCACGTGCGCGTATGCTGCGCAGCCAAAGACCCTTAGGTGACTGATATCTGGCTTCGTGCCCATGAACGCCTCATGCGGTGTTACCTTATTAGCGCCAGCGACAGGCGAGATGTTGCGAAGGTAGTTCGCCGTCGCGAGTGCTTCTGCCCATAGCTGCTGTGGCAGTTCAGACTCCACCAGCATAGCCCGTGTTTTCTCCAGAAGAGTCCTGTTTAGGCGTTCTGCTGCCCCATTTTGCTCTGGAGTATACCCCACTGTTGTGCCGTGGATAATGCCTTTGTTGCTGAAGTAGTCGCCCATGGTCTGGTTGACGAATTCCCGTCCACGGTCCGTGCGTACCTCCTTGACACGACGTCCAGCAATATTCTCCAGCGCCTCAAAAATGGCGCGAACCTTCTTGCCGATGGCGTCCTTGGTCTCTGTGAAGGCCACCGCTGAAAGTCCCGTGCAATCGTCCAGCACCGTAGTCACGTACCGGGATCCGCCAAGTGACGTCTCGGGCATGGGACCACAGACGTCCATATGAACCAGCCCAAGCGGTTTCACCGCCTTGTGTCCAGTAGCTGGGAACGGTCCACGTGATTGCTTCGCATAGATGCACGGCTCGCAGATCCGTGAGCTGGCTGCCGCCAAGCCCCCGCGATCAAGCTCCATGCCGGTTACCATATTCTCCCGGCACATCCGTTCCAGGCTCCCGAAGCCCAGATGTCCCAAGCGCCGATGCCACAGCGCTGCCGCCGAGTCTACTGACCCGGTCGCCGCACATGAGCGGCTATCGCTGACCGAACGCCCTGCTGCGTTGTAGCGAATTGCGTAGAGGTTTCCAACCTTCTCGCCTTGTAGAATAGTCCGTCCTTGATGCTGCACCAGAGCCTTCCCGTCGCCCAGCACCACTTTGGCGCCGCGGTCGTCGAGGATACCCGCCGAGATAAGCTTGACGGTAGCCTTCGGCACCACATACACGTTGAGTAGGTCAATCTCCAACCCTTCGATCACGTTGCTCTTTAAGGTGCACGATCCCACATGCGTCGGCTGATGCCTGGAGCCATCGTAGCCGATAACATTGAACAGTTCCTCCGCCTTGACTGCACGAACGTTCTTCAACTCGGATGCATCGTAGGTAATGTGCCACTCCGATCCCGAGTCAATGTGCCAGTCCTTCAAATGGGATTCTCCTCCAAGCGCGAATGCCAACTTACTGGGCATTGCTGATGCGCTCCCGCCACGTTGCTTGCCGTCTCCTCCACGCCCTTTGCTCCCCTGATCTGCTAGACGCTTACGGCAATCCCTCATAAAGTGTCCGGGTGTCCCGCAGTAATGGCAGGTAACGTTAGGTCTTCCGCCGGTCCTTGCTCCTTGACCTCGCCCTGACGAACCGGCGTTGCCGCCACCCCGGCGCGCACTAAACGCCGTCGTCTCCTTCCTACTGGCCTCTCGTTCCGCTGAGTCGTAAGCCATCAGCCTTGAAACGACTTGTTGAAAATCCAGCTCACCTTCGCGCGTCTCAAGGGCAGTCGTAATAACGTGATACGTGCGTGGGAGACCCTTGATGATAATCGTAGTCAGCTCGGCATCAGTGACCACGTGTCCGACATCCAGCAAGTCTGACTGGAGCTGCCGCGCCCTGCTGACGTAGACCGGCATATGCTCTCCATTGGCCATCTTGAAGTCGCTGAGCTCCTGTCGTAGAGCTATCTTCCTCGTGTTGCAGGTTGATGCGAACGTCGCCGCCAGAGCATCCCAGGCAGCCTTGGCGTTAGCTGCCCGCACAATGGTCTGGAGGTGGTGGTTCTTGACGTTCTTGGCCATGACGCTCTTGACCTTGTTTGACATATTAACGTCTGCTTCTGAAATCGGTGCAGCAAGCAGAGCGTGACCGTATCCGAGCTCGCCACATAGTAGCTCGAATCGTAGCTTCCAGGTTGCGTAGTTGTTAAGGTCAAGCGGTTCGTCCAACCTATCCTTCCCCATTGTGAAGACCTATAATCGCGAAGATCAACACTAATAGATGGGCGAAAGATGCCAAGCTCCGCGGCACACGTTGCCGGGGCTCATAACCTGTTGCGAGATAGTCTAGCGGACATTGGCAAAGCTTGGCCGTATTACGAGGAAGTATTAATTACATAATTATATATTGGAATAAGAAAAGAGAGAGCGAGAAAAACGTCTATAGAAGCAACGTCTGTCGGATTGGTCCATGCAGCGGTACGTAAAAGGATAGGAACTTCGCCCACAAAACATACCACAATATACATAATTCGAAACCTTATAACGTACCACAAAAAGACCCCTGAAAAGCTCACTTCGCGTCCACGTCTAGGTCGTACTGCAAAGCTCGCTCACTGATACGCAAACCAGCTAGGACGGCTCGCTAAACATAACTAACGATAACGTTTTCATAACACGATCGCGCAGATGGAATGCCTAGATCGATTCCAGCAAGTATGTGTGCCCATGTCGTACACATCGCCTAAGTACATACCCTGCTGGCAGCAGGTTTCTTCACATGACATCCTCATGCCCCACATGCAATAGTAGTACCATGCATGTGGATTAAAATGTCTCTTAAATACCAGTTATTAAGCTCGGCTCAACTGCTGATTCTACATCTATCTGTGGATGTTTTTATGGAACCACGTCGATGTCGTCGTCACGAATGACATCCAGATCAACTAACGAACTAACAGCTTGCAGACTGCCCGCCCGGGTCAATCTAGCAACCTACTCTTAGTAAGGGCACAGAAAAACAGACTTGACGATCGGGTATGTCCGTATGGTACGTATGTATGTATTGTGTGCACAGTATCCCGGCGGAGCATACATTGGCGCGAGAAGTCAAGGCCGTTGCCGTACAGCGAGATAAGTGTAGTAGAAGCAATATGGAATGGCACCGATCACGCGACGACCCAAGTACCCACGTACTGGAGGCAGGCAGGAGGCTGCCAAAGTTGAGCACGCGGGCCAATCAATAATCAAGGGTCCCGCACGTAGCTAAGGTGTGGGGTGTAATTGAAAGTAATACGGGAAAGCACGTATGTCTACCCTGATTTTATGAACCTGTATGAAGACATACATCTACACACCTCGTCGTGACACTTTATGCATGGCTGGATGGTGGATGATATGCGTGTATGTCGACATCATGGCCAGGGGCCTGATCATGGCTGTATCCTGATAGTACCAGGGTACCTGAGCTTTACTGAGCGAGATATTTGCATGTCGTTGGTCCTTTTATTTAGCACGTCAATGATTACTATTGGCCGATAATTTAGGTTCTTTCCATGTGCTTTTGTGCTCAGTGGGCTACGAAGGGAGCGAGCAAGCACGTGCGTGCACCAACATGCATGCATGCACGCATGCATCAAGCAAGTATTTTTCATATTTAATTTTTTATATCGGTTAAATGTTGATTTGTTAATATGTTGATTTGTTACTAGCTGGCCATATGCACAGCTCCATTTCTTGCTTGAGATGTATATACGTGTGAGAGGCAGGGCTATGCATGCATGCTAGATGGCGGCCTTGTATGTTATGCTGGTAGTGTATGTGCGGCAGTTAAGAAGTAGAACACATTTGTAGTACGTATCGTTGATAGACCGTATGTTACTCGTTTTAATCATAGATAACAGTTGTGTTTGGAAGGCAAGAACCTACAAACTAATGTACTCATCTGACATGTGCCCATCAAATATTAACGTTCTTGCTTGTTTGTCATCACGTATGCATGCATGCATGCATGCATGCAAGGTCATCTATCTTGCACATATGCATGCATCTCGTTCCAAATATGGTAGTAGTTGTCTGCCGAAAAGACTTCTCTAGATGCTGATTGAATGCTATTTGCATCTACGATGGTGTCCATATGCCGTACACTGCTCACGTTACATACTACCTGTTACATAATACATGTAGATGCCTAATCTAGGGGTGTTACGCTGTGCGCGACTCGCCCTGGGAAGACGAGCACCGGGGGTCCTGACCGGACCGAGCCACAGCGCAGGGGAGGGACACGTGGCTTTGTCTGTCTGTCCTGCCACGTGCTCCCCCTCTCACTCGGACCAACAAGAGCAAAGTAAACCTCAGAGGCTCTAGCCTGGCCACTAGCCTTATTTGTCGTTTACTCGCGAGCCTTTTGCTTGGCTAGGGCATGATACAACACTATGACACACCGTGTGCTGTGTGAATACGTTTCCTTCCAACTACTATCTGGGCTAATCTAGGGCCCATTATTAAGGACGAGCCGATTGTTATCGAAGTAAGATATGATTTGAGTTCCATGCTTTGTTTGTTTGCTTGTTGGCATCGGATGTACAATAAATAAAGGGCCCAGACGTGTCAAGGTTCTGGATGTGTCCAGAAGCAGGTGCAACGCACAGATCGATGGCAATAGATATTTCTATTAGAGTGCATGCATGTAGTATTCGACACACAAACACAGTATAAGGTGCATAAACCAGCATCTCAGCATCTCGACAGGCCCTTTTGACGCTTAATTACTATAGTAGTGAACAAGCCATCTAATTCGACTGAACATTCTGGAGGCCCTAGGGTGCGCACTTGGATCCATGGATCCGTGCGTGGGTGTAAAAGGCCAGTTATTAGTGCCTTTGATTACTTCCTCCCTGAATAAACAATGTCAAAATGCTGGTACTTGGCGCGTTTACATGCATCTGTGTAATAATAACTGGCAGTAACCGCCGAACTGAACTGCTTTGCGCCTGCATTTCCGTTGATGGTCAAGATCCGGTTGTGATTGCAGTTGTTGTGTGTAACGTCATCACATACAAGCCATTATGGTTTGGGTAGTAAGGACTAATTGATGAGGTATTGCATCGCCTTGTATGTGGGATCCTGCATGACGGACCCTGCCAGGCTATCGTGCGTGTGTTAGCACATCGTGGCTTTTGATAGTTTTTTTTCAATCGATAGATAGTAAATGTGTTGGAGTGGTCAATACTCCTGCACTACCATACCAGGACTCGTGTCATCAGGCTTCTCATGAAGCCCCACGCACCTGCCTGTATGTATGTGTACACATGTAGGACAACTTAGAAATAAGGAATTTTGTAACAAATTGCCCCGCGCCGTCCCACTGTCCTATATTTTCCCCTTGTATACAGCTTGGGTCAGCTCAGCAAACCTTTTCCGAGGGAATTATTACGAACAAATAAAGTCGCCTGTGCTGAAGGATTTATTGCCTTGCAAAGTCACGAAGGAGGACAAGGAGGTTACATATATGTATATTCTGGAATGCTCGACGGCTGCAATATAAAAACGAGCGACCGACCTGTGTGTGGGTGTATGTGTACATACGTTACCAGATTTGAAACTTCTCGTGGGTGGCAGGTAGGTGTCGTTGTTGGGGTGTTACAGGTAAGTGTCGTTGTGTATGTTGATTCTCTCATCCAGCTCCTTGATAGCCGCTTCATTACCAACCATTCGTATCTATCTATCAATCCGCTTTGAATTCCCTCCCGACTATTTAGTGATCCAAGAAGGGCAGAGGTCCACAACGAAACGCCCCTGCTCAATTGCATAATGTCCCAGTAGATACATTTCTTATTATTCTACCATTAGGGCTTACTATATCTAACTATTTGTTTGTTTGTTTATTATTTTGCTTGAGCCTTCAGTTTCAGATGTCACGTACGATCGAGCTCCTTAGTAAGCTTGTAGCCCACCAACTAACCTAATCAACCAACAAACAGTAACTTCGCTGATGTTAGTCGTAAGAGTAAAAGCGAGTAATGCACCTTTCCTCGCCCTACCTGTGCCTATATATATATATATATATATATAATATATATATATATATATATATATACACATGCATCGTACGTACCCACTACTACGTAGCCGAAGAGGGCTTCTCTCACTTGACAGCTCAATCATCATAGCTTTTTAATTCGAGGTGGCGCACGGTTGGGCTGCTTCATCATCCGTCCACCTTAAAACTACCAGAACATTACTCAATAATGGTGCGAGCGAGCGAATAATAAACAGCTCCTCATGTGTAACCTGGTTTACCGGTATTTTGCATCCAGCAGTCTCGTTCTCACTCTCCTACCACTCCCGCCCTGCCTCCATCTCCATTCTTTCATTTCCACTGTTTCGCCCCGTCCCACTGTCGTACTATATCTTTCCCTGATCGTACCTAAATATTGTCGGATTCATCCATTGCCTTAACTTATTTACTGTCCTGCCCGGCGTAAACTGATAATTTATTATGTACATGTACATCCACACACGCATACTACGTACCTACTCAATTCATCCACTGCACGACATCAATGGGTACGCATGGTCATCGGGCAGGGTGTCTGGAAGTAGGAGACTTTTGTCTCCGGGGGCAGTAGTACGACATACAACTTTCCTCATTATATTGTCTCCTCGTCTGATGATAGCTATAATAGCAGTTCCACCCCTTGTTGTCGCCCGTCTAAGGCAGGCGCGCACCTCCATTCTCTGCTCGAGTAACATTATTGGATGCTTCATCTCCATACATGCATGCATGCAGGATGCAAGATCAGCTTATCTTCTGGATGGCACTTGGCTCCGGAACCTCGCGGATCCGTTGCACTTAGCCGACGCTGCACACCCGTACAACAATAATGGTAATTGCAGATAGAGCAGCTCCTCCCCGGAGTCAAGTTCCGGATACACAGACCCAGCGGTCACAAAACGGCAGCAGGCACGCAGCAACTAACAGCACCGGCTGTAGCAAGCTACATTTACCTTAGAGAAATAGGCCTAGATAAAGCGGTAGGCAATCATGCAATAAGCATGATGCCTAACCAAAAACTAACTGCGAGTAAAGTTCGCGATTTGCAAAGCGAATTGTCGTACATCTTGGCTAGGTGAGCCAATAATAAAACCACCCTGGTGAAGAGCTTCGGCCTGATACATTAGTATGATAATGCTAATTATTCGGAGTTCAAGACTCCGCTGTCACCAATTACCAGTAGATGTACAATTTCGCGACGTTAACTTATTTGCGAACCATTGCTAAACCTTCCAAAGCTACGCTTCCGCATAAGTCTAGCAGCATCATTAAGACGACTGCTACAATTGGTAGCGAGACTCTGAGCAACGATCCTCCAAAGGTGAGCTAAACTTTGCACAATGCCAAGATACACGCACACCGCAACAACAAATCCTCCGCAGCATAAAGCGCGGAAGGAAATCTTACGTTTTAAACGTAAAAAGGTCAATGAAAATTTGCGACTAAGGCGTTTCGCCGCCATAGCCGCCAATCGACGACCAAGTCGTTCGAACATTGACCCTATGGAAACGGTGCCTTCCGCTCCAGTAATTCCCATAAATAATAATAAGAATTCTATCCCTATTATCCGCGGTCCTCAGGAACCCATGGCGGATGAAGGCGACGTCGCGTTGCCTTCCAATGGCCTGCCGCAGCGCACACCAGAGCAAACGCGCGCTGCCCAGCATGTTGCCGACACAATGCGCAACGCAACGCATAATCGTGTTGTCGCATTGGAAGGCGAGTTCACGCGCCTCAAGGAGTCGCTCGACGACCAAATGGGTGCCATCCGTGCGGATTCCGACCGCACGCGCGCCCTATTGGAGCAAATCTTCGAACGCCTTTCGGAGCGTCCTCAAGCGTCCGAAGTGGCTGACTCCCGCAAAAAGGCTATCGTGGACATTATTTCCACAATCGCGGGGTCGAGCGTCGCAACCCTGTTACCGAAGGATGCCCTTCAGCACACAACGCTGCAAGCCATCCTGGAAAAGCACCTAGTTCCGGTGCCAACGCTCGAGGAGGTTCAATCCCTCTGGGCGGAGGCAACCGCACACCTCGCTGGGGGTAGCGGGTCTCAGACAACCGCCCCAAAGTCCAGCCGGCCAAGTGAGGTAAGCCCTAATAGACGGGTTCCGCATCCCCCCAAATTTTCTGGGAAGAAGGATAACACCATCACTTGCACCCGGTCTTGGTTCAATGTGCTCATGCAATATTTCGACCTGATGAACATGGACCCGTTTGAGCACATAGTGTACTTCTTAACGGGCAAAGCACAGGTCTGGGCGGCAGATGTCCTCGAGATGCACAAGTCGGGCAAGAAACCCCTCACACGCGAAACCTTAAGGGCGGCGTTTCTCTTGCAATATGGGGACACGCAACGCAACACTGCCATGGCAGCACGGGATCGCTTGCACTCTCATGAATACGACATGAAAACTGCCGAAACCGTTGCTGAGTATACCCAGCGCTTCCATGATGTCCTACGAGAAGCTAAGGACATGGACAAAGCAGACCAGATTAGCTGGTATATCAAAGGCTTAGTTCCAGCACTTCGGGGTCGGTGTGCAACCGACGATGAGGGCAAGGACTGGCAGGATTTAGATAAATGCATTCTTTATGCAGTGGGCCAAGAGGTCCGGTGGAAGGCAGGAAAAGATAAGACTGCCACCGTTGAGCTGAAAGCTGCTACGGTAACCACCCCTAAATCCAGACATCCCTACCAAAAACGCCCCTTTTCCCGATCACAACAGGGTTGGCAGTCCGCGAGCAAAAAACCCCGGACCGACCAAGCTTCTGACAAGCCTTCTAGCAACCGGTGCCGCTATTGCCACGGCTTCAAGAAGCCAGGCCAGTCTTGGCCGGACCACGCGGTGGACTGCTCCAAGGCGATCAAGGCTGAGGCGGAAAAGAAGTTGGCGCTCGCTGCCCGGCTCGAATCTAAAATGCAGGAGTAGGACCCTGGCAAGCGTGTGGAGGAGTGTGAACCAGTTAGACTGGTTGCACCAGATGGAGAGTTTGTGTTGCCCATGACCGACAGCCCTCGGACTGATCGGATGTTCCGGCCTGACGAATTCCGCCAGGTTGAGGTTCAACTCGGCCGTCAATTTACCTTTGACGCCGCATGTAACGATTCGGGCAATAATAGTCTCTGTCCACGTTTTGCCTCTCCATCAAACCCATTCGTCAATCATAACCTTGCGGGTGAGTTTGCCTGGATTCATCCTCCTTACAATCAAATTGCTCAGTGGCAAAAACACTACATCTCCTGCAAACACAAAGATCCAGAAAATACCTCTGCAGTCTTTGTAGTCCCAAAGTGGAGCTCAGTAGAGCACAGTATGCGAGCAGCAGGCTTTCGCCTGATAAAAACATACACACCAGGAAAACGATTATTCCTGCAGAAAAGTAGCACAGGAGTACGGGAACTCATACCAGGTGTTTCATGGCCTATTCAGCTATGGTACGACCGACCGTCCACTACCGTGCACTTAAACTCCATAGTTGGTTCTACACCGTCTATGATCTTTGATGCTCGCCTGTGCCAAACGGCCTGCAAAGTCTTGGCCGATTCCGGTGCTGATTGTAAAGGTACCGCAGATGGGTTTATATCCCTAACAGCCGTTAAGAACATGGCCCTTGCTCTCAAACCAACACTTACCAGCTCAGTTAAAGTGGCTAATGGCAACACCGAACTGATTGAGGGCTCAGTTGTTGCCAACCTTCAAATTGACAAGTTCCATGACACAGTCAAACTCCTTGTTCTCAAACAAGATGTCCCAGGTGTTGACATTATCCTGGCTAATGACTGGTTAGGAAAACGAAAAGCCACAATGTGCTGGACAACCAATACCCTGACAGTGTATAAGAAGCCAAATGCGGCGTACACGTTTACGCCATCTCTTTGGGCTTCCCCGGGTATCGACGATAACCTTGATGCGATTACCCTCATGAACTATGTCACTGCAACACTGTATGCAGCGACCACTGTCGAAACGGTATCTGCTAAAGCAGCAGGCAAACGAATTGCTAAAGGAGCACGAAGTTATCTCCTGCTCGTACAAGCAGAGGAACAAATTACTGCTCCTCAACCCAATTCCGGTGGGAAAAATCTCCTGACTGATTCGAAATTATCTGAATTACTGGAGGAATACAAGGATGTATTCGAAGACCTTCAAGGCCTTCCCCCCGACCGGAATATTGGTCACACTATTCCATTAGTAGATGGTGCCGTACCACCAGCTAAACGAGCCTATAGGCTCACTCAACTGGAGCAACAAGAGGTTAAAAAGCAAGTTACTGAATTACTTAGTAAGGGGTACATTGAACCCTCAACCTCACCCTATGGGGCTCCAGTCCTCTTTGTCGAAAAGGCAAATGGGCAAGGACTACGCATGGTGTTAGACTACCGTGCACTTAATAAACTGACCATAAAACGGCGGTATCCCATGCCCAATATCACAGACCTTTTCGACCAACTCCAAGGAGCAACCATTTTCAGCTCCCTGGATTTACAACAGGGGTATCATCAAATCTTAATCTCTCCCGAGGATGTGGAGAAAACGGCCTTCATAGCCCCAGGCATGGGCCAGTTCCAGTTCAAAGTCCTTTGCTTTGGACTCACCAATGCCCCTGCAACGTTCCAAGCAGTGATGAATCGCGTCTTCACTGACTACATTGGCAAATTTGTGCTAGTGTACTTGGACGATATCCTGGTCTTTAGTAAGACCCCGGCTGAGCATGAACAGCACCTCCGTTTGGTACTGTCCTTGCTCCGAAAGCACCAATTCAAGGCAAAATTGTCGAAGTGTCAGTTCAACCGGTTCGAACTGCATTTCCTGGGCCACAAAGTAAGCCAAGAAGGCTTGAAAGTAGACGACCGCAAAGTAACAGTCATTAAAGACTGGCCTGTCCCCACGGATATTAAGAAACTGCGGGCGTTCCTTGGCTTAGCCAATTATTTCAGGAGGTTTATTCAGGGTTATTCCTCCCTTGTGGCCCCCCTCACAACCCTTACCAGCGAGAAAGTGCCCTTCCGCTGGACCGAAGCCTGCGAGGCAGCCTTCCAGGGTGTGAAGCATGCCTTGACCAATGCACCAGTTCTTAAACTCCCGAGCTTGATAAACCTTTCACGGTTTGGTCTGATGCCTCTATACATGGCACGGGAGCCGTCCTCTTGCAGGATGACCACCCTGTAGCTTATACCAGCTCTAAATTCAATAGGGCAGAATATAACTACACCACAACAGACCAAGAGTGCCTAGGCACTGTTTTAGCCCTGGAAGAGTGGCGTTGCTACCTTGAAGGAGCCAGTGATGTAACGTTGATCACTGATCACCAACCACTGGTATACCTACAGGATCAACAAAGCGCGGATAAGCTGTCCCGCCGCCAAGCTCGTTGGATGGAACGATTATCACGTTTCACATTTAAATGGGAGTATCGCCCTGGTCGGGTGAATGTAGCTGACCCCATCAGTCGGGTCCACGATGTGGTGCTCAACTTGCTTTCTGCCGCGCTGATTGACAGCGACTTAGGACATCGAATCATCCGCGGGTATGACGGTGATCCCAATCTCACGAAAACTAAGGTAGCAAAACTGCGGCTCAAAAAGAAGGGTAACTTCTGGTACCATGGGTCCCAGATCTACATCCCTAATCAAGCTGACTTACGACAGGTTATCATGAAAGAGTATCATGATACCCCATGTGCCGGCCACCGCGGCATTGACCGCACCAAACAAGCGATCGCACAAACTTATTGGTGGCCTGGACTAGACACTGACGTGAAGGCCTACGTCAAGTCTTGTCCTCAATGTCAGCATAACAAACCAAACAACACCAAACCGGGTGGTTTGCTGCAGCCGCTCCCCATACCTTCTTCCGTGTGGGAGAGCATATCAATGGACTTGATAACCCAGCTACCAACAACTCGCAATGGGCATGATGCGATCGTCGTGTTTGTGGACCGACTGAGCAAAATGACGCACTTTGCTCCCACACTCACGACCGCAGGAGCGGAAGAGTTGGCTCGCCTTTTTGTAGCCACTGTATTCCGGCAGCACGGCCTTCCAAAGAATATTATCTCTGACCGGGACCCACGCTTTACAAGCAACTTCTGGAAGGAAATCTTTCGCCTATTGGGCACCAACCTCCATATGAGCACAGCCTTCCATCCCCAAACCGATGGACAAACCGAGCGGATGAATCGCTTACTGGAAGAGACACTGCGGCACTATATCTCCCCTAATCAGGATGATTGGGATGATCACTTACCGTTGATTGAGTTTGCTATTAATAACTCAAAACAACGCTCGACGGGTATGACACCATTTTCTCTTAATGGTGTCCACCAACCGCGAGTGCCGGTTGACCTACATGTACCCTCTAAAGTGCCGGCTGCTGATGAGTACTCCACCATCATGCGCAAACGATTACAACTCGCTAAAACTTGTCTCCAGGCTGCGCAATCTAGACAAAAACAGGATGCTGACTCGTCTCGGCGCCCCGTGCGTTATGAGGTTGGACAAAAAGTGCTGTTAAGTACCAAGAATATAAATCTCAAAAAACCTGGAACGAAGAAGCTGATGCCAAAATTCATTGGCCCATATACAGTTGTCGCTAACATTGGTGAAACAGCAGTAAAACTCGAATTACCGGCTGAATCTCGCCTACACCCGGTCTTTCATGTGTCTCTCCTGAAACCATTCAAGGAGGGTGCACAGCGACAACCACCTTCACCACTTGTTATTGAGGGTGAACCATTCTACATGGTTGAAGCCATTGTAGATCATCGTGACGTCTCAATCCGTGGGGGCAGAGGTAAAACTCGTCGTGAGTACCTTATCAAGTGGGAAGGATATGATTCCACTCACAATACATACGAAACCGAGGCGGCACTAAAAGACTCCGATCCTCTGGTGGAAGCCATTGAGGAATATGAGCGAAAACTCAAAGCCAAAGCACGGCCGAAACCCACTGACAAAGCAACCTCATCCAAGAAGAGACGGTAACGCTCCCGGGACGGTTCGCTTCAGAGGGGGGGGAATGTAGCAAGCTACATTTACCTTAGAGAAATAGGCCTAGATAAAGCGGTAGGCAATCATGCAATAAGCATGATGCCTAACCAAAAACTAACTGCGAGTAAAGTTCGCGATTTGCAAAGCGAATTGTCGTACATCTTGGCTAGGTGAGCCAATAATAAAACCACCCTGGTGAAGAGCTTCGGCCTGATACATTAGTATGATAATGCTAATTATTCGGAGTTCAAGACTCCGCTGTCACCAATTACCAGTAGATGTACAATTTCGCGACGTTAACTTATTTGCGAACCATTGCTAAACCTTCCAAAGCTACGCTTCCGCATAAGTCTAGCAGCATCATTAAGACGACTGCTACACCGGCGGTGGCGCCGGCCCAAGTGGGCGCTGCTTCTGGTGATGGAGGTGGTACCTTGGGGTGCCACGGCGACCCATGGGTCAGTGATGGCGGCTGCGTTTGGGATGAGTGAGGCCGGGCTAGCTGTGGCTAATTGATGAGTGCACGGGGATTGGCTGGTAATGGTGGCGGAACATCCGAGACATCTGGGAGCCGCACTGCTGCTGTTGTGCCCGGTGAGACAGCAGCAGGTGAGGTTGTTAGAGGCGGTGAGAATGAAGCTGTAGCAGACGTCTGGCTAGGCTTGCTTACTGCTGGCATCATCAATGTTATTAGTGGATCTGACAGTGACGGGGGGTGCAGAGTGAGCTAGGTTCAGCTCGGTTTCCTCGACATCATCGTCTGCTCCAGCCCCGGCAGCATATTCTTGCTGCTTTTCCTCCATTGGCGGCGGCACCTCATCATCATCACCAACAATTGGCACCTGCTGCTGCAACTTGGATGATGTCTTGGCACTCCGCCTTCTATGCGTGACCACCTTCGAGTAGAAACTCCAAATGTAGATAATACATGAGATAGAGACCAAGGCCATGTTCCAGATGAAACCCGTCATGTCGATGACCAAATTGGCCTCGGTGGGAATGCCGGGCTGCGCGTTTCGGAGCTGTGGCAGCGCGAACAGCAAGGCCGTAGTGAAGGTGGCCATTTCGATGGAATTATCAAACTTCCGGTACCACACGGTATAGAGCGCCTGGGTAAAGACGATGATGCTCAGAAGCCACATCACAAGGACAATGAAGATGGAGATAAAGCGAGAAATCGCCGAGCGACTGCCCCATATTAGGAAGGAACCCTCTGCAAAAGTGTCTCTTCCGTTTAAAGCAATTAGATAGTTTTCACGGGGGGTCCTGACATGGTATTTGAAGCCTGAGCCTTTCTGCACCACGGCCGCCACAAAAGGTAAGCGCATCGGGGACATGAGTTCATCTTTGTCATCTATCAGTTGAACTGTCAAACGGATATGAGCCCGGTACCTGCGGCAGACAAGTCCGTGCGTGCGTGTGATGTGGGGCCTGATAATAACACCAATACTCTGTGATATAACATCGGTCGTCAAGACCTTCAAACTCAAATTTATCAATAGGTAATGAGAACCAAAAAACTGGCTGTAAACGGCGTAGCTAGTGTCTGATCCAAGTGTAATAGTAGTAGTCGTATAGATGCATGGGAAATAAGTTAGAAATGAAAAAACAGCTGGGAAGCATTATTTGTGAGCACACGCACCCGCACTACTATACCTTTTTGAAAACTGGTTCGAGCATGTAGATGTACGGAGCACATGTAGATGTACGGAGCTGCTGAAATGGAACATTGCCTTAAAAGGTGCGTACGACGGAGCAGATTATGTACGACTACAATGGTATGACTATATATACCATAGTTTATATTTTATTCCTTATATTATTTAGTGGATTATGTAATATTAACTATCATCGGCGATGACATTATTAGCGTACAGGATAGACAAACGGACGAACAGACTAACAGACGGACTTATTACCTGTCGAAAGGATACAATCGAGTATGCCTCTCCGCAAACACAGGCAAATTGTCGAGCGCTGCCGCTGACTCGGTGATAGAAGCGCTCGCTTTAATAATGTTGCCGTTGACGCCAATAACCAAGGAAAAGCTTCGTTTTATGGGCGGCGTGGTAACAATACCTCTTGCACTGTCAGCGGACTCGTTGGCATCAGCGTTCCGGGCGAGCGAAAAAGGCACCTGGACTGACGCTCGGACTAGGCCGCTTAAAACGAATTTCTTGACATCCACGTCCTACGAAATATTAACAGTAAGATAGTTAGTACAACTATATATACAATATCAATGCATTTCTGCTTGCTTCTCTTTGCGGTTAAAGACATTATTGTCGTCACGCGCGCGGCGTTCGAGCCCTAGTTGATCAATCTATATATCTGAGACCTCGGCAAACCTTCACTGAATATGCGCATTGCGGAGAAGGAAAATATTTATGTTGGAATACATACGTAGCTATTAGCACTTCATAACCAGGCAGGAGTAGGCTATCTAGGGGTCATATGCATGCTCCCCTACAGTTTGGGAGGACACACACATACACCGCGGTGACACACACGCACGCACGCGTGCACACCCTCCATCAATGGAGTAGTGCGTGTATGTCACAATGTATGACTCCTCATCAAACCCCCACTCCGCAAATAAAGCGATATCCCAACTCAACGCACGTACTTGGATGACGATAGCGATGAAGACAGTATTGTTTGGATAATCCGGTCGCTGTTTCTCAGCAGCGAGTTCGTAGTCAAAGGCATCAACATACTTTGCTTCGCACATCCGCTGGCGTTCAGCCCGAGGAGGCGGCGGTGGCGGCCATCGGAATGGGGGCCGCGGAGGCAGCGGAGGAGATCGCGGGGGCCGTGGAGATGGTGGCCGCGCATAATCATCAGCCGGTGACTCATCATCAGACAGCTGCGAGCGCTGAGTGAAATCACTAGAATAATCTTCATAATAACTACCAAAATTAGCCTCAATCACGGTAATGTTCACCGGCTTCAATCCACACACCAGCGCAATCGGGCCGTTCTTGGTTATTTTTAACATTGCTGCCCCGTACACTATCCCCCATGGAACCAACAACCCCAGCAACACGAAGACCAGGACGTGCACCAAAGGGACCCAGGCTGAGGATACATTCGGCGGGTCAGATATATAACTCCATCCTTTGGTGACATTTCCCCAGCATCTGATGGTGAAACCTGCAAAGGGCTTGATGATGAACTTCGGTCCTTGTTCCGCACCGACCTCGACATCCGCGGCCTGTGAAGGTTCCCTCTCTCTGTGATGCAAGTATGCTGATATTCTTGTGCGCATAGCGAGCGCCGACAATCCTACCTAATCGGAAGGAAGACCCGCGCCTAATGTGCAAGCAAGCAACTTGATTGCGCCAGCAAACGACGTGCTTCAGCAGCGGCAGCGCACTGATGAGCAGTGCACGTAATGCAAGTCAGCTAGCGCACGTGGCTTCAGATAACTTTTGGAATATAGCTTATTGGTAGGATTGTCAACATAAGCCTTCTAAACAAGGGCAGGATAAGTCGGAAAAGTACGGCGTTCGCCTCTATATTTAAGTACGGCGCTCGCCTCCTACACACTCTGGGAAAGGTTTTTTTCCGTAAATGTTTTTTTGTCCGTAATATGCAGTTTTCCTTCCATAAAGTCTGGTTTGCTACTTTTACGGAAATTTTGACCTACCAAAATCCACTAAGTTTCTTTTGCAATATTTACAGTTAAAACTTTCATAAGTGTTGAAATGTAAGCTTCTTGACACCCTGTGAGACATATTGACTGCTCTTGCCTTTTCCCATGACATTTTCCGTAAAAATTTTACGGAAAATTTTAGGTGGTCATCAGAACAAGGCAAAAGCCCTAAATTATCTTCTACTTAATATTAGCTCTTTGTTTTAATATTAGCACATTGTTTTAATGCGAAAAGTACCAAATAAGAGGCAAACTGCAAAGTTAGGACAACTCATTCAAGCCTTCAAGTATGGGAACTTACAAAAGAAATAAGGAAGTAAACGTCGGTTATGAAAGCGAAAAACAACTTGAGGCATCAAGAAGACCAATTGAGGTCGTACATGACAGTTTGTAAAGTACGACCAAAGCATATTTCCTTTAGGCAAGCTACAACCATAGGATTTCATGTATTAGTTTCTAATAAATAAACAGTCTAGAAGATATTAACACAAGCGCAATCTGTCCTGGTAAAAGGAATCCCAATGCGATAAAGGTGTGACAAAATTAAGCTCCAGAACCTGGAAATACTGATTCAAAATATCATTATTATACAAATATAACAGATTTCGGCAAATTTGGAAACAATAAGAAGATTCGGGCATCAGTCGGGATGATTGTTGACCAGCGTCAGCAGCCGCACTTTTGGCGGCCTAAATGGATTGAAGCAGCAGGAGCCGTGAAAATTATGTAAGTCTCATATATAATGCATGACTACGAAGATAATAGCAGGAATTTGCGGGTTTGCTGATATGTTTGCTGGCTCAATGCCATCTTATAAAGCAAGTTGTCTTGAATAAGAATCCGATTCAGTAAGGACTGTAAACAGGTTACAGTCTCATAATATCATCCAATGAGACCTCAATCCCTCGCTCCCTGTGCCTTCTTTCCTTCTTGCTGTGCCTCCCTCCGTCGCAGTGCCTCCCTTCCTCGCAGTGCCTGCCTCCCTCCCTGTGCCTCCCTCCCTGCCTGTGCCTCCCTCCCTGTGCCTCGCTCCCTCCCTCCCTGTAGGATGTGCCTCCCTCCCTCCTTGTGCCTTTTTTCCTTCCTGTGCCTCCATTCCCCCCTCCCTGTCCCTCCCTTCCTGCCTGTTCTTCTTGTTCCTTGCCTGTTCTTTTTTCCTTCTTTCCCTTCTGCCTAGGCATCTAGGCCTGCTATAAGGCTTTTGAGTGGCTAAACCTTAGTGCTTTCGTTAAAAACCTGATGTTATAATCCTGGAAATCCGTAAAAATTTCATACAAAAAACTTTCCGTAAACTGCTGTTTTCTGTCCGTAAAGGTTTTCCATAAACCCGGTGGGCATATTACGGAATCATTTTACGGAAACTTATTTTCCGTAAAATGGGGTCATTTTACGGAAAACATCCACCCCATTTTACGGAAAAATGACCCCCCCTTTTTCCCAGAGTGACAGCGGCTGTAACGGCCTACTCTAACTCTACTGCCGGCTCGTTACTAAAAAAGCCGGTTCCTAAGTACGGCGCTTGCCTCCTACGTACAAGGGTAGGATAGGTACGGCGCTCGCCTCCAAGCTGCGACATGGGCATGTTATTATAGCGGAGGAAATGTAAATTCTTAAGCAAAGAACTGTAAGATAGAATGGACAAGAACTATGCATGCAATCTTAGGGTTTTAGGGTTTCTTGCTGCATCCCTAAGGCGTTTATTCTTTGTTAGCTTGAGAACATTCAGAAGGCTAAAGAAGTTGCATGAAATAGGATGGCAGCTTGAAAATGGTAAAGAACGGTAAAACGTCTTAGGGGGTCTTCGAGGGTGGGCTCTTAAATAAAACGGCCTAGGTAGAGAACATTCTTTGGACATTCTCTAAGGCAATATTGGTTTGCTTTTTATATGGCATAAGAATGCTTAAATACGTTCTTAAAGTGGTTTTCATTTTGCTAGGACTATTTGGGCATGAACTAAGCTTTCATTTGCGTGCGGGGAGGCTGCCCTGCGAGGAAATAACAATGCATGCTGACAAGTGCTGGTGTACCCAGCAGCATGGCTTCAGGTTGCTTGCATGCAGAGAATGCCTTACATAGTTTTCAGGGCGCTGGTTTGTGCAATTTCTTTGAAACTCAATCAGCATGCATGCTCAACATTACTTGAGTGTTTTCCGTACAGCACGATACACCTGACATGTATGTTCATAACTCGTTGTAGGCCTTTAATCCGTCCATCCATCGTCTGCCCTCCAGTTACACTTCCCGTCGACCATGCATCCACCCCATCTCATGTATGTGTTAAGGGGTCTTACACTGTGGGCTCATCATGTGTGTCTGTCTACCATTGGCATGGTCCCTTTATTTGTCATGTCGTTTTGCATTCCTCCTCGATTGCACGTGCTGCAATGTATTACCACTATAACAACGGGTGTGCGTGTTTAAGTCGCGTTAGTTAGTATGTGTGCTTTTCGCGCATTAGGCTCTGCGTGGGCCGAACGCACGTACGTCTAAGCAAGCAGGTAGAAAACTAGACAGAAAATCCGTAAAAGTAAGTCGTTTTCAAGATTACCCCTACCCCGGGGGACGGTTACTAAACCCCCCTTGTAACGAGGGGGGTTCAGTAATAACTGCTACCCATGCCCTTACCCGCCTGTGTAACATTTACGGGGGGTTACGCCCCTTCTGGTGCCATAAGGAAGTTTGTTTTAATGAAAAAGACACGGTGAGCTGGCACAAGAGGGATGTATAATAACAAGCAAGCATAGAGCATGCCTCAATGACTACATGGGATCACTCTGGGAAAAGCCATCCTCCATATTTCTTGTTGGATCCATAAAGTCCATATGGACTTCCATAAAGTCCATATGGACTTCCATAAAGTTACGTATGGAAGGCAACAATACCCAAATATAGCCATGAAATTTTTTTAATTATATACGTCCTATTAAGACAGATTGTGGAAAAATGCTTTTCTGTGACTTGGGGTAGTTGATACCTAATAAAGCAAGTAGCAGCTAGCTCCCTGTGGTTTAAGGACACACGTGACACACACACTCATGTAGCTAGAGACTCGCACCTGTCCAGGGCCTCGTGTGAAAAAATGTCGACAGGTTTATCGTACCATTTTTGCTGAATGGGTACTCGAGTACCGTGCCACATTTGCAGTTGAGGTGCTTGATATTATACGTGCTTAATATAATGCTAACAAATATTCGCTCTACATTCGTATGTCAGTCCTTATTTAACCGTCCATGATTAATTATTTTTATGCATCTTGAGGAATGGTCTAGCTTGTGTCAGCTCACCTGTAGTATCCTGGGGTATCTACGGGTATTATCAGAGGTGGCCAGTTGTCTGGCATCCTTTGGATCGAGCCTTTGCTGTAGGCGGATATAACAGAGATACAACATCACCAATCCTTTTCCGAGGGAATTATTACGAACAAAGTCACCTGTGTTGAAGGATTTATTGCCTTGCAAAGTCACGAAGGAGGACAAGGAGGTTACATATACGTATATTCTGGAATGCTCGACGGCTGCACTATAATAACGAGCGACCGACCTGTGTGTGGGTGTATGTGATGGGGTGTTACACTGTGGGCGACTCGCCCCACAAAGACGAGCACCGGGGGGCCTGACCGGACCGAGCCATAGCGCAGGGGAGGGGCACGTGACTTTGTGTCTGTACTGTGTGTATGTGTATATACGTTACGTACTACATTTGAAGCATCTCGTGGGTGGCAGGTAGGTGTCATTGTGTATGTTGATTCTCTCGTCCAGCTCCTTGATAGCCGCTTCATTACCAACCATTCGTATCTATCTATCAATCCGCTTTGAATTCCCTCCCGACTATTTAGTGATCCAAGAAGGGCAGAGGTCCACAACGAAACGCCCCTGCTCGATTGCATAATATCCCAGTAGATACATTTCTTATTATTCTACCATTAGGGCTTACTATATCTAACTATTTGTTTGTTTGTTTATTATTTTGCTTGAGCCTTCAGTTTCAGATGTCACGTACGATCGAGCTCCTTAGTAAGCTTGTAGCCCACCAACTAACCTAATCAACCAACAAACAGTACTTAACTCATGATAGTCGTAAGAGAAAAAGCGACTAATGCACCTTTCCTCGCCCTACCTGTGCCTATATATTATATATATATATATATATATAATATACATGCATCGTACGTACCCACTACGTAGCCGAAGAGGGCTTCTCTCACTTGACAGCTCAATCATCATAGCTTTTTAATTCGAGGTCGCGCACGGTTGGGCTGCTTCATCATCCGTCCACCTTAAAACTACCAGAACATTACTCAATAATGGTGCGAGCGAGCGAATAATAAACAGCTCCTCATGTGTAACTTGCTGGTTTACCGGTATTTTGCATCCAGCAGTCTCGTTCTCACTCTCCTACCACTCCCGCCCTGCCTCCATCTCCATTCTTTCATTTCCACTGTTTCGCCCCGTCCCACTGTCGTACTATATCTTTCCCTGATCGTACCTAAATGTTGCCGGATTCATCTATTGCCTTAACTTATTTACTGTCCTGCCCGGCTTAAACTGCTGATAATTAATTACGTACATGTACATCCACACACGCATACTACGTACCTACTCAATTCATCCACTGCACGACATCAATGCGAAAGCAAGTAACATACGCCGATGGTAAAGATACACACATACATGTGCTACTTCCGGAGTTTTACTATGAACTGCGTTTGGCGGCAGCAGCGGGTAAGTTCTGTGTGAGGCAATGGATGTTTCCGCCGCCGAGCAGCAGCTCCCGGCTGTATATCCCTACCACTTTGCGATCAGGGAAGGCCCCCGCAAAAGCTACCAGGGCCTCCTCGTCGTTACGACTCTACGAGGGCGGAAGAAGGGCACGGACACGCGCGGGGATCAAATGAAGTAATAACGATTCCGTCTTAAAGAGCGAGGAATGGACGGTCAGCAGTAAGTAGCGCACAGACACACACACACACACACACACACACAGATAGATAGATAGATAGATAGAGAGAGAGAGAGAGAGAGAGAGAGAGATGCCGTCATTTGAATGGACTACCTAGCAGCTGCACGGTACTGTATCTTCATTATTATATTAGATGTTCAGCAATTGATGACACAACCATGTATGCATGTACGCACCGTATCCATGCGTAGGCCCACGCACACGAGCGAGCAGCACAGGCACGTCATCATCATCACCTACATGCTGCCCACCAAATTGCGGCACCACCACGCCGCCGTTGACGATGTAGCTGTTGATGTACGACGCCGGCAGCCGCCGACCCGCCGGCTGACAGGTGTTGTATCCCGCCGCCTGCGCCGCTGCTGCCAGGCTGTTCACGTCCCCTGGGACCACTAGCAACGGCGGGTTGGGGCAGGGTACCTTGATGACGCGCATTGTACGACCACGGGCGTCCGCTTGGTCCTGAAGCGCCTCGAGGTTCCGCTGGCAAATTGTTCTGAGGTGTGGGTCGGCGACTGGGTCGTCACTCCAGGCGAGGAGAACGGTGCCGGGTGCCGCGAAGGCTGCCACGTTGTCCACGTGACCGTTCGTACCCTACACACACACACACACACACACACACACACACACACACACACACACACACACACACACACACACACACACACACACACACATACACACATATATATATATCATCAACCTCTTATCCAGGTTTACGTCCTTGGACCAAATTCCTCCCATCCCATGTATATAATTTCCGTGTGTAAATATTCGTATTATGCACTCATAAGTGCGACTCAAGTAGATGACGACAGACGCGGCCCTTCAACCCTCTAAGCCCTCTGCCTGCGATGCTGGAAACTCTGCGCTGCGTGCCCTACCTGCTGCGCTACCTGCCGCTGGACCCCTTGCCCGATGGACCCACCTGTTCGTCTCCCACCATGCCCTTCCATAGCCATATCACGCGCTCTGCTCCCAAATACTCCCTAAGTAGGTTTTCAATTTGTTGTTGGGTCAGCTCCAGATTTCTCGACCAGTGCAGAACACTCTCCTCGGTTACCATGATGGTTCTGCGTGCGGACAACAGGAAGCGGTGGAGGCATATAACAATTATATTATATTGTAATATAATTATTAAATATTAAATAACAAAAATATTTGCATTGAATTACGTACTATAATACTATACTATTTAAGGGTGTTACACTGTGGGCGAACCGCCCTGCAACGACAAGCACCGGGGGTCCTGACCGGACCAAGCCACAGCGCAGGGCAGGGGCACGTGGCTTTGTCTGTCTGTCCTGCCACGTGCTCCCCCTCTCACTAAGACCAGCTAGAGCAAAGAAAGACTCAGAGGCTCTAGCCTGGCCACTAACAGAGCACTGAGGAGCACCGAGGGGCACCAAGAAAACACAGTAAGGACCCTAAGAGAAAGGAGACAACTAGCTGTTCACGAGACGGGAACCATTCTCCTCCACCACGATTCTGACCTGGCAACGGAAGAGCCTGCCGAAAACACGCAGAAACCCTCAGGGGAGAGACGCCAGCACGAGGACACACGCTTACACAGCCGAGCTGGAAGAGCCAAGCTAAAGACGGAGGGGGGGATGACGAGCCAAGCTGACTCACCCCCAGAAAGCCTCCCGGCCCCACCCACAGCTGGTCCCCTAACTCCTGCAAAGCACAAGAAGGAAAGACCTCTCTTGCTGGCCCCCCCCCCAATACCCTCAGGGCCGGTAGCCTGGACATTGACACCTCTAGCCAAGAACCCTCCACCCTCTCCCTGCCCCTCCTCTAAAACTAGACTGCTTTCCCCTCCTCTCCACCTACCTCCCCTCCTCTCGTCCCCTCTTTCCCCACAAAAGCCCCTCTACAAACCACCCATCCTAAAACGCCAGCTCTACTATATATATCATTACATATAATAATACGTATTATATAGAATATATATTAATGATACAATAAGTATCATTAATTTATTGTTTGCAAGGCGCCTCGCCCACAGGGTCACACCCCTTAAAAAGTACATAACATAGTAACTAAATCGTAAGGGCATGCGCAATACCAACCATACCTAACTGAAGTCATCAGCGCTTATTATTAATTTTTACATAAGGACTACAGGAGCTATCCTTTACCGAAGCTAGTTATTTCCGTATGTATCGTCAGAATGCAACATTTTAACTCACAAGCCCACTGGGCATTACTTATGCTTATACGTTTCCTGTGTTTATCCGGCGATAATATTTTCAATCTTTCGTTGCTGGGAACCAAAGCCCTGCCTACAAGCGAGAAGCGACCTACCCGTCACCATCACTGTGTACGGCTCCGCCTTCCAGGTGCAAAGGGCATTCGAATGAGCGCATGCCCGCAAGCTGAGGTAGACTGCGACCAGCCGCACGGTCTCTTGACCAGTCCGGAAGCAGCTATGCATCAATCCGGAGAAGACAGCTTTACATGTCGCATACCATGTCATGTATGGTGGATTAATTATTGTAAAATTCTGAATCTATCTATTCTTTTAATTACATGAGATGACATGAAATGTATGAGATGACGCAACACGATGCGCTGCGATGCTATGTGGTGTGGTGGGATGCGGTGGGGTGTGGGGTGTGTGTAAGGTAAGACACAATCTTCATGTTTTCTTTTTAATCAGTTAAATTAACTTAAAATCAACTCTTAACTAAACCCGAAATACCTGGAGATAAAGATCATGATGGCGTGAAAGTAAAAACCCCATCTGGCCTTAGGCACCCAATGAGCCCTGCCTGCACAACGACCGCCTGCTGCTGATGATCCCGGACCGCTCCATCCACACATCCGCCCACCTACCAATCTACCCACCCAGCACCTACCGGTGGCAGGCCGTGCTCCATCTTGGCTGGTGATCCGTAGCAGTTGAAGTCGAAGTGCATCGCTGCAACCTCTCGGTCGCCCGTTGACGGGTCATCCCGGACGAGGCACTATATACACACAGGTAGATCCAACAATTCGGTATGAGCTTTATTTTTAGGTTACAGACGAGTGAGTCATGTGTGAGTTATATCGCATCAGGGGGGGTTGCAACGCAACAGCAAAACCATGACTCCATCCACCTTCATCGTGCCATGCGTGTATGATAGTGATTTTGTCATCTATCATGTACGACAGATAGAGCTGCAGAGTCCGTAGATGAGGCACGAAGCAAGTTAGCTGGACGTGCCGTACGTGCCGGTGGTGCCAGCGTAATGGCCATGCCTGATATATAATCACACGCACGGCAACTCAAATGTATGAATGTATGATGATGCAATGTCGTAATGTCGCAGTGTCGCGCAAGCTCTTCTGCCGTCTGCTGCATCCGAGTGTAGCTGCGCCCAGCTCACATTTTACCGTTATGTTCCGGGAGTCCGTGAGCGCAACCGTGCAACCACAACCGTACGTACACAATCAACTACCATACACCCTGCTGGCACTACACACATAGTGCGTCATAAAACATCTACCATACCCCTAACTACCATACACGCATGCACCCTGCCTGCTGGCCACACAACCTTCGTCGTCGGGGACTCAAGCCGCCGCCAGCCAGACCCATAGCGAGCCCGCGCAAGAATGGCGGCCGTATATGTCCCTGAATGAACCTCCTCCGTACCGTACGACGTAGAAACCTACGTACCGTGGGTCCCCAATCTCTAACCCAGACGTCGTTCGTGGGCACGGGGATCACCTCCACTCCGGAGACCTCCCGGAAGTAGTCACACGCCACGTTGTATACCTAATCCGCCGTAAAGCAAGCACGCGGTGTCGCACAGAGAACAGTACGAACAGGGCCAGGGCGACGGGGCAGGGCGCGTTATCACCAGGCAAGTGCATAAGACATGCACATGATGAGGTAGGTAATTCGAGAGAGGAAGAAATAAAGTTAAATAAATGAGATAGATAGCGGCCAGGCTTGGGAGCGAGGCCTCTTCTACTTCTTTGTAACTTAGGAAAATAAATATCATATTACAATAATAAATCAGTGGATAAATATTATTAACTCTCATGACCACATTATTTATTTGTAAAATAACTCTTGGAAAGAATTGTAGGCTAGTTTGAATTGTGTTTTCAAACCCTAAACATGTATTTTACCTTGGGATCCGCCAGCATCCAAACCGGTTCAAACTGCGAAATGGCGCGAGCTATAGCCACCTGCTGCTGCTGAGCCGGCCGCGCCTCGTCGCGCCACAAGTACGGATCATAGGGAAACGCCATCCACGTGCCGGCGTGGCGCTCGTACTCACCCGGCATTCGGAATCCCAGCTCCCGGGGTGTTGGCGCGGCGCGAAAACTACCAACGCTGTGTACGCTGTGGCTGTAGCTGCTACGGCTGTAGCTGTGGTTGTGAGAGCGGATAGGGATATATGCACCGGTGCTGCTGCTGCTGCCGCCGCCTACAACGGCGGCCAATACGCCACAGACATGGCCACGGCCTAACGTGAATGGGGGAATGGTGAGGGGCGCAGGTACAGTTGCAGCAGCGGCGGCCGCATCTTGGAATGACCTTCTGACGATGGGCCAGGAGCTGATATGAGCTAGGTGATGATGGTAAGCAGGGGCAAAGGAAGTTGAGAGTCGGCGAGTAAATGCTTTGGAACCGCTGCTGCCGTAAGTTGGTGCATACAACGACATCGTTTCGCGATAAGAAGAAAGAAAGCAAACGGACGCCCTCCCAATGAACATCCGAACGACTGGGAAAAAAGTGGCGGGCCGCACCGGACCTCAGCACGGCTTTTCAGCTGCCTGCTGCACTACTTTAGAAGCAGATAGATTTGGGACTTTGGCGACGGGCACGACTAAAATATCTGATAAGGTTAAGATTTGAAGTCCGAGGTCATTCGGGAAGTATCCAGAAACCGGAGCTATAAATGATGATGATGATGTATTACGTACGAGGGTCGGTTGGGGTCGATGGCTAAGGGCCTAACGCCGAAGCTTTGGACGCGGGCCTTACGGTAAAATGACTCAGGAATTTAGATGACCGTGTATTTTACATATGAAAGATAAAACGTTCGGAGCTGATACGATGCGCAAGGGCTTTACGAATGACTCAGGCAGGCTCCATTTCCACGGAGTCAAGAAATAAACCACGAGGCCCCGAAACAGAAGTTTTAAGCTTCACACCTGAAAATTTGCCTTTGTCAAAATGCCACAATTCCGTGAATGATCGCACATTACATGGCTGCTGCAGGAAGTTAACGCGCGTACCTTAATCTGAAAGACCGAAGATTAGCTAGATACGGAACGCCTAACAAAATGCTCATCTTGCAAAAATATAGGTGTACCTTCCTGAATCTTTTGACAGTGAATCATCCATGTAGTCGTCGTCCAAAGCCAAGCTCCGAGACCGGAAACGAAAGGTGTTTTTGCCTTTTCTTTAGATTTATAAACGTTTATACCATTATATTATTGAATGTCGCATATTATTACGATGGCGTCCATGATTACAATTGACGGTGAGGAAAAACCCACCGGCATGCACTTTGGCTATATATAGCTTATTAGATAATCGGTGGCACAAAAAGCATATCATGATAACTACATTTGCTTACACTTAATTTTAAAAAATGCTTCACGTGTCGATCGAGGCCCATGAAAGTCCCTTAGGCCAACTTCCATGACGTTCCGTCAGGAAGGCCCTCCGGCGTATCCTCGCGCCCCGTGCCTTCCTTCCCAAACTTCTCCGTAACAATCAACCCCGTAACAACCCCGTAACCTCTTGCTTATAGGTAGCATGCTGGAAGGTGGCGGACAGATCCTCCGCAATGCTTCCGCTTTGTCTGCCATAACCGGCATCCCATTGACCGTGGATCAGATACGCGCAAAACGCACCAGGCCAGGGCTGCAACCACAGCACCTCACGGGCCTGAAGCTGGTGGAGGCGTTATGCGGAGGGCAGCTGGAAGGTGCGCACTGGCTGTCTGACAACATAGCTTGCCTCTACGGGTATTTGCATGTGCGTGAAGCGGCTACCTTATTAATCATTAACTCGCGACCATCCCCTCCCATCCGCCGTGATCCCCTCGGCGCACTCTCGCTAAAGCCTTAAGATTCATCAAATGTCATCTCGTTATTATCTGATGTTGGCATGCCTTAATTATTTGCTGCTGCTTCAGGAGGGGAAGTTGGCAGCAGCCGGATCGTCCTACGGCCCCAACGATCTCCTAGAAGAGGCAAATACAGCGCTGACACCAGAACAGCTGGAAGCTGTACATTGATGTTGCAGGTAAGCAAGCTGCCGTGCGTGCTACGCGGGCGGGGGCCCCCGACCCCCTTAGCTCGAACCTATAATCTATCTAGAAATGCCACGTATGAATAGATGCATGGTACTTTCTGCCCTATTATATAGATGTTAACTTCTGCACTATTTTTTGAATCATATCAAGGCGTGTTACACTGTGGGCGACTCGTCCTGCAAAGACGAGCACCGGGCGGGGGCCTGACCGACCATGTTATCATCGATATACTTAAGAAATACACACACCATACATGTCCATGTAACAAGATTTTAAACCTACTTCACTAACAATCTATCTTCACCAACTACAGATCGATTGCCGCTTATTTAATTTCGCTGCACTTGATTTCCCCGCCCGGCTGCTGGGGCCCGATGGCGGGGAAGCTGTTCGCAGGCCGCCATGCCCGTGTGTGTATTTGCGGGCCCAGCAACCACCGCAGCAGAGTCCACGGCGGGGGATCCGGGCTACAGCTATCTGGAGCTCAGGGGTGGTACGGATGCTGAAATGGCGCCGCCGGTGGGCTACCTGACGGAAGTACTGATTCCCGTGCTCCGAAACCAGTACGGCGATCTCCTGGATGGCCTCGACGTACAGCTGGTGAGTGGTGTTTGCTTTTGTTAAATGGCATTATATATGGTGCGCGTGCGTACACCCCGATTATTTATATGAATTGTTAATTATGTATGAATATATATTATATTATTTATGTAACTTGGAATGCACATATAATAATGTCGAGGCAAGGCGTCGTCGTCTCTGGTGGAAGCATACATACATGCAATGATGAACGGACGAGCTTCCGCCGGGAAAGCGTGAATGCTGACATAAACCCGCTGTTAACCCGCTGAAATCAACACGAGGAAAACGTATTACAATATTGCTATGGAGCTATTGCTTGACAGATCATAAAGAACGATATATATATTATTTATTTATTTATTTATATTTATATTTAAGGTGTTTCCTCCTTTTGCTCGTTAGCGCATCGATCTTGGCGACTTCGGAATGGCAGCAGCAGGCATGCGTGTTGCCATGTACAGGTTCGCCGTGGGTTTTATCCTCGTGGTGGCGGCATCGTGACGGTCCGAGTGCCCAGTCTCCCCGCTGGCACCTCGCTACCCCCCCTGGACCTCACGTTTCGCGGGAATCTGACTCAGGTACTTTTATACCTGATGAGGTCGTACGGTATTGCGTGTCATTGCGTGTCGGTGCACTTGCTTGCTTCATTCGCCACTTCGTCCTCATTTTGTAGTTTTCGTTGATGACCTGGTTCCTAATTTGGAACCATGGTCTGCCCAGTGCACCATACTGCTGCTCGCGTAGTGGTAATCGATGAAATCGGGATTTTAATGTTTTTCACCGCCGTACGTCCGCGCGCGTCTCCATCCTTGGCCGTCCTCATCCTTACAGGAAGATGCTGTGTATGTACGTTAGGTCCTACCTACCCAGGACACGATGTATATATCCTATATCCTATCATATGCAAATAATCGATTCTGGCACAGCGTCCAAAAAGAACGAAAGTTACACACACATGTATGTTAGGTATTAGGTTCGCTCGCTTTGCTGCTAGCTCTACCATACGCTGATGAAGATCGATGTAATTTCGTCTTCCTGTCTCGTGCGTACTACTCGCGGCGATTTGCTTGCATCATCATCACCGGCTGGCTCAGGCTCATCGAGATCGGGTTGCCTTGAAGCTCGCGGTGCGGGAGGCAAAGGTGCTGAGTATGATCAAGCACCCCAATATTGTGAAGATGACTGCGTCCTACAGGTCGAAGAGCGGCCGCTTATACCTGGTAAGTAAGAATCATGTTTCTTTTGATTGAATTTCGGATTTCAAATAAACGATTGATGATGACGTTGACTAATAACTAATGTAAAGGTATCATTACGTACTCATGCATGACCTAAGATTTCTTCGCTGCGTACATACATAGACGCAAGCTACAAGCAACGATGCCTGCGTATATCTTTAAGCTGACCACTGTGTCACTGTAAACCTGGATTCAGTTTCCGTATTAGCTCCGAAGACGCGATTTTCGTTGCGCTCTGTACCGTTTTTGCCTCTAAAATTGCAACAACGTTTAATGAAAACTCACCGATGCCTACAGGGATTGTCGGCTTCATTCTGAAATAGCAGGCCTCGTTTGCGAGGGGTGCATCACCAAATTCATCGCACGGGGTTACACAACAGTACGATTAATAGCATGCAATTATATCTACCGAAATCGTCTGCACATTGACTGCTACATGTATTAATGACTCGCGCTGTTTGTGTACGGCAGAAGGTGAACGAGCAGTCACTTAATATGCAGCAGCAGTCACAGCAAAGCTTTGCGCTTGCTCTTTGATCTTTCATACCTCTTCTTTATTATATGATAAATTCCCTGTTTTTGAATACAGGGAAACTTGCACAATCCAACGCCAAAATGCAAAACTAAAATGGCTTCACTGCACCAGCAGGGTGCTTCGGAGCTAATTAAGCTAAATGCCGCGTCAGATTTCCATTTTCAGTATATACATACATAGTGTGTCATAAAAACGTTGTTAGTGGTGATGTAATGTAAGTATAATGGACATGTTCATTCTTTGGTTGTTTGGCTTATCACATTCTTGCCCCTACTTAGCCACACACCTTGGGGTATGTTTGCTGCCTCCTACTCGTTCTATAGAGGGGTGTTCATTGGTGACCACTAACCCTCCCCCTAACCCCCTGCGTAAAATTTATATGACGGCGGGAGGGTTACCCACCTTTGGTGTCATAGAGAGTAACCTAGTTATTAGTTACCTACTCAGTAAAAAGCGCCTAGTTAAAAAGAATGCGCTCATGAGCATACTTATAAATAAAAATAAAAAACGCGTACACAGCAGGGTTTAGGAACCTCACATCGAAGGGTTAATGGAAGGGTGAATGCATGCCATATATATCGGGCTGCCATAAGCTGCCATGCTCTTCAAACGGCTCTTGAAACGGGCTTCTTCGGGCTTCTTCGAAATTGCTCTCAACTGATGCTGGCCATACTGTGTGAATGTAACACGAACACTGAACACACAAATTAATGGCGGCAGTGATGAGGCGACAACAGCGACGGTTCAAAAGACCCTTCCAGCCATGCAAGGAATGCGAAATGCGAAACAATTTATATCCGAATCACACTTGAAGCTCATTCCTCTACAGAAGCTTTATTTCACTACAAGGCATTTCTTGGGTTTAACTTGGGCTGATGTTGCGGCAAAGGCAGAACCGTGGAAGTACCTATTCATCAATTGAATTACTTGTAAAGAACAAAATTCAATACGGAAAGCCGTTATGTGGACTTGGACTATGTTTGCCGCAGTGCTTCCCTTTAGCGGGCAGCAGGAAAAGACCAAACAAAGGTCAGAACATGCTTTTAATAGCCTAGAAATTGCCAAACAGAAATCAGTGCATTTACCTCGCGACGGCATAAGTTCCCGAGGGCCTTACACTACTAGCATGGACTCCCAACTGTATAAATTCCCAGGGGCCTTACATACTGAATGTACGACATGAAAACTAAAATAACTAAACTAAAAGCAACTAAAAATTACTAGGCTAGCTAAATAAAGCGGTAGCAATCATATCAAAATATAAACCATTTTAAGAAGGCTGCAAAGACATACTTATGAGTAGCAAGGCTAGATAGGCAGGTACACGCACGCCAAAAGAAAACGTATAGAGATTCCAACACTTTCACAACTCCACCATTATTCCGTGCGTGCAACACTCACGTAGCAGTAGCCCACACATGCTTTTATTCACGTACATGCATACACAACGACGCCCACGCCTGGCAGGTCCTTGAGTACATCGAGGCCACCTTGCAAGACCTCCTCAACCGTGCTCCGCGGGGCCTGCCGGCAGTGCTGACCAAGATCCTGTGCTGGCAGCTGCTGTATGCCGTAGCGTACCTTCACCAAAGAAAAGTAAGTAAAATGATCATCGGTCAATGTATGTACATGTAGTGCTGCACGCGCGGCTGTATTGGCATATGGCTGCGATATGGCATCGTATTCAGACACCTCGGGCAACATTCATACGTGTATGTACTTTCCAGATTTTGCATCGAGACATCAAGCCTGACAACATCCTCGTCACCAATAAGGGTGTGCTGAAGCTTTGCGACTTTGGGTTTGCACGCCATACCTTATGTGAGCCCCGCCATGTCCAACATTGCACCCAGTACATCACGACAAGATGGTACCGCAGCCCCGGTACGTATGTGCATGGACCTAGATAGGTTTATATTTAAAGTAGAACAATGTCAATGATGTCATGCCAACTCTTAGTTCCGACTTATAACTATAATACGGTATACATGTTTTGTTTGCACGGCTGTTTGCACGGCCATGTCCAGCCATTTTTATGTCATGTACGGACGTGTGTTGGTCCTTGATTGGCTGCAACCTTGGCACTTTGGGAACACGCACTTATAATGCATACAAATATCTCTGACGTATAGATATGTTCTACTTTGTCTGTGATTATCATTACGGACCAGCGAGCTGTGCATTACTTGATGTGGCCATTGCCCATTCGTTTGAGTTGCAACCACACTACTGGTTGATTGTTGTCATCATGCCGAACACAAACGTACATATATGCATGTTAGCTGATTCCACACACATACACAGCCTGCTTCTGGATAAATTATCAAGGTCATGCTCATGCATGGGCTATCCCAAACCGAGTTGAAAAATATAATACATATAATCATGTGCGCTAACTTACTATACTTCATTGAGACACACACACACATATATTATATATGTGTGTGTGTGTGTTAATGAAGTGTACGTGTATATATATATATATACACACTTACGGGTTCTATATATGTATATTTTTATTTATATGTACGGGCTTCGTCAGTCTATTTATCCATCCCCTCATGTTACGGCACGTTGAGCTTGCATCTATCTGAACGACATTGCAGAGGTTCTTATCGGGGACAAGTACGGCCCCAGCTCAGACGTGAGTATTCATGTTGAATTGCTTGCCAGCCGTAACACATGGTGCAATATATAGCGCATGATGCCGGGGTGTAAATTCCCCCTGTAACGGGGGAATTTCCCGCCGCCCTGGATTGAACGTCCTCGGGCATGCACCCCGGCCTGGCAGTTCGTGCGTAGATAGGGCATGCAGCTTGTGCCTTGCACCCGATGGATGGGGTTCTTTTGTTTGCCTGACATCAATCATTTTAGCGGCGGGCGGGTCTTAGGCCTCACACAGCGCCAGTCTAGGCAACCACCATTGGGCTGTTGTTAATCATGCGCATTCTGTATGTTATGGTTGCTTGCATTCAAGCATCTGTGTGTGCTTCGCGGAATACCACCTCCGAACGTCTGGGTCAATCCTGGAGATCCCGCACACACCACTGAGAAGTAAATACGGTGCAATGGCGCTGATGCTGAATCTGCCGGACTCCCCCAATGCATGCATGGATATCATAATGCATGTGTAACTATGTGTTGCGATGCTTAAATTGTAATTTAATAGCCTGCACACACCAACGTGCATGGACGCACATATGTATATATAGGCTGCTGGTCTGTTTCACGGAATAGTCACCAAGGCGCACTAAGTCAGCTGACTAGCATGCATGCATGCTGCACGTATGAGTTGCATGCTGATATGATTGCCCTCATGCGCAGATATGGAGCCTTGGATGCACGATTGCTGAGATGGCCACGGGCAGGCCGCTGTTTGCAGGTAGGATGCCAGACCATTATTTCAAATAAAAAGTATGTATATACGTAGCTCTGATGAAGCGAGGATCTAGTACTGCTACCAGCAGCCATTGAATTTGATAGCTAGGGTACCACATATATATATATATATGTGTGTGTGTATATATGTAACAACAAAACTCAGCCGTAGTACTTACTTAGTGATGAATTTGTGGAATAATAAAGGAGCTTTCGCTGATGAGCTATTTCCTTCTACCGTATATATTAACACTACCCGGAAATGTTACAAAGGCGTATATGGCAAAATTAATGTGCTGCTTAACAAGGAAAGGGCGCATGCTCTGAAGGTGGAAGATAGACCGTAAGCAGAGCGGCAGGCCAGCAGCGCCATTGGGAGAAAGCAACGCTAGCTATTATTGGCTGGAAGGCGAATGGACTCATTTATTACCCTTCAATAAATAAATAAAGAACGCTGAGTAATCAAATGCTGATTAGCTAGTAGGGTCAAATCGTTCATATTTGATAGAATTAAGTATAAATAGCATATATGTAATATAGCCAATAACTAGTATTGGAAACATAGAATGGAAACATATTTTGAGCTCCTCCATCTCCTGTCCACACACAACACAATTTCCGCTGTGCTGTTATCCAAAATACGTCCTGAACTGAACCCTGCGCAAGAGCAACAGTTTTTAAAGAATCATCATGCTCACTTGGGCCTAGGCATATGCAGTTTGGGTCAGCATACATGTATGGAACGGAGTCCGGCACTAGCAAGGCGGTCCTTATTTAAAATGCCGCACACGTTATCATGGTTGCCAAAGGAGCAGATCAGGATAAGATTAAACATAATATCATCAGATATTTGTGCATGTGAACGGCAAACCATATATATGTTAGTTGCTGCAGGCAATTGGAACGGCACATACATGCTGGATGGAATAGCACGCACATTCGGTGCATGGGTAATAAACCGGCCTGTGGAAAACTTCACGTGGCATTTTACCCCTTGCTTGTGCGAAGACTGGAACATTTAGGATTGACCAGAGATATCCCTTTCTTATCTGATGTAACTACCTGCTTGGTTCTATCTGCTGCAGCCACTCGCTGGCATGCATCTCCTTATGTGTATGCGTATGCATTATATATATATATATATATATATATTTTTTTTTTATTTACATGTATGTGTATATATTCCATCCCCCATGCTGTTCCTTATTAACTTATCCTTCTCAATCTCATTATTATGCATCCTAGCTGCCCAAACACGACTATCACAGCTAGCTGCTGCTTCAAGGAGTCGCTCATGTTTAGATAGGCGTTTATATATATATATATATTGTGTGTGTGTTGAGTTATTTGTTGTGCACTGTGTTACAGAAACCTTGAACTCAGCTTCCATATTATCGATAATGACGTGATTATAACAACCCACGGCGCTCAAGGCATGCATCTGTCAATATGCAGCATGTTTTTGTGCATAAAAACGTGGGCTACTTAACTTGCTCTTTTGGAAACCTGTGTGGTGTGCTCATATAAATGCATTCATGATGTACCCATTGCAAATGTGCCACAAGCCAAGAAGCTCTGCCTGTAGGTGTACGTCGATGATCTTTCCCGAGCCAGTTTAGCTCGTTTTATTTTAGCGGTGAAACAGCTGCTTGACATGCATGACACTGCAAAAATCGCATATTAGGAGCTAATAATAATATGGGAACTGAATCCATGTTTCCTGTAACACAGTGGTCAGGTTATTAATAATAAATCTGAACTAATAACTGAATTACTGAACTGCATGCACATGCATACTATACTTTCACGTGCCGCCACTGCAGGCCACTCCAGCACAGACCAGCTTTGGCGCATGGTGCGATGCCTTGGTCCACTTCCGCCATGCCAAGCTGCTATCGTTGCCGCCAACCCCGAACTTCACGATGTGGTCACATCTGCTCCGAACATTCACAAGACCCTGCGCCAGCACCTCCCGGAGCTTGAACCAGAGGTATTCCACTTGGTAGAATCCTGCCTATGTCTGGATCCCATGCAGCGCCCGACAGCACAGGAAATGTTGCAGTGGCCATACTTTGAAGATGTTGGTCATTGGCTTGCAGAGGTGGCGCACGGAAGTCTGATCACAACTACCAGCACCAGGCCTGCATCTGCTCCTGCTGCGGCTACATCTGCATTAGAGTCGGCGATCTCAAAATGTCAGACTACCGCAACTAATAAGGCAGCAATGCGGATGGTAACAGTATCAGCAGTACATGATATTGATGGGTGCAATAGTATAGAGCAGCAGCAAGGTTTGGAGCTGGCACCCAGAAGCGGCAGTATGCCAAGTAGTGGTGGCGGCACGCCATCCATGAAGGTTCAACAAGTAACAGTGCCGACACCTGCACAGCAAGCTCAAGTACCATTCATAAGCTACGTCAGGTCAATAAGTGGAACAACTGCCACCGCAGGTGCTATCAGCCAGCAGCCCTTCCTCAATACAAAGGAAAGGGCGCGCGCGTGGGGGATGGCTGCAGCACGTCGACGGTCAGCAGACACTACTCCTACACGCATTCTTGATGACGGTGTCACCCCGGCTGCTGTGGCATCAGGCACCTTAGCTGTGGAGGACAGCACCCAGAACGCCACCGACATGAGCAGGGCTGTGATCATTCCCGTTACTACGCACGAGCTTGACCAGACGCTGGAAGGCACAGCTACCATTAATATTATCGATAGTAGCAATAGTAGTCATGGCAATCGGTACAACAATTTTCGCCTGCCATTCGTAATAAGTCGCCGCGGCCTGATAACTTCATCGGGAGACCCCGCCGAAACGGTTGATACTACCAGCACCGGGAATTATTTCCTTTCAGCAGTAAGATCGGGCCCCAGCGATACCCAGCAGCCCAGTGTAGAATGGCACGCAAGCGGTTATGTCTCCGCCACTATTATTCCTGCAAACACCACTTCTGAGGACGATGGTGGCCAGCATGGTGTTTCAACGTCATGTTTAGCCAATACCGCCGAGACGTCATTTAAGACACAGTCAGCGCCTGCAGGTGGTCAGGATCATACAAATTCTGTCCCTACTCATCATCAATCTCTTTCGGTGACAGGCGCAGTGACAGCGGCAGGCACGAAGAATAAGGCGGTGAACAGCAGCCGGCGGTTTGGCAGCGGCAACAGCGGTCACAATAGCTACAGCAGCAGTGAAGACAGCAAGTCCAACTCAACTGTAATGTGGACTTGCTCTGTGGGTACACATGGCTTTTCAAATGCATGTCCAGCAGTCGATGAGGCCGACGAGTCGGACTGGTGTGGCAATAATAGTGGTAAATGTGGCAGTAGTGGTGGTGCGACAGCTCACCAGCAGTCTACTGCTGATGGGCAACGGGTGCGTCTACAATTGGGTAGTGGCCGTTTCATCATCAATGGCCTTCAACGCACTGCAGCTAGGCTGCTAAGATTGTTTAGCTGCCGCGGCAGCATCAAATCAAGCATGAAGCCAGAAGTTTCAGAATAATCTGCCCCCTGCTGGGAAACCAACGAAATGTACAACGTGAATGAACTGCTGTCGAGCCATGCGGCATGCACTACTGTATTGTGCATTTAATATGCCGTTTAAGGACTAGTGGCATCACGAGTGGCTGCTGGTTAACAATCAGCTCGAGCATTATTATTACTATCATCATTAGTATTATTGAAGTTGATGACGACAGCCCCTGTCTGATGATGTATGAATGAACCCATCGTGTGGTGTCATCATCATCAGGCTGGACACACGACGGACTGGCATCCACCGCAGCAGCTGTGATAGATCACAAACGGAGTCAACAACGAATGCCATTACTATCAGTTGTGAGGACTGATGGTGCGGTGGCTGGTAGTCAGGGCTGCTGGTGGCAACATGAGCAGCAGCTTAACACCCCTCCTTGCCATGCATGCATGCATGCATGCATGCCGGCGCCAGCAGTATTAGCAGCGGGCCCGCTACATACAATACTATTATTGGCGTCCACCGCCAGTAGGCATCAGTATCGGCATCTGTACATGTGTCTACCTACATTCGCAGCATGTATATGTGTATATATATGGCACCGGTGACAATTTAATGGAGTAACGGAGCGGGGTTTATTTGCGACAATCCTTGCATGCAAGGCGGAATCTATATCTGCAGTACGTAACGTACCCTCCCATCAATATATACGCTACCTACATACATGCTATCTATCGGTTTTATCATTCGTCGGCAAGCAGCGTACGTGCATATGCATGCATGCATGCATGGGGTCCTATCTATAAGTAATGCTATTAATAATGCACGTTAGAGCGATTTCATTTATTTCATGATTTGAATGAAGCTATCCAACCAACGCCAACTCGATCGCGCAGATGGAATGCCTAGATCGATTCCAGCAAGTATGTGTGCCCATGTCGTACACATCGCCTAAGTACATACCCTGCTGGCAGCAGGTTTCTTCACATGACATCCTCATGCCCCACATGCAATAGTAGTACCATGCATGTGGATTAAAATGTCTCTTAAATACCAGTTATTAAGCTCGGCTCAACTGCTGATTCTACATCTATCTGTGGATGTTTTTATGGAACCACGTCGATGTCGTCGTCACGAATGACATCCAGATCAACTAACGAACTAACAGCTTGCAGACTGCCCGCCCGGGTCAATCTAGCAACCTACTCTTAGTAAGGGCACAGAAAAACAGACTTGACGATCGGGTATGTCCGTATGGTACGTATGTATGTATTGTGTGCACAGTATCCCGGCGGAGCATACATTGGCGCGAGAAGTCAAGGCCGTTGCCGTACAGCGAGATAAGTGTAGTAGAAGCAATATGGAATGGCACCGATCACGCGACGACCCAAGTACCCACGTACTGGAGGCAGGCAGGAGGCTGCCAAAGTTGAGCACGCGGGCCAATCAATAATCAAGGGTCCCGCACGTAGCTAAGGTGTGGGGTGTAATTGAAAGTAATACGGGAAAGCACGTATGTCTACCCTGATTTTATGAACCTGTATGAAGACATACATCTACACACCTCGTCGTGACACTTTATGCATGGCTGGATGGTGGATGATATGCGTGTATGTCGACATCATGGCCAGGGGCCTGATCATGGCTGTATCCTGATAGTACCAGGGTACCTGAGCTTTACTGAGCGAGATATTTGCATGTCGTTGGTCCTTTTATTTAGCACGTCAATGATTACTATTGGCCGATAATTTAGGTTCTTTCCATGTGCTTTTGTGCTCAGTGGGCTACGAAGGGAGCGAGCAAGCACGTGCGTGCACCAACATGCATGCATGCACGCATGCATCAAGCAAGTATTTTTCATATTTAATTTTTTATATCGGTTAAATGTTGATTTGTTAATATGTTGATTTGTTACTAGCTGGCCATATGCACAGCTCCATTTCTTGCTTGAGATGTATATACGTGTGAGAGGCAGGGCTATGCATGCATGCTAGATGGCGGCCTTGTATGTTATGCTGGTAGTGTATGTGCGGCAGTTAAGAAGTAGAACACATTTGTAGTACGTATCGTTGATAGACCGTATGTTACTCGTTTTAATCATAGATAACAGTTGTGTTTGGAAGGCAAGAACCTACAAACTAATGTACTCATCTGACATGTGCCCATCAAATATTAACGTTCTTGCTTGTTTGTCATCACGTATGCATGCATGCATGCATGCATGCATGCATGCATGCAAGGTCATCTATCTTGCACATATGCATGCATCTCGTTCCAAATATGGTAGTAGTTGTCTGCCGAAAAGACTTCTCTAGATGCTGATTGAATGCTATTTGCATCTACGATGGTGTCCATATGCCGTACACTGCTCACGTTACATACTACCTGTTACATAATACATGTAGATGCCTAATCTAGGGGTGTTACGCTGTGCGCGACTCGCCCTGGGAAGACGAGCACCGGGGGTCCTGACCGGACCGAGCCACAGCGCAGGGGAGGGACACGTGGCTTTGTCTGTCTGTCCTGCCACGTGCTCCCCCTCTCACTCGGACCAACAAGAGCAAAGTAAACCTCAGAGGCTCTAGCCTGGCCACTAGCCTTATTTGTCGTTTACTCGCGAGCCTTTTGCTTGGCTAGGGCATGATACAACACTATGACACACCGTGTGCTGTGTGAATACGTTTCCTTCCAACTACTATCTGGGCTAATCTAGGGCCCATTATTAAGGACGAGCCGATTGTTATCGAAGTAAGATATGATTTGAGTTCCATGCTTTGTTTGTTTGCTTGTTGGCATCGGATGTACAATAAATAAAGGGCCCAGACGTGTCAAGGTTCTGGATGTGTCCAGAAGCAGGTGCAACGCACAGATCGATGGCAATAGATATTTCTATTAGAGTGCATGCATGTAGTATTCGACACACAAACACAGTATAAGGTGCATAAACCAGCATCTCAGCATCTCGACAGGCCCTTTTGACGCTTAATTACTATAGTAGTGAACAAGCCATCTAATTCGACTGAACATTCTGGAGGCCCTAGGGTGCGCACTTGGATCCATGGATCCGTGCGTGGGTGTAAAAGGCCAGTTATTAGTGCCTTTGATTACTTCCTCCCTGAATAAACAATGTCAAAATGCTGGTACTTGGCGCGTTTACATGCATCTGTGTAATAATAACTGGCAGTAACCGCCGAACTGAACTGCTTTGCGCCTGCATTTCCGTTGATGGTCAAGATCCGGTTGTGATTGCAGTTGTTGTGTGTAACGTCATCACATACAAGCCATTATGGTTTGGGTAGTAAGGACTAATTGATGAGGTATTGCATCGCCTTGTATGTGGGATCCTGCATGACGGACCCTGCCAGGCTATCGTGCGTGTGTTAGCACATCGTGGCTTTTGATAGTTTTTTTTCAATCGATAGATAGTAAATGTGTTGGAGTGGTCAATACTCCTGCACTACCATACCAGGACTCGTGTCATCAGGCTTCTCATGAAGCCCCACGCACCTGCCTGTATGTATGTGTACACATGTAGGACAACTTAGAAATAAGGAATTTTGTAACAAATTGCCCCGCGCCGTCCCACTGTCCTATATTTTCCCCTTGTATACAGCTTGGGTCAGCTCAGCAAACCTTTTCCGAGGGAATTATTACGAACAAATAAAGTCGCCTGTGCTGAAGGATTTATTGCCTTGCAAAGTCACGAAGGAGGACAAGGAGGTTACATATATGTATATTCTGGAATGCTCGACGGCTGCAATATAAAAACGAGCGACCGACCTGTGTGTGGGTGTATGTGTACATACGTTACCAGATTTGAAACTTCTCGTGGGTGGCAGGTAGGTGTCGTTGTTGGGGTGTTACAGGTAAGTGTCGTTGTGTATGTTGATTCTCTCGTCCAGCTCCTTGATAGCCGCTTCATTACCAACCATTCGTATCTATCTATCAATCCGCTTTGAATTCCCTCCCGACTATTTAGTGATCCAAGAAGGGCAGAGGTCCACAACGAAACGCCCCTGCTCAATTGCATAATGTCCCAGTAGATACATTTCTTATTATTCTACCATTAGGGCTTACTATATCTAACTATTTGTTTGTTTGTTTATTATTTTGCTTGAGCCTTCAGTTTCAGATGTCACGTACGATCGAGCTCCTTAGTAAGCTTGTAGCCCACCAACTAACCTAATCAACCAACAAACAGTAACTTCGCTGATGTTAGTCGTAAGAGTAAAAGCGAGTAATGCACCTTTCCTCGCCCTACCTGTGCCTATATATATATATATGTATATATATATATATATATATATACATATATATATATATATATACATGCATCGTACGTACCCACTACTACGTAGCCGAAGAGGGCTTCTCTCACTTGACAGCTCAATCATCATAGCTTTTTAATTCGAGGTGGCGCACGGTTGGGCTGCTTCATCATCCGTCCACCTTAAAACTACCAGAACATTACTCAATAATGGTGCGAGCGAGCGAATAATAAACAGCTCCTCATGTGTAACCTGGTTTACCGGTATTTTGCATCCAGCAGTCTCGTTCTCACTCTCCTACCACTCCCGCCCTGCCTCCATCTCCATTCTTTCATTTCCACTGTTTCGCCCCGTCCCACTGTCGTACTATATCTTTCCCTGATCGTACCTAAATATTGTCGGATTCATCCATTGCCTTAACTTATTTACTGTCCTGCCCGGCGTAAACTGATAATTTATTATGTACATGTACATCCACACACGCATACTACGTACCTACTCAATTCATCCACTGCAAGACATCAATGGGTACGCATGGTCATCGGGCAGGGTGTCTGGAAGTAGGAGACTTTTGTCTCCGGGGGCAGTAGTACGACATACAACTTTCCTCATTATATTGTCTCCTCGTCTGATGATAGCTATAATAGCAGTTCCACCCCTTGTTGTCGCCCGTCTAAGGCAGGCGCGCACCTCCATTCTCTGCTCGAGTAACATTATTGGATGCTTCATCTCCATACATGCATGCATGCAGGATGCAAGATCAGCTTATCTTCTGGATGGCACTTGGCTCCGGAACCTCGCGGATCCGTTGCACTTAGCCGACGCTGCACACCCGTACAACAATAATGGTAATTGCAGATAGAGCAGCTCCTCCCCGGAGTCAAGTTCCGGATACACAGACCCAGCGGTCACAAAACGGCAGCAGGCACGCAGCAACTAACAGCACCGGCGGTGGCGCCGGCCCAAGTGGGCGCTGCTTCTGGTGATGGAGGTGGTACCTTGGGGTGCCACGGCGACCCATGGGTCAGTGATGGCGGCTGCGTTTGGGATGAGTGAGGCCGGGCTAGCTGTGGCTAATTGATGAGTGCACGGGGATTGGCTGGTAATGGTGGCGGAACATCCGAGACATCTGGGAGCCGCACTGCTGCTGTTGTGCCCGGTGAGACAGCAGCAGGTGAGGTTGTTAGAGGCGGTGAGAATGAAGCTGTAGCAGACGTCTGGCTAGGCTTGCTTACTGCTGGCATCATCAATGTTATTAGTGGATCTGACAGTGACGGGGGGTGCAGAGTGAGCTAGGTTCAGCTCGGTTTCCTCGACATCATCGTCTGCTCCAGCCCCGGCAGCATATTCTTGCTGCTTTTCCTCCATTGGCGGCGGCACCTCATCATCATCACCAACAATTGGCACCTGCTGCTGCAACTTGGATGATGTCTTGGCACTCCGCCTTCTATGCGTGACCACCTTCGAGTAGAAACTCCAAATGTAGATAATACATGAGATAGAGACCAAGGCCATGTTCCAGATGAAACCCGTCATGTCGATGACCAAATTGGCCTCGGTGGGAATGCCGGGCTGCGCGTTTCGGAGCTGTGGCAGCGCGAACAGCAAGGCCGTAGTGAAGGTGGCCATTTCGATGGAATTATCAAACTTCCGGTACCACACGGTATAGAGCGCCTGGGTAAAGACGATGATGCTCAGAAGCCACATCACAAGGACAATGAAGATGGAGATAAAGCGAGAAATCGCCGAGCGACTGCCCCATATTAGGAAGGAACCCTCTGCAAAAGTGTCTCTTCCGTTTAAAGCAATTAGATAGTTTTCACGGGGGGTCCTGACATGGTATTTGAAGCCTGAGCCTTTCTGCACCACGGCCGCCACAAAAGGTAAGCGCATCGGGGACATGAGTTCATCTTTGTCATCTATCAGTTGAACTGTCAAACGGATATGAGCCCGGTACCTGCGGCAGACAAGTCCGTGCGTGCGTGTGATGTGGGGCCTGATAATAACACCAATACTCTGTGATATAACATCGGTCGTCAAGACCTTCAAACTCAAATTTATCAATAGGTAATGAGAACCAAAAAACTGGCTGTAAACGGCGTAGCTAGTGTCTGATCCAAGTGTAATAGTAGTAGTCGTATAGATGCATGGGAAATAAGTTAGAAATGAAAAAACAGCTGGGAAGCATTATTTGTGAGCACACGCACCCGCACTACTATACCTTTTTGAAAACTGGTTCGAGCATGTAGATGTACGGAGCACATGTAGATGTACGGAGCTGCTGAAATGGAACATTGCCTTAAAAGGTGCGTACGACGGAGCAGATTATGTACGACTACAATGGTATGACTATATATACCATAGTTTATATTTTATTCCTTATATTATTTAGTGGATTATGTAATATTAACTATCATCGGCGATGACATTATTAGCGTACAGGATAGACAAACGGACGAACAGACTAACAGACGGACTTATTACCTGTCGAAAGGATACAATCGAGTATGCCTCTCCGCAAACACAGGCAAATTGTCGAGCGCTGCCGCTGACTCGGTGATAGAAGCGCTCGCTTTAATAATGTTGCCGTTGACGCCAATAACCAAGGAAAAGCTTCGTTTTATGGGCGGCGTGGTAACAATACCTCTTGCACTGTCAGCGGACTCGTTGGCATCAGCGTTCCGGGCGAGCGAAAAAGGCACCTGGACTGACGCTCGGACTAGGCCGCTTAAAACGAATTTCTTGACATCCACGTCCTACGAAATATTAACAGTAAGATAGTTAGTACAACTATATATACAATATCAATGCATTTCTGCTTGCTTCTCTTTGCGGTTAAAGACATTATTGTCGTCACGCGCGCGGCGTTCGAGCCCTAGTTGATCAATCTATATATCTGAGACCTCGGCAAACCTTCACTGAATATGCGCATTGCGGAGAAGGAAAATATTTATGTTGGAATACATACGTAGCTATTAGCACTTCATAACCAGGCAGGAGTAGGCTATCTAGGGGTCATATGCATGCTCCCCTACAGTTTGGGAGGACACACACATACACCGCGGTGACACACACGCACGCACGCGTGCACACCCTCCATCAATGGAGTAGTGCGTGTATGTCACAATGTATGACTCCTCATCAAACCCCCACTCCGCAAATAAAGCGATATCCCAACTCAACGCACGTACTTGGATGACGATAGCGATGAAGACAGTATTGTTTGGATAATCCGGTCGCTGTTTCTCAGCAGCGAGTTCGTAGTCAAAGGCATCAACATACTTTGCTTCGCACATCCGCTGGCGTTCAGCCCGAGGAGGCGGCGGTGGCGGCCATCGGAATGGGGGCCGCGGAGGCAGCGGAGGAGATCGCGGGGGCCGTGGAGATGGTGGCCGCGCATAATCATCAGCCGGTGACTCATCATCAGACAGCTGCGAGCGCTGAGTGAAATCACTAGAATAATCTTCATAATAACTACCAAAATTAGCCTCAATCACGGTAATGTTCACCGGCTTCAATCCACACACCAGCGCAATCGGGCCGTTCTTGGTTATTTTTAACATTGCTGCCCCGTACACTATCCCCCATGGAACCAACAACCCCAGCAACACGAAGACCAGGACGTGCACCAAAGGGACCCAGGCTGAGGATACATTCGGCGGGTCAGATATATAACTCCATCCTTTGGTGACATTTCCCCAGCATCTGATGGTGAAACCTGCAAAGGGCTTGATGATGAACTTCGGTCCTTGTTCCGCACCGACCTCGACATCCGCGGCCTGTGAAGGTTCCCTCTCTCTGTGATGCAAGTATGCTGATATTCTTGTGCGCATAGCGAGCGCCGACAATCCTACCTAATCGGAAGGAAGACCCGCGCCTAATGTGCAAGCAAGCAACTTGATTGCGCCAGCAAACGACGTGCTTCAGCAGCCGCAGCGCACTGATGAGCAGTGCACGTAATGCAAGTCAGCTAGCGCACGTGGCTTCAGATAACTTTTGGAATATAGCTTATTGGTAGGATTGTCAACATAAGCCTTCTAAACAAGGGCAGGATAAGTCGGAAAAGTACGGCGTTCGCCTCTATATTTAAGTACGGCGCTCGCCTCCTACATACAGCGGCTGTAACGGCCTACTCTAACTCTACTGCCGGCTCGTTACTAAAAAAGCCGGTTCCTAAGTACGGCGCTTGCCTCCTACGTACAAGGGTAGGATAGGTACGGCGCTCGCCTCCAAGCTGCGACATGGGCATGTTATTATAGCGGAGGAAATGTAAATTCTTAAGCAAAGAACTGTAAGATAGAATGGACAAGAACTATGCATGCAATCTTAGGGTTTTAGGGTTTCTTGCTGCATCCCTAAGGCGTTTATTCTTTGTTAGCTTGAGAACATTCAGAAGGCTAAAGAAGTTGCATGAAATAGGATGGCAGCTTGAAAATGGTAAAGAACGGTAAAACGTCTTAGGGGGTCTTCGAGGGTGGGCTCTTAAATAAAACGGCCTAGGTAGAGAACATTCTTTGGACATTCTCTAAGGCAATATTGGTTTGCTTTTTATATGGCATAAGAATGCTTAAATACGTTCTTAAAGTGGTTTTCATTTTGCTAGGACTATTTGGGCATGAACTAAGCTTTCATTTGCGTGCGGGGAGGCTGCCCTGCGAGGAAATAACAATGCATGCTGACAAGTGCTGGTGTACCCAGCAGCATGGCTTCAGGTTGCTTGCATGCAGAGAATGCCTTACATAGTTTTCAGGGCGCTGGTTTGTGCAATTTCTTTGAAACTCAATCAGCATGCATGCTCAACATTACTTGAGTGTTTTCCGTACAGCACGATACACCTGACATGTATGTTCATAACTCGTTGTAGGCCTTTAATCCGTCCATCCATCGTCTGCCCTCCAGTTACACTTCCCGTCGACCATGCATCCACCCCATCTCATGTATGTGTTAAGGGGTCTTACACTGTGGGCTCATCATGTGTGTCTGTCTACCATTGGCATGGTCCCTTTATTTGTCATGTCGTTTTGCATTCCTCCTCGATTGCACGTGCTGCAATGTATTACCACTATAACAACGGGTGTGCGTGTTTAAGTCGCGTTAGTTAGTATGTGTGCTTTTCGCGCATTAGGCTCTGCGTGGGCCGAACGCACGTACGTCTAAGCAAGCAGGTAGAAAACTAGACAGAAAATCCGTAAAAGTAAGTCGTTTTCAAGATTACCCCTACCCCGGGGGACGGTTACTAAACCCCCCTTGTAACGAGGGGGGTTCAGTAATAACTGCTACCCATGCCCTTACCCGCCTGTGTAACATTTACGGGGGGTTACGCCCCTTCTGGTGCCATAAGGAAGTTTGTTTTAATGAAAAAGACACGGTGAGCTGGCACAAGAGGGATGTATAATAACAAGCAAGCATAGAGCATGCCTCAATGACTACATGGGATCACTCTGGGAAAAGCCATCCTCCATATTTCTTGTTGGATCCATAAAGTCCATATGGACTTCCATAAAGTCCATATGGACTTCCATAAAGTTACGTATGGAAGGCAACAATACCCAAATATAGCCATGAAATTTTTTTAATTATATACGTCCTATTAAGACAGATTGTGGAAAAATGCTTTTCTGTGACTTGGGGTAGTTGATACCTAATAAAGCAAGTAGCAGCTAGCTCCCTGTGGTTTAAGGACACACGTGACACACACACTCATGTAGCTAGAGACTCGCACCTGTCCAGGGCCTCGTGTGAAAAAATGTCGACAGGTTTATCGTACCATTTTTGCTGAATGGGTACTCGAGTACCGTGCCACATTTGCAGTTGAGGTGCTTGATATTATACGTGCTTAATATAATGCTAACAAATATTCGCTCTACATTCGTATGTCAGTCCTTATTTAACCGTCCATGATTAATTATTTTTATGCATCTTGAGGAATGGTCTAGCTTGTGTCAGCTCACCTGTAGTATCCTGGGGTATCTACGGGTATTATCAGAGGTGGCCAGTTGTCTGGCATCCTTTGGATCGAGCCTTTGCTGTAGGCGGATATAACAGAGATACAACATCACCAATCCTTTTCCGAGGGAATTGTTACGAACAAAGTCACCTGTGTTGAAGGATTTATTGCCTTGCAAAGTCACGAAGGAGGACAAGGAGGTTACATATACGTATATTCTGGAATGCTCGACGGCTGCACTATAATAACGAGCGACCGACCTGTGTGTGGGTGTATGTGATGGGGTGTTACACTGTGGGCGACTCGCCCCACAAAGACGAGCACCGGGGGGCCTGACCGGACCGAGCCATAGCGCAGGGGAGGGGCACGTGACTTTGTGTCTGTACTGTGTGTATGTGTATATACGTTACGTACTACATTTGAAGCATCTCGTGGGTGGCAGGTAGGTGTCATTGTGTATGTTGATTCTCTCGTCCAGCTCCTTGATAGCCGCTTCATTACCAACCATTCGTATCTATCTATCAATCCGCTTTGAATTCCCTCCCGACTATTTAGTGATCCAAGAAGGGCAGAGGTCCACAACGAAACGCCCCTGCTCGATTGCATAATATCCCAGTAGATACATTTCTTATTATTCTACCATTAGGGCTTACTATATCTAACTATTTGTTTGTTTGTTTATTATTTTGCTTGAGCCTTCAGTTTCAGATGTCACGTACGATCGAGCTCCTTAGTAAGCTTGTAGCCCACCAACTAACCTAATCAACCAACAAACAGTACTTAACTCATGATAGTCGTAAGAGAAAAAGCGACTAATGCACCTTTCCTCGCCCTACCTGTGCCTATATATTATATATATATATATAATATACATGCATCGTACGTACCCACTACGTAGCCGAAGAGGGCTTCTCTCACTTGACAGCTCAATCATCATAGCTTTTTAATTCGAGGTCGCGCACGGTTGGGCTGCTTCATCATCCGTCCACCTTAAAACTACCAGAACATTACTCAATAATGGTGCGAGCGAGCGAATAATAAACAGCTCCTCATGTGTAACTTGCTGGTTTACCGGTATTTTGCATCCAGCAGTCTCGTTCTCACTCTCCTACCACTCCCGCCCTGCCTCCATCTCCATTCTTTCATTTCCACTGTTTCGCCCCGTCCCACTGTCGTACTATATCTTTCCCTGATCGTACCTAAATGTTGCCGGATTCATCTATTGCCTTAACTTATTTACTGTCCTGCCCGGCTTAAACTGCTGATAATTAATTACGTACATGTACATCCACACACGCATACTACGTACCTACTCAATTCATCCACTGCACGACATCAATGCGAAAGCAAGTAACATACGCCGATGGTAAAGATACACACATACATGTGCTACTTCCGGAGTTTTACTATGAACTGCGTTTGGCGGCAGCAGCGGGTAAGTTCTGTGTGAGGCAATGGATGTTTCCGCCGCCGAGCAGCAGCTCCCGGCTGTATATCCCTACCACTTTGCGATCAGGGAAGGCCCCCGCAAAAGCTACCAGGGCCTCCTCGTCGTTACGACTCTACGAGGGCGGAAGAAGGGCACGGACACGCGCGGGGATCAAATGAAGTAATAACGATTCCGTCTTAAAGAGCGAGGAATGGACGGTCAGCAGTAAGTAGCGCACAGACACACACACACACACACACACACACAGATAGATAGATAGAGAGAGAGAGAGAGAGAGAGAGAGAGAGATGCCGTCATTTGAATGGACTACCTAGCAGCTGCACGGTACTGTATCTTCATTATTATATTAGATGTTCAGCAATTGATGACACAACCATGTATGCATGTACGCACCGTATCCATGCGTAGGCCCACGCACACGAGCGAGCAGCACAGGCACGTCATCATCATCACCTACATGCTGCCCACCAAATTGCGGCACCACCACGCCGCCGTTGACGATGTAGCTGTTGATGTACGACGCCGGCAGCCGCCGACCCGCCGGCTGACAGGTGTTGTATCCCGCCGCCTGCGCCGCTGCTGCCAGGCTGTTCACGTCCCCTGGGACCACTAGCAACGGCGGGTTGGGGCAGGGTACCTTGATGACGCGCATTGTACGACCACGGGCGTCCGCTTGGTCCTGAAGCGCCTCGAGGTTCCGCTGGCAAATTGTTCTGAGGTGTGGGTCGGCGACTGGGTCGTCACTCCAGGCGAGGAGAACGGTGCCGGGTGCCGCGAAGGCTGCCACGTTGTCCACGTGACCGTTCGTACCCTACACACACACACACACACACACACACACACACACACACACACACACACACACACACACACACACACACACACACACACACATACACATATATATATATATCATCAACCTCTTATCCAGGTTTACGTCCTTGGACCAAATTCCTCCCATCCCATGTATATAATTTCCGTGTGTAAATATTCGTATTATGCACTCATAAGTGCGACTCAAGTAGATGACGACAGACGCGGCCCTTCAACCCTCTAAGCCCTCTGCCTGCGATGCTGGAAACTCTGCGCTGCGTGCCCTACCTGCTGCGCTACCTGCCGCTGGACCCCTTGCCCGATGGACCCACCTGTTCGTCTCCCACCATGCCCTTCCATAGCCATATCACGCGCTCTGCTCCCAAATACTCCCTAAGTAGGTTTTCAATTTGTTGTTGGGTCAGCTCCAGATTTCTCGACCAGTGCAGAACACTCTCCTCGGTTACCATGATGGTTCTGCGTGCGGACAACAGGAAGCGGTGGAGGCATATAACAATTATATTATATTGTAATATAATTATTAAATATTAAATAACAAAAATATTTGCATTGAATTACGTACTATAATACTATACTATTTAAGGGTGTTACACTGTGGGCGAACCGCCCTGCAACGACAAGCACCGGGGGTCCTGACCGGACCAAGCCACAGCGCAGGGCAGGGGCACGTGGCTTTGTCTGTCTGTCCTGCCACGTGCTCCCCCTCTCACTAAGACCAGCTAGAGCAAAGAAAGACTCAGAGGCTCTAGCCTGGCCACTAACAGAGCACTGAGGAGCACCGAGGGGCACCAAGAAAACACAGTAAGGACCCTAAGAGAAAGGAGACAACTAGCTGTTCACGAGACGGGAACCATTCTCCTCCACCACGATTCTGACCTGGCAACGGAAGAGCCTGCCGAAAACACGCAGAAACCCTCAGGGGAGAGACGCCAGCACGAGGACACACGCTTACACAGCCGAGCTGGAAGAGCCAAGCTAAAGACGGAGGGGGGGATGACGAGCCAAGCTGACTCACCCCCAGAAAGCCTCCCGGCCCCACCCACAGCTGGTCCCCTAACTCCTGCAAAGCACAAGAAGGAAAGACCTCTCTTGCTGGCCCCCCCCCCAATACCCTCAGGGCCGGTAGCCTGGACATTGACACCTCTAGCCAAGAACCCTCCACCCTCTCCCTGCCCCTCCTCTAAAACTAGACTGCTTTCCCCTCCTCTCCACCTACCTCCCCTCCTCTCGTCCCCTCTTTCCCCACAAAAGCCCCTCTACAAACCACCCATCCTAAAACGCCAGCTCTACTATATATATCATTACATATAATAATACGTATTATATAGAATATATATTAATGATACAATAAGTATCATTAATTTATTGTTTGCAAGGCGCCTCGCCCACAGGGTCACACCCCTTAAAAAGTACATAACATAGTAACTAAATCGTAAGGGCATGCGCAATACCAACCATACCTAACTGAAGTCATCAGCGCTTATTATTAATTTTTACATAAGGACTACAGGAGCTATCCTTTACCGAAGCTAGTTATTTCCGTATGTATCGTCAGAATGCAACATTTTAACTCACAAGCCCACTGGGCATTACTTATGCTTATACGTTTCCTGTGTTTATCCGGCGATAATATTTTCAATCTTTCGTTGCTGGGAACCAAAGCCCTGCCTACAAGCGAGAAGCGACCTACCCGTCACCATCACTGTGTACGGCTCCGCCTTCCAGGTGCAAAGGGCATTCGAATGAGCGCATGCCCGCAAGCTGAGGTAGACTGCGACCAGCCGCACGGTCTCTTGACCAGTCCGGAAGCAGCTATGCATCAATCCGGAGAAGACAGCTTTACATGTCGCATACCATGTCATGTATGGTGGATTAATTATTGTAAAATTCTGAATCTATCTATTCTTTTAATTACATGAGATGACATGAAATGTATGAGATGACGCAACACGATGCGCTGCGATGCTATGTGGTGTGGTGGGATGCGGTGGGGTGTGGGGTGTGTGTAAGGTAAGACACAATCTTCATGTTTTCTTTTTAATCAGTTAAATTAACTTAAAATCAACTCTTAACTAAACCCGAAATACCTGGAGATAAAGATCATGATGGCGTGAAAGTAAAAACCCCATCTGGCCTTAGGCACCCAATGAGCCCTGCCTGCACAACGACCGCCTGCTGCTGATGATCCCGGACCGCTCCATCCACACATCCGCCCACCTACCAATCTACCCACCCAGCACCTACCGGTGGCAGGCCGTGCTCCATCTTGGCTGGTGATCCGTAGCAGTTGAAGTCGAAGTGCATCGCTGCAACCTCTCGGTCGCCCGTTGACGGGTCATCCCGGACGAGGCACTATATACACACAGGTAGATCCAACAATTCGGTATGAGCTTTATTTTTAGGTTACAGACGAGTGAGTCATGTGTGAGTTATATCGCATCAGGGGGGGTTGCAACGCAACAGCAAAACCATGACTCCATCCACCTTCATCGTGCCATGCGTGTATGATAGTGATTTTGTCATCTATCATGTACGACAGATAGAGCTGCAGAGTCCGTAGATGAGGCACGAAGCAAGTTAGCTGGACGTGCCGTACGTGCCGGTGGTGCCAGCGTAATGGCCATGCCTGATATATAATCACACGCACGGCAACTCAAATGTATGAATGTATGATGATGCAATGTCGTAATGTCGCAGTGTCGCGCAAGCTCTTCTGCCGTCTGCTGCATCCGAGTGTAGCTGCGCCCAGCTCACATTTTACCGTTATGTTCCGGGAGTCCGTGAGCGCAACCGTGCAACCACAACCGTACGTACACAATCAACTACCATACACCCTGCTGGCACTACACACATAGTGCGTCATAAAACATCTACCATACCCCTAACTACCATACACGCATGCACCCTGCCTGCTGGCCACACAACCTTCGTCGTCGGGGACTCAAGCCGCCGCCAGCCAGACCCATAGCGAGCCCGCGCAAGAATGGCGGCCGTATATGTCCCTGAATGAACCTCCTCCGTACCGTACGACGTAGAAACCTACGTACCGTGGGTCCCCAATCTCTAACCCAGACGTCGTTCGTGGGCACGGGGATCACCTCCACTCCGGAGACCTCCCGGAAGTAGTCACACGCCACGTTGTATACCTAATCCGCCGTAAAGCAAGCACGCGGTGTCGCACAGAGAACAGTACGAACAGGGCCAGGGCGACGGGGCAGGGCGCGTTATCACCAGGCAAGTGCATAAGACATGCACATGATGAGGTAGGTAATTCGAGAGAGGAAGAAATAAAGTTAAATAAATGAGATAGATAGCGGCCAGGCTTGGGAGCGAGGCCTCTTCTACTTCTTTGTAACTTAGGAAAATAAATATCATATTACAATAATAAATCAGTGGATAAATATTATTAACTCTCATGACCACATTATTTATTTGTAAAATAACTCTTGGAAAGAATTGTAGGCTAGTTTGAATTGTGTTTTCAAACCCTAAACATGTATTTTACCTTGGGATCCGCCAGCATCCAAACCGGTTCAAACTGCGAAATGGCGCGAGCTATAGCCACCTGCTGCTGCTGAGCCGGCCGCGCCTCGTCGCGCCACAAGTACGGATCATAGGGAAACGCCATCCACGTGCCGGCGTGGCGCTCGTACTCACCCGGCATTCGGAATCCCAGCTCCCGGGGTGTTGGCGCGGCGCGAAAACTACCAACGCTGTGTACGCTGTGGCTGTAGCTGCTACGGCTGTAGCTGTGGTTGTGAGAGCGGATAGGGATATATGCACCGGTGCTGCTGCTGCTGCCGCCGCCTACAACGGCGGCCAATACGCCACAGACATGGCCACGGCCTAACGTGAATGGGGGAATGGTGAGGGGCGCAGGTACAGTTGCAGCAGCGGCGGCCGCATCTTGGAATGACCTTCTGACGATGGGCCAGGAGCTGATATGAGCTAGGTGATGATGGTAAGCAGGGGCAAAGGAAGTTGAGAGTCGGCGAGTAAATGCTTTGGAACCGCTGCTGCCGTAAGTTGGTGCATACAACGACATCGTTTCGCGATAAGAAGAAAGAAAGCAAACGGACGCCCTCCCAATGAACATCCGAACGACTGGGAAAAAAGTGGCGGGCCGCACCGGACCTCAGCACGGCTTTTCAGCTGCCTGCTGCACTACTTTAGAAGCAGATAGATTTGGGACTTTGGCGACGGGCACGACTAAAATATCTGATAAGGTTAAGATTTGAAGTCCGAGGTCATTCGGGAAGTATCCAGAAACCGGAGCTATAAATGATGATGATGATGTATTACGTACGAGGGTCGGTTGGGGTCGATGGCTAAGGGCCTAACGCCGAAGCTTTGGACGCGGGCCTTACGGTAAAATGACTCAGGAATTTAGATGACCGTGTATTTTACATATGAAAGATAAAACGTTCGGAGCTGATACGATGCGCAAGGGCTTTACGAATGACTCAGGCAGGCTCCATTTCCACGGAGTCAAGAAATAAACCACGAGGCCCCGAAACAGAAGTTTTAAGCTTCACACCTGAAAATTTGCCTTTGTCAAAATGCCACAATTCCGTGAATGATCGCACATTACATGGCTGCTGCAGGAAGTTAACGCGCGTACCTTAATCTGAAAGACCGAAGATTAGCTAGATACGGAACGCCTAACAAAATGCTCATCTTGCAAAAATATAGGTGTACCTTCCTGAATCTTTTGACAGTGAATCATCCATGTAGTCGTCGTCCAAAGCCAAGCTCCGAGACCGGAAACGAAAGGTGTTTTTGCCTTTTCTTTAGATTTATAAACGTTTATACCATTATATTATTGAATGTCGCATATTATTACGATGGCGTCCATGATTACAATTGACGGTGAGGAAAAACCCACCGGCATGCACTTTGGCTATATATAGCTTATTAGATAATCGGTGGCACAAAAAGCATATCATGATAACTACATTTGCTTACACTTAATTTTAAAAAATGCTTCACGTGTCGATCGAGGCCCATGAAAGTCCCTTAGGCCAACTTCCATGACGTTCCGTCAGGAAGGCCCTCCGGCGTATCCTCGCGCCCCGTGCCTTCCTTCCCAAACTTCTCCGTAACAATCAACCCCGTAACAACCCCGTAACCTCTTGCTTATAGGTAGCATGCTGGAAGGTGGCGGACAGATCCTCCGCAATGCTTCCGCTTTGTCTGCCATAACCGGCATCCCATTGACCGTGGATCAGATACGCGCAAAACGCACCAGGCCAGGGCTGCAACCACAGCACCTCACGGGCCTGAAGCTGGTGGAGGCGTTATGCGGAGGGCAGCTGGAAGGTGCGCACTGGCTGTCTGACAACATAGCTTGCCTCTACGGGTATTTGCATGTGCGTGAAGCGGCTACCTTATTAATCATTAACTCGCGACCATCCCCTCCCATCCGCCGTGATCCCCTCGGCGCACTCTCGCTAAAGCCTTAAGATTCATCAAATGTCATCTCGTTATTATCTGATGTTGGCATGCCTTAATTATTTGCTGCTGCTTCAGGAGGGGAAGTTGGCAGCAGCCGGATCGTCCTACGGCCCCAACGATCTCCTAGAAGAGGCAAATACAGCGCTGACACCAGAACAGCTGGAAGCTGTACATTGATGTTGCAGGTAAGCAAGCTGCCGTGCGTGCTACGCGGGCGGGGGCCCCCGACCCCCTTAGCTCGAACCTATAATCTATCTAGAAATGCCACGTATGAATAGATGCATGGTACTTTCTGCCCTATTATATAGATGTTAACTTCTGCACTATTTTTTGAATCATATCAAGGCGTGTTACACTGTGGGCGACTCGTCCTGCAAAGACGAGCACCGGGCGGGGGCCTGACCGACCATGTTATCATCGATATACTTAAGAAATACACACACCATACATGTCCATGTAACAAGATTTTAAACCTACTTCACTAACAATCTATCTTCACCAACTACAGATCGATTGCCGCTTATTTAATTTCGCTGCACTTGATTTCCCCGCCCGGCTGCTGGGGCCCGATGGCGGGGAAGCTGTTCGCAGGCCGCCATGCCCGTGTGTGTATTTGCGGGCCCAGCAACCACCGCAGCAGAGTCCACGGCGGGGGATCCGGGCTACAGCTATCTGGAGCTCAGGGGTGGTACGGATGCTGAAATGGCGCCGCCGGTGGGCTACCTGACGGAAGTACTGATTCCCGTGCTCCGAAACCAGTACGGCGATCTCCTGGATGGCCTCGACGTACAGCTGGTGAGTGGTGTTTGCTTTTGTTAAATGGCATTATATATGGTGCGCGTGCGTACACCCCGATTATTTATATGAATTGTTAATTATGTATGAATATATATTATATTATTTATGTAACTTGGAATGCACATATAATAATGTCGAGGCAAGGCGTCGTCGTCTCTGGTGGAAGCATACATACATGCAATGATGAACGGACGAGCTTCCGCCGGGAAAGCGTGAATGCTGACATAAACCCGCTGTTAACCCGCTGAAATCAACACGAGGAAAACGTATTACAATATTGCTATGGAGCTATTGCTTGACAGATCATAAAGAACGATATATATATTATTTATTTATTTATTTATTTATATTTATATTTAAGGTGTTTCCTCCTTTTGCTCGTTAGCGCATCGATCTTGGCGACTTCGGAATGGCAGCAGCAGGCATGCGTGTTGCCATGTACAGGTTCGCCGTGGGTTTTATCCTCGTGGTGGCGGCATCGTGACGGTCCGAGTGCCCAGTCTCCCCGCTGGCACCTCGCTACCCCCCCTGGACCTCACGTTTCGCGGGAATCTGACTCAGGTACTTTTATACCTGATGAGGTCGTACGGTATTGCGTGTCATTGCGTGTCGGTGCACTTGCTTGCTTCATTCGCCACTTCGTCCTCATTTTGTAGTTTTCGTTGATGACCTGGTTCCTAATTTGGAACCATGGTCTGCCCAGTGCACCATACTGCTGCTCGCGTAGTGGTAATCGATGAAATCGGGATTTTAATGTTTTTCACCGCCGTACGTCCGCGCGCGTCTCCATCCTTGGCCGTCCTCATCCTTACAGGAAGATGCCGTGTATGTACGTTAGGTCCTTCCGATTATTATTCCCATCCCGGCACAACTTAATTTGTCAAAAAATAATATACTGACCGTTCAAGGTAACTATCAAGGCCTTTTCCGCGGGCCGGGTCATGGCATCGGTCGCGAAGCGACTGGCGGCGTCGGCGGAGGCAGCGGTACGGCAGGCACTCAAGGGCCTCGGACCCATGGGTCGTGGAGTGCCGGTCCTCGTCGAGGCCGTATACGAAACTCCTGACCGTTCTGTCGGTGGGTATCGATCCCCATCATTCAAATCGCTTCATATATATGTACAGGCTTATGTGCAAAACGTTCATTTATGTACGTATGACTTTAATAAGGGGCACCTGGTAGGCTTTGAAACCTGACGAACAGCGAGAGGGTCTGGGCCTGACCTCCATGCACTACTGTAGCGAGCAGATACTTACAAGCAAGGTCGGTCAACGCTCTTAGTTTTATCCTAAAAATACCCTAATCATAATTTTGTACTCTCCTTCATTCCAGATATATGCATGCATTCATACCGTACTGCAGGCGACGGTTGTGGAGTGCTCGTGTTCGCAGATACGGACACAGGTTGTAGGTTAGGTGAGTAATAATGCCTTTTTTAGTAATGCCAATGAGCACACGGACAGCCAGACACACGGCCGGATGGGCAGACGAACCGGCAGACCAGCGGTGCACTGGCGGCGGGTTTCTGCGAAGGAAGGAAGAAGCCTTGATGATGAAACCTCCAATTATAGCGCTGCAACGGACAGTAGTGGGGTCTGAACGTGACACGCACATACACACATATGTGGCTCGGTCCGGTCAGGCCCCCCGATGCTCGTCTTTGTAGGGCGAGTCGCCCACAGTGTAACACACCCAATATGTGTGTGTATGTCGTATATACGTACATTGCGCTAGCTACCGTCCTGCGGGGTGTCTGGAGGTCGTCTTCTGCTGTGTCGGGGGGCCCCAGTACAACACCCCGCATTGCGTGCAAATACAGGCGCAAGTGCCAAGGGCGAGCGCGGCGTACCCGCCGAGGTGATTGGGGAGCGCGCGGCGGTGGAGCTGGCGGAGGCGTTGACCAGCGGCACGTGCGTTGACCAATGGTGCGTTCAACGAACTTTATTACGTGTGCGACATTTTGCTTATGGATAGATGAGGAAGGCGCCTCTCGTTAGTTGCGTCTTCATAAAAACAAGATGCCGTACGCAAACGGGTATATATATCTAGCTTGACAGCATGCATCTTGATACGATATGTTCGCTGTCCTCTCAGCTGACAGCTCGCAGATCCGCAGATCCGCCCATTCTTGTCGCACATGCACTGAAGGCAGGTGATCGTCTGATCGGGTTTTCTATCTCTGCTCGGATGATCAGACATTGGATGAGTCATTCCCGCCGTCCATAACATGCATGCATGCAGGATGCAAGATCAGCTCATCGTCTGGATGGCACTTGGCTCCGGAACCTCGCGGATCCGTTGCACTGCGCCCACGCTGCACACCCGTACGGCAATGGTAGTCGCGGAGCAGCTCCTTCCCGGAGTCAAGTTCCGGTTACACCGACCCAGCAGGGGTCACAAAACGGCAGCAGGCACACAGCAACTTGCGGCACCGGCCCCAGCGAGCCTTACTCCTGACGACGGCGGTGGTGCCTTGGGGCGCCACGAGGATAATCCTGGCGACCCATGGGTCATCAGTGATGGCGGCGGCGGTGGCGGGGACGAGGCCGAGCTGTGGCTAATTGAGTGCACGGGTATTGGCTGGGCAGTCGGTAGGAAGCCGGATGGCATTGCCTAACTAAGCACGACCTCTGGCACAATATAGTATCATATCATGATAATGATGAAGATGTCTGATCTGTCGTTAGCTCGCGACCCCTTAGCTTAGGGCGGGCATCATACAATCAACACACAGGGAGATATTTTTCAGTCGAGTTCGTTGAGTCAAGTCCATCCGTCAAGCGTTTAGTACTAAGATATTTTCAAACATAATGATATTTACCATACATGTCAGAGTGTCAGAGTCAGATGAGCGTCGTGTCTCTCACCTGCCTTTTTGTCAGTTATTATTAACTGGACGACTCACGTAGTGCGTATCAAGACGACGTGCGCTTCATCAAATGAATGAATGGAAGGTAGAGCGGGTAGATAGAACGTGCATGTAGAACGTGTTTACGTGTATGCGAGCGATACGGGTTGCTACATACTATATATACATCAGAGTATCAGAGCGAGCGTAGCAGATTGCACTCAGCAGCCATCTAGCATCGAATTCAGCAGCTGCTGCTGGAGCAGTTATCTTCGCTATTATTCGTTCAATCATATAATATACGTACACACCTAGTGGATATACCAAAGCAACCAACATCATCTATATTGCCCCTTCCGCTTGTAACTTGCAACTAATAACAACAGAATGACGAACAGAATGATGACAGAATGATGAACAGAATGATGACTCATACAATCGTCCGTGTCGTAAAATACACTTGTAATGAATGACATATTATGGACAGCCCCGCCGTCACACCCTTCATAAACGGCATGAGTTAAAAAGAAACGAACAATTTACTCCTCCGTGCATGACGATATGAACAGCTCCATTTCAACCTGTGTCAACGTTATCCGTCGCCCCCAAAGCTTCCGCCGCCGCGGCGGTGGCGTTCGCTGCCGCCGCCGCCGCCACCGCCGACGACGCCGACAACGAAAGCACGGCGGATGACGTAACACGTGACGGCAACATCGGTGGCAATGAACCCGCGCTCCGCAAGTCCAGTGCCGATCCACCGCCGCCAGGGATTCCCAAAGCCGGTCCGCTAATGGCGGCAGGTGCGCCGGACGCGGCGGCCGCCGCCGCCGCCACCGCTGCGGTCTCCTCCGCCACTGCCGTGGCGACGGCGCCGAGTGCGGGTAGTAGCGGCGGGCGCGGCGGCGGCGGGCCTAAAAGAGTTGTACTTGGGTTGCGTGTTGCCGCCACCAAATGCTTAACGGCCGGCACCTTCAGTGCCACCTGTCATCGAGTGGACGGGGTCAAGCAGACGGCGACGACGAACAATTATCCAATTATTGCGACTCAAGCAAGGCGGCTGCTCTTATTTCGTTATGAATGAAGACGACAATTATTTAATAATATCAACACCCCATGAGATTTGGATCATTCGAGAAACCCTCTCATGGTATCTCATCAACCAAGCAAGCAAGCAGCTTCACCTAAGCAAAGATAAATAAATAGAAGCCAACGTACCCGCCCGCATACGCAAGCACCCACCTGCAAGGCGTAGATATTGCGCTGCTGCTTCCGTGGCGCCGCCAACGGCGCCAACAACGCCTCCACCTCCTCCAGCGTTTGAGCTGTGTATGTACGCCGATCACACGAGATAATGTACGTACATCCGTACCACAGCAACGCACGGTGGCGGCAGTACGCACAGTCATCATCAGGAATACATACCTATATTCGTAGCTAGTTACATAATAACTAATCGTCTTGAACGAGTGAAATCATATGGAATCTAATAATCTTATATGAAGCATGAAGAAGCAGCTATATGGTTATTATTAGTTGCCTATTAAAGCCATGCATATCTCGGACGTGCGTACCGCGGATGGAATGGAGTGTACATATATACGTGTACCAGTGTAATAATCCGTGGAACGCGTGAAAAGCCTTATATATTTTTAATTTTTTCATAAGGCTAGATCCAAGGAATGAAGCTATAATGCCGCTGACGGCAACGGCCGACAACCTTACATACCGTACTTTGCATTTCCCGCCAAAACATAATCGGGTACATGCAACCAAACGTTTGTGGACGTTTATATGAAAATTTATGGAAATTTTTTTATAGATATGTTGTGAGCGTTAAATGATAATTTATATCACAATTATTTTAATATAATTAACATGTATGTTTTGGGGGAGGGGCAGCAGACGGCAATGTTCGTACATTATTCATGCATCTACCTAAGCGCGCGCGCGCGAGGGAGGCCGCCAGGCCCCCGGGTTGTTTATAACTCACATCCACCCATGGATCTACCTGCGTTCGGTGCTGCATTTAGGCAAGTCAATGGCTCCAGGGGGAGGCAGTGCCGATCCCGTTCCACCGCGTCTTCATCATGCCGCCAGTCATTCCCTTCTCCTCTTCTTCCTCCTGCTGCGCCTGCTGCGCCTGCTGCAGCTCCTGCTGCAGCTCCTGCTCCTCCTCCTCCTCCTCCTCCTCCTCCTCCGTCGCTTCCACCGTTACCGCCTCCTTCTAACCCTTCTCGCTCCAGCAGCTGTCGCAGAAGCGACGGGGCTTGCTGGTGCTCCAGAAGGGACCCACCGCACTCACCAACCACGGCGCCGCCTTGGCCACCACTTACTTCACGCTGGTGCCCAGCGTCGTCACCATAGTCACCACCACCACGGCCAGAATCGCCGCCCACAACGATGTTTCCACCATTCGCAATGGTCGTCGATACTGCCGGTGCTACAACAAGCGCGGCTTTGTCTGTAGCCGTAATCGTAGCCTGTGCGATAGCCGTAGCCGTAGCCGTAGCCGCCGTAGCCGTAGCCGAAGCCGTAGCCGTAGCCGCCATAGCCGTAGCTGTAGCTGTGACGGTGGCATCAGCCCCATGGACGGCATTATTGGCTTTGCGGGCTGCGCTTCGCGCGATCATTGCCTCCGCTCTTGCCTGCAAGGCCGCGCGTGAGGCCCCGGGGCTGAAGGAGAGCTCCACTCGGAAGCGGTCGGGGCTCCTAACGGGGAACTGCGATGATGAGCGAGGCAGGGCGCGCGGGCAAAACTAACGAGACGAATGAAGGAAGGCACATGCGTTTTAAACCTATCTACCAGGTGGGTGGGGGCCGAACTTAACCCCTTCTTAAATAACACACACACATAGTATATATATAATATTATATATATATATATATTTGATATGCAGAAAATATAATGTGCTTGATGTTTTTAATTATTTCGTACATGTTGTGATTTGTCGATGGATGCCGCATCGGTTGTGGCTGGGGTAGGTGCCGGCATGCATAGAACGATATAAAGCTAGATATATCGACTTCATATAAACGCATGCATTGTAGTAGTCGTAGACGTACGGCAACACACTACTATCACAATATAAGGTGCAAGAAGCACCCTGTCAACATCTCGAGAGGCCTTTGCGGCAATCAGCTACTCCATGCATGGGCTCATCAAGAAAGAATTCGTTCGGCAGGCATTTTCCCTTATTATGTATTACTTCATCAGGCCTCCCGGGCCTGATATTAAAATCTCCTGTAACATAACTAATAAATACCTGCCGGTCGCACGCAAATAAGTAAATGCACGCACATGCTTGTTCTCGAACATCCGGAAGACGATTTGGGTCATGTAGTCGTACTCCGGCGCAACCTCCAGGACTTCGTGACCCGTGGGTCCAAGCAGGGTAGCGGCGCGCTGGAGGGATAACCATCTCTCCGCCCCCGCCACCGCTGTGCTTGGGGCTCCAGCAGATTGTGGCCCCCGTGCGGGATGCCCCGCCGACGAATAATTGGAGGCAGTAGCAGCAGCGGTGGTCGTAGCGGCGGCAGCGGGGTTGTTGGCACTAGACGCGGTGGTTGGTCGCAGGTGGCAGTAGCGCAGCACGTTGAGAAGCGCGTGGATGTGGCTCTCTGTAGGGCGGGAGGCAGCAGACGCGATCTGAAAAAATTATATATATAAATATAAATATATCGATATATATATTATTTACATCTACACGTATATTCATACACATAAGTATACACAGACATGTAATCCGGAATGAATCCCCTGATTCAGAAAATAAATCTTTATCACAATACACAATATTATTTTATATTGTAGAAGTGCGATGAACCAAAAAACGTTTTGTTTTACATGGCCCTACATACCGTCATCATGTTACTTTAAATGTTAACTGAGTGACAGCATAACAACTTCAAACTAACAACCAACAACCGAGAACTAACCAGATGTGAAGTATACTCGTGTGCGCACGTGACGCAACGGGCTGTTGATGTCAGTAGCGTATTGCGGGCACAGCCGGTGTAGGGCCTGTGACTCCTCCTCCATTCCATCACCAACGACACCGTCGCCCCCGCCGCCGTCAGCGTCATCAGCGGCACCGTTGTCATCATCCCCTGCCGTGATGGCAATATTGGTCTCGTCGCCGCCGCTGTCGTCATCACCGTTGATTGCCTTCATGTCTTCCATCGTACCATCTTTATCAGATACCATGACCCCGACAGCGTCGTCGCCTCCGCCGGCACAAGTGTCGTGACTCGAAGACGTGCCGTACGACGCCGCCAATGCATCGCTGGCCGTCTGCACCGGCCGCTTGCCAAAAGCTGCGACTGTCGCCGCCACGTCAGCAGCAGCGACGACAGCGGTAGCAGTCTCAAAGGGCGCCGCCGCCGCCGCCGCCGCCATGCGTCGATCCGCGTCCATTGCATCAGCACACTCCTGAAGCTGCTGCCATTTAGGGGATGCCGGAAGTGGCGGCGGCGGCAATAGCTGCCCCGCTTTCCTAAGTGACGACGATGCCAGCGGCCGATTATTATTGCCGCCGCTGCTGGCTCCGGCGGCAGCCGCCTCCGCCCCAGCCGCCGCTACTTCGAGCTGTCCGCCAGCGGCCCGTAACCTCTCATCTTCCAATGACGCGCTGCCGAACTCCGAAACCATCGAATCAAGCATCGGTCCCATTTCCGCCGCCGCCGCCACCGCTGGCCTATTACCCAGAGGAGACTGAGATTCGTTGATAATACTATCCTTGCCACTACTTATTACAGTCCGTCGTCCCAAAACCAGGCCGACAGGGTTTTGCCCCTGGGGGGCTTCCGTTGCCACCGTCGAGGCGCCGCCGACGCCGCCGCCAGCGGGGACGCCACTGATGACCTGGCGCTGCAATGCATGTACCTGATGATGATGATGATTGTCCTCAATGGCGCCGACAGGGGCCGCCCCAAAGGAAGTCAGAGTTGATCTCTCACTGCGGTCGCCGCCGCCAGAGCTGGTACTGCCGGTGATACATGTCGTACTGCGGTCCTGGCAATATCCAGTCTGCTGGCTTCGGTAGCTGCTCGTCTTGATGCCGAACACAGAGTTGACCTGGGCGGCGGAGCTGACGCCGCCGCCAGTGGTTCCAATAGGCGGCGCGGACGCACCTGTTAATAGTGCGGTATTGAGGAAGGGGCAGTCCAAAACGTGCTTTAAGAACAACAACAAGAACGTGGACTGGTATCAGTTGCTTGGCCATGCTCCGAAATAAACCTGCAAATTGTGGCAATAAAACTCCCTCCACCCGGGAACCCAGGAAGGTTCATTCGGTTCCCGCAAACCCAAATAAAACCCATTTGACACGTTTCCTTCTTTGCCTGCCCCTGCCCCTGCCCCTGCCCCTGCCCCTGCCCCTGCCCCTGCCCCTGCCCCTGCCCCTGCCCCTGCCCCTGCCCCTGCCCCTGCCCCTGCCCCTGCCCCTGCCCTGCCCCTGCCCTGCCCCTGCCCCTGCCCCTGCCCCTGCCCCTGCCCCTGCCCCTGCCCCTGCCCCTGCCCCTGCCCCTGCCCCTGCCCCTGCCCCTGCCCTGCCCCTGCCCCTGCCCCTGCCCCTGCCCCTGCCCCTGCCCCTGCCCCTGCCCCTGCCCCTGCCCCTGCCCCTGCCCCTGCCCCTGCCCCTGCCCCTGCCCCTGCCCCTGCCCCTGCCCCTGCCCCTGCCCCTGCCCCTGCCCCTGCCCTGCCCCTGCCCCTGCCCCTGCCCCTGCCCCTGCCCCTGCCCCTGCCCCTGCCCCTGCCCCTGCCCCTGCCCCTGCCCCTGCCCTGCCCCTGCCCCTGCCCCTGCCCCTGCCCCTGCCCCTGCCCCTGCCCTGCCCCTGCCCCTGCCCCTGCCCCTGCCCCTGCCCCTGCCCCTGCCCCTGCCCCTGCCCCTGCCCCTGCCCCTGCCCCTGCCCCTGCCCCTGCCCCTGCCCCTGCCCCTGCCCCTGCCCCTGCCCCTGCCCCTGCCCCTGCCCCTGCCCCTGCCCTGCCCCTGCCCCTGCCCCTGCCCTGCCCCTGCCCCTGCCCCTGCCCCTGCCCCTGCCCCTGCCCCTGCCCCTGCCCCTGCCCCTGCCCCTGCCCCTGCCCCTGCCCCTGCCCACCCTCTGTCGCGAGGCTTTCCTCTCTCATCGCCCCCATGTCCGCCAGCAGCTTGCCCAGCAGCTCCCGACAGATCGCGGAACCAATAACCAACTTGGACTGCCGACAGCCGCATGCATGCGAAGAAAGATTCAATAACAGTATCATATGTACATATATTCCGTAGATATAATATATTCCGTACCACATTTAACAAAAATATCGGCACATGATATTAAATATGATTTCTTTGAATATTTGACTAATAAAAATATGATAATAATAATAAGCCACGAATGGCATCGTTAGTAACCAACAGGAGTCAGGTGACCTCGTTAGAACCTAAATAAAGAGCGACACCGACCTTAACGCATCATACAATCAAGTAAGGCTGCTGTGGTTCAATTAATCGATTGCTGCCCTGGATAGGAAGTACTGCTTGCAATTGACGGGTTACATACCAACACGTCGTCGTCATTCGTCATTTTAAGATTTTTGTACAGTTTTTATTAATGTATTTAGGTATCGTAACTCATCACCTGTGGCGTGATGCCGTATTCATTTGGTACGACAGCATCCGCTAAACGCCGCGCCGTGAGGTACAGGGGTGCCATAAGCTCGCCAAGGACTCGTACGGGGGCCTTATTCGGCGGCGACGATGCCACCGTCGGCACGGTCGCCGACACAAGCAGTTGATCGGTATCCGGTCCCCGGCGGGTTGCGGAAGCCGGCGGGGATGCTGGGGTGTGGGCGGGTTGTACGCTGGGCGTGGTCGTCGTCGCTGATGACATCATCAGTGGTGTATTTTTTGTGGCGGTGGCTGCCGCAGCAGCTGTGGCCAGCAGCAACGGCATGGCAGCGCCGGTGCTCTCCGAAACCACCAGTTCCGCCGGCGGCAGCGCCGTGACGCCCAGATCTGCTGTCCGTGACGCACCAGTACGGCCGCCAGGGCCGGAGCCGTCACAGCCTTCCTGCTGCTTTGGCGCCGAAGCCGCCACCGCCGGCGACGGCGGCGTTGGCTCCTGCAGCGACGACTTCAGCCCGGGCAACGGCGGCGCCGCCGCCGCTGTCACCGTCGCTGTAGTAGTGGGGGCCACAGTAGCGGGCTCGAGGACCAGGAAGCCGTTGTGGGTCAGAGCATGTTTAGCGGCGTCGTAGATGTCCGGTACCTGCAGAACGGCCGTACAACCGCAATACAATCGCAACCGTACATACGACAATAATGTACACCTACGTGCCTGCTAACAGATTAATTCCCACCAAGAACATAGCATGCTCAAGCTGTAGTAGTCGTAGACGTACGGCACACACTGTCCACAATATAAGGTGCAAGAAGCACCCTGTCAACATCTCGAGAGGCCTTTGCGGCAATCAGCTACTACACAAGCTCCCTACCAGAGGTGTACGTCATGCTCACGAGATAGATCGACACCAAAGCCCTGCCTGCATTATTAAATGCGCGCACACGCACGTAGTACCTTGCTGATGTCGTATAAGCC